>CM070544.1:32546131-33270575 GCA_036346415.1 Raddia guianensis
GGGCTCGATCGCGGATCAATTAGCTTGGCCGAAAGCATCAGAGGAGATAATGGAAGCTACCTAACATCGGGGAGGGAGAAGCGGCTTTGCCACGGTGGCAGCACGGGTTCACTCCCCGGGTGCGCGACCTTGCCCCGAGAACCTACAAGGCAAGCCGAAGGTAAGCTGGGAACGACGCTGAAAGGATAAAAGACGAGGAACGACGGCGTCGTCGGGGCGGCGGTTCACCGGACTTTGAGGACGAAGGCGTGGAGCAGTACGCCTATTTATAGGCATGGGGCGAGCAACCACGCGCCAAGGAATTCAATGCAGCGCGAGGTGGTTGGGATTTCCCGACATGGCTCCAATCGGCGACATGGTGGGGCAAGAGGGAAAAACAAAGGTGTCTCATCGGACGTGGCCGGCGATGGGATGGAGACGCGCAGGGACGAGAGATCAATGAGGAGCAGTAGTGCGACGTGGGAGCCAGAGGAAGCAAGCTCTCATGCAGAGGACAGCGAGCCAGAGGTGGGAGAAGGCGAGGGGAGAACAGATAGGAAGGAGACGATGGCGAGCGACTGACGAACGGGACCCACCCTGCAGTGGGGCATGACGTGCACGGGCGCACAAGGCGTGCTGAGCTGCTGGGACGCTGGGCCGAGGCAGTGCCAGAGGTCCAGGCAAAGGGGGGAAAGATGAAGGAGACGAATAGAAGGAGAAAGGGAAATGGGCTGAGGGAGAATTTGTTTTTAGCATTTTATTATTCTTGTTTTTCTCTTTTCTTCCTTGATTGGAAAGTTATTTAAATAACCCTTAAATAAATGAATATATTTTGGCAAAATAGTTTTTATTTTAGCATTTCAATAGCATCACCCTTTCCAAAACAATGCATGCAAAGATGATGGCATGATGCTTTCCTATACTAAATATTTTAATATTTTTAAATCATGCATTTTATAATTTATTAACGTGCCAAACTGGTTTTAAAATTTTAGGATGTTACAGTATCTGGCACAATCCTGTTAAGAACATTATTTAATCTGTTATTAAGCACTTGATTTGTTAGTAAGCACTTTTGCAAAGATTTTGTACAAGCAATACATAAGACAGATAGGCCTAAATGCTACACCATCATGGCATCTATTTTTTGGCAAAAGAATAATTTGTTCATAATTTATCTTGTGAATTTTCATGCTATTATCGTAGAACTCATAAAAAACCTCCATCATGTCTCCTTTTATAAAATGCCAACACGATGGATAGAACTATATAGGTAGTCCATCATTTATTAGCCGCATGCTATGGTCCGAGACTTTTGAATTTTCAATAGGCACTAGGCTATTTATTAAATCATGAAAATCATTTGATATACATACTTTTTTACACATTTATCTGATCATTGAATTGAAATCAACCGATGTTGGCTAAGATTATTGTAGTTGCCTATTTCGCGTGCATATATCAGCTTGCTCTCTTGTCTCATTTGGCTATTGGCTCATGGCACTTGATGTTTTTGTTCGAGCCAAACATTTTCACTTATTAATGTTGTTTACGGAAAGAGGTGAACCAATTATGGTCTTGTATATTTCAGCTTAACGTAGCGTGGCACAACGTTTCAACAAATTTGAGAGTATTTAAAAAGTGGTTTAAATATTATAAAAAATAATTTAAAAATAGTTTTAAGATTTTTACGAGAACTACTAAAAACCTGAGACAAATCATTACAAATTATACAAGTAAGCTGAAATGTACGAGGCCTATATTGATTGTTTTGGAACTATTTTAAATTAAAAATTACTTATTTTTTGATACTTTTTATGTTTTATATTGTTTTTTGACAAATATTTTTGTTGCATTGTTGCTGGCACGATTTGCCGAAAGAGAGGATAACACCTAAGTTAGTATCTAGCCTAGGCGCGTAGCAACGAAGGCATATCCTACACCGCCACACGTATATATCTCCGATACGTGTGCCAATGCCATGCACGCAGCTTGCTCATGACCCGCACACCACGGACGACGCCGTAGCCGAATAAAACCATCGTCCTCTTTTATTCCATTTCCTCTTTATTCCCCTCCTCCCATCGCTCCAAGGAGATAGATAGATTGGCCAACACACAGCTTCCGTAGAATCCCACAGCCACAAAATGCTCATCAATAATAGCAAAAAAAAATTAAAAAAGAGAGAAGAATCTATATATCCGATC
Source organism: Raddia guianensis (assembly GCA_036346415.1). Classification (NCBI taxonomy): domain Eukaryota; kingdom Viridiplantae; phylum Streptophyta; class Magnoliopsida; order Poales; family Poaceae; genus Raddia; species Raddia guianensis. The sequence goes on from CM070544.1 coordinate 32,548,318, forward strand.
AATAAAAAATTTGAAATATACTCTCGTCACAAAAAAAATAGAAAAAAAATCTTCACTGTTCACAAAAACTATGTATGAAAAAGAATTATGCTTCGCTCCATAGTATAAAGTTGCTTTGCTTCAGTTGGTTCCCCTGCACCATACCAAGAACGGTGCGGTTGCTTGCTTGGCCGGTGCAGTCGACCGGAGGCTCGCCGGCGGCGAGGGGAGGCGGCCGGGATGGCGGCGGGGAACGAGTGGATCAACGGGTACCTGGAGGCGATCCTCGACTCTGGCGTGAAGCTGCGGGGGCAGGGGGTGGCGCTGCCGCGGCTGCAGCCGCCGCCCTCCTCGCCGGCCGACGACGCCCGCGCCGCGTACAGCCCGACGAGGTACTTCGTCGAGGAGGTCGTCAGCCGCTTCGACGACCGCGACCTCCACAAGACCTGGACCAAGGTACGTCCGCCGCCGCCGCCGCCATTAACGACGCTCGAGCTCGTGATCGATCGCCGCCGCTGATCGACGCCGGCGCCGGCGGCGAGCCACGTACGCGTGCAGGTGGTAGCGATGCGGAACAGCCAGGAGCGGAACAACCGGATGGAGAACATGTGCTGGAGGATCTGGCACGTCGCCCGGAAGAAGAAGCAGGTACCTCCACCATGGATGCCTCTTGCTCTCCCCATCAAAAAAGACTTCGCCTTTGCTTTCATGTCTCCTCGTTTCAGATTAAAATTTTCAAATTTCAGAGACGTCGGATCAAGATTAGCAGTAGGCTTATTCAAACTTGGCCGGCTAGCTATCCTCGCCCCAAGGGCACTGCCTGCGTTCGATTACTTAAATTCCGCGATCGTCTTAAATCTAATTACAACGTGCTATGTCTTGACTATCTCCAGCTTCCAGTGTGGAGTTGCGTTCGCGCCATGGCTCGATGCATGAGTCAGCATGACCAGGCCAGTTCTTAGCCTCTCGAATCCTGAACCGAAACGCGTCGCGGCTGCTCGAACAGTCTTGGCCAGCTGAAAACGATGCTTCTGCTCCCAATTGTCGACTGGTTCTTGCCCTGCGATGAACGGAAGCTCGATCAATTTGCACATACATATCATGCGGCTGTTAGTCTGTTACTCGTTGCTCACTGATACTCCTATAAGAGGAGGCGTGTGAGAGTTAGGCACATGCTCACATACTACTCGCAAATCCATGCCGAATCTCGAAAGGCATCTTGGTAGCGTTGGAGAGATGCGTGGTAGCGTCGGAGCTTACGGGTGCATCTCAAAGGTACTGTGCGTACGCTGCCAAGCTTTGGCTGCCAAGTGTAGCTTCAGTCTCTTTCTCTCCTGTCCTTTTGATGCTTCTTCAACCTCCAGCCTCCAGATCATGCTCTGCTCTGCTCTGATCTTGAACAGCCGGAAACAACAATGGCTTGGATTTCCCTTATGTAAATGAAGTTGTAATGTGTCACAAAATTCAAATTTTTACATTGAAAATTTTCCCTGATTGGAGTAGGCCGATACCCTTGTGCAAATAATTTCCGGGTTTATCCTCTCTCACAAAATCTTACACAAAACACCCCCAAAATTTTGACACAAAACGAGCGTGTTTATCTTCTTCCTCCTCCTTTCTTCCTTCTCTCACCTTGACCGAGCGGCGACCTCGACTATGCGGTCGCCGGCGACCACCACAGCTCTGCGATACGACTATGCTGGCACCCGGAGGAACCGCCCCACCGGTCACGACCGCTCGGCTAGGTGCGACTTAGCTCCGGCGCAGGTGTGGTCGTGCCCGCAGGGATGTGGTGGTTGCGAGCAACCGCGCCGCGGGGGTGGCCGGCTCGGTCGGGTGAGGGGAGGAACATAGAAGGAAGAAAAATATAGACCTGATTGTGACTAGCAGGCCCACCACCCATCGCCTTTTTATTTGATGGTCGTCTTTCTAAATGGTGATGAATACTTATTTTTTTGTCTAAAACATGTGCCAATGTCTATCTTTGCTATAACAAATAAAAATAGATATAGAATTTTTTTTTGCCGGTATGCTACCAGCCTTGATCCTTGCATATGTCAGATAGTTCTTCGACCAGCTTGTCTGGGTGGTGTAGTCGGTTATCACGCTAGTTTCTAAAATTGTGTGAGTTTATTTGCAAAAGATCACGTGAACAGAGGTTGGACCGCGCGCGAATCACCATACACGACCAAGGGTTTGCATAACTCGTGAATTGCAGCTATGCTTAAACGTGTTTCTCAAATCTCAACTGACGCTTGTATATATGTAGGTGGAGTGGGAGTACTCGCGGCAGCTGGCACGGCGGAGGCTGGAGCAGGAGCTGGGCAGCCGGGAGGCCGCCGAGGACCTCTCCGAGCTCTCCGAGGGCGAGAAGGACAGCAAGCCCGACGCCGTCGTTCATCCATCCGACGGCGGAGACCAGCCGTCGGCGCCGCCGCCACAGCAGCAGAGCCGCTTCGCGAGGATCAACTCCGACGTCCGGGTGCTCTCCGACGACGAAAAAGAGGAGAGCAAGAACAGGAACCTCTACATCGTGCTCATCAGGTACAAATCTGAACAAACCTAACCGACCAGTATGGAATTGGCAACAAACCTTACGATTGATCCAGTGACATGGTGGTAACTGCGCTCTGTTTTGTGTTGGAATTTGTAGCATCCATGGGCTCGTGCGTGGAGACAACATGGAGCTTGGCCGAGACTCTGACACCGGAGGCCAGGTTAGTGTGTCAGAGTACATACATGATAATCAACAGATTTCTCTTCCAAAACCACGTGGAGAGTAATGAAACCTGAAATTGAAATTTCACTGCTAATTATTGTTATAGTTCACGTGTAAACGTGATAATGTGCAATTTTTGCATTTTTAAAAATATGGGCATTTAAAACCAAAAACACATCGCCAAAAACTACAAGAGGGTAATAACGTCTTTGAGAAAAGAGGCTCGTCACACAAAAAAAATCACCTGGTCCCAAAAAAAAATAAATTTTAGCGTAATTTAGCGTGATAATATTTGTTAATCAAAGTTTTGTTCACACAAATTTGTTTTTTCTTTGAACAATACCCAAATTACCACAAAATTAAAGTGGGAATGCCTATTTGACAGTGATTGAAAAAATACTAGAAATTGCACCACGACTTGGCGGCGGGCGGTGGGAGAAGGCGGGGGGGGGGCGGCCCGGCGATCGGCACCTTGGCGGAGGCCAGGCGGTCGGCGGTGGCGGGGAGGGGCGTTGGAGGTGGAGGCGGGGCCCGGCAACTCCGAGAGAGGTGTTGGGATGGCGCTGGCCGCTGGGGTGGGGGCGGGGCCCGACGGCCGAGGGACCAACATCACAGTTTTTAAATTTAGAGGAATAAGTGAGATTTGTTGCACGTTTAGAAGTAACAGTGTCATTTACTCTAGAATTTATATTTCATTTTTTTCAAAAAAAGCTGAAATAACTAAATCACACTTGGCAATTTGGCACTCCAAGATTGTGTTGCACTGAGCTATCTTATCCAGGAATGGTCGAGTCCAGTCCAAACGTCTTACGTCAACAAGTCCTGTTGATTTCAATTGACTTGAAATTTTTTTTTTGCCATTGTCAGGTGAAGTACGTGGTGGAGCTCGCCCGCGCGCTAGCGGCGACGCCCGGCGTCCACCGCGTGGACCTCCTGACGCGGCAGATCTCCTGCCCAGATGTCGACTGGACCTACGGCGAGCCCGTCGAGATGCTCACGCGCTTCTCCTCCTCCGACGCCGACGACGCCGGCGGCGCCTACATCGTGCGGCTGCCGTGCGGGCCCCGGGACAGGTACCTCCCCAAGGAGTCCCTCTGGCCGCACATCCCCGAGTTCGTGGACCGCGCGTTGGCGCACGTCACCAACGTCGCCCGCGCTCTCGGCGACGCCACCGCCGCCGGCGATGGCGCGGCGGCGCCTGTGTGGCCGTACGCCGTCCACGGGCACTACGCGGACGCGGCGGAGGTGGCGGCGCACCTGGCGAGCGCGCTGAACGTGCCGATGGTGATGACGGGGCACTCGCTGGGGCGGAACAAGCTGGAGCAGCTGCTGAAGCTGGGCCGCATGCCGCGCGCCGAGATCCAGGGCACGTACAAGATCGCGAGGAGGATCGAGGCGGAGGAGACGGGGCTGGACACGGCGGAGGTGGTGGTGACGAGCACCAAGCAGGAGATCGAGGAGCAGTGGGGCCTCTATGACGGCTTCGACCTCAAGGTGGAGCGCAAGCTCCGGGTGCGCCGCCGCCGCGGCGTCAGCTGTCTCGGCCGCTACATGCCGCGCATGGTGGTCATCCCCCCAGGGATGGACTTCAGCTACGTCGACACCGGCGACCTCGCCGACGGCGACGCCGACCTGCAGCAGATGCTCATGGGCCCCGACAAGGCCAGCAAGGCCAAGAAGGCCTTGCCCCCCATCTGGTCAGAGGTAACAACAACTCGATCGATCACGCCAGTGAAATGAAATCAGAATTCAGATTTCTGAGGCTTCCTCTGCTTCTTGGTGCAGGTGCTGAGGTTCTTCACCAATCCGCACAAGCCGATGATCCTGGCACTGTCGCGGCCGGACCCGAAGAAGAACGTCACCACGCTGCTCAAGGCCTACGGCGAGAGCCGACACCTCCGCGAGCTTGCCAACTTGGTAAATTTGGCAACAATTTGAGTTTCGAAACAAAATGCAGAGCTAATCTATCTCTCTATTATACAGAAGTATTATAAACCAGGGTCCATGGAGTCACCATGCTAGTCCTAAAAATAAATAAAATAAAATAAAAGGTTCATTTCTGCTTATGCTTGACCATAGCGAACATGGCTCGATGTCTTTTACATTGGTCAACAAGTAAATTTATATATAGTTAGACATTGTAAAAGAGTTGTAACAATCAACTAATATTTTTAGTTGTTGCAAATTCAATAAAATTAAATAAACAACACACAAGGCTGGCGGACGCAACAAAAAATAATAGGAGGGGCTAAAGTTTTAGCGCAAGGCCTAAGCATGAAGTTTAGTCCCTTCTTTCTTTCTATTTTACACTAAAAATTATAGCTGGATCTAAGGTGGGGCTCCACTGTTATAGACAGCGTAGGTGGGGCTAGAGCCCCACCAGACCCACCGCTGTATCCACCCCTTAGGCTACTATAGAAATGAACGTATGTAGCAAAATAGTACATCAACTTTTTTACGGTTAAATTGTACACTTTTTGTAACATTAAAATATATGTAAGTTGGATTTGCTAACCAATGGGTGACTGATTAATCAGGAGCAGGTGACTGATTAATCAGGAGCAATTTCGTATTAATATATCATCCAAATTGGAGTTCACATGCATGATCTATATAACTAGACATCGTGGAAAATATATTTACAACAGAATATCAATTCTATTAGAGTGGCATCTTAAAATAATATTTTAGTTTATAAAACAAATCTAGCCGCAAAAAAGCATGGTACACAGTGCAAGTGGCTGATCTTTCTCTGCAATGGATGTAGACACTGATACTGGGGAACAGGGATGACATCGAGGAGATGTCCGGCGGCGCCGCCACGGTGCTCACCGCCGTGCTGAAGCTCATCGACCGGTACGATCTCTACGGCCAGGTCGCCTACCCGAAGCATCACAAGCAGACCGACGTGCCCCACATCTACCGCCTTGCCGCAAAGACCAAGGTACAAAAATGCCATGGTTTTCCCCTACATGAAACCGATAGATTTCAACCTTCTTGATAATTCAGAGTTGCAGAGTAAAACTACACTGACCATTTGTGCCTGGTGATTCGCAGGGTGTGTTCATCAATCCTGCTCTTGTTGAGCCCTTCGGCCTCACCATCATCGAGGTAGGATTTGGAATCTTGCAATTTGCAATGTGCAACATGTTCGTCTGAAATTTTTTCAGTTCAAAATTTTCTGGTCATTTTGCTGATTTGATTGTGTGATGTGCATGTGTAGGCTGCGGCTTATGGCCTGCCAGTGGTCGCCACCAAGAACGGCGGGCCGGTGGACATCCTCAAGGTGCTCAACAATGGCCTCCTGGTCGACCCCCATGACGCGGCGGCGATCACCGGCGCGCTGCTCAGCCTCCTCGCCGACAAGACGCGGTGGCTCGACTGCCGGCGCAACGGCCTCCGCAACATCCACCGCTTCTCGTGGCCGCACCACTGCCGCCTCTACCTCTCCCACATCGCCGCCAACTGCGACCAACCGGCGCCGCACCAGCTGCTCCGCGTCCCCGCCGGCCCGGCCGCCGCCGCCGCCAACTCTGGCGCCGACGAGCCGCTCTCCGACTCGCTCCTCGACCTGTCGCTCCGCATCTCCGTGGACGCCTCCCACGACCTGAGCGCCGGCGACTCCGCCGCCGCCATCATGGACGCTCTCCACCGGCGCCGCTCGGCCGACCGGCCGGTGAGCTCCGCCAGGGCGATGGGCTTCGCGCCCGGCCGGCGGCAGAGCCTCTTTGTCATCGCCGTCGACTGCTACACCCACGACGGCCAACCGGACGTCGAGGGACTCAAGAAAGCCGTTGGCCTGGCCACGTCGGCCGGCGAGAGCTCCGGCGGGCGGCTCGGGCGCGTGCTGGCCACCGGCATGACCGCCGCCGAGGCCGTCGACGCGCTCACGGCGTGCGGCGCCGACCCCGCCGGCTTCGACGCGCTGATCTGCAGCAGTGGCGCCGAGATGTGCTACCCGTGGAAGGAGCTCACCGCCGACGAGGAGTACGCCGGGCACGTCGCTTTCCGGTGGCCCGGCGAGCACGTGAGGGCCGCCGTGCCGAGGCTCGGCAAGGCCGACGGCGCGCTGGAGTCGGACCTCGCCGTCGACGAGGCCGCCTGCTCCATCCACTGCCACGCCTATGCCGCCACGGATGCCTCCAAGGTGAGCACTGACTTTTTCCCTGTACATCTCGCTTCGCAGCCTCCGCCATGGCCGCACTTCTTGATTGCATCTTGCGCTGTTTTTGCAGGTGAAGAAGATCGATGCGATCAGGCAGTCGCTGCGGATGCGCGGGTTCCGATGCAACCTCGTCTACACCCGCGCGTGCCGGCGGCTCAACGTGATCCCGCTCTCCGCGTCGCGGCCGCGAGCCCTGAGGTGAGGACGACGACGAGCAGCAAGCAGCACCACCATTCCATGATTCTTCAGTACAAGCTCGAAGCTTGCTTCGCAGTAGTACTCCAGTACTGACTAGTGAGCAATTGCTGCACACATTATTATCCACAGGTACCTGTCGATACTGTGGGGGATCGACCTGTCCAAGGTGGCGGTGCTCGTCGGCGAGAGGGGCGACACCGACCGCGAGCGGCTGCTCCCGGGGCTGCACAAGACGCTGATCGTGCCGGGAGCCGTCGCCCGCGGCAGCGAGGAGCTCATCCGGGAAGAGGAAGGGATCGCGGCGGAGGACGTGGTGGCCATGGACTCCCCCAACATCGTCACGCTCGACGACGACGGCCAGGCCGCCGCCGACCTCATCAAGGCCATCTGAGAGCCGCCCCTCTACGTGCTTCTATTTTCGGCAGCTCGATCGTAGCTCCGTTTGGATACGGTAAATTACCTTGGTGAATTGCAGACATTCTTCGCTGGGCAAGCATCAGAGATTTGCTCTGGTGTTGGTGATGTCCAAGCAAAACCTGTCGCTAGTTAATAATTTCTCGTGTCTTAAACGATACCTCTGCGCAGAGGTATGGTGTGTATATAAAAGAAAGAAAGCAGAGAGAGAAGGTTAATTTCTCAAGTTTTGATTGGTAAAAATAACAGATAACGGATCGCCTTTTTCTCTTCTCTATACAATTTTGTCTTATCTTTATTTTCAGTCTTTAATCGTACGCTAAAATCAAATGCACAAACTTCACGTAGACTTTTGTGGAAAAAATGTAATTTGAGCCCTTCGTTCTCTCCTCTCTCTGCCCTGACTCAACCGGCTCACACATGCATCCCCTGGCTCAGCCCTTAGCGCATGGCCCATGCCTACAGGAGCCATCACATTGGCTGCCATTGCTCAGGACAGGGGTAGGGTAGAGGGTAGAAGAAAAAGAGGTCAAGGGGAGGAGTAAGAGCAACTCCAGCAGCTCCTCTATATTTTCCCTCTAAAACACTATTAGCGTCCCCTCTATTCATCCTCTAAAATTTCTTCATAAATTACACTACCCTCTAAAAGATTCCTTCCCTCCAGCAGCCCCTCTATACCTGCTACAGTATTTTACAGGAGCGGTTGGAGTTGCTCTAAGAACCCAATTACTTTAAAACTATGATGTATGAATATTGCTATGCAGCCAAAGTGCATGTGCATTTCCCTAATAAATACTACAATTTGTTGCCAATTTTTATCTTTTCTCTCATTCTTCTTTGTTTCCCACATTCTCCCTTTTATATAGTGGCATCAAACAGTGGTCAGCTAAACCATCCACGTTGCATGGATTTCTACAGCCGTTCGATCTGTTCCTCAGGCGGATTCGTCCAACAGTTTCTTTACCAGAGTTCTTATGCAAAAAAAACCAAACAAATATTTAAGATTTTACGAGTAGATCCCCAATGTTCGCACTCAAGTCCCTTCGTAGTGGTGCTCAGCCGGTGTCCTTTTCCATTTACGTCCATTTATTTGTGTAGACATTAATATGCGGTCATTCTACCAGGTTCTTCAGCCTTTGCAAAAAAAAAATACTGGTCTTATGCCACCTCTTATATATTAGCCCTCTAGTCATTCAACTCCCAACCCTAGCCACTAGCCCACCACCTTCCTCTAAGTCCCTCTCCCACCGCGGCGTCGTTGGCTGCTCTCCTCCTGATTTCGCCAACCCTGTTAATCGTTCACCATTGCCAGCCTCCAGGGCGCCTCAGTTGTCTCTGTCACTCTCACCCCCTTTAATTGCCTTCTCTATCACCGCTCCTCCCTAGTTGCTGCTACCACCACCCATGCCCTCATCTCCTCTATGCCCCGTCACCACTACCACTCCTCTCATCAGAACTACCTATGCCAAGGTTAGATTTGGTGCAATGGCATCTAAACCAAATCATGTTTTAAATGGCATTTTTGCAAAATCTTTGTTGTATAATGGCACCCATGCAAAAATTCCGAAAAAATTGTATACAAATGGCATAATATACCATGTTTTTGTGCAAATTTCTTGCCAAGGTATAATATAAGGCTCTCGACTGTCTTTTGGATGCCCGTGTTCTCTCGACTAGTTTGACCTGACGACCATGTCCTCGATGGCCGACCATCGAGAAAGACTTGACGGGTTTTTTCTCAACGGTTTTGATCCATCAAGTTTACTTTCATGTAGTGACCATCCAAAAGTAAAAAGAGAAAAACTAAACAAATGGTATACCCCTTCTTTCTATCTTCCCCGCGTGTGCTCCATCTTCCTCTCCCTTTCACTGCCGCTATCTTTGTCGCCACCTTTGGCCTTTTTGGGTTCGAGCTCCAAGGGAGGCAGTCGCGGTTCTAAATGAAAGCATTCGAGCGGCGCTGGTGGCGAATTTGCACATTTCCGCAAGATTAGGATGGGTGGGGCCGACGAGGTGGCAGCGGGAGGTGGGCGGTGCGACAAGGCGGCAAGAGCGCCACCGACCATGGGTGGTGGCTGCAGCGGAGACGGAGGCACGTGGAGCAGTTCGGATAAAAGGCGGAGGTGGAGGAAGGCGCAACGGTGGTGGCGGAGGAAGGCGCAACGGCGGTGGCAAAGGAAGCGCGACGCGATCAAACCAAATAGTATAGCATGGGGTAGTTGCTCTGAATGTAAAAAGATCTCTCATTAGTTTTGCAAAGGTCGGATGTCCCATTGTTAGCATTATCGATATTTAAATTTTTTATGGAATTTTCGCAAAGAATGTATCACGGTTAGTAGAGGAGATTCGAACATTTTTCTTGAAAAAAGAGAGAGGATATTTGACCCTCACGCGCTACCATGAGATGGGCCTGTTTTTTCTGTCGTCCGTTAAGGGGCCCGGCCTGCAAATGTGAAGGGGAAGAACGCAGGTCACGGTCACCGGTCACGGCGACGAAGAGAGAGCTGAGAATGAGGGGGCTCCTCGGGCTCGGGAGGCAGCCGCCGCCGCTCCCGCTCTTCCCCACCGCCGCCAAGAAGCCGTCGGCGAGCCTCCTCCGCCGCGTCCTCCCGGCCAGCCGCCTCCTCCGCCTGCTGCTCCTCCTCGCCGCCCTCTCCCTCTTGCCCCCGGCCTTCTTCCACTTCCGCCTCCGCCGCCTCCACCGCGTGCGTCCTCCTCTCTCGTCTCTCCATCCGGAAGCCTCCTTCTTGGGGCTCCTACCGATTCGATGTGTCTCGGGTTGTCATCTTGCTTTGGTTGGCTTTGCAGATGCGCGAGAGGCGGTGCGGGTGGATCGTGAGCCCGCCGATGGTGTGCGCCCACGGCGGCGACTCCGCCAACGCCTTCCCCAACTCGGTGTGTGGGCGTTCCATTTGATTCTCGGATATTTCGAACTTGAGGAGTTCTTGTTTTCGGCTGAAAAATGTATCGGTGAATTTTTGTTTTCTCTGGGGATCAGATGGACGCCTTCAGGATGGCACTGGACGCCCGTGTAGACTGTGTGGAGGTGGATGTGTCGAGGTCCTCCGATGGCGTGCTCTTCGCGCTGCATGATAGGTAATTGAATGGCTGCTTGGCTGGGGCGGTGGAATAGATGAGAAGCCCAACATTTCTGTGGAACATTTACACTAGATAAGATTGTCGATTTGTTTTTTGGGCAGTGCTGAATCTAGGATGTTGATTATTGCACCTGTAAGCGCAGATAAAGTTTAATGGAACTGGAGACAGGTTGTAATAACTAATAACTAATACTGAAAGATGCTACTAATTTTATTGCTGGGCAGATTTCTGTTGGGTGTCAATTGATATTTATTTGTTATTTATAGGCAGAAATGTAGGGTTGATCATGTAGTCAAATTTTGCAAGTGGATAACATCTTGACTCGTTATTTGATTGTGCACACTTGTTCTGAGTGAAACATGTAATGCTATTTTAGCCTTTTCCTGCATGTTGTAGGTTTTAGGGCAAAGTAGGCCTTTTTTGTCTTCATTGCAGCGAACTGCCTGGATCTGGCTGCTTAAGGTAGGTGACACATGTATTGATATGTTGTCACTTTCGTAGATCAAAGGGTGGACTATTGAGATTGTATATTATTTATTATAATTACTATAATTTAATTATTTCTTTCTTTCTAAGTGACATAAGGTTGCTTTTTTGTGAATGGTGTATACAGTTTTCTGTTTACCTGTTAGCAGGTTATTGACATCCTATCTGCATAGCACTGACACGCATATGGATACGGGGATGTATCTGAGCCGTATCTGTGTCCAATGCGGTGCCCAATGGGGATTCGCTGGAACTATGTCGTATCAGTGCTTCAGAGATCCTAGTAGCTATTAATACTCCCAATGCCTATGGTTCTCACAATAATGAAGTAGTTGGAGCTCATCATCTACTATTTGGTTGGCTGCGTTTTAACTGTACAAAGCATGTGAATTTATGAAGAAATATTGAATTATTCTTTTTCTTTTAAGAGTTCATCATGATCTGGGGAGAGTGGGAGACATGCCCAACCATTAGTTAGTAAATTGTCATGACAAAACTGGGTGACCATAAGATAAATTATGTGATTATTCTAATGGCAGCTAGCATGCTTATGTTTTTTTTTCAAGCAATTTGCCTTGAAACTAATTCAAATTGACACAGGCAGGGATCTGCAAATAGTGTCTGGTAATTCTTCGGCAAAAGTTGGGCACCTGAGTACAGATGAGGTGAGTTAAGCATTTGAAATCTAGTCACTGGCCAAAATTTTTAGCGTTGGTTCATGCAATGTGCTTCATATTTCCAGTTTTCTTGCTGCTTAAAACAAACTGTCCAATGAATATTTGTTCTGAGTGGATTGACCGTTTGAACTGACCACAATTTGTTTTCACTCCGAGCTTTCTAAAGCACATCCTAATCATCTAGTTATATTATTCTTGTGCTATGCCCATCTGGTGCTGGGGCATTGATGAAGCAGTATTTTAGTGTTTTGCAGATAAAAGCACTAAGTACGAGGTTTCAGCTTTCAAAAACAATCCAAAATCAGGAGGTTCCTAAAGCAGAAGATGTTCTAGCTGTAAGATTTAACCCATCGAATTTTAATTTGTCGATCTAAGCTTTTATTGTAATATGTAAACTTCAGATGAAACATGCATAAGATTTTGAAAGTGGTAATGTTTTACAATATAAACGAGTATGAATGGTTGTTACATGCTGACCATTTTACTTCCTACAGTTGATTGCACAATCAGTAAGACAGGTGATTCTGGATGTCAAAGTTGGGCCTCCATTATTTGAGAAAGACTTAGCTGAAGAAGTACTTTCTGTTGTAAGTTCCATGTATCTAGTATCAGGTTTTTTCTTAATGCTAGTTCTTCAAGAAACATGGTCGTCGTCACCATCATATCCCAATGTTTCTAAGGAAACTCCCGTAAAAAGGGGTAAGGGGGGTCAGTGTACGCAACCTTTCCCTTGAGATTAATAATCACAGCGAGGTTGACAGGTTGTTTCTGTTTTGACTCTTGCTGATGCTAGAGAACTCTCTATAACTTCATGAGAAAAAAAAGTATAGATAGTTTCTATGCCATTTTACTTTAGCTCATAATAATCTAAAGCCAGAATGAAAGATCAGTTGGCTCCATGATTCTTCAAAGAACATAGTGTATCTAGATTTTTTTTGGGTCTATGATTATTTTTTTAGGCTCTATTCTTGGTCCTTGGCATATATCTGTAATTCTGTAAATATTTATACATTTTTAAAATTTTAATGCATTTACAGTAGGTCCCTGACATACTATTTCCCTAAAAAAGGACATATGTAATATCTGGTACCATCATTGCTGTGGTAGGTTCTAACAGAAAAAAAGAAACGCTAGAGAACTTAAATTAAATTGTCAGCTACAATAAAAAATGATAGCTACATAGGTAATTGTAAGAGAGTACTTAAATTCTGATCTTACAGTGATTAAAATGCTATTGAAGTAGTAAGTTGTAACTAATATTTCAAATTGGAACACATGTTGCTTCTGATAAGAGAATTTCATCCATGACAAAGTTGTCTATCATGTTGTATATACGCTGAGGGTCACCCTTTATATTTACCCATCAGATTTCTCCATGTCATCTTACAGTAGCCTGTAATGTTACTGTTTTTCACTTAAACATCATCTATATTCTTTTCAGATCAAGAGAACAAACTGCAAAAATTGTCTTGTCTGGGCAAAAAGTGATAACGTAGGAAGGGATGTAATCAAGCTGTCTAAAGATGTTGTGGTAAATTGCTATGCTATTGCAATTAATGTCAATCTGCCCTCCATGCGTATAATATACATACAATGCTGTTGTATGACTGACGAGATCAGTCTCATCTATTATAGGTTGGTTACATTGTTATGGTGGACCAGTCCACCGGTAAAATAACTGAGCTAGTGAGGATTGAAGGGGCCAAAGTTGCTGGTGTGTATCATCCTTTGATACATGAGAAGCTCATGAGGATCATGCACAGGTTGGGGAATGGATTCAAGTATTTAACCATTTTTAGATCTAGTAGTGCAAACAGATGGAAAAAATAATTGACTACTAATTAAACCTCTGCTGGTTTTTGTGAACAGAAATAATATAAAAGTTTTTGCATGGACTGTTGACGATCGTGACTCCATGAAGAGGATGCTGTATGAGCAGGTTGATGCTATTGTGACAAGCAATCCTTCCCTCCTGCAGCAACTGATGGAGGAGGCAAGAGCAGAATGCATGGAAGATGGTTTTGCCTTGCCTTAGTGATGGCTAATCATCTCTGCGGTATTAGCCATCAACGCGCTTCCATGGTCATGGCTAATGACGATAAGAGAGTAGTCTGCACGGAAGACGGTTCTGTCTCTCCACAGAGATGAGTAGATGACCGACGACGCAGTTGATTGTTAACGCTTATTTCTCTTCTAATTTGAAATGATCTGTAATTCTTTTCTTAGTTTTGCTTTGTTCGCTTGATAAGAAGGATAAATACCGACTTGTTGATCATGGTTCAACAGCTAGATCACGGGATCGTGCTTGTAGTCACTAACATAACTCCCACGATTATCTCTCACCTTCCAGTACATTGAGATGAAACCTGAATAGTGATTACTATTATTATTTTTCAAAACGGAAAGGTTTGCTGGCAATTCATTGATGTGAGAAAAATACAGGAAAAGAAAAAAAAACAGCCTGGTACAATCCACCAATAAGCTGTTCATCACAGTCGTGCTAAGCAATACTGCTTATGGGCTTGTTCGCTGATACCTATAATCGGATCATAAGCTGATCGAGGAATCTAACTGTTTCCTTATCAATTTTAGATCAAACTGACTTACACGTTCTAAACCCAAATATTTGGTGCCATCAGGAGAAAAGTCCTTGGCCTATGTATGATCTTTGATAACTTTTCACATCTACGATTGGGATGACGTAGTACTATATCAAATAAAATAGAATAGATAGAAATATTGATGAATAGTGGAAAGAGGGTGTTAATAGTGACTAGGCCGTCCTAAGTTAGGCATGGTTGAAAAATGGCCTAAGGCTAATGTGCTGGCTCAATTTGCCATTCCGGATCAATGGGTTGTTTGGTTTTCGCCTAAAAATGGCATGCCTAAGGTTAGCGTGGCATGACTAAACTATTATTAGATGATGTTTGGTTGTAGATGTAACTCTCTATCAGAAAGCATGTCCTTTAATCCTATAGGAGCAATTCAAGTATTTAAACAACGGAAGACTTGGTAAGCATTACTTGTACAGAAGAACTAAAGAAAAATGTTAAACTCATTTCAAGATAGTAGCATGGATTACATCACCATATAAGACAAAATAGCACATCAGCAGCATACTTGGCTTCTCTGCAAAAGATTCAAGTGGTTCATGAGATAACTGCAGTAATGTATATTGATCTCTTTCATACTCAATCAAAGCATAGGAAGTTATTTTAGCGAAATCACACATACGAACAGCCTACAACGAACAAACCATTCTAAGCGTATGAATGCTCATTTAGCTATTCATTCGTAGGGAATGGACAAAATAGGAAATCATACTATAGAATCATGCCACTGGTTTCATGAAAGAAAAGAGGATATTGTTGCTTAATAGTAAAACACCTTCGATCCTTGGTGAATGATGCATTTCTGTCAACCGTGATGGTCTTCACTTTAACTTTGTAAGTTATTTCATCTTTCCTGCGGTAACCTGTCGGTGAAACACAGGTATCTCAATACGCCGAAAGGGAAATTTGTTCTTTTATTAACAAATGGCAGGAAACGGAAATTTGTTAAGGGAAGATAGCTTCGATATTGCATGGATACGACGTATTGGCAGAACTAAATACAAGACGAAGGCAAATAAACTAAAAAAGATAGGTCAAGAAATACCAAATATGAATGCTCAGAACCTCGACAATCTATGAAATGCAAAAATTCCATTACATAGGTTGTAATATTTATAATATTCCACAACAGAAGAAATAATTAAAATGTCCGGTATGTCTCCAAAAAAAACTCCATGACTTTTTCACAAGCTTTGATTAGTTTTGTTGCTTTAGTATCTTAAAAGTATATAAGCTGAACCACAGAAACAATACTTAGTATCTCGTAGTTAAATATATAGAATGGATTAATATCCTTACCACAAACAAATGAAATAGTTGGGAAGAAAATGAGTTGTAACGAAGACCACTGCCAGACTGCCTTCATTGGCTACCTTAATAACTGCCTTTCAAGAAAGTTTCAGTGTTGCTGGTTGCTGAGCCTTATCGCTTGCTACAGTTCTTAGCGAGGGAGTTCGTCAGGCCTTTCAGCTCTCGCGGATTCGGTCGTCGTCCTCGTCGCCGGTGGCCCTCGGGCTGCCGACGGTGGGGGTTGACGCCGGATCTGCGGGGATTAGTGTATAGGTTTGCTAGATCTAGAGAATAATTAGCCAAATAGGCACTCCGGCGGTGGGAGCTCAAGCTGGAAGGCGCGGCGACTCTGCATCGGCGTTTCGCGGAGGGGAGCGCCGGCGACCTTTCTTCTTCTGTTCCGAGCTGGAGGTGGCCATCTAGTGAGACTTCAGCGGCGGCTTCTTCTGGAGCTGTGGTGTGAAGACAAGTTTTACTCCCCATTTGGTGGAGAAGTAGGGATTTGAGGAAGGGGAAGAGTTTTGGGTTGGATCTGAGCAGCGTTGGGTTTGATTGGTCTTCGTTGATGATGGTTGCCTGCGGAGGAATCCCGTTGTTCTTCTCCTTTGCGTTTATGGCCTCGACGGACTGCAGTGCTTCCTCGACTACTATTGAATTTGTTCTTCGTTTCCGTCTTCGTTTGCCGTACAGGACGACGAGGAGAAGCTATACGGCGGTGTCTTGCCTGGCTTTCGTTCTTGACGATTTCGATCAGAGCTTAGCTGCTAGAGTCATGTTTCTTGCAATCTGGGCTTTGAGGATTTCTTGTCGTTGTTTTGCAAGATTTAGCCTTGTTGTATGTTGCTTGACTTATCGATGAAATCTAGATCCTTTCTCAAAAAAAATAACTGCCTTTCAATGTTCCACACCTTCCACCAGAGGGCTTGATAGATTCTGAAAGCATGTCCTTTAGTCCTATAGGAGTGATTTGAGTATTTAAATACTGGAAGACTCGGTAAGCATTATTGGTACAGAATCAAACTAATTAAAGAAAAATGTTAAACTTATTTGAAGATAGTAACATGAATTAGATCACAATATAAGACAAAATAGCACATCAGCAGCATATATAGCTTCTTTGCAAAAGATTCAACTAATTCATGAGATAACTGTAACGTACATTGATTCTTTCATACGCAATCAAAGCATAGGAAGTTATTTTGTCAAAATCATACATACGAATAGCCTAGACACTGAACAGACCATTCTAAGCGTATGAATGTTCATTTAGCTGTTCATTCATAGGGAATGGGCAAAATAGGACATGATACTCTAAAATCATGCCACTGGTTTCATAAAAGGAAACAGGATATTGTTGCTTAATAGTAAAGCACCTTCACTCTTTGGTGAATGATGCATTTTTGTCAACCATGATGGCCTTCACGTCAACTTTGTAAGTTATTTCATCTTTCCTATGGTAACCTGCCAGTGAAACACAGGTGTCTCAACACGCCAAGACAGAAATTTGTTTTTTTTAAAAGAAATGGTAGGAAACGGAAATTTGTTAAGGGAAGATAGCTGCTATATTGCATGGATACGACGTAATGGCAGACCTAGATACAAGACGAAAGGCAATAAACTGAAAGGCTAGGTCAAGAAGTGCCAAATATGAATGCTCAATGACCACTATAATTTAAATTTATGTGAACCTGCTAAGTAGGATATAAGGTTGTTGCTACACGAGAATGCAAGAATTGAACATAAGATGGTAGTTGGCACCGTAGGATTACCAGTACTTTGCTGCATCTGAAACTTGGAGGATAATGAGCCGTGACAAAAAAAAATGCAGACTGCATATGGGCTATCTCATGGATGGACCCACAATGTTGGTATCATCTAGTTAATGAAAATCGGGGCCATCCCCTTGTTGGAAAAATGGATGAACATAAAATTATTTTATTTCAGTGGAACATATTACATATCTTCTACCCCTGAGATAGCCTAGAGAAAATAGAACCCGGTCCTCTTACAAAAAGAGGGGGATTCGATTCATGAAAGGCAGAGAGGATTATCAGCTGCAATGACCTTTGCCTGATTTGTGAGGCCACAGTTGTTTGTTTCGTTGGTGAAGTATGCACACAATAAGATTAAACGAGGAAAACGAGTGTGAGCATGTGAGATTACAGAATATAAATATGTAGAGAGCAAAAGTGTTACCTTGGGTTAGAGGTGCTAGGTGTCAAATTGTCTTCAATAAATCTGGGCAATATTCGTTTAATCTGTTCAATTGATTCCTGAGATCAGCACTGACATCCCCCAATATATACACACAAATTTGTAGGGAGAGCAGGTGTTACCTTGGCTGAATCAGGGGTGCACGTTTATATTTATATTTGGGTGTGTTTCCTCTAACTTTGACAGTTGATCCTTGAGATTGGCGCTGACAGGCCCGAATACAAATATTTTCCTCAGTGAAGTGGGGAGGCCTTCCTTGGGAAGCGATTGGATTTTGGGACTATCGTACATCTCGAGACTATCGAGGGAACCAAGGTGACGCAGTCCTTCAGGGAGGGACTGCAGGCTCTCGCACCAAAAAAATTGTAATCGCCCGAGTGAGGTGAGGTGCTGGAGCGCATGCTCTTGCTCTTCCGTGAAGCCTTCTGCTCGACAATCAAGCCAGAATGCCAATCGGCGGAGGGTAGCGGAGAGGTGGGTGCAGATGGGAGCAACAAGCACCGCCGAGATGCTATCCACCTCAAGCCCTTCAAGTTGGAAGGAGCCTGCAGGGAGCATTGTTTGGGCCCTGGCCATCTCTGGCAGTAGATCCGCTGCTACGGAGCCACCTTCCATTCCGTTTAAAACCACCAATTGCTTGAGATTGACGGTGATGAGAGGATCGAACCCATCTATTGTCAATTCCGCACAATCTCTCAGCCTTAGACTGGTGAGAGACGTGAGGTTTGAGAGCAGGGCCATCGACTGCATGCTTTCCTCCCTGACAATATCAAGTTCCCTGAGGGAATCTGGGAAAGGCTTCACGTACTGAGAACCTCCCCTGGACCACCGGGAGAATATGCTGCCACAATCTTTTATCGTTAATGATTGGAGCAGCGTGAGGTTCTGGAGCCCTCCTACTTCCTCCATCGGTAGAACCAGGTTCTTACACCCACGCAACACAAGCTTGAGCAATGAGATGGTTGATGGGATATGCAGTACTGGTTCATCATGCATGAAGGGACGTACAATTTCCAGTTCAGAGATAGTTGGGACACAGTTGAACAACTTCTGCAAAGATTTTTCTGTAAGATCAAATTCTTTTAGGTGGAGACTCTTAGTTGAATTAAGCTGAACATCGTCGTCTAGTCCCCCGGAGAACATGTAGTTGCAACCTTTGATAGTTAGTCGTGTCAGGGATTTTAGCATTCCAATGTCTGCCAATGAAATGTGCGATACATCTTTTATTACCATAACCTCTATTTGATCTAGATTGTTGAAGACCAAAGCATCACCATATCCTTCAATAGTCAATGTCTTCCAAATAATTGATAACCTCTCCTTGTTACTTTTTTGCACACAGACATATTTAAGTGTTGACATGTGAGGCATAGGTGGCAAGGACAACTTTGGACAATCAACAATCTTGAGATAACATAGATTAGAGAACTCCGAAAAGCGCGGTGCACAGATATTGGGACAATCACTGCACTCTATCCTTTCAAGCTCGTGAAACAAATGCATGTTAGCATCCTAAACCCACACTTCAAGGTCAGGCATATGTTCAAACACAATTGTCTTTAACTGTTTGAAACTTCTTTCCGTAACACCACCAAAGTCCGGTCCAAACTGATGCATTCCAGAAATACTGTTCAACTTGAGTTCAGTGAGGTGCGGTAGCAGCTCAAAAGGTGGAAGAGTGCGCCAAGACACACACTCTAGATGGAGAGTCTTCAAGTTGCTAAGACAAATGGCATCACACAGCCAACTAGGAATAATAGTATCGGGAGGATTTATTATTTTAAGAGATCTCAAATTATGATGTGGTTGGAGGCCACCAAGGACATCAGATCCCGAATCTTGTTGCTTAGTACCCCAAACTAATGTCAACTCTTCTAGGCTGGTTTTCAGCATCATATTGGCATCACTAGCTTCTCTCTTGCTTGCCACCTTTTCAAGATTGCATATTCTAAGTTGTCCTCCAAGCTCTGTCAATTTCCCCAACTCGCCCAGTTCAAATCCAACACTCTCTTTCTTAACACAAAACTTTTTTAACTCTTGTACATGCCTCATCTTTCCGACCTCAGGAATATTGGAGTGCAGTTCACTTTTACCAAGTAAATGGCGTAAATTCACAAGATGGCTAACGTCTTTAGGCACAACAAAACTTCCATGCCAATCTTCTATGTCTAGGAACTCCAAGTGGTAAAATATGGATAATGTGCTTGGTAAAGACATCTTTAACTGATAAGGTGATTTAATTTTCACAAACCGTAGGTGGATAAGCTTTGAAAAATTGTGTGGCAAAGATTGCGGGGAGTCCATGAAGAAAAATAGAACACGGAGGCGCTTTGTCTCTTTAAGCATATCTTCTAGGAATCTAGCCACTCTTCCATAATATTTTGTAGTAATCATCAAAGTCCGCAAATTTGCAATATCTATACTTATTTTCAATCTACACATTTCTTCCTCAAAATTAATGTCATATCCATCCTCTAGGGTAATGGATAAGTGGCGAATAGATGGCTGGATGTCATGAGCTCTAAATCTAGAACTACCTATGTTGGCACATTCTTGTGATGCAACGATGTTTGCTAGCTCATGTAATAAATCATGCATTACATAACGTTTATGCCAACTATCACCTTCCTTAATGAGAAAACCATTGTCCACTAATTCTTCCAAATAATCTGCATCACCATGGCCACAAGAATCTATGATGCCTATTGCAATCCAAAAATGAATAATCTCTCTGCTATCAAACCTATAGTCTTTAGGGAACAGGGCACAATATTGAAAGCATTTCTTTAGAATGAAAGGAAGATAATCATAGCTAATTTTTAGAGATGGCATAATGTCATCATTATTTTTCTGATTCTGCCACTGTTTGTTTTCAAGAACTTTCATCCAATGTTCTCGGGAGTGGTCTTTTCTCAATAATCGACCAACAGTATTGGCTGCTAGTGGGGAACCTTTCAATTTATCTGCAATGTCTGTCGCGAGGTCCATTAACTCTTCTTCGTAGTTCTTAGGTTTGTCTTTACCGAAAACACATGCTTCAAAGAATGATAAAAAATCATGACGCTCCAAACCTCGAAGCTCTATGTGATTAGCAGGTTTCATCAGTTGTGCTAATGATGGGAATCGAGTTGTGACAAGAATCATACTGCCCTTGGTTTCCACGTTTTTGAATGGAGATAATAAGTCTTCCCACTCTTGCTCACTGTCACATTGCCATATATCATCCAAGACAATAAAAAACCTTTTGGATTTCAATCCCTGCGTAATGGATTTTTGAAGCTGGTCTAAATTTGTGCTTTTCGTATTTTCAGCTTCTGGTATGCACTTGAGAATCTCTTGGCTAAGCTTGACTGCATCAAAATTAGTTGATACACATACCCAAACCTTAACATGAAAGTGCGTTTTAGTTTTGTCATGATTGTAGAGGTGCTTTGCAAGAGTAGTCTTTCCAATACCCCCCTGGCCAAATATAGGAAGGACGGACATGGTTTTATCATGATATGAGCCGCAGATCATGTCATGTAGAGTTTGTTCCATAATGTCACCCCTCCCATATAATTCATGTCCTGTAATGGTTGAAGTTGTGACAGGCCGCCTCAAGGTGGCGGCCGTGCCTGTTGGAAGGCTGCTGCATTTATTTAGCAGGTCGGAGACAGGAACACATAACTTGTGCATCTCCTGTATCACCGACTTGATTGTGTTGGACATGCCTACCCTGTCGAATGGCAACTTGTCATCACCGCCACCCTCAGCCTTAAACGTGCTTGTATTAGCAGCAGCAGCAGCAGAATCATCATCATCTTGCTTATGCGAGGCGCAGGAGGAAAAGCACGGGAGCCAGTTACCGATAGTGTGGCGAGCAGCATGGCGGCCATGGAGCACTACAGGCCCGCGGACGGCGCCGTCCACCTCCAGGGCGGCCTCCCGGGTGCCGTGGATCTGGTCCCGGAGGATGAGGTAGTGGAGCTCGTCCAGGGCGTCCTCCGCCTCGTCGGCCTTCTTGCTGAGCCTCTGCAGCAGCCGCTGCAGGCCGGGGTTGTTGTCGACGGCCCTGCCCTGGGCCGCGTGCAGCAGCCCTTGCGTGTACTCCAGGTCGGTCTTGATCTGGTCGGAGTTGAGGCCCAGCTCGGCGCTGGCAACGTACGCCCCCACCAGATCGTCCGAGAGCTTGGTGAGCACCTTGCCGACCACCCAGTTCGCCGCGCCGAGAGCCGCCTCCATCGCCGCAGGTGGTGTGTAGAGCTGGACTGCTGCTGGGTTGATGTGTGCGCACTGCGCAGTTGGTGTGCAAGTGTTTAAAGAGCTGGGTTGATAAAAATGCAGTTGGTGTGCAAGTGTTTAAAGTGATTCGGTCAGGCATTTTTGTTCCTTGAGCGAGAGTGGTCAGTCACGTGGAGCATGACCTTGACCTGCCATGGTGCACTGCGAAAATGGAATGCCATTGTGGAAATGTCGCTGGATGCGTACTGACGTCGATCGCAAACAATAATTGAGACCATCTACAGGCCGCCCTTGAACTGACGTGGTGCAGTACTGCAGTGTGGAAGTGGAAGGCGCGCCATGTGGAGGTCGCTGGATGCATAGTGAAGTCCATCGCCAACAATAATTGAGAAGCTGTCAAGACTCGAGAGCAAGGACTGTTTGGTTGATAATCTATCTATATATCAATATACTGTATGTATAAAGCAGAGTTAAACAGAGCTACCACATTAATCCTAAAATCCAAAAAATTCCCACGTTAATCAAAAAATAGTAGAAATTCTCGCGTTAATCATAGAAAAAAGAAAAATATACATCGTTGAATATGGATACTATTATGTAAATCTAACGGTCAACACTGAAGATATTAAAAAGATAACTACTAAATCTGATCTAATATATTAGAGATAAACTTTAAATCTGATTTGGTATATTGGAGATAGATTAAGCATTGTAGATTTAGTGGATATTAAAAAAATATTCGAGGAGGGATCAAGCGAGATCTACACAAAACCAACCATCGGAATTGATCATACAACAACCTGCCATGATCAAACAGCTAATACATATTTAAGAAGAATTCTATAAAAGATTTCTTATAGCTACAAACTAAATATTACACGTATTCAAGTAGAATTCGGGTACCATATAACAAACAAACCCTAAAAAAATGAGTTAGAAATAAACCCTATATGCCGACACAAATCTAGCCGTGCAAACGCACGAGCCAACATATTAAAGTAGAGAAAAATGGAGGCACCGCAATGCACCGCGTCGTCCGAAAATTCTCCACCATCCAATCAAAATCCATCAAATCAAATAACCGTTCAATTATCGTCCACCGCATCAGATAGAAAAATAATCTCTGTAACAAACTAATAAAGCCGATATAATATATTAGAGATAAACTATAGATGTGTTATGATATATTAGAGATAGATTATGAGTTGGAGATACTATAAAAAAGATTATGACTTTGAGATAAACTCCATATGCTGACACAAATCTAGTCGCGCAAACGTACGGGCCATCTTGCTCGTTAACTTTAAGGTTGGGTTCCTTGGCATGCGATGCGCCTCGCCCCACGCTCGCCAACAGTCGCCTGCCATGCGGCCACTCTTTTAACTTTATTAAAAATTTAAGTTTGGATTCGAGAGACAAGTCGTATATTTTATGTCGAAGAAACTTAGCATCACATTTGTGGCAAAGGTAGGCAAAAATTTTATTCTACTACATTTGATTCTTCGCACATAAATTTCATGGTAAATTTATAGCCTCAACATGAAAAGGGGAAAGGAATTCGTAGGCGTACCGGTGAATATAAAACTCTAATTGTCCACACACAATTTTCACGAGAAATTTTTAGCCCCAACATGAAAACGGAAATAGAATTAGCAGACGTGCTGTTTTTCTTCATGGTTCACTGTGCATGTTGATGGATAAACATTGGTTTTGGTGACGACATAGCACATGGGGTAGCAGGGCCCATGCGATGCATAGTGTAGCCGCATTTCGTTGGCTTTGCCTGCCTATGTCACCTGATCTTATTCTCGTCAATGCCACATTGAATAACTGAATTTGATGAAATGCATGATTGGTATAAATATCATATTTGTGAAGTGCAAACATAATTGTACTTATATTAATGCGGAACGAACGAGGTGGTCTGCGCGTTTGCGCGGCTAGATTTGTTTCGACATATAAAGTTTATCTCTAATTCATAATCTATCTCTAATATATCAGATCGGATTTAGAGTTTATCTCTAATATTATATCAGCTTTAGTATTTAATTTGAATTTCTAATAGTATCTTCGTCTCCGGATAGTTGCCAGCTACCCGAATCGATCTTGCTGAGCTGTTCCATCTCCTCTAACTTCTCCTTGGTCAATTCGGCCCTCCCAATCTTGGCCATGGCGAGATTTGATGGATTTGTGGTTACGTAGGGAGGGATGGGAGATTCAAAAAGGGAAGATGGGAAATACTCTAGCAAAAAGTTAGGGCACAAGATGGAGAGAGGGCAAGAGTGATTTAACTTTTATAGGCAAAACACACCTTGGTATCCCTTTTGCGCCACCAACTGTAACAAAACAGATGTATGCTTGTTCCACCGAAACTAGCACTAGTCAGCCGCGTTTGTGCACTGTTCCAACAGCTAACAAGAATCCAACCGTTACCGTAGTCTGGCAATGGTAAAACCCTGGAGAAGGTTGCCCGAGATGCATTAGGCGAGTTTGTTGCCCATTAAAGGTTGAAAGGCCTTAGTTTGTCCGACCCTTGCCCAACGGAGTTCGCTGCCTGATCAAAGTCTTTCTTGTCCTAGTAATAGGGGTGAAAACGGGTCGGATACGATCGGCTAGCATATCCTACCCTAATTATTTTCCTCGGGTATCAGGTCGGATATGGATACGGATATCTACAGACGGGTAGAAAACGGATATCGAATACTATACGAACGGTAGAAACGGATATCGGGTACTTGGTCGGATAAAAGTTTAACACATATAATCCAATTACCACATAATCTATTTAACAAATACAATCCAACATATAGAGTTCAATCGACATAAGAGCTCAAATAGAGTTCAATCGACATATTGTATTAAAATAGAGTCCAATTTATACATAATTCAACCAATAAAGACATAATTCAACCAATAAAGACATAAAGACATAATTCAACTAATAGAGTGTCGTGGACCTGTGGACGGCGACATACGACAGATCGACGGCGGCGCTCGATGGCGTGGAGGGAGCTCGGTGGCAGGGCATGGCAGGGCAACGGCGCTCGGCGGCGGGGTCACAGCGGGGCGGCGGCGCTCGGGGGCGACGTGCGAAGACCATGTGTCGGGGATAAAATTACGGCCCATTGCCATGGCCCACTCCCTGACGGCTCAATCGAACAGCCTACCCGAGCCCAGCTCCCTAGAAGGTTCTATCAGGCCCATGTGCATCCTGCCGAACAGCTTTCTGGCTGGCACGGTGCGTAACGGCCTAGGATTCCTGTTTGAGTCCGACTCGAACAGAGTTCTGCATGGCTACGTGAAGACCCGGACGTTGGTTTCCCGGATTGGATTGGAAGACGTGATCCCCAAGATTAGGAGATTACCTTATCTACCGTAGGTTGTATTTGGCATGTATGAGTTCGTTACGATCTCGTAGTTAGCCCGGCCCGATATTCCTCGGTAGGTCGGTTTGCTCTGCACTATTTAAACAAGACCCCTACGGCGTGTTTTGGGGCCAAGCCATCATCTGATAGCGCACTTGATCTTCGCATCATAGCATACTACTTGCCGAGACCAGCTGATCTCGTCGAGTTCCACTTGTAATCCTCTTTGGTATAAAGAAAGGCTGGACGTAGGGCTATTATCTCTCCTGAGAGGCCTGAACCAGGATAAAAACCCCTGCCTCCTGTTCGTTGCTGTTCGTGGTTGTTCGGCGTGTCTCCTATCTCACTTCTAAAGAACCTTGGTTGACTTGGGTCAATATCCCAACCGTCGACAGCTGGCGCCGACCGTGGGGACACGCAGATCGAGCATGTCGAACTCTGTCAGCGATACAGAGATGCTTCCTAAGGGTTACGACTCAGAAGGACATGATGTTTCATCCCCTGTCAGTTCAGACCGATCTGTTCGGTCTCGAACACTTTCCGTATCTGGGACGGAGGTCTCTGCCTATATGGCAGAGATAGCCGCAGATCGCACTCCCGTCATTGACGATGACTACGGGACCGATGATCTTTACGACGGTTTAGATCTATCGGGTTCCAAGGCTATGTCGGTAGATTCTACCTGTGGTGACATAGCGATGACACCGTCCAGCATACCTTCACACGGCCCCCGCAGCATTAACATGGCCGATGTAGGAAGCTCTGAGAATCCTGCACGGGCTGTGGCGGCTGGCGAGGTCGGGCAGATTAACTCTGCTCGGCATCAAGACGAGGTCATGTTGGTCGCTTTCGCGAGCAAGAAGTCATTCGCCGCAACCTCGACGATTCCATTAATCAGACCGTGGCACGGTTCCTCGATCGGTGCAAGCAACCACGTCGCGACCCACCTCGCGTGCCCACGCCAAGTCTCCCGGCAGAAGTTTCCCCTGTCCGGGTTAATTCCCCGCGTAACCGGACTCCGATCGAGCAGAACGCGGATGCCTCGGGGATCCCAGAACCCCTAGAGCAGAGTCGGGAACGACTCGCGGCCATGGCTTCGGTGATCAGATCCACCAACCGGGCCGATCTCGCCCGTATGGGCGACGCTGTTGCTTCTAATCTAGAGCGACTGGCTGATGGCCTAAAGTCTCTAGGAGAAGTCAACAACTCCTCCAGGCAGCGCAGTCAAACTGCCCGGAATGGTTCGGACAGCTCTGATCGATCGCGTGACCCTCGTCACCATCGAAGGATCACTGTCCACGAGCAGGCTACCCGTGGTCGCCGTCGCTCGCCGAGCCCTCGTAGTCATCGCGACCACAGGGGCAAGCGCTCACGCGATGATCACGGACGGTCCCCTCGTGAGGAGTGCGTTGTCGCGACCACGAGGAAGGAGCGTGGTGGGTTGTCCCGGAGAGAGTTTCTCCAGGCCGAATCATCCCGTTCAGCAGGAGTTCCTCCGCGCAACAGGACCAACGTCTTCTCAAGACTAGGTTCTGGCTGGGAAGGTGGCGACCATATGCTTTGGGCTGCGGGGCTTTCTCGACGAGCTCTGTCTTTGTCCGGTGGCCCTCAAAGTTCAAGCCCGCCACATGGAGAGGTACAATGGGACTCGTAACCAGAGGAGTTCCTTTCCATCTACGCTGACCATCATGGCGGCGGGGTGACGAGCTCGTTATGGCTAATTACCTCCCGACCGTCCTTGAGGTCTTTGCTTTCGGACATGGTCGTTCAATCGCCAGCGGGTTCCATCAGCTCTTGGAACCAGCTTTGACGCCTCGATCGCTAATTTCCAGAGTATTACGTGCATCTGGCAAGGAGGATGATCTGCACCAGATGATCCAGATGAACGGGGAGACCCTCCGCAACTTCGTGAAGCGTTTCATTAAGATTCGCAACACGATCCTGAACATCTCGGATGAATCCGTTGTCCGCGCCTTCAAAAACGAAGTCCGCGACGAGCGGCTCACCCAGGATCTTGAGATCAACGAGACCTGGACCGCCAATGACCTGTTCAAGGCGGCTGATCGCTATGCCAATACGGCAGAGCGCGTTCAGTACAAAAAGGCGTTCGACAAAGGCGAGCTGCCCGCCCAGCCTGGTGTGGATGAAAAGAAGAAGAGCAGCAGCAATGTTCCTGGTGACAAGAAGTCCCAGAAGAAAAAGAAGGGTGACGCGAACAATACCGTCGCCGGTATAGATCGCACACCTCCTCCCAAGGATGGGCAGAAAAAGCCCAATAATAACTACAAGGGCAAGAAGCCCGCCCAGGGAGGCAACCTAGGCAAGAAAGGTCCAAGTGACCGATATTGCAAGTTCCACCAGAACTACGGGCATGATACACGCCATTGCAGGACCTGGGCTGCAAAGCTCGAGGATTTCTACAACGGCAAGGGCCCAATGCCTACCCTGCCCGAGAAAGGTGAAGCCGGTAAGGCTAAGCGCCAAACCGATGATGGTGATCGGGAAGAAGATAATGAGTATCAGGAGCCCGAGAACCATATCGCCGTCATCTTTGGCGGCTCCTCGGCTTACACCTCTCGACGTAGCCTCAAGGAAGCTGCTCGGGAGGTCCACAACGTTGAAAAGGCCAAACCTCAGCCTGAGTCAATGAAGTGGACTGAGGCCCCATCTCCTTCTCTCAGGAGGATTGCCCCACTGGGATGACCAAGCCTCAGCGGCTCCCTCTGGTGGTCGCTCCGACCATCAGCAACGACAGAGTTGGCCGTGTCTTAGTTGACGGCGGGAGCGCTTTGGACTTGCTTTCAGCAAAGGTCTTGGACGAGATGCAGATTCCTCGCTCCAAGTTGAAGGAAGTCGCCATGCCCTTCTATGGGATTGTCCCGGGAGAAGCCGTTAAGCCGTTGGGGCAGGTCGTCCTGCCCGTTACCTTCGGCAGCCTGAGCAACTTCCGAACAGAGTTGATCACGTTTGACGTGGTCGATTTCCCATCTGCGTACAACGCGATCTTGGGCAGGCCATCTCTTGGTAAGTTTATGGCCGTGTCCCACCACGCTTACCATTGCGTGAAGATACCGGGTCCTAACGGTGTGATCACTGTCAAGGGCAATTACAAAGCTGCTCTGGATTGCGACGAGCAGTCCCTCGCCCTGGTCGACCAGCTTCCGCCACGTGGCCCCGACGTTCCGCAGACCAAGTCTGCACGCCCTAGGGTCTCCCTTCAGCCAGAAGGAGAAACCAAGGAAGTTCCGCTGTCCCTTGATGATACTTCCAAGACAGTTCACTTGGGGGCCAATCTGGACCCCAAATAGGAAAGCGAGCTCATTGCCTTCCTCCGAGCTAATGTAGATATGTTTGCCTGGGAGCCATCTGACATGCCCGGAGTCCCAAGGGAGGTTATCGAGCACAAACTAGCTGTCCGGCCGGACAAAAAGCCTGTTCGCCAGAAGCTTCGCCGCTTTTCAGAATTCAAGTAGGGGATCATCAAAGATCAGCTTGACAAACTGCTCGCTGTTGGGCTCATCCGCGAGGTTGATCATACTGAGTGGTTAGCCAACCCTATCATTGTAAAGAAGAAGGGCGGCAAGTGGAGGATGTGTGTCGATCACACCGATCTGAACGCTGCTTGTCCTAAGGACAATTTCCCGCTGCCTCGTATAGACCAGCTGGTCGATGTGACTGCGGATGCCCAGCTCTTGAGTTTTTTAGATGCTTACTCAGGTTATCACCAAATAAGCATCTCCCCCGAGGATGAAGAGAAGACTGCCTTCATCACCCCTTCGCACTTTACGCTATCGACCATGTCTTTCGGTCTGCGCAATCTTTGGTGTTACGTTCGGTAGCTTAATGGAGAAGACCTTCCCGAGCAGTGCGGAAAAACACGGAGGTCTATGTCGATGACATAGTTGTAAAAAGCAAGTATGCTCTAGATCATGTAAAAGACCTGGCAGAGACTTTTCCCAATCTCACCAGGCATCGAATAAAATTAAATCCAGAGAAGTGTACCTTTGGTGTTCGATCTGGAATGTTGCTCGGTTATGTTATTGGTTCACAAGGTATTTCTGCCAACCCTGAAAAAATCGAGGCCATTGAAAATATCACGAGCTCGACTACCGTAAAGGAAGTCTGAGCCTCACCGGCGGATGGTTGCTCTTAGCGATTTATTTCCGTCAAGGCTTAACGCGGCTGCCCTTCTTTAAGGCCTGCGCAAGCACAATGGTTTCGAGTGGACAGAAGAAGCCGATAGATCCTTTCAAGATCTGAAGCGATACCTGTCCAATCCACCCGTCTTGACTACCCCGCGGCATGGCGAGCAGCTCTTGCTGTACCTAGGCTGCACGCCACAAGCGGTGAGCGCGGTCTTGATGGTCGAAAGGGAAGGCATCCAGCGGCCAATCTATTACGTGAGCGAGGTACTTCATGGATCAAAGGAGCGTTACCCTGAGGTCCAGAAGCTGCTCTACGCCTTACTCATGTCCTCCAGGAAGCTTCGCCACTATTTCCAGGCGTATCAAATACTGGTCCCGACCACGTTCCCTCTGGGAGAAATCCTACGGAACAAGGAATCTAGCGGACGTATAGCTAAATGGGCAATGGAACTAGCAGAGTTTGATACATTATTTTTGCCCGAACTGCTATTAAGTCACAGGTCCTAGCTGACTTTGTCGCTGAATGGACTTGCCCGTCCAAATCCCAGGAAGCTCCCGAGCAACCTGATGAACCCCTTTGGACCATGTTTTTTGATGGCTCGCGCACTGGAAACTCGGGGGCTGGTTTTATTCTCATCTCCCCTAAAGGAGAGCAACTCCAGTATTCTATCCAACTACACTTCGCAGCGACTAACAACGCCGCGGAGTACGAGGCCCTCCTCGCGGGACTAAGAGCGTGCAAATCGCTTGGCGTCCAACGGCTGACTGTGAAGGGAGATTCACAGCTGGTCATCAACCAGGTTAACAAGGAGTATCAGTGCTGCGATGACTCAATGGCGCGATACCTGGTTGAAGTGAGGAAGTTGGAGCGGCACTTTCGATTTTTCGAGGTGCTCTTCGTGCCCAGGAAGGACAACTTCTTGGCCGACCAGCTATCCAAGTATGGATCCTCACGAGAATCTGCTCCGGCAGGGGTGCTCGTCGAGCACCTTCACAAGCCCTCAATCAAGTCTCCGGACGAGGCAACAGAGAGGCAGTGGTCTTTGTCTCCGTCATCGAAAGCGGTGCGAGTGGACAACGATTTGTCCGGTACCTAGCGAGATGGGACCGCCTCAAGACGAAGCCGAAGCGGCGTTCCGGCCTTAAGGCGTCTTTGCTCCATACAAGCTTGTGGATGGCATCCTTTACCGTCAAGGTGCTCTGTGAGTTCTCTCCAGTGCATCTCGCAATAGGAGGGTGTGTTCCTTCTTAGGGACATACACGAGGGTGCCTGTGGCAACCACGCCTTCTTCCGGACTCTGGTCGGCAAAGCGTTTCGCATGGGCTATTATTGGCCCACTGCGTTACAAGATGCCCGGGACATCGTGACTAAGTGCAAGACTTGCCAATTTCACGCCCGGAAGGCACACAAGCCCGCCCAAGAGCTCCAAACAATCCCCCATCTTGACCTTTTTCCACATGGGGTCTGGATCTGCTCGGCCCGTTCCCCAAGGGATACAAAGGCTACACACACTTGCTCGTCGCCATTGACACTTTCACTAAGTGGATTGAGGCAGAGCCTGTGTCTTCTCTTCACGCCAAAACGGCTGTGCACTTTTTCAAGAGCAATGTGGCCACGCGCTTCGGGATTCCCCACAAGCTGATCACGGATAACGGTACCCAGTTCAGAAGCGAGCTATTCCGGGAATACTACGAACAGCTGGGCACCAAGGTCTGCTTCGCTTCTGTGGCGCACCCACAGAGCAATGGAGCAGTCGAGCGAGCTAACGGACAGATAGTCTAGGGTATCAAACGGCGGGTATTTGCTGCTCTCCGTGAGCACAACAAAGCCTGGGTTGACGAGGTCCCTTCCGTCCTCAGGCGATTCAGACTTCTGCCACCGCAACCGGGAAACTTCTTTCCAATTGGTCTACGGTGCAGAAGCCATCTTGCCCGCCGAAGTAGTACTCGGTTCGCCTCGCACAAGCTCGGTCAACTTGGTTGACGATGAGCAAGAGCGCCTCCTCGATCTCGATCTCCTCGAAGGCACACGCGACCGGGCACAAGTCAGAATGGCGCGCTACCAGCAAGCTCTTCGCCGGCACGCTGCCAAATCAGTTCGACTAAGGGCTTTGAAGGCGGGCGATCTCGTTCTGCGCCATGTCCAGAACCTGTCCAATGCCAACAAGTTAACTCCCCGTTGGGAGGGCCCGTTCACGGTCGTTTCTTTACCGCCACAGGGCTGTTAAGCAGCCATGGAGGACGGAGAGAGTCGACCAAAGACTTGGAACATCGACCAGCTTCGTAAGTTCTTTGTGTAGGTCCTTTCTGTGTTTTCTTAGCCCTGCGCTTTTGTAAACTTCGCGCCTTAGTTCGTCCAAGTCTCTCGGCCACCATGTAAAGTTCAATCCAATTCTCAGTGAATTCTCGCGGCCTCTGTGCCCTTTTCACTGCTTGTCTTCTCAGACTACTTTCTCTGGTAACACTTGATGGCTGCCCGGCCTTGCGAACTCTTGGCTCCGCACTTTCCAGGATTTTTCCCTGCCCGTATCTAGTTTCGATAAGTTGCTACACTCAGGGTTGCGTAACACGGCTTTTCCACCTTGCAGCTAAATCTGCTCTCGTAAGCCCTCCGCGGTAGAGGCACTTACTGCTTGGCGCGACCACTTGGCAAAGTCTGCTCTCGTAAGCCCCCGCGGCAGAGGCGCTTTCCTTGTTCGGTTACTCTCGGAACTGCCTAACTTACGTCAACGAGCAGTCTATGGAACAAATCGAGCAAGGTACGGGTGTCGCTCTATCTCTCTACGCACGTGCTCGAGTTCGCAAGCTTAGGTTCTCAAGCATCGTCCGTACCGGGGGCTAGGGTGTCGCTCTTTTCTCTTGTGCACCTGTTCGAGTTCGCAAACTCAGGTTTTCGAGCAGCTGCACAACGGGGGCTGGGAGTTAGGCAAAGCGCTCTACCGGTTTTCTTAAACTTCCTAGCGCTGTTCGCTTTTCTCTTAGTTTCTGTTCGTTCTTGTCTTTTTGCTGCTCTTTTTTACAGGGAAAAAGGTTAGTCTTTATTAACAAAATTTGCAGGTACAAAAGTCCCTCTCGGGTTACAGCCCTACGGCTACCTAGAAGCGAGTTGCTCCTTGAGCTCCTCGATCACTTCCTTGAGGCGCAGGACTTCCCCTTGGGCTTTGAACCCCTCTCTGGCCTCAGCTCGGAGACGATCGGCTTCCTCCTTGCTGCTCTGGCTGCTCGCCGCCGCCGCCAGACGGAGAGCCTCGACCTCTTGGTCTTGGCCGTGAGCTGCTCGGCAGTCCTTGCTCAGCTAGCTTGTCGCCGGTAGTCTTGAGCTGTTCGTCCAGCTCCTTGACTCTTCTCTCCATGGCGATCGCCGCACCGCCATCCCAGATCTCCTCGATCTCTTCTGTGAAGCCCACAGGTTGAGATTTTAGCCCGAGTCCGCGGATGTCTCGCTCCTCCTTGGCGAGTGGGCCTTGAGCTTGGCTTAGCCATGGCTGGTCCCGCCTTGATGGGACGCGTCGGAGAGCTGCTCTTCGAGCCACTTCGTGCGGCCCGGCTTCTCCTCCGCGGTGCTCGCCTTGATGGCTTGCGCGCGAAGCTCCTCGGCCTCCTTTAGGAGAGCCTCGCAGGAACGCCTCTCTTCGGTCAACTGGGCTTCGAGCTTCTTCACCTCTTCCTCTAGCCGGCTTCAGCTTTGGGCTGGTACAGAGGGTTCCGCTTCAGCCTCCTTTGTCCGGAGATGTTCCCGGAGGGACGCCAGTACAGCGCTCCGCTCGATGGTAACCCCATCTTCGAGCTCCTTCATGGTGTCCTTGAAGACCTGAGGGAGAAGTTCATGTTAGCCGCTTTTGGATATAGCTCAGCTGAACTAGGTTTAGTATTGGAGCTTACCTTGCCAAGTCGGCGCTTGATCCATGGCAAGCAGCGGTCCTCGAGCTATCGTCCACGAAGCCCCTTCGTCTTGCGGGATGAGACGGGCGCATTCTTCCCGTCGCCGCCTTGTTCGCTCCTTCTTCTTGCGGGAGCGCGTCTGCTCGGGAGCAGGTGCAACGGGCGAAGCGCTTTCATCTCCGCGCTCCTTCTCCTCTTCCTCTTCCTCTTCCGCCTGAACAACTTCGGGCGAGACTGGAGCCACTCCTCTAGGTGGCGCCGGTACTTCCGCGGGCAGGACGACTTGCGCGACCTGCTCGGGGGCTTCTTCTTGCTCCCTGGCTGCGGGGATTTCACCCTGTTCGCTAGAGAATCCCGTCGCCTCAGGGGTGAGCTGCCCCTGCGACGAAGTGCCTGGCAGGACCGGCTGCTCGGTCCCGCTCGGGGCAGCTCCCGGAGCCATCGCCTTGGCCCCGCTGTCCGTGGTGCCGCGCACCGCCTCTTCTGCCTCCAGCCGCTCCACCGCGCCTTTGAGCGCGTCGAGATTTCGGCTGAACTGGCGGAGCAGCTCCACGCCGCCAGCTTGTCCTTGAGGCTCGCCAGCCTCACTGCCCGCGATGCACAGTGTAGGTGCTCGGGCAGCAGTGACCGCTCGAGCGCCTCCTCAACGTCATCTGTGGCGGTCTCCTCTTGGGCAGCTGATGAAAAAGAGATGATCGTTAAGTTTAATGCGGTCAGAAATATGAGATATCAAAAGGTCGATTTCTACATACCTGCCGTGGGAGGCTTAATCCTGATCTTCCTCGCTGGAACTTTCCGCCTCTTCCTCGGGGGCTCCTTAGCGGTTTGCTCGCCTTGGCCCCTGGGAGTTCGCGGCGACGAGCTCAGCTCCCTGGTAAGCTGAGCGCTCCTCTCGCGCAGCGCAAGAAGTTTTTCCTTGCGTGCGACTTCTTCTTCGAGCCTCCTCGCTCGGCGACCATTGTACCGATCCATGCGGCCAGATGATCTTGCGGTAACGCCTAAGCCGAGGGCCATGGTCTTTACCTCTTCGTCGCTCGCTTTCGGCGAAGAGGAGGGCTTGGTCTCTTCTCGCTGGTCGACCGCGCGCCCGCTTGGTCTGCTCGGTGCGCTCCGTCGCCGCGGGTGGTCTCTTTGACGGCTGGCGGCCGCCGTGTCGCGGTGAGCTCCGCGTCGGCTCAGCCGCCACCTTGGGCTTAGTGGCCGCTTTGGCCTTGCCCTTCTTCGCCTTCTCCTTCTCAGACCCGGAGAGCTCCTCTACGATCCCTCCAAGGATCAGCTGGTCTTCCTGCGCATTTTGAGAAGCGAACATTAGCATTAAAAACAACGGTGCAAGTCTAGCAACGCAGGCTGGGTATAAGTGATTTACCTCGTCTGAGCAGACAAGCACGTTGCGCGGATAGGTGTACGCCACCTCGCCGGTGACCCCCCCGTCCTTCTTCGCCGCCTTCAGCATGGCGTCGACCCGCTCGGTCACCCATGCGTCGGTTGGTTTCTCTGCCCGAGCAGAAGGGATCGTTAGTTCCTGTTCGGAGGAAATAATCATTGTAAAGGTTGAGTCTTAAAGGCACTTACCCGTGCTCTCCTTGGAAATGTCTTCCCATCCCTCTATCTTATAGAAGGGATAGGGCCTTCTCCGCAGCGGACAGATCCTGTTCGCTGTGAAGTCCCGAATGATCTCCCTGCCCGTGAGCCCGAGGCTCACGAGGGAGGCGATCTTCCTTGTCAAATACCAATCCTCGGCGGACATCTCTGGCCGAGGCATTGGGGTTCCCTTCGCTGGCGCCTTCCCGGTGAAGACGAGCTTCTTGTCATTTGCCGCTTCTTGTCAGAACCACCTCACCCACCACGCGCCCATCGAGTCGGCGGTGGCGGGCGAAGGGGTGTGCGCGTCGTCGGCGGTGGCCGGAGCTTGAGGTAGTAGCACCCGAAGGCCAAGCGGAGGAGCTGCCTCGTTCTTGTCGTAGTAATGGAAGAACAGCCCCACCGGTGGATCGATGCCCAGATAGCCCTCGCACAGGTGTGCGAAGACGGCCATCTGGAGGATGGAGTTCGGATTGAGGTTCGCCACCTCCAATCCGCTGATGTTCAAGAAGGCCTCGACGAAGTCGCTCTCGGGACCTCAACCCAGCAAAGGCTGCTGCTGGTCGATTGAACTCTCCCTTGAGCGGCTCCGGAGTATCCTCCTCTCCGGGCAGCCTCCAGCTACCGGTGTCAATGTGGCCCTCGTCCTCCCAAACCTTCAGGTCCTCCTCGGTCAGGCTAGTGCCGGTGAACTTGGCCATAGCGGTTCCCAGGGTTGGACGAGCAGGGTTGGTGGTGGAGTTTGGGTGCTTGATGCTGAGCGCGGTTGGAACTAGGGCTTAGAGAGGAAAGGCGCGAGAGCAGAAGTGGCTAGCCGCGGGCAGCTTGGGTGCTTTTATAGTCCCGTATGAGCGGCTCTGCAACGGTTTTGTCACAAACGGCTAGTTTTTACCGCAACGGCTAGGTAAAACGGTCGCCTGTTTTCACTGCGCAGCGTTAGGAAGTTACCGTTGGAATCTGCCAACGGCTAGTTTTTCCAGTGTCTGCACTGAAGGTTGAGTACTCTGCTCGGGCAGATGCGATTCCCTGTTCGACGCGACAGAGTTGCTTGGCACTGGGCGGGTTTTGTTCGGTCTCGAACACGTCTTGTTCGGTTGAACCTTAACATGTTCGTTCTCCTGTTACACGTCTTTGTAGCAGCAAAATTTTCCTCTTCGTGGCTTGGAGTCTCAAGAGGAAGACCCCACTCTAGTGAGTCCTTCCACTTGAGTCTCGGGGGCTAGCTGTCGGGGATAAAATTACGGCCCATTGCCATGGCCCACTCCCTGATGGCTCAATCGAGCGACCTACCAGGCCCGGCTCCTGGAAGGTTCTATCGAGCCCATGTGCATCTGCCGAACGGCTTCTGGGCGGCACGGTGCGTGAACGACCTAGGATTCTGTTTGAGTCCGACTCGAACAGAGTTCTGCATGGCTACGTGAAGACCCGGACGTTGGTTTCCCGGATTGGATTGGAAGTCGTGATCCCCAAGATTAGGAGGTTACCTTATCTACCGTAGGTTGTATTTGGCATGTATGAGTTCGTTACGATCTCGTAGTTAGCCCGGCCCGATATTCCTCGGTAGGTCGGTTTGCTCTGCACTATTTAAACAAGACCCCTACGGCGTGTTTTGGGGCAAGCCATCATCTGATAGCGCACTTGATCTTTGCATCATAGCATACTACTTGCTGAGACCAGCTGATCTCGTCGAGGTCCACCTGTAATCCTCTTTGGTATAAAGAAAGGCTGGACGTAGGGCTATTATCTCTCCTGAGAGGCCTGAACCAGGATAAAACCCCGCCTCCTGTTCGTTCGCTCGTGGTTGTTCTGTGTCTCTATCTCACTTCTAAACAACCTTGGTTGACTTGGGTCAATATCCCAACCGTCGACACCATGGCCTGGACGGCGCCGTACGGCAGGTTGGCGGCGACACTCGGTGGCCTGGAGGGAGCTCGCGGCGGGGTCACGGCAGGGCTGCAGCGCTCGGTGGCGGGGTTAGGGCAGGGCGGCGACGCTCGAGGGTGCTCGGGGGCCGCTAGGGTTGGAGTCTTGGAGAGACAGGAGTGTGGCTAATGGGCCTTCTATTGGGGCTGGGGAGGCAGGAGTTTTTGGCTAATGGCCTTGTCGGGTACCCGAAATCGATCCGAACCCGTTGGGTATCTTTGATATTGTATCTAACCCATACCAGATAAAAAAGTCGGGTATTACCCAAACCCGAACCCGATGGTCAAAAAAAAATGCACCCATTTGGTTACCGATAGTGACCGGGTTAATAGAGACTCAAGGCCTGTTTTCATCCCTACCTGGTAAGGTGGTAGCTGTACCCTACCCAATTCAATCCCTCTCCGAGTTAATAGAGACTCAAGGTGAAGGCCCTAGGCAGGAACGATCTTCGCTTGAGCCTCGAGGGCTAGCTATCAAGGATTGAGTTCTGTCTTGCTCGGACAGTGAAACACCTCGTGTTCTCTGGGTATTCTTCTACCTGTTGCCCAAAAACATATGTGTAGTATAACAAAGCAGGGGAAACTAAGCTAGGTCGGCTAGCCTAACCCAGCCTAGCATGCCTTCACTTAAGGGCATCGGAAGTGGGAGATTGATCCCCACCCCTTGCGTCTTCTGCCTCTCGATCCAGGGAGCCGTCGCCTTCCTTGCTTGTCCCTTCATCTACGCCCTCTCTCTACTTGTCCTAGCACAACCACTCCTCCTATCCCTGCTCCAGCTCATCTGCATGCTGGCCTGAGCCAAGTTGAACCCCACAAGGGCAAGCCTTTAGAGCCAAGGAGAGAAAGGAAGGTAAGGAAGGGGAAAAGAAAGCTAGGTTGCACAACTCTTGTCTCCTTCGATCTACCTTTTGGGTAACAAATCTAGTGCTATCCCTTCTAGGAAGGTCGGATTTAAGATTGTAAGTCTATGTGTGTTGTGGATGGTGGTTGGATTATATATGCAGCGATCTTGGAGGCGTGGTTGGGCCGATTTACTCGGGTTTTGGAGCGCATTCATGTTACAGGAATTTTAGCTTATGTTCCTACCTTTCTAACGAGTCCAAGAACACGTGATTTGGCTCAATAGTTTGGGAGATTTGGTCTTTGGAATGCCGTTGTCTTGTTTTTGCACGCGGCGGGATTTTAATTATGTAAGTGCTATATTAGTCTACCTAGTGAATAATCTAGATGAGAAATTATGGAGAATATGTACATGTTTGCAAGGAAATTGGTTATATGCCACTCTCAAAAGTGTGTTTCATCACTTTGGTTGGGTTCACTTTAGTACCGCTAACAATGTTATCATCTTTTTTATTTTCATTTTCATTTAAATATATTTCTAATAGATAAAGTTGAACACTTTGCCATTTCACTAAATAGGATAAGAGATTTTATTTATAAAAGGAAGCAAATAGGAAAGTCTACACTCTGGAGGAAGAATGGACAACATTGCCCCAAACAAGTCACATCATTGACTAACCGCTCAATGAGTTTGGAAAAGGGAAGACTTGACTGTTGGCAAATACAGTGATTTCTCTTATCTTAGATATTTTAGAGCTTGTATATTACTAGGCTGTCAAGTCTTTTCGCTCGCTAGTGGGGAGGGCAGCTACTGCAACTGCCACCAAGCTATGATGTCTCCCAAGGGTGGGGGCGTGGGGTGATGTACTGATGTTGGGCTTATCATGGAGAATCCTCTTCCAAACATCTTTGGAGTAGACAAGCATCGAGCGAAAACAAGTCCTGCGCTCTTGCGACTGAGCAGCGAAAAGAGGAGCCGCGGGGCGGCGCCGCTGCCGGGCCCCTCTGTCCCTCTCCGGCGTCCTCGCCGGAGATGAGAGAGGTGGGACCCCGGCTCTCCTTCCTCGTCCCTCCCCTGCTCCTCCTCCAGGTGCTCATCCTCTCTACCCCCTCCCCCTTTCCTCTTCTTCTCGCTGCCCTTGTGTGTTCAGATCTGAAAGCCCCCTCACCTCCGGTGGCTGTTGGTGGCGGATTTGGATCACTGGGGGCTAGGGGCAGAGGCTGGCCAGGGGTTGGTGGTGGGAGGACTAGTGCTAGTAGTCTAGGGTTAGGGTTAGTAGGGTCTAGGTCTACCGCCGGGATTCGGCTTTGGCGCCGTGTCCAGGGGGTCTTTTGGTCTCCTGCTTTCTCCTCTTCGTTGGCTGCAGTGCCGGCTATTGAGGGGAGATGTCGGAGTTGGTCTTCTCCCCCGATTGGCTGAGCCGACCCCTCGGAGGTGAACGTTTGTGTGTCGGCAGTGGTGGCGGTGGTGGTGGATGGCGGTTTTCCAGGGTGCGTGCCTGCCGAGGCCGCGTGGAGCCGTCCTTCCTTCCATGCCGTCGGTGGTGGCTGTCTTAGGGCTTTTGTGCCGGCTTCCCTTCTGGATCCGACGGCGGTAAAGT
This sequence comes from Raddia guianensis, assembly GCA_036346415.1. Taxonomy (NCBI): domain Eukaryota; kingdom Viridiplantae; phylum Streptophyta; class Magnoliopsida; order Poales; family Poaceae; genus Raddia; species Raddia guianensis. The sequence continues at coordinate 32,587,728 of CM070544.1, forward strand.
GGCTCGGTGTCTCTCTCTGTGCTCCGACGAGGTCGAACCCGAAGGAGGGGGCCGGAGCTTTGCGTTCCCCACGAAGGTATCCCTCTGGTCCGGCGTGGCGGACCGTGCTGCGGACATGGGGCGGAGACCCTAGCCGCTGTCTTTCTCTGCGGCTGTGCCAGTGCAGGGGGCGGCGACGACAACGGGGCTTTCATGACCCGGCTTACGTCTTCCCCGGGATCGGTGGCGCTCTCAACCAGCTTCCTCCGGCCATCGGTGAGGCCTCCATGTGCTACAGTTCATTGATAAAGGCAGCGAAGCAGTTGTCTGAGGTCCACGAGGTCTCACCATGTCTTATAGACCTCCACGAGTGGTTCTCCCCCGTGAGGTGGTTTGGCCTTTAGAGGAGACGCTACCGGCATGCCTGCCGGTTTGTCTTCCTGTATCTTCTCGGCGGTGGTGGCCGTCGTGAAGAGGGACAGCGGAACATTATTGTCAGATGGGCCCTGACTGAACTTCATTGTATTCTTGTTTTTTTCAGAGGTCCACTCTGTAATCTGTTAGGTCTTTTACCCTAGTAATGAAATGTCCCTTCTCAAAAAAAAAAAACATCTTTGGAGTAGGGACAACTTAAGGTCAATTGGGAGACCGTTTCAGATGCAAACTGGCAAAGGAGACAGCTGCATATTTCCCCTATTTAAATATGCGAAATGTCTATTTTACCATTCTTCCTTTCCCTGGCCCTCCCATTTCTCTTTCTTCCTCTCGCCGGCAACGTCCTACCACTTCCTCCCCTTGCAAGGTCCTAAATGGCGACGGCGATGAACACCTTCAAGGCTTCAACCAATGACAAGATCCTAAATAGTGAGGCCACCGCCTCATTCGTGCGCCGCCGCATCCCGCTGGTATCCAAAGAGCTGCATGCTCTGTGCACCACCAGGGCCTCCCCATCTTCGGCGAGCTCCTCCGAGCAATGTTGCCTCTTTCCCGTCTCCAGGCAAGCTTTCTTTGCGTCGTCGTCGCAGCCTGCCCTTCTCCATCGAAGCTCCTATGCGACGCCGTTGCGACCTTCCCTCTCCTCCCATCGGCTCGTGATATACATGAATCCGGCCAAGCTCCTCTGTGTCATCGCCACAACCTCCCCTCTTTAACCGATCTCCTCTGCATGGTCGTCGCCATAGTCGCTTTTGCGTCCAAGCCAATCTATGGCTACGAGGTCCCCAAGCTCCGTCACCGTCGTCAATAGGGAGGAAGAAGTGGCATGGCGCACTGACTAGGGTTTATCGGGCAGTAGCAAGAAGAAAATGGGAAACAATGTCATTTCGGAGGGTTGGTTAAGGAAAAATATGCAAAAAAAAAGATACTCGAAATGGCTATATACTAAAAGTAATGCGTAACCAGAAACTATATATAATAATTATAATATATATATATAAACACGTAATAGCTGGCATGGATCGACATAGTATATCGTTTTTCGCGTGTCACATGGCCTGTTGGCGTAGTGTAGTTGGAAAAAAGAAGTACATGGAGATGGAGGTCAACTTGCATCTAATTACAGCTAGCTGGCAAACTTTGAAAATCATCTCCCTCCGGGGGTGCCGGGTATGATCGTGCACCCCTGAAATTTTTAGGAACCCTACGGTATTAAATAGCTATGAGAAGTTTATTAGTAGTTAGTTAAAACTACTTGTTCAATATTGCCCTATGGTGAGCAGCGGAGTTAGAGTTAGCTATTCTTATTTGCAGAGAGACCTTGTGTTTGATTCCCACGTGGGCCACGTCTGGTAGTTTTCCCTTTCTATTCTGGCATTCGTTTTTTCTTTTCGCCAAGCAAACTTCGGTGTTGGCTTTTATTTTCTTCATCGCCTAGGGCTATGTTCCGTGCATGTCTATGTTTTTTCTACTGATATGGGTACAAATCATAGCAACCAAGTTCAAAAAAGTACAATGTTATTTCTATTGAAGATAATTTCATTTATTGGCTAGATAAATTTAGGGCTTAGAAAAATGTGAGAAAAATCTCACTATCTTTATATTAAAAAATGTGTAATTTGTTTACGCAATCAAGTTGTTATTTTTTTAAAAAAATTATCTTCAAATTTATTTTGGAACACACATATCACCTTCAAATTTTTGTGATCTTTCCCAATAGGGTGTGCAAACTGGTATCTGCGATCTTTCTCGAGAGCATACGCACTATACAATTGACACCACACATGTTCATTGGGCAGCATCAGAAATTAATTTTATTTCTAGCATTCGTTTTTCCTATTCGCCAACCTAGCTCCGGTGTTTTGTTATTTTTTTTAAAAAATTATCTTCAAATTTATTTTGGAACACACATATCACCTTCAAATTTTTGTGATCTTTCCCAATAGCGTGTGCAAACTGGTATCTGCGATCTTTCTCGAGAGCATAGGCACTATACAATTGACACCACACATGTTCATTTGGCAGCATCAGAAATTAATTTTATTTCTAGCATTCGTTTTTCCTATTCGCCAACCTAGCTCCGGTGTTTTGTTATTTTTTTTAAAAAATTATCTTCAAATTTATTTTGGAACACACATATCACCTTCAAATTTTTGTGATCTTTCCCAATAGCGTGTGCAAACTGGTATCTGCGATCTTTCTCGAGAGCATCTGACACCACACATGTTCATTGGGCAGCATCAGAAATTAATTTTATTTCTAGCATTCGTTTTTCCTATTCGCCAACCTAGCTCCGGTGTTGGCTTTTAGTTTCCTTATCGATCGCCCAGGGCTAGCTTTGGTGCATGTGTAGGTGTTTCTACAAATATGGCTTCAAAGCAAACAAGTTCGATTAGCTAAATGTTTTTTCAACTGAAGATTATTTAATTTAATGGCTAGATAATTGTAACGGCCCAATTTTGGAACAAATTTCAAATTTGTTTGAATTTAAAACTTGAGCTGACATGTGGGCCATACCAATCTCTCTCTCCCCCCTCTTTCTCTCTCTTTCTCTCTCCCTCCTCCTCTGCTGTGGCCCTGCCCGCCGCTCGGTTCTGCTCTGCTGCCTGCTCTGAACCGCCGATCGCACGTCGCTTCTCCCTGCCAAGCAGCTCAGCTTATCATCCTTTGTCTTGGCCAGGCCGATGTCCCATCGCCGCCCCGGTTGCTCTCCCGCCGCGCAGGGAGAGTCATTGGAACGGCATCGTCGCCCCAGGCCTATAAAATCAAGGACCACCCCGTCGGCGTCATTTTTCCCCACTTTCCCAATTTTTCCCTGCGCCGGCGCCGAAGGGATTCTCATCGATTTGTGAACCACCAATCAATTCTTCTTGCCCCGAACCTTCTCATCTCCTACCTAAGCTTTCCCCTAGATCATTTTCAGGGTGGAGCTACCTGGAGGTGACGTGCCCACGGAGCCCCTGTTCCGGCCGCCGTCGAGTCCTTCGCCGCCAGCCGCCTCCGAGCTCGATCATCTTTGGCGCAACCTGTGGTGAGGATGCCCGTGAACCTCCTTTGCTCGCCGTCCATGCTCATAGCCTGTAGATCCGTAGCACGGCGCGGCTTCTCCGGTGAACCTACGGATTCGCCGCCACCGTCGCATAGCCGCGTCCGACCATATCTGGCCTCGGCGCGTGCGTCGTTAGGGCACTTAGGAGACGTAGATGCCGGAGCGCGAACGGTCTTGGCTGGAGGGAGGCCGTAGCGCCACCGCGTCGAATCCCGCCGCCATCGGCCGCGTCGACGGTCGAAGGAAGAAGATGACGGAGGGCCTTCGATTGTGCGCCAAGATTCGTGCAGAGCCAAGGTCGTTGAGTCGCTGGTGTGCGGGTCTCACTGGCCAGTAAAACCCCCCGCGCGCTGGCTTAACCCGTGGCGCTACGTCTCTGTCATGTGGGCGTGGCCCCACCGGACAGGTTAAGTGGAAGCGTCTTCGGGCACGACGTTATCCTTGTGCGGTTGCACCCCGCAAAAATACGTCTTCGACGTTTCCACCCCGCTGGCGCCAACTCACGTGTGCGCAGGTCACGGACCGAACCTGCTACTGAGCCTCTTCGTTCGCTGGCTCGGCCCGTTACTTTTCGTCTAATTTCCCATGAACTTAGCCAATTAATTAAACGCAGAAATCATTCTAGATCTATTAAAAATACTTAGAGGCTCTCAAAAATTATAGAAAAATTTAGACAGATAGTTAAGCCTATTCTGGATTTAATAAAAATATACAATCCACCACTGTGACTATTTTTAGGTACTGTTCTTTAGAAATGGTTATATTTTCCTATATAGGAAATGTTTATACTATTTTAGTAGAAACTTCTATTATTATAAATTTAGGGTCTGACCTTATAAAATCATAGGAAAATGGTATAAGATAAATAATTGCCCTAAATAATTAGGAAAAATTTTAATAATGCATTTTTTCATCAAGTCAGCTTATTTAGATAATTAATTTGTCGAACACCGGCAATTAAACTAATAAATCCTCTTATTGCCTAAAATAGGTGCTGACCGTAGAAAAGTTCACAAAGATATCTTATAACTTGAACTTCACCTTACAAAAATCTAGAAAATACTAACACCCCATATTACGGTGTGTCGTCATCGTATGTCGCTTCAAAAAAACCCTAATCACCCAATTATGATCATATAATACGAAATCGTATTTTGGGGTGTAGCTAGACTACTATATAAGGTAATAATATTTATTTATACATTCGGACATGCATGGCATATCATACGGAACTTAGCTTTGTTGCCCGATCTTATATAATAGCATCAAAGGTAAAACCTAGGGCACGTACGTGCATGCATCATGTTTTCTGATTTGCATCAATAAGTAATTATTAGATTGTATGTGTGCTTATACGTAGGTGATCCCGAGGAATGGTTCGGAGACGCTGAGGAAGACCATCCACCTGAGCAAGGCGAGTTAACGCTTACTCTTATAGATGTTGAACAATATTAGGCAAAGATAGCGACTTTCCTTAGTGCGGATTGACATCGATATATTCATTGTCCATTACCCAGTTTTATCCAAACTATATTGTTTATTATTAAAATTCGTGCTTACTAACCTGCCTAATTGCTAATCATGTAATACTTATACATGCCTGCCCTTGAATTGTTTAGCCTTTATGATTGCCTTGATTGTCATAACCCTTGTTAGCCTAACATTAGTTTGGTAACCACTTTAACCCTACCTAATGGGTAAAACCTGCTTAGACTTGCTTAGGCTTAAACACATCTTCTGACAAATAGCCACGGAACGGTGAACCGATATTCACCGGTCATTCATTCCTTCATTAAAAATGTTATGACATGAGACAATTAGGGCTAGTAGAATGATGGGCTGTGTGAGGTTGTGGGCATGGATATGTGGGGTGTCGGTCCGGGTTGGTCGGTTGGTCGGGATAGACCTGATGGGGTAATGTCTGGGATTAAAGAGGTGGAGACTAGATGGTTGTAAGGTTGCCCCTAGATGACATCTTGATGGATGATTAAGGCATAGGGTGCCTGGTGCTGGGCTTAGTCAGGGCTTACCCAGGAGGAGCGCGGAAGAACACTCGTAGCGGGGTAATCGCTGCCATCTGGGGGATGGTTCCAACACAACGCGTGGCCATTGCGCGAAGTACGGGTTTTGGATTGCCAGTTGCGAGCGCTCTGCGGAGACCCTCTAGGACCACTCACAATAGGGACCAGTATGGGTCGTCACCGGATGTGATAAAGGCCACACTTCCCTAGGATGACGCTCGACTAGCGCGGGCTGGCAACCCCTTAGGCCGAGACGGGCAGTCTATGGCAAGTGCGGTCCACAACAAGATTGCCAAATCCTGGAAGGATGGCGTATTTAGGAACTGTTGGGGGCAATAGGAGGATCAGTGTGGTGAAGTATTAGGTCGAGCGTATGTTGGTCGAGGCTTGGTCTGTTCAGGGTTGGTTGAAAGAGTCGGTGGTTTAGTAGGGGGCTTGGGGTGTATTGTTTCGATGCTAAGCACTTGAAATAATAAGACCACTAATATATGATGCTAGATAGAAAGCTTTTAAAGTTACTTAAAAACTGGTCTTACGCAAATAAAATAACCTTTTCCATAAATAATGCCTTCTATACACTAAGTGGATTAAGGGAAGTGTTAACTAGCCAGCGTTTGGATGACACTGACCTCGTCTACTCACATTCTTTAGACGATAGAATCGAGGTGGATCTGTACGAGTGCCACGAAGATGAAGGACTGGACTTCGGTGGGCCTGACGAGTTGTAGGGAATGCCCAGTCGCTTGTTCGGCACCTAGCCGATATGATATTCTTTTGGGTACATGGAATCTATTCTGTTGAGTTGCTCGTGAACAACGAATTATGTGATAGCTGCAAAACTCTGAACTCCGTTTTGTAATATAAGGCTTCTGTTGGTTGCCTTACTAAATTCATCTAAGGGCGTAACTTGGTATGTAATATTTAAGGATTACGATTAATCGATGTATGTTTGTATCGGCTATGTGATCTTCCGTACTAGTGTATCGATCCAGGGACTAATGAATGGGATTCCGACCTCAAGCTAAGTTAAAATTGAGGGTTGACAGTAATTTTACAGATCTTAGAAAAACGTGAAAAAAATCTCAGTACTAAATCTATATAAAAAATGAGGAACTGCTTATGCAATCAATTTTGATTGCAAAAAAAGTATCTTCAATTTTTTGATGCTACACATGTATTGCTTTCAAAATTTTGCGATCTTTTTCAATAGCACGTGCACACGTGTTACCTAAAAATTTTGTGATCTTTTTCGAGAGCATACGCACTACCACCGGCACAACGCATATTCATAGGCCAGCACCAAACATTAATTTTGCAATCTTTCTTAGCATCCCGGCCTGGAAATTAAATCCTAGATCTCCATTGATAGGAATACTGTAACACCCCAATTCGGCGAACTTTTAAATTTGAGCTGAATTCGAATTTTCGTGCGAATTGGAATCAGGCCTGACATGTGGGCCCCCACTGCCAGCCACCGTAGCAACTCTCTCTCTCTCTCTCTTTCTCTGTTCTTCTCTCTCTCTTCTCCCGCGTGCTCTCACTGTTCCTTGAGCCGCCGCCGTGCAACCTTTCACTGCATCGTCGTACTGGCCGCGCCGCGCGCCGCGCGCGCGTCCCTTCGCCACGCCGCGCCGTGCCCTGTCACCCGCCGCCTGCTGCCGCGCCAAATCTACGCCGCCCTGTCGCCGCCCCACTCCTCTGTGTCCCCGAGCACTCCTCTGTCTCCCCCTCGTTACCAAGGGCCACCGTGAGTTCTCAGCATCACCCGGCGCACTTAAAAGCCCCCTCTGCCTCGCCGGCCTCGCCTTTACAATTTCCCCAAAATCCGCTCCTCGCCGGCGCCGAAGAATTCCTAGTTAGCCTTTGAGCCCCTTTCCGATTCGTCGTGCCCAGAGCTCCCCGAGTCCCTCTTAACCCTTCCCCCTCATCTAATTTCAGTCGAGGAGCATCGTGTCGCCAGATCGAGATCTCCTCTGTTTCGGCCTCCATCGGCATCCTCGCCGCCGGACGTCTTCGAGCCCGCTTGTTCCTGCCGGAGCCCACGGTGAGCGCCTTGTCGACCCCCTTTAGCTCTCCGTACACGCACGTAGCCTGTAGGTCCCTCCCGCTGCTTTAATTGCTCCGGTGAGCCTTCTTTCCGCCGTCGTCACTGCGTCGCCGCGTCCGGCCATCATCGGCCTCGGCGCGAGCGTCATTGGAACCGTAGCAACCCGTAGATGTTGGAGCGCGCTCGAACTCGTCCGAAGGAGCCCTATAGCGCCGCCGCGTCACGTACCGTCGCCGCCGGGCAACGTCGGCGGCTGGAGGAAGAAGACAAGCCGCGGCCGTCCGATCTGCTTCGAGATTCGTGCCATGGGCGAGCCGCTGTGTCGCTGTGCCGCGGGTCCCACCTGCCAGCGAAAGCTTCTGCGCGCACACATCGTTTAGATCTCGAGCCACTGCCATGTGGACCCAGGCCCCACCGGTTGGGTTTAAGCGGAGACGTCTGCGCTATTGACGCTTCTGCCTCTCGATGGCGCCCATCCGGAACCCGTCTTCGACGTCACTTCCCCGGCCGCGCGGGCGTGTGCGCGCGAGCTAGGCCGTGGGCCGAATCCGCTGGTTGGGTCGCCCGCAAGTTGGTTCGGCCCGAGGACAGTTAATTCATTTCCAGCGGATTTCTAATTAGTTTAATTACCGAATATAGCTTCTGATTTAGTAAAAATAGCTAGAAACAACAAAAAATTCTAGAAAATTTAGATAAATACTAGGGGCGACATTTGATTTTATAAAAATATAATATTGGTCACTGTAATAGGAAATCTTGTACCGTTGGTTAAAATGATAGGTATTCCTTTATAGGGACAATAATGTGATTAGAAGATAATTGTAGATTATGTTAATTAGTGTTTTAGACACCAAATCATCTTTAGAAAAGATATTGAATAATCATGTGCCTTAACAATTTCTATGACACCCTAAAATGCCTTAGTACTTTAGATAATCCATAAGATCATTTAATTGGCACGGACAGTTCAATTTGTAGATTTCCTTTTTTTTAAATAGCTAATTTAACCCTAGGGGTTGTTGGTTATTTCCAACTATTGACTTTGACACCAACTGACCGCTAGAAAATTTGGATGGATAAATGCCTTAATAATTCTGTAATAGTTTAATTTTGCACATTAATTTTAATATAAACCTAAGGGAAGTTTATTAGTAAACAATTAATACATAGCTAGCTTTTTTTATTAGTAAACAATTAATACATAGCTAGCTTTTCTTTATTAAAAATTTACCCAAGAGAGGATTTTTGGCTGATAAGTTAATAAAGAAATATAACATAGGTTTATCCCATGAACCTTTAGTTTATTGCCAACTCCGACGAACCTTATCCCGTACGTAGGTGAAATTTCCGATATTCGTCACTCCACGTTGCCAAGGAACCCTAATCACTCTTTTGCGACCTTATCGTACGAAATCGTATTTTGGGGTTTAGTAGACTATTATATACTTTTAGTATTATTTATTAATGCACCGTGCCATGCATAGCATATCATGCGCAAAGTAGGTTCGCTAGTCGAGCTTGGTATATATGCCGAGGATTTAACCTAGATCGTGCATGCATCATGTTTTCCATCGCATTAGTTGGTAAATATTTGTTTGTTGGTTTGATTAGACATAGGCGATCCCAAAGGGAGATTTGGGGATGCCGAGGAGGACCACCTACAAGATCAAGGCGAGTTAACACTTACTCTTTATATGTGATCCGTATTAGGGAGAGATAGCGACTTTCCCTAGTGCGGATTAACATCGCTAATATCAAGTTCATAACCAGTTTTCCTTAAACTATGTTGTTTAATTACTAAAGATGCATGCTTATTAGATTGCCTAATTGTTAATCATGTTATACTTATACATGCCTGCCTTGAAATGTTTAGCCATAATGACTGCCTTGATTGTCATTGCTCTTGTTAGCCTATGATTAGACTGGTAACCACTTTAACCCTACCTAATGGGTAAAAGTTGCTTAGACCGGCTTAGGCTTAACAAATCTTCTGGCTAATCGTCACGGAACGGTGAACCGATATTCACTGGACATTCATGATACTTATTCAATATGATTTGACATGTGATAGTTAGGGTTGGTCAATTTGTGTGTTAATTGAGTATAAGCTGGTATGGATTGAGGTGATTTGGGTAAGCTGGTTGAATTTATGGTCGAGAGTTGATCGATTAAGGGTTGGTCGGTGTGCATGGTTGATTAATTGTGTTTGGGTGCATTGTTAAGATGGAAACCCTTGATTGGTATTCATAAGATCCAATTCTAGTTGATGCTAGTTAGGATGTTTCCAAATCTGGGATGCATGGTTAGGATGGAAACCCTGATTATTATATATAACAAGACAAATGCTATATGATGCTAGATAGGTTGTTTCCAAATATCTTATAAACTTGGCTTTATGCAAATAAAATAACCCCTTTCCTCCAAATAAAGCCTTCGATCTACACTTAATGCATTAAGGGAAGTGTTAACTAGCCAGAGTTTGGATGACGCTGACCTCGCCTACTTACCTTCTTTAGATGATGAAGTCGAAGACGACCCTTATGCGTGTCACGAAGACGACGGACATGACCATGGTGGACTCGAGGAGTCTTAGGGGGTCGCTCCAGTCGATGAAGGACCGTAGTCGATAGAGATTCTTTTGGGTAGTTATTTTGGGAGACGGCTATAAACACTGAAACTATTCTTTTGTATCTAAGGCATGTATGGTCCGCCTTGCTAAAGTCGCCTATGGGCGCAACCAGTGTTCGCCTAGTCGGCCGCTTATGCCGATTAGGCGGCGACTAGTCGCTAGTATGCAACTTTCCGCCTCGTTTAGGCCCTAGTCGGTGAGTTAGGCGGAAATCCTGATTAGACGGACTAGGCGGGTGGGCCAGGACAGGTTTAGGCGGGCTTGCAGTGAATCGAGTGAACCAGCCCGCCCATGGCCCAAATATGTGAAGAGGCATTACACACTAGGTTTTTTCTGTCTCCAATCTCCAAATCGTACCCGAGCTCCCTCAGGTGTTGCGCCGCCGCCGCAACCATGTGCGCCGCCCCCTTGTGCGCCGTCGGCAACGGGGAGTAGGCAGGTGAGTCTCTGCTCTCCACCCTCCCCGCACTCTAATTATCGACCTGAGCTCTGAGTCGCTCTTCTCCTCCAGTGCACGCCCGTCGGAGATTGACTGTTCATTTGTTTGCAAAAATGGCAGTAATGAACTGATGATAATGAGATGACACATCATACATTCGTACTACAATTGTTCATTTTTTTTTTTGCAAAAATAGCAGTGATGATAATGAGATGATACATTCATGCTGTAATTGTTCTTTTTTTTAAAAAAATGGCAGTAATGAGATGATGATACATTGATAAGTCATATATTTAGAATTGTAAAATGATGTATATGATAAGTTGGATACTAATATTTTTTATATTTTTGGGAAAAATAAAAAAACGACTAGGCCGCCTAGTCTTCGTCTAGTCCGCTTAGTCTCTAGTCTATAGATATCCGTCTTGCACTTGACTAGCGTTTAGGCTAACATTGGGCGCAACACTGTGATGTAATATTTAGGAATTTATTCTATCGATGTATGCTTGTATCGGCTACCTGGTCTTTCGCACTAGCGTACTGATCCAGAGGCTAGTGCACGGGATCGTCGAACCTCAAGGTAAGTTAAAATTGAGGGGTGACAAATACAAATAATTATTTAGATTTGGTAGCTAGCAGGACTGCTCATCATGCTACTACTGGCTAGTTACTCCAATACGTACAAATCCCAGTTGCAGTCATAAATTCATTTGGATTGACAACATGTTTGATTAGTGGAATTCCACTAATAAGGTCTTCATGCATGAATACTAGCTGTACAATTAATTGATGCCCTTCGTATGGTTTACGTATGTAGATCAGTATCCATATATTACGCATCAGTACAGTTACATATATCACTATCGGTGCATTTCCTCTTATTAAGCAATACATGCATATATACTACAAGTAATGCGTAACCAATAACTACATAATAATAATTATAACATATAAACACGTAATGGACTAAGAGCAACTCCAACCCCCCGCTATATTTCCCGTCTAAAACACTATTAGCGTGCCCTCTATCCATCCCTCTAAAATTCCTTCACAAATTACACTACCCTCTAAAAGATTCCTTCCCTTCAGCAGCCCCTCTATATCTGCTACAATATTATAGAGGGCCACCTGGATTTGCTCTAATGACTGGCATTGATCTTCAAAGTACATCGGTTTTCGTGCGTCACATGGGGTAGTTGCGAAAATATATAGCAGTCAAACCTACGTCTAATTCGGTAGCTAGCAAACTCTGAAAATCATCTCCGTCGCATCATAGTTCTTTTAGTACTACATCTGTCATCGCTAGAGAACTACACATAGATATCGTTTTATCTCAACCGATTATTCATGAACCAGCAGTGATGGTTGTATCACTACCGGTTTGAGCCACAAATCGGTAGTGATAGCCTTTTGAGATATGATTCGGTAGTGATGCTAACTTTGAAGCTCTTGGATTGGAGTAAATTCACAAAATTTTGAAAATTTGGGCATCACCTCCTCACCACCCCGTGCTTGGGCGCCTCTCTATTTCTAGACCTTGGTAGCGTCGGAAGGAAGAACTAGATTGGGTTCGAATAGTGCCTAAAAATAATTACTACCGGCTTGTATCATGAACTAATATTGATGTGTTGTACATTAATTACTATCGGTTCGAGCAAAAAATAAATAGTGATTATACTACAGGGAATCACTGACGGTTCATGATACGAACGGTAGCTAGTGATAGTGGAAGCCCACTCCGGCCTTGTAGCCATTGGACTGGCAGTGATGCAACCATCACTATAGGTTTGCACTAACCGGTTTTGATGTGTCGGTATTTAATCCAGTTATCTAGCAGTGTAACTAAAGCTTATTACATTTTTCTAGCCCATATGAAATCGGATGCCATACCTTGAAACCTAAACTTTGTGGTGTTGGGAGTTCCAAAATCCTAGACCACGTGTCTTAAGCCGTTGGTCAACTTTCAGTGAAATAAGCGTCATGTAAAACTGACTATTTATGTTTAGAAGGTTAATTATGTGGACTTTGTCGGTAGCTGAAATATGTAAAATGGACTTTAATGACCATAAAGCAATTCGAATCGGTCATTTACCAAAATCAGGCCCTGTTTGAATACTTTAGCTCTAAAGTTTAGCCATGGCTAAACTTTAGCCCATTAGCTATTAGCTAGGTAGTGTTTGGATTCTAGTGGCTAAAGTTTAGTTGGTTTGTTGATTTGTTAAGAGTACCCTTGATTTGGCGGTTAAATTTGGACTATTCAAATACCATAAAGCGAGGGCACAAATGTCTTTTCGTGAATCGGTGAAAAATTAGCCCACTTTAGCACATATTTGTGGACTAATGGACTAGTTGTTAGCCCATGGGTGGGCTAAAAATTAGCCTCTCAATTAGCTAGGCTGTTTGGATGTCTAGGGGCTAAAGTTTAGTGGCTAACAATTAGCCCTTGCAATCCAAACAGGGCCTCAGTCTTACTGACCAGCACAATGAACGTACATGCAGCACTGCTGCTATCAATCAGTGACCAGTAGTAAACAAGGACATGCGTGGTACCCCAAACAATCAAGTCAAGTCTGTTACACCCCGTACCGACATTAATTTGTTTTAGTCCTTCCGATCTCACTGAAAGCAACGTTCCATAAAGCTATGAATTATTGAGCTCATCATCTTTCTCCATAAAAACAGCAGGCACACATCACATACGATATACAAATACACGCCATGGCTTCTGCCCCGGCGCTAGCCAAGATGGCCGTCATCTGCGTGCTGCTCCTGTCCATGATCGGGAGCCCGGTGGTCGTCGATGCATCGTCGCGCCTGCAGGGTGGCGGCGGCGGCGGCGTGGTCGCCGCCAGTAAGCTGGACATCGTCAACGTGAAGAACGTTGGGGACGCCAGCTCCGATTGCATCAGACAATGCGATGATTTCTGTGGTTTCGATGAAGGATGCGCTCAAGCCTGTCTCAAGACGAATGACTGCTACAATAAGGTTTACTGAGAGACAGCAACAAGATCGGTGGATCAGGCTGCTATAGCTAGTCAAGGTAAGGTACCCATATATAGATATAAAGCTGCCTGAGTGGCTGCTATGTAGTTGGCCAACGCTGGCGTGCGCCAATGGATATGTTGGTTGCATGGTGTAGGCATCTCGTGTTCTTATGAATAAATTACAGCAAGAAATTGGCATATATGCATGCAGGAGCTATACTTACGCTTTTGTTATAGCTGTGGCGAATCTCTGTGTTTTCCTCAAGTTCCAACTCTTTGCTTAATTAATAATTGTTCCAAAACTGTTTTGTGTTCACTGTATATATACATGTTTACGAGTGCATGTATATCGTTCTCTTGATATCTTCCAAACTATGTATTGATATACATGTATATATCATGGCAATTTGTACGGTTTCATCAGACGATCAGATGGATGCGATTGAACGTGAAGAGAACTTCAAAGCCAAACTGTATTTTTCTTTTCAATAAGGGGTAGGACAACGGAAACAACTCATGTATGTGAGGTAGCACACGTTTACAAGTCTTAAACAAAGCTTTAACTACCAAACAAGCACCATTTAATACCGTTTTCAACACTAAGCCAATGACTCAAGTCTTACAACCACAAAAAACTCTGATACAGAGTATCAATCCTTACTGAAACCTAACACATTTTAAAACTGAGAACAATGTTTAATTACTGACGATCTTTTTTCTTAGCACCCCTTCAGTAAACTTCAGCCAATAATCCTTACATGCCAGCTCACCGTCCTGTTCTTCCTTACATGCCAGCTCACCGTCCTGTTCTTTCGGTACTACAGTTGCACCATCCCCACCACTACAGAAAAAGGAGAAAGTTTCGAGTGCCCAAACTTCAATCGACGGCCACCACAAACCCGTCGATACTGTAATACGTATCTCGACGGCCACTCTAAAGCCGTCGATAGTAAGCTCCTCGGCTTCTTAGTCTCGACGGCTACACACCAAATCGTCGAATATATGAAGCCGTCCGTGAGGCAAGCCGAACGCTGTTAGATGTATCGACGGTCCTCCGTTAGACCGTCGAGACAAAGCTATGTTAAATATTCAATTTTCTTACTATATATTTCAGTTTAATTGATATTTATTTATTTTTAAAGGAGAAAAATCAATGTAATAATTCCTATATATTACATCATTTCATAAGTTTTGATTCATAGTTGAAAATGTAAATTTTGAAATTAAAGTAATTTGTATGATAACTAACGAAACATCCGAAACCGTACAATAACCTATAACTTAGCCGGAAAACACCCCATTCGAATGTGCTCGTCGCGTTAGATGCTCGGAATTTTTTTATTTTTTTGCTGCTGATTGTTGTTGACACACAAACGTCAACGCATTATTTTTTAGGTGAAAAAATTTTGTTTTGTAATTTTAAAAATCAAATTATGTCTGGTTGACACTGTAGTATCGACGGCCTTTAGCTAACCGTCGAGTTACTGACCACTTGATGTCGACGGCCATGGTGGAACCGTTGAGTGAAAGACCCACAGAGGCCACTTAGTGTCAACGGCCATCATGGAACCGTCGAGTTAAAGACCCACCGAGGCCACTTAGTGTCGACGGCCTCCGTGTGGCTGTTGAATGAGGACCTTGCAGTCCAAGTAGTGTCGACGGCCTCCATGTGGCCGTCGAGTGAGTCAAGCCGATAGGCCACGTAGTGTCGACGGCCTCCATGTGGCCGTCGAGTGAGGTCCTTGCAGTCCACGTAGTGCCGACGGCCTCCACGTGGCCGTCGAGTAAGGTGGAAGCTATGTTGACGGTTGACTTAAGGCCGTCGAGACAGTGTCTATTTTAACCGCCGCCGCGGTGGGACTTAGGCACATTAGTGCCAAAGTCCCACCGCCCGCGCCCGCTAGCTCCTGCGTCGCCGCCGCCGACTAGATCGCCGCCTTCGCTTTGCCCGCCGCGCCGCCGTAGCCAGCGCCGCCACCGCCTCGGTGCCGCCTCTCCCGCCCCGCCCCGCCTCCAGCCCACGCACCTCGGCATCTTAGGCCGCCGCTCTGGTCTGCTGCCTGCCCGCCGGCCGCCGCTTGCCTCGCCGCTTTGCTTCGCCTCGCCGCTCGCCGCCGCCCTCAACCCCTCGCCTCGCCTCTGCCCCCTCGGCCCGCACGCCGCCACCACCGCCTCGCTTGCGCCACTGCCGCCGCCTCTCCTCCGCCGCATTTGCATCACCCCTCTTCCATTCCCTCCCACATATCCGACGCCGTCCCCATCGTTGACCGTCCACGTACGAGGTAATGATGGTTTTTTTTCGTACTTGCTCTGTAGTGTCGACGGCCATGCATCATTAGTCGATACTAACTTAGATTTAGTTAATGTATTATGGGCATAATAAAAAATTTAAATAATTTTTGAAAAAATAAATAATATAATTAAATGTATAGTTAATAAATTTTTCTTTACTCTTTTGTAGGTTAATGCAGTGATTAATTTAGTTAATTATTTAATAAATAAATTAAAATGAAAACAAAATAAATTGTTTTAGTAAATGAGAAAAAATTTGTGAAATACTAAAATTAAATAAAAAATATATATTTCGAATAATTTATTACCTTTGATTGTTGATTGATTATTAATTCGTAAATGTTATTTATTACGTCTTTTTTGTTAGGTAATATATTAGGCAATCTAATATTATGCCCGCATTAGTATTTTTCGATTGTGACCTAGCCGTACGTCACTCGTTCGGAAACGGCACAACTCGTATGGAACACAAACGGTGATTCATTTTGTTTCATACGAGATGTGATAAACGTTTCTGAATTGTCGATGATCGCCATCGTAGGCGTCGGTGGATGCCCACGAATGACCGTTCGAGTGAAATTCATTGCGACACTGGTGAGTTCGAGACGTGAATTTCAACGGCATAATCCTAAAAGGTTCTCCTGTTGCAATGGAGCTCGATCTATGTAAACATGGTTACAAAGCCGCATACCATCGGTGGGTGTATCATGGGGAGAGTCGCCGTGCTGCGTGTGCGCCACCCCTATCCGTACCCGATGAAGGTTTTGATAAAATCGATCGGGTCAATGAGTTGATGGAAGATTTTGGTCATAATTTCGAGGAGGAGGCATCCACGTCTGTGTCCGATTTCATGGGGCTTGTTGAGTTTGCCAAACAACCGTTGCACGATGGAACCACAGTAGCATTGTTGTCTGTTGTGGCCCGGATGATGGCTATTAAATGCAAGTATAATTTCTCGATTAATTGTTTTGACGAACTCATATCGTTGTGGTCCGATGTTCTTCCTCAAGGTCATAAGATGCCACCTACTTGGTATGAGTGCAAGAAACTTATAAGTGGATTAGGAATGCCATATGAGAAAATACACTACTGCCCCAATCATTGTATGTTATATTATAAGGAAGATGCCGATAAGCGTGCTTGCGATAAATGTGGAGAGTCAAGATATGTGGAGATAGACGACGCCGAAGGAAATAAGAGACAGACAAATGTGGCGAGAAAAGTGATTCGTTACTTCCCACTGACAAAACGTTTCCAACGATGTTTCTTAACTGAAGAAACGACGCAGCAGATGTGGTGGCACAAAGAGGGTAAAAGGACAAAGGGTGATGTCATGGTTCATCCATCGGATGGGGAAGCGTGGAAACATTTTGATCAGAAGCATTCTGTTTTTGCATTGGAACCAAGAAATGTACGTCTTGCGATCGCGACAGATGGATTCATGCCGTTCAATATGAATGCCGCGTCATATTCTAGCTGGTCAGTTTCCACCATGCCTCTAAACCTCCCACCATCTATTCTTCTTAAAGAAGAGTTTATGTTTCTATCCCTTATCGTACCTGGTCCGAAAAATCTTGAAAAAAATCTAGACTTTTTCATGAGGCCCTTGGTTGAAGAGCTTGAAGAATTATGGAATAGTGGTGCAATTACATATGATAGAAAAACAAGTTCAAATTTCTGCATGAGGGCCGCATTTTGTGGTCTATTCATGACTTTTCCGCATATGGAATGTTTTCTGGATGGAGCACGCATGGGAGACTAAGCTGTCCTGCATGTATGGATGATTCAAATGCTTTTTAGTTGCACACATGGGGGAAAGGCAAGTTTCTTTGATTGTTACCGTGCTTTTCTCAAACCAAGTCATCCGTTTAGGAAGCAAAAAAATGCCTTTCGAAAAAACACCGTAGAGAGAAAACAAAAGCGTGGTCGTTTAACCGTTGCTGCTATAAAGGCGTGGCAGGCCAGATTGGTTGAAGGAAGGAATGATGTGTACGAGGGTTATGGGGAGTCACACCATTGGACGCATAAGTGCAGTTTGTATTATCTTCCATATGCTGATGATTTGCTTTTGCCATATAATTTTGATGTCATACACCAAGAGATGAATGTGGCCCAGGCGATTTTTGGTACTAACTTTGACATAGCTGATAAGAGCAAATATAATGTCAAAACTCGTCTCGATTGCAGTAAAATATGCAATCGACTATCTATGAACATGATTGATGGTAGGGCTAAGAAGACGAAAGCACCATACTGTTTAACAGTCGCACAAAGAAGAGAATGTATGTAGTGGTTCGAAAGGAAGCTTATATTTCCCGATGGGTATGCGTCGAATATTGGTCGTGGCGTCAATGTTGTTCAAGGAAAGATAAATGGTATGAAAAGCCATGACTATCATATCTTCATAAGATATCTCATGCCAGTTGTGTTTCGTGGCACAACTATATGTGTTTGATAATATGGAGGAAATGGTAGACATGCTAAAACAATTCATCCGAACTGAGTGGACTAGCAGTAATGATCCCAATCCGGAGGAGAGAACAAAACTAATGAAGGAGGGTGCTAGAGATGGCCGTCCAAACTTTTTAGTTTGGTTCTGGAAACATATAAGTATTCCTTAGTATCATGTAAGTATTTAATATAATTTATTACAATTTATAACATCAGCTATCTTTTCTAACACAGTGCACCACCCGTGCGAGCGTACATAATAATCTTCGTATCATGTCACGTGGACCAAGACAAAGCGTAAAGGTGCATGGAACTTACGATGTCAATGGGTTCCGATTTCGGTCTGCATCTCACGAACGGTCAAAACCTAATTTGAAGACAACAAATAGTTGTGTGCTATGCTACGGGGACGATGGCATGGAGTATTATGGCATCATTGAGGAGATAATTGAATTAGTCTTCGAGGGAAGTAAAGAATTATCGATTGTCTTATTTCGTTGTGATTGGTTCGATCCTATCAAAGGGGTTAGACGTCGAACTCAATTAGGAATGGTGGAAGTGAAACACACCTCGATATTAAAAGGGTATGATCCTTTTATCCTTCCTAACCAAGCAGAACAAGTATATTATCTATCTTATCCATGCAGTAAACCAATAGAAGGTAGTACTAAACGAGATGAGAAAGACTTGAAGTCTTGGTGGGTTGTATATGAAGTTCGAAGACCTGGAAGGTTAACCACTTCAACGTCCGATGAATATCATCATCCAATACAAGAATAACGTACGAACGGTAATTTCGTGATTGTTATTGGTCATGGGCTAGATAATCTAATAGCCACAATTGATGATGATATCGATGAAGAAGTTAACCCACCCAATGACATGGGCGACATCGAGGAAGCTATGAACGATCCTCTCGATGTCGATGACACATACTTCTAACTTGAGGTTATTAATTATGCATATTTTTATTTACTTAATAATTTATTATTCTTCGCTAACATTACTTTATCTGCAGGATGGCACGACGACATACAGTTCAGGAGAAGCACCTCTGAGGAGGAGGGCGACGACCGTGAGGGTACACCGGGTTCTGTCGGTGAGGGCAGACACTACTCCGATGAGGAGCTGGCCGTCACTGGGGAGTCTGGGGCAGGCGAGGCGGACACGCCGGGCTCTAGCCAGGGAGGGGCTAGTCAGGCATCAAAGAAAAAGAGGGGGCCAAACAAGATGCCCAAGGCACCAAGAAATCCGGCGGATCGGATTCTAATCGAGATTGATGGGGATAGGTATGTTCTTCTAACTGTGAACTATCTTATTACTAACGTAAAATACTAACTCCGTTATTTCTATTCTTTGTAGCAACATATCCTGTGTCCATCCCAGAAAGGACCACACTCAGCCAGATCCCGCAGGATCTTGATCGAAAGATATACACAGGATGGTCGGAGAGGAGGGGGCATCCCACCCGGCTTACTCCTGGGATGATTACAAGGTCGCCGAGCACGGTGACAGCACCGCCGTCGAGGAGATTAAGCGGGAGTTTTGGGTGAGTTTGAACACATCTCTATTTTGTCATTTGTCGAAAGGGTATTTGCTGACATTACTATCACACTTGTTTGTAGCTTAGGTACCGTCCTTGTGCAGGGTTGGAGGAGGCCGACTTTGACCCGGTGATAGACAGAAGTGCCAAGCAGAACGTGCAGGATCCAATGTCTGGGGCACGAGTCTCGGCGATCGAGGACTTCTACAGGTAATCAGACAATTTCTATTTTTTGTATATATTTCTAACACATCGTAAATTTTAATTTTGACAGGAGAGAGCACGGTAAAAGGGTCGGCAGCTCTTTTGCTCGAACGAAGTACCTCACATCGCCGCAGTATCTCACCGTTCGGCCAGATTAGGCCTCGAACGTCCCGGATGCCTAGTAGGCCCTGCCAACCATTGGGCCAGCCAGAAGTTCCGTGACAGGTCCGAGACAGCGAAGAAGAACCGTGCGATGAAAGGCAGCAGGACTACCGTCGGGAAGATGTCTTTCACGCTACAAGAAGACTAGCCTATAGCAACACACCCTTTGCATCATATATGGGTTGTGTTGCTGGAAAACACACGATGACTATTTACTCCAACACACACCTACATCACATAAAAGTTGTGTTGCAGGGAGACTATACAGCATCACATATTATGTGTTGCCGACACTTATGTGCAAAAATATAGTCTTAAACATAAGCCAACAAAACTTAATGTACATGTTGCTAATATGACAGTACTAATATATCTGAACAACATTGACCAAGGCAAACTTTAGTGATTAAAATTTACATAGGGAAGTGGCTGATAAGGGAAAAAATTAACACATGTACATTATTTCCAATTATCCAAGCAAACAATTTTGAAAAAAAAAATCAATTATTTTAACATCAAATATTTTTAGGATGACTCATTAGGTAATTTTTTAAAATAGTTGAGAAAAATCACCGAAAGGCAATGATTTCCCGTAGAAAATCGAGAAATCGAGAGGAAACGAGACTACAACCTCGTTCGTAATATTTTGCAATTTAAATTTGAAAAATTGAAAAAAGGGAATAAAAATTGAGATCGAATACATATCTCATATTATTCTCCCCATATCCTTAATCCATTTACTTTAATGGGCCGAAAATAATTTGCTTCCAACTAGGTGTTTAAAGTGGGATTGCACTTTTATGTTGTTACTTAGATTTTTTTGTAAAATTAATATTAAGGTTTTTTGCATAATCTTTACATGTTGATTACTTCACTTGAAAAAAATATAATTATTAGCGCGCAGCAACTCCCAGCTCCAAAGAAGTGTTTCCAGATTCCGCTAAAAAAAGTGTTTCCAGATAATGTATTTTTTCCCTCTGCCGTCAATGCAAAAACTTCCCTCCATCAATTCACCGAATGTCTAATCTCTACCTATGTCTTTACCTATTAATAAAGAGAATAGGATTTCTTCTTCCGTCGCTTTTTTCGTCCGTCAGCCCATCTATAACCGTCCGATCTAAGATCGACGCATCTCCTCGCCCCTCTCCACCGCCACCACCCTCTCCCCGCTGCTGCGGCAGCCTGGGCGTCCGCGTGGCGCAGGTACGTGGCAGCGTCCGGGGAGGAGAGCGACGTCGTTGTGATCGGCGGCGTCCCAGGTGGGTACGTGGTTGCCATCAAGGCGGCGCAGCTAGGGCTTAAGACCACCTGCATCGAGAAGAGGGGCGCCCTCGGCGGCACCTGCCTCAACGTCGGCTGCATCCCCTCCAAGGTGTGTCGCCTCCTCGCGCCTCTTCCCCCTTCCCCAATACTCGATCCAGATCGATGCGTTCGTGCTGTCAGGGTTGCAGCTCGTAGATCCATGCGTGTTCGTTCGTTTGGTGAATTTGGGCTAGGGTTGCATCCGCAAAATGATTGGATTCTTAGTTCGGATTACAAGGTGGCGATGTGTAGCACACAATGATCCATTTGAACGCTATGCTTGTTTCTTAGTTGAATACTTGAACTGACAGAATTTGGGCGACGAATTGTAGATTTTGTTGCATGCG
Organism: Raddia guianensis; assembly: GCA_036346415.1. Classification (NCBI taxonomy): domain Eukaryota; kingdom Viridiplantae; phylum Streptophyta; class Magnoliopsida; order Poales; family Poaceae; genus Raddia; species Raddia guianensis. The sequence goes on from CM070544.1 coordinate 32,609,612, forward strand.
AACTCCATGGCGAGAATTGGGAACGGGGCTACCGTCACATTTTTGTCTGCTTCTGTTAGTTGGATGATTGGTTCAGTAAATGCAGTACAACTAGATGGGAGGCATTGTTGATGTATCAAAATTCTGATGGGAGAAGGACCGAAGGGGGAAGGTTGTTACAGAGTAGGAGGGGTGGCCGCTGGCCGCCTGGCCGGCAAGGAGAATGAGTAGCAGCAAGGAGAGAGAGGATGGAGAGGGAAGAGAGAGGAGAGCAGAGAGAGGGTTCAGCCACTACCAACAAAAAAAGAACATCCTGAAAATGAATACAAATTGCAGCATGTTGGTGCAAATGAGAAAGACTTACATATTGAAATCAGGAACAACGACAATGTTGAACAAATCAAGGTCATATTCAAGAATCATAGATATTTCAAGTAAACTTGAATAAGGAAGTTTTTGTTCTCAGATTTAGATTTTAAAGTGATTAAACATTCACCCCCATTGTATTGAGATATGCTGACTTGGAGGATGGCTGGTGAAGGTTCGTAAAGAAAACCAGTTTGTTTTTATGAAGTTTTTGAAGATATTTTCTAATAAATCTGCAGAGGTAAGAATTGGTGCAATTGATGCAGCAAAAGCCCGCTACATGGCTGGATCATCTGAAAATGGAGCACAAGATATCCTTGGTAAGACTGCTTTCTTTGTTTTCTCTTATATGTAGATTTTTGTGTCAGCATGAATTCTATTTGCTTATATAAAAACACTGATTGATAAACCAGAGGGATGCTTAAGTTATAGTGCTTCTCTCGGTAAAAATTGCTGTTAAACGTGGAGTCCAGAATACGAATAATAAGTTAATGGCAGAAGAAATAAGTTTTGAACATGTTCTTGCTGTTCCCTGATCAGCAGGCTTGATCGCTTTTCAAAATTCTATGCCAAGAAACCTTGGGAAAACCTGGTTATTGTCAGATTACATATTTTTTTATTTGAAAGCTAAGCTGAACCAACAAAATACTTGTTTAGAATAAAATTATGGCTTGGAATGCTTATTATGCTTTTAGCACTTAGTTCTTATGTAACTTTGCATGGTGTTCGAAAAGCATGTTAGGCAAGTTCATTCTTGAATTGTTGATGCACTATATTTGCTTTATGCTGTGAAAGCATTCACTCCATGAATTAGCTAATGTATTGCCATTTTTCAGCTTGTTCATTCAGAACTTAACTGGGGCACCCTGCTTCTTCGAAATAAATATTACATTGTAATATATCGTGGAAAATACTTCCTCCCAACATCGGTTGCAGCTGCTTTGGTTGAAAGTGAGTTGACAAAATATATAATTTATACTTGACTTCTATTTATTGTTAGTGTAAATTTTTTTGCTTGATGAATTTTAATCAACTTTAGCTTTTGACAATTGCCTGAAGTTAGTGAGTTCACAGTAGGTTGTGAAATTGTTATAGAAAATAATCTCTATGAAGTCTAATAGTTAGTAAAACTTTACTTATAATCAGATAATTTGAATAGTTGTGCTTCCATCATAAGTTAATCGCATACTTAAAGCTGCATGCTTATTGCATTAAAGTAGATGCCGCTACTAGTCACTACTATTTTTTTTACAAATTCCCCATTTATAACATCGTTGTTGTATTTTGGCAGAGGGAAATATGGTATTGAAGAAATATATGACCATAGCTTGTGTCATGGGCACGGAGACTCGGATAATTTCATTACATATTGGCCAATACATTGAAGTGTTCTTAGGTCCCTATGTTTCCATGTTGGGAAGCTTTGTATATGTCGATATTGATGTGTGTTTTTAGCTTGTAGTTATAAGCTTGTGCAGTTTAGTATTTGTATGGGAAATATTATACAATAACTTATTTTAAATGCAATGAAATATTTCCTTTTGGATTATTGTTCATATTTGATTTTATTATATTATCGAATGAAAATTATATTTATAATTAAGTCAAATATATCCAACAAACAAATAGAAAATAATAATTTGAGTTGACATTTAGTTGTGTTGCAATAGGTCATATATGTGATGCTTAGGGATGTTCCCCATGCTCTGCATATATGTGATGCTAAATTTGTGTTGCTGCTTTGCAACACATATACACATGTACAACATCATATGATCTGTGTTGCAGTGTAGAGCTCAGCAACACCACCTATAACATCACCTACATTATGTGATGCTAAAAATGACTGCAACACATATACGTACATATAATAACATATGGGTATGTTGCTATATGTCAGTCTTGTAGTAGCGCCCAGCTTAGGAAGAAAATGGTAATCTTCTTTATTCCTTATTTGGAGGTTTGTTTTCGAACTCAAAATCATAATTTCTTTACTTTGTTCTACATGCCATCACCACCGGGCAGCTGCCTGCTTGGCTGCAAGTATTCCGTAGGGGCCACTCATCGCAAAATAAGGATGGTTCCATGGGGCCCTTGGACCCGTTGCTGCGCAGCGAGAGGTACGTAAATTGTTGATACCGAGTTTTGACTTAATGTGATATTCACCCATTCATGCCTACTGTACACTTCAACGTAGGCACGCTACAAGGAGGCTTACGCCGAGAAGCATGGGCAAGAGAAGAACCCGGAGGATGAGCCGCTGGACCCCGTGCTCATCCACCAAACTATGGGTGGGAAGGCTCACGGGCGGTTGGCGATCGGTCAGGACCACCTGAGGTAGGCTTTGTTTATATAAAAGTTAACTAAGTTAAAATTTTTAACTACTGACAAAACTTTGTTATAGGTCCGAGGATTACATGCCCGCTGTGCGAGCTGGGCACACACAGGCCGAGAGTCGACGCGCCTTCGAGTCCAGACTCCGGAGGGAGAGGGAGGAGGAGCGAGAAGAGAACAGGCAGATGATGCAGGCGATGCGAGAGAGCCTGAGGACGGCGGAGGAGACGTGAAAGAGGCAAGAGGAGGAGATGGCTCGATAGCGTGCGGAGTTCGAGGCAAGGTTCGCCTATTTGGAGAACCTATCTCGACTAGCTGGGGTATGTACTTAAACTCTAAATATTCCGTCAGATAGATCTTACCATTCGATTAACACGTCTTATGCCAAATGTGTTTTAGGCTGGCCCAAGCTGGACTAGTGACGGTCTGGGGTTCTACGGTGGTCCACCACTATATCATGGTGGATTCGGGGCACCACCACCCTACCAGAGCTACTACGGGGGCCCGCCGTCTCCTCATCACAAAGCTCTGTATAGCGGCCCACCCCCTCCAGCAAGTGACTACGTGGGCCCAGCTCGTCCACATGGTGGTTATCCGTACGTTCCTGAGGCGGTAAGTCATTCGATCTGAAAATGTGTTATTACTTTATTTCAACACATACCATTAACTAATAAGTCTATATTTGTTTTAAGGGTTCGGATTCTGCTGCCCCAGCAGCAGATCATGCGCATGAGGAAGGGGACACATTGGGCAGCCAGGAGGCCGACTTCGTCAACAACCTGTGTTCGATGGCGCTCCCCCGTTGTTTACCCAGCCGTCCCTTCCCCCTTCAGGCGATCCTCCTTCTAGCGAGCACTAGGTGACTAGCTAGTCGACGATATATACGTTTTGGTTATCGTACGATTGTGATTGCTATATTGTACATATGTGTATGTCGTGCGAGCTGTTTGGATGGTTTGATGTCTAATAGATGTGAACTGTGTGGTTTTTAATTATTTGAGTGCATTTGAGCCTGTCAATTGTGATCTTGTCGCATGTGTGTGACGAATGGTATATATGCATTGTGTGGACTTTTGGGTATGCAGGTGCAGCTGCTGCTGGGAGCAGTAGCTGCTGCAGTTTTCTGGATTTTTTTACAAAAATAAAACAATTTTTTACTGCACAGTTATACTCTTGACGGCTGCCATCAGGCCGTAGAGACTACAAAGCACCTGGACAGCCTAGTGTCGATGCCCGTATTGTCGCCGTCGAAACTACACCAGGATATTATCGACGGTTTTTGTGACGCACACAAATTCCGCTGCGAGAACGCGTTTGCGGGAAAAAGGGGACAAGGTCATTTATATTTCATTGTCACAATGAAGTACAACTTCTTGTTGGTATTGCGCTCCGTAGCCAGGTTGGCTAGACATCTGTAGCCTGGTAGGCTAGACTTCTTGCTCAGGTGATCGTCAGATTCTAGATCCCGAGACCTCGGAAGGACACCCTGTTAATTACATCCGCAAGCCAGCTCGCGGAACACCTCTGATTAAGCTGCTGGGGCTATCTTCTTCTTCTCGTTGCTTCGTGGTTCACCGTGCATATTGGTGGATGGCAGATTGGTTGACGACGGCAGAATGCATGGGGTAACCAGGGCCCATGTAATGCCTAGCACAGCCGTTGACATTTGGCTATACCTGCCTGTGTCGCTTGAACTTATCCTCGTCAAGCTTCACGTTGGAGTAGTTGATCTTGGGGGATGCACGGTTAGCACTCAGCTTGGAGTTGAAGTTGACGGCTTCGCTGCGTTATCGGGAATGTTCCCACTTGTTGGCTTTTAGACTTGTCGTTGACGAGTCTTGATCACCAAAGTTGGCATAGTCGAGATTGAGATTCTTCTTAACGGTATATTCTCGTCAGGAGACTTTGTTGGTACTACGGAATTGGGATATCCACGGTACTATTGATGGAATGTTCGTCATCGGAGGAAGATGTTGTTGAGGATCTCCTTAACGGAATGTTCGTCGTTGGAGAGTTGGTTGGCACCGTGGAACTGAGATCTCCTCGGTACCCTTGATGGAATGTTCGTCATCGAGAAAACGTCGGTGATATCGTGTACTGTGATCTCCACGATATTCTTGATGGAATATTCATCATCAAAGGAAGAGTTGATTTGTACCGTGGAATTAAGATCTCCACGATACCGTTGGCCTTCGGGGTCTTGTTCGCCTTCGGGCCCGGGTTCATCGGAACGGAACGGTATTCCATTATAGTCGACGTGACGGTCGGCCCCGCCGGTGTTGACGGAGTTGCTGGAGAAGGTCTTCGGACGGCTCCCGTTAACGATAACGGAGTCGTTGTCGAACAATCTTCGGTTTTCTCGAGTGAAGCATGATTCCGCTAAGGAAAACTGGGCAAACGGTGCTAGAAGACGATTCTTCCTAGCGGAACGGGTTCCGCTAGGAAAAATTCCTTATTTTATGTGTTGTCGCTTGGAGTTCTTTGTTTTTGGCCACGGACGACACGGGGAAGATTCCCCTTAGCGGAATGTGACTCCGCTAAGGCCGAGACGTGGTCTTGCGCGATGTTGGCCGCGTCTCTTTGCTTGGTGATGGCAACGGTGCACAGTGCCGCGTAGGGCACCGGCCTGTCATATTTTCCGTGATGTAGTATTCTTCCGGTTACGCATGCATTGCATCTCAATAATGTTTCCATGCGCGGCGTCCTTGATGACTACATGGCTCATTGGAAACGTAGCCTTGAAGCAACGTAGAGGCAGCAACATGATTCCGGCTTCACGTGTCACCGGGAAAGGACGGAGAAGACTGCGATGTGCGGCTCATGCAAGGTCGAAGCGTGGCGAGCGGCTCGGACTTGGAAATATCCAGCAACACGTTGAGTACGTGCATGCATGTGCACTTTCCATTAATTAACTTGATTAGTGGCTAAACACTAATACGCATGCGTGTACTGGACATGCACTACGTACAAAGAAGCCCATAGTTAATCTTGGCAGGCGTTGCACTAGACTTCGGACGAGCTCTCTTCTTCGCGACTAGTTAGCTAGGCCGACGCCGGCGTGGAAGACACCCAGGGCAGCCACCGTGTGCGTGAGGCGAAGAAGAACCGGGCTGCCGCTACTTGCATTGAAAGATAGCGCCGTCGTCGTCGCTGGCTTGGGGAGCTGCCGCTGGAGATGCTGGGGGCCTGGGGCGGCGCCGTGGTGGAGTTGAGCAAAGGGAGACGCTGCCATGCCGGGGCTGGTCCGCGCCATGGGGAACACCGCCGCTAGATCTGGAAGTGGGGCGCTGCCATGCCGAGGCTAGGCCGCCGTGGACTCGGAAAAGGAGGCGCGTCGGTGAGACTGGGCTGCCGTGGGCTTGGAGAAGAAGGCACGCCGGCCGCTGGGCGTGCAGGAGGAGTTGGGTCGCCGCTCACGCCGTCGCCTGGAGGAGATGGAGAGGGAGGCGTAGCCATGAGGCGCGCCGCCTACGCCGGCGCGTGGAGAAGTCGAAGGTGCCGCCGCCGCCGTGAGCGTCGTCGGCCGTGGATGGATCAGGACGTCGCCAGCCACGTGGAGCAGCGGCGCAGTCGGGGGGGGAGGCCGAGGCCGCGTCTGGCGGCGCTGGGCGCGGAGGTGGACGGGGCGGCGCCACCGGCCGCCCTGGCCGTGAGGAGGAGACGGGGGGCGGCGCGCCGGTCGCCCCTGGCACCTGTGCTCAGAGAGAGAGAGAGAGAGAGCCCTGATGGGAGGAGAAAGATGGGGAGGGGCGGTGCCGGCCGCCGCCTCCCCTTTCCTTTTTTTTTTTTTTTTTTTCCTTCTTTTCTAGCCGCCTCTTGATGCCTTTGCTTGATCCCCTTTTATAGCTGGCAATTAGGGTTTTCTGATTATGGGTCAAAATTGGGCCAGACTGGTTCGGCCAAATTATTTCAGAGTTGCGGGCCGATTGATGCCATAAAAAAAAAAAATTCCTCGTCAAACAGTTTTACCTGTGGCCGTCGAGACTACAGGACTACGGAAGGCTCGGTTTGTGGGCCCCGCTGTTGCTTTGTCTCAACTGTTCATCCGCGGCCGTTGAGACTAAGCCCGTGACGTGGTAACGGCGTCTGGGGTACTTAACTCGACGGCTTATATTATAGCCGTCGAGAGAACGTGTCTCGACGGCCAAGCTGTCGAGAAAATGAACCTCTCTCGACGGAGTTATCTCGACGGTTGTCCCTCGACGGCTAGCCGTCGAGACAATTTTATCCTGACGGCTTGTGCCCTTTGTTCGACGGTTTTGGCACTCGAAACTGTTGACGTTTTCTGTAGTGCACATTCTTGATGCAGTGACACTGTCTGGTTTTTTCACTTGAATTTCTCCCCAAACCTGCAACAAAAACACCCAAACAATATGCACAGTTTTTCACAACCTGTTCCATCTTGCTTTTTTGAGCCCCAGCCCAATACTCTAAAGTGGCACACACCATGTGAAGAATTGATGACAATGATTTAAGAAAATATCCAACAAACATAGTTTTATTTCATCAGCCCAAATGGACCAGCAAAATACTGCAACGCAGATTGGCCACACACAATTCATCCAGTGGTACAAATGCTCAAAATCTCGAGGTCTACCCTGTGCATGAATACAGCTTGAAATGACCCCCCACAAAGACTTAGAAACAGCACATGAAAAGAATAGTGATTAGCAGTTTCTATGCTAATGCAAAAGCAACAACTAGGATCTCCACCCCAGTTCTTCCTCCTTAAATTTTCTCTAGTAAGGATAGAATTCATATGCACTAGCCACATGAAGATTTTGATTTAAGGGGCATTTTAGCTATCCAGACATGCCTATAGTAAACGTCTTCATTGCCTGAATAAATGTCATTGTATAGAGAGTTGACAGTGAAAAACTTTTTCTTCTCCAATCTCCATCTAGCCACATCGGGGCCTCTGCCCATTTGAATATCCTCAAATTTTTGAGTTAAGCCTCTCCAGACACACTCTTCTGAAGGTGTTAACCATCTCCTAAACACAAGCCTCCAATTCCTATTTTTATATTGTGCCACAAAAATTTCTCTATCCATACAAATATTGTAAATGCCAGGCACTAGCTCTTTGAGAGGACTGTTCTCAAACCAACAATCCCCTAGAAGTCAATTTTTTTTCCTTCACCAATATAATATTATTTGTTTTGAACATACAAGTCCTTACACTTGAGGATGTCCCCCCATCCATGAGAGTCACCAATTCTATGCTTGACCTGAAAAATGGTTTTTGCCCTCAAATATTTATTAGTGACAATTGTCTGCCAATTCCTAAATTATTATCTAACCTCCACCACCACTTACAAAGTAAACTAATGTTCAAATCTCTCAGATTCTTAATACTCAAACCACCTTTGTTTTTAGGTTTAATTATACATTCCCACTTAGAGAGATGAATTTTCCTTTTATTGCCATTCCCATTCCAAAAGAAATCTCTTCTAATCCTGTCTATCTATTTAATCACCATTTGAGGCATCCGAAACATAGACATGCTGTAAATTGGTATGCTAGAGAGACAAGAATTAATAAGTACAAGTCTGCCCCCCATAAGACAAGGAACTCCCTTTCCAATTTTGTAATTTCTTCCTCACTTTGCCTACCACCCAGACCCAATGTCTATTCTTTAGCTTGTTTCCCCCCACAAGTATCCGTAAGTAAGAAATTGGTGAAGTGCCCATATTGCAGGGTGAATAACTCTTAATGAAGCCCCTCAATATAGTTATCTCCATTAATAGAAAAACCTCACTTTTGTGAAAATTAATTTTCAAACCTAACAAGGCTTCATAAAGGAACATTATGAATTTTAAATTCTTAGCGGACTCAATATCATGCTGTAAACAAATTATAGTATCGTCTGCATACTGTAAGATAGCTACCCCTCCTTTTATCAGATCAAGAACCAGGTCCAACACATACTTACTGTTCTGAGCTACTCTGATCATCTTAGAGACACAATCGGCAACCAGATTAAAATGAAGTGGTGACAATGGATCCCCCTGCCTGACCCCTTGTCCACTCTGAAAGTATGGCCCGGATACACCATGCATTGATAAAAACATTTAGCGTTACTCCAGTTACCACTTGTTTAATCCATCCAACCATCATAGGATGAAAACCCCCCTAATACTGAGCATTTGGAAGAGAAAATCCCAACCTACTTTATCATAAGCCTTTTCAAAGTCAAGTTTTAGAAATATACCACATTCACCACTTTGTTTCACAGAATGCATAATTTCATGCAGAGACATAATCCCCTCAATAATATACCTATTCTCCAAAAAAGTACTATGAGTATCTGAGATAATTCTATTAAGGATTCTCTTTATTCTATTGGTATGTACTTTGGTGAAAATTTTGTAAAACAGTTCAACAAACTGATGGGCCTAAAGTGTTGAACCATAAGTGCATCCATTTTTTAAGGTAAAAGGATAATTTGGCCATAGTTTATCTTATCAATTCTCATGCTATTGTCATAGAATTCACCAAAGGCCTCCATATTATCTCCTTTTATAAAGTGCCAGCATCACTGATAGAACTCTATAGGCAAGCCATCTTGGCCAGGTGCCTTATTGTGACCAAACCCAAAAATAGCCTCTTTAACCTCTTCCTCCGAGAAAGGTTTAACGAGATCTGAATTTTCCATATCACACTTTTTTATTGTCATGCCAATTATCAGAAAGCTTTACTTTGCCATAATCTCCATCAGGTTTTTCAAAAAGTTGTTTATAAAAAGAAGAGGCGACTTTCACTATGTCTTCCTCCTTATGATCTATTTGAGTATTGTCTTGAAGAGTCAGAATGGTGTTTTTTCTTCTATGTCCGTTAGCTACCCTATGAAAATATTTAGTGCATGCATCACCTTTAAGAAGCCATTTTTCATGCACCCTCACATGCCAATACAACTCCTCTTGTTCATGAATTTGCTGAACTTTTAATAATAAGTTAATCTTATCTCTAGTTTCTTCCGGAGATAGGCCAAAGGACCCATCCTTTTCCTCAAGCATTCCAATTTTATTGATAGTCTCTTCTTTGATTCTCTTATCTACACCATAAAGGTTGACCCCCAACCCATAAGAGATTTTTTTAACTCTTCGTAGTTTGATCAGGACAACATCAAGCTTGAAATTAGACACTGCTGGCTTATCCCACACCTGTTGCACCAGATCACTAAACTGATCATGCTTAGTCCAATTTAGATCAAATCGGAAGCCCTTTCTTTTTTTAATCTTCAAATTATCAGAAGCAAAGAGGATGGGATTGTGATCTGAAAAACATCTAGGAATTTTGGTAACATTAGAAAGAGGGAAAGCCTTTTCCCACTCATTGTTAACAAACACTATCAAGCTTAACTAAGATGGGATTTGCCTGATTGCTAGTCCAAGTGTAACCTCCCCCCAATAAGGTCCAACTCTCTAAGATTTAAGTGAATGACCTCAAAGTAACTAGTAAGATGATTATCAATTTTGCCTGAGCTCTTATCAGAAGTAAATCTCACCAAATTAAAATCACCTCCCACAATCAAAGGGCACCAATCAATGTTACAAAAAGAAACCAGCTCAGAAAGGAAAAGGTTTTTGTACTTATTTTGAGGAGCACCATATACAATTATTATAGATAATTTACATTTTTTTTAATATCCCACACATTCAGAGCAAGAAGGAAACTACCCTTTTTTACCCCCCAAAACATCAAATCTATCGGTATTAATACCACAGAGAATACCCTTAGAAATACCAATTGATTCAATCCAATGCCAACTGAATTTACTAAAATTGTTTGGCCTTCTAAAAAATTTATCATCGAAAGAATTTTTCTTGGTCTCAACCAAACCCATGTAATCTATCTGATGCTTAAACATCATCTGTATGATGTAATTGAGAACACCTTTCTTGTTTATACCCCTACAATTCCAGAAAATGAATTTCATTGGATATTGTCTTTATTATTATTATTCTTGCCACATAGTACAACCTTTTGGATATGCAGCTCTCTGCTTTCTATTAATTTTCCTATAAATAGAATTAGTGTCTCTACACTTCCAATTACTACTTTTATTCATTTTCAACTTGCTTTGTTTTTTAGAAATCACTCTGGAAAAGCCCTCATCAGGACTTGACTTAGATTGACTTGAAATATGAGACCAATCAATTATTTCCATAGGACCACCATCCCTGGAAATATTTTGCTCCAAAACCACCCGAGTCTCTTTTACTTTAGCTTCTACTTTTTTTTATACTGTTCTAGCCTAGCCACTGTTCGCCTAAACTGTCATTTAGCCCGTTTAAACACCATTTAAACGCTACACGGTGGTCAACCGTTTACGTTTAAACAACCATTTAGTCTGTTTAAACACCGTTTAAACCGTTTAAACGGCCGTTTAGCCCGTTTATCTAGCTAAACGGTGGGTGACCGACTAATTGGCGTTTAGCGTTTAGGAAAACACTGAGCCTAGCACATTCTAATTCTTCTAAAACGTCAGGAGAGTTTCGGACATCATCAACCATAATAACCCCAATTTTATTGGCCATATTTAACAAATTATTAGAACTGATAAAACAAAAAGGAATTGTTATGAGTAAGGTTGTGATTACCTTCGAGGTTTCTTTTCTTTAAAAGTTTTGAAGCCTTTTCCACAATAGGGGTACCTAGTTCTACCCCAAAGCCAAACTGTAATCATCAGAAATAAGCGGGAATGCTACGAGATTGAGAAACTCTAGATGTAACACATAAGAAACAATAGTAATAATGTGTTTTGTAGCTAGCTTCTTTTTTATTTATCGCCGTTGATTTTTGGACATGGCCTTTAACCATTCATCTTATTCAAAAATTTAGTACAAATATGCAAACATATAAATAGTATCTTTAATGATAAAACAAAGCATATAACAAAATAAACGATACTTAAATAGTTTGTTTGAATAAGACAAATGATTAAAGGGCATGTTAAAAGTCAACAGCGACATAGATGTGTGGAATTCTACCTATGTGAGGTGCGGATCGTAGATACAAGCACCATACCTTATCATATGAGGAGATCCACCCTGCTTCATGCGTCAATCCTGTCCAATGTCAAGGGTTGTGATTCCAATAATGTTTTGGTTAACTTCCCCGTGCTTTTTTTCGATAAAGGAAGCTTTATTGAAAACAAGATAGTTACATCAAGATGATACAACCATCCTGAGATCACTCCCGGCCTCTGCATAACAAGATGCACGCAGCCCTGAATAGATATAAGAAAAGACAGACAACTTAATGACTATCAATCCGAAGACTAGATCGCCACCCATGTGCCTGGGTAAAACACTCCTTGACCATCCGTTCCATATGCGAGCACGCCGCCATAATAAAATCCCGCGAAGCTGGCCGCTGAAGAATAGTTCAAGTACGTAGCCAATGGATAATTAAGTAAATAACCTGCAAAGGAGATGAGATAATTTTTTTATTGAAAACCATGTCGTTCCTGCATAACCAGAGCGACCAACAAGTTGCAGCCGCCCCCAACAGGGCCAGTGGTTTCAAATCCTTGTTTATACCACATAACCAAGCACCAAACAAATGGGATACAGTGCAAGGTTGACAGAGTCCTGAAGCTGCGTAGATTATGGACCAAACTCGCCGCGCCAAACGGCATTCAAAGATAATTTCCCCGTGCTTATACGTATACTATTGTACTTCATATATAGTCTGCACATCTAAAAATAATTTAATAGTTTGATATGATGACACGTGCCATTGGATGTGTTGCTCATGCAATAGACCATTCTTATATGGTTGCCCTAAACAGTAAGTCGGGCTCGCTTGCAGTCCCTTGGCTTGGTCTAAGGCAGGACCAAACTATGATAATAATGTACAATGGGAGCCCGAGTGCGAGTGCTCGTTGCCTGGGCCAAACTGTTGCGAGGCAATGTCGCCCATGATCTTGGAGCCATTACGTATCCACAACGCAGAACTGGTGCTTAATGCTAGCGCATATTTATGATGACGATTAATTTTAATATTCAATGTGAGAGCACAACTCAGTGTAAACGTCTACATACACATTGTGTTAACAAAGCAATTGAGTAGGGTTCTTGTCTCCAGCATGAGAAGCTCGGACTGGTATTAACTATTGGTCTTGCTCGTTTTGTGTCTTTTAGATCATTTCATCTTCAAAGTCCCACCTTAGTAAGAATCTCCTTTTTTATCCCTCACTCACGATGAATCTGATTCCAATAGTCGAGCATCAAAGCTACTTGTGGGGATCGTCTTGATCAATTGCATGGAAGTTTTTGAAGACATGCACCAAATTCAATGGATGCTCAGGACCACTACGCCTTTGATGATGCGGAGGAGGAGAAAATGCACGATGATATGTTGTCATCGGAGGAGAGGAGTCAGCAACCAAGCAATGATTCCTGCTTGGCATCAATAGCTTCGGTGTGCACCCCTGCTGTCAAGTAGGAGCCTACCGCCGAGGATGAGGAGTACGAGAAGCATTAGGAAGAGCCTAGAGTCGGCGAGGATGATGATTCAGTGGAATAGCGTGGATGCATCCGATGGTACCAGACATTGGTGACGACGATCCTACCCCAAGCACCTCCAATTTTGGTGAATCCTAATCCAACACCAGTGAGAATGTAGAGGACAATAACGACAAGTTCTATATGTTGCATGATGCATGCATGTATAGGGTAATAGAAAGTGGTAGCTATCCTAATGCACCGGCGACACTAGGTTATCAAATCTAAGCTAGCTAGCCATAAACCGGCAAAAATGAATGGGTCAACTATATTGGTTCCCTATGCCCGTTAGAAACAGGCTTGACTAATTGCGCAAACCCATGCTGAACACTAATACACCCTTCCCTATGCTCTTACCAATTTGATTGGCAAATGTCATCGATGCACGCTGCCACCACTGAAAACCATGTATAGGGTGGCCCAGTGACTGCCAGCCCACATGGGAGCCCCGGTCACACAACTATGCGGTGGCGGGCAATGTGCACTACAATAATCCAATATATTTCCGTCGGTCCAAAACCGACGAAACTGGCAAACAGACAAAATTGACATATTTTGGTCAAACCGACGAATCTGGTTAATTAGATGAAAAAACGCATTTCGTTGGTCACCAATAAAATTACATCAATTTCGATGGTTTTTTAAGATCGACGGATTTAGTTTTTTCGCCCCCGCTAGATGATCGGGAGGCTGATGTGGCATGTCATTTTGTCTCAACGGAACGAGAATCGCATGTGCATGTGGCAGTGACGTCGTGCTTGCAATTTTGTCGGCCTACAAAATTACTGGAAGAGCACCTAGGTGTTAGCAAGCTGCACATCTAGTAATTTCATCGGTCTGGACCAATGAAAAAATTAATTAAAGCACCATAATTCACAGAAAATTCCAAAAAAAAAAACACGGATTCAACACAAGCTCCATGTCACATTGCCATCACAACAAACCTCACACACACACACAAAAGTTTTTATCCTTATTATTTTATCGTTTTGATGTGGCCGACAAAATTCTAAAAAAAACCATCAGTTTTATTTGGGCTGTCGAAATTATATACGGCTGACAAAATTGCGTCGTCTTCCTGTAGCGGTGGCAAGCATATATGGTCGGCGAACACATGGGACACAACAGCGCTGGACTATTTATGAGCTTCGACTTCAGTTGGCGCACAATATATGGCAATGGTTCCACGGCATGCTGGAATAAGTGTGAGCTCTGGCCATGACATAATAGTCTTTAAAACATCTAAGGTAAAGATCTGGAGGGAGCCATGTGCAATTGATCGCTTACACGGTTACACCTTGATTGTGTTGTGCTTGAAGAGACGGCCTTTCTATAAATCTAGCTCGACACCTAGCAAAATGAAGCAAGAACTTCTAAGTCTGTTAAAGCCCAACATCGTTCTGCCCTCTTTAGGGAGCATGCGTGCGCAATGATGAACTGGATTAGTTCAGCACACTTGTGTGTTTTTTGGTTTGGGAAGTGTCGGGAACATACACTGTTGTAAAGTCTATAAGCTATAATGGCATAAGAGATCGACTTGGTAGAAATTTTTATGATGGAGTCAAGATAGTAGGCAACGAAGAGTCTACATAAATCTAGTGATTCTAAAGGGAACATCGAAAAGTTCATTGCAAGACTTGTGGTGAAAATTTTCTTTGTAATATCAGGAGTTGATTATAATAATACTCTTTCGTCTGTCTCATCTAAGTATTCACTTATGATTGTCATGGTACTCGTAGCTCAATATGATCAGAGCTTAAATAGATGGACGTTAAGACTGCGTTAACGTTTCTTAATATTTTTAAGTGAGCATTTAAACAATGGTATATTAAGTTTAATTAAGTTTTGAGAATTGGACAAGTGCATTTACGCTAAGGGATTAAGTTCATTATTTGGGTGCTTTATGTTGGTAAAATAATTAAAATAGCACTTATTAGAATATGCGGCATTGGATCAAAATTTTCCTTTGTTCTATGATTAATGAGAAAGATCTTAGTAGAATTTATTTTATTTTGGGTATTGAAACTCATCGAGATCGGTCCAAAGGCACATTATGTGAAAAAGGGCTACAAAGGCAGAGTAGTTAAAAGATATAATATGCGAAATTGCTTCGCTGCGGGCAATCGACGCAACGGACGCCGCCTGGCCCAACCCACCGGTGCTACGCGCGCTTGGCCCAGCGATTGCTACGCACACGTCTATGCCGTTGCTAGCTAGCCGGAACATACGAGTACACGTCGAGAGCAGCTAGCAACACCTGATTGTACATTTGATTAAGCTTTTTTTCGGTTTCTCAATTTTATATCTTTTTCATTTGAAGTCCAAATTGTGTAATACAAATTTTATAATTCATCTAAATTTCTAACATACCCATTTTAAATACTTTCCCTTTTTCTTTTCTTTTTTATTTTGAACTTTTATTTTGTTAAAATTGTTCCAATAGGCAACATAGATTGATTCGGCAGGCTAGACTCATTGTTATACCAGCCCAAAATACATTGTTTTCAATGGTATAATTGTTCCATGAGGCAAATATAATTGTTCTCAAAAACAAATATAATTGTTCCCACATGCAAATATAATTGTTCCATGAGGTAAATATAATTGTTCCCAAAGGCAGATATAATTGTTTCCATAGGCATATATAATTGTTCCACGAGGCAAATATAATTGTTCCCAAAGGCAAATACTTTTGTTCCCGCAGGCAAATACAATTGTTCCCATAGACAAATATAATTGTTTCAAGAGGCAAATAGAATTGTTTCCAAAGGCAAATATAATTGTTTCAAAAGCAAATACAATTTGTTCCTACAGGCAAATACGATTGTTCCCATAAGCAAATATAATTTTTCCAAAAGGCAAATATAATTGTTTCCAAAGGCAAATATAATTGTTCCAAAAGCAAATACAATTTGTTCCTATAGGCAAATACAATTGTTTCCATAGGCAAACATAATTGTTCCAAGAGGCAAATATAATTGTTTCCAAAAACAAATATAATTGTTTCAAAAGACAAATACAATTTGTTCCAACAGGCAAATACAATTGTGCCCATAGGCAAATATAATTGTTCCACGAGGCAAATATAATTGTTTTCAAAAACAAATATAATTGTTTCCATAGGCAAATATATTTGTTCCGTGAGGCAAATACAATTGTTCCCACAATAATATATAATTGTTCCACAAGGCAACTATAATTGTTCTAGAAGCACACAAAACAAAATATAATTTGTCCCACTAGGCAAATAAGACTGTTCCAACAAGCACACAAAATTGTTCCAGGAGTTCATCATACTTGACATTTTTTGTTCCAACTGGGTTAGCCTATTGTTACAGCACACAAAATACATTTTTCCAATAGGTATAAAAGTTGTTCCATCAGTCTAGACATTTTTTTTGTTCCAATCGAGGGGGCTTTAGCCTATTTGTTCCGGCAGGCCAAATACATTATTCCAATATGTATACAAGTTGTTGCATCAGATCAGACATATTGTTCCAATGGGGATAGCCTATTGTTCCGGCAAGACCAAATATCAAGTTGTTCCATCAGACCAGACGTATTGTTCCAATAGGTCAAACTAATTGTTCCAGTAGTATAGAAAATTGTTCCAGTAAAATTTATATAGCAACATGGGTCTTGTTTGTTTGTAAAAATGCCAGAAACACGTTGATGAAAACGGTTTGTCGATTGGAGCTCCTAGTCAAAAGTAATGACCGTTTAAAGAAACGTGAAAAAAGGAATCTCGATGACTCAACGATGACGCCAGCGCCCATACAGGATGGGAGGATTTTTGCCGCTGATCCTGTTTTTGTTGTCTTGTGGGGAGAGATTTTATTTTGGCGTTGTGCGTTCTCGCTGCACTGTGGGCCGGCCGGCTGGGCTGAGCGTCCGTTTGGAACAGACGTCCAATCCGTAGTCCGCCCCATAATATGAGTGCTTTGTTTCACCTACTATAACGTTCAAGAAATAATTATGAATTTGCAAAATAAAATTAATTCCTCATGCTTCAGCTGTCGAAAGCATTATGTACACTTATTTGTACATGCCTGATTTAACTTATGTGACTAGGATATTAGATTGATATTAGTCAAATCCAGTATGGACCACTGGAAAGCCGTTAAGAAAGTCTTGTATTATTCTGCAGGGCATTAAGAATTACATTCTCACAAGAAATTTAATGTTATTAATTATTTTGCAAGGTGTGCGATATTATACGGGTCACAACAAGTTAAGTCTTAATTATAATAAATCCATCAGTTTTATTTGGGTCGTGGAAATTATATTTGGCTGACAAAATTGCGTCGTCTTCCTGCAGTGGTGGCAAGCATATATGGTCGGCGAACACATGGGACACAACAGCGCTGGACTACTTAAGAGCTTGGACTTCAGTTGGCGCACAATATATATATGGCAATGGCTCCACGGCATGATGAAATAAGTGTGAGCTCTGGCCATGACATAATAGTCTTTAAAACATCTGAGGTAAAGATCTGGAGGGAGCCATGTGCAACTGATCGCTTACATTTTGATTGTGACGTTGTGCTTGAAGAGACGGCCTTTCTATAAATCTAGCTAGACACCTAGCAAAATGAAGCAAGACTTCTAAGGCCCTGTTTGGAAGTGCAGTTATTTTGTAGTTTCTATGCAAAACCATGGTTTTCTTAAAAACCATGGTTTCTGAGACCATAAGGTGTTTGGAAGCAACACCAAAAACTCTGTTTTGAAAACCATGGTTTTGGCAAAACCATGGTTTTTTTAGAGTTTTGTAGACTCCACTCCACACCAAAGTTTTCCAACTTGTGCTAGCAAACAATGGTTTTCAAAACCATGGTTTTTCATGGTCATAGCAAAACACAAACCATGGTTTTACAAAACCATGGTTTTAAAAAACTCCACTTCCAAACAGGGCCTAAGTCTGTTAGAGCCCAACATTGTTCTGCACTCTTTAGGGAGCATGCGTGCGCAATGATGAACTGGATTAATTGAGTGCCCTTGTGCGCTTTTTGGCTTGGGAAGTGTCGGGATCATACACTGATATAAAGTCTATGAGCTCTAATGGCATATGAGACTTAGTAGAAAATTTGCTGATGAAGTAAGGACAATAAGCTATGAAGAGTCTACATAAATTTAGTGATGGAGTCAACACAATAAGCTGTGAAGGGCCTACATAAATTTAGTGATTACAAAGGGTTCATCGAAAAGTTCATTGCAACGCTTGTAGCGAAAATCTTCTCCCTAAGACCAGAAGTTAACTATAATAATACTCTTTCATCTTTCTCATCTAAGTATTCACTAATGATTGTAATGGTGCTCGTAGCTCACTATGATTAGAGCTTAAAAAGATGGACGTTAAGACTACGTTCCATAATATTTTTGGGCGAGCATTTAAGCAATGGTATATTAAGTTTGATTAAGTTATGGGAAGTGGACAAGTTCATTTATGTTAAGGGATTAATTTATTTATTCGGGTGCTTTTTGTTGGTAAAATGATTAAAATAACAGTGATTAGAATATGCTGCATTAGATCAAAATTTTCCTTTCTTCTATGATTAATGAGAAAGATCTTTGTATAATTTCTTATATTTTGGGTATTGAAACTCATCGAGATTGGTACAAAGGTACATTATGTGAAAAAGACCAAACAAAGACAGAGCACTTAAAAGATATAATATGAGTGCTTTGTTTCGCCTGCTCCTATCGTGAGGGCAATAAGTTTGGGATACTATAATGTTCAAGGAATCATTATGAACCTCTAGAGTAAAGTTGATTCCTCCTATTTCAGCTGTCGAAAGCATTATATACACTTATTAATTTGTACATGCCTGATTGAACTTATGTGACTGGGATATTAAATCCCTGTCTTGTGTTACCATCTAGTTTGGTTCTATCGCATAGCCCCGTAACAAATTCATTACCGACGGTGACCCCCGATTAGCCACCAGTCGACAGTACTCAGCTAGAGGGTCTTTCTTCAGGGTTTACAATGAGAACATTAGACAAATTGAGAAAACTTATGATGTGAAGTTTGATGAGTCAAATGGGAGCCAAGGGGGCATGAGAACTTGGATGATGTGGATGGTGACCAGTTGGCAAGGGTAGTGGTGGAGATACCGGCCGGAGATGTGAGGCATGTTGAGGTTCCAAGAGGGAGTAAGACAATTCAACCACCTCTCACATCTGAGGCAGTGCCAGACTCTAAGGGAGTCTTGTCTCAAGATAGCTCAAGTGTGGAGCCAACATCAGATGCAGAGACAGCTTGTGAGCCAAATGCAGTCAGTCGAGCCACCACCTCAGTTGATCAAGACCTATCACACCATTGCTCGTGATTATCCAGTTGATCAAGTGATTGGACACTTGACTCATGGTGTGCAAACAAGGTCAAGGACAGCTAGCTTAAGTGAGATCAGTGCTATGGAAAACTTCGGTGAGCACACAGCGTTTATGTCTGAGCTTGAGCTCAAGAAAGTGGAAGACGCACTGAGTGATCCAGACTGGATCAATGTAATGCATGAGGAGCTGAATAACTTTGAGAGGAACCAAGTCTGGACACTGGTTGAAAATCCAAAGGATCACAATATAATAGGCACCAAGTGGGTATTCAAAAACAAGCAAAATGAGCTTGGAGTAGTAGTGCGCAACAAGGCTAGACTTGTGGCTCAGGGCTTCACACAGATTGAGGGAGTGGATTGTGGTGACACCTATGCTCCAGTGGCTCATTTAGACGCCATCAGGCTATTGTGGCATTTGTAACATGTCACAATATTGTGCTTGAGACAGATGGATGTCAAGAGTGCATTTATGAACGGCTACATTGGAGAATTGGTGTATGTTGAGCAGCCTCTAGGCTTCGAGGACCCACAACATCCTGATCATGTGTATAAACTGTCGAAAACTTTGTATGGTCTCAAGCAAGCACCTAGGGCATGGTACGAAAGGCAAAGGGATTTTCTCATCGGCAAGGGATTCAATCAAGCAACTCAGGACAACCCTACTAGGCCGGGGTGATCATGCCATGGCATGTGTGGTCCGCAACAGGATTCGCCAAATACTGGAATGATGGCAGAACTAGGATTGGTTGGGGGCAACCAGGAGAAAGTCTGGTTGGGAGCAACCAGGAGAAAGGTTCATGGGAACTAATAAGCTGGTATGGTGATGGTGTAAGCTGGTTGGGTCTACGATCAATGGTTGGTCAATTTGTGTGTTGATTGTGCATAAACTGGTATGGATTGAGGTGATTATATAAGCTGGTTGGGTTTAAAGTTGAGGGTTGATCGGTTGGTGTGTTGATTGTCGTATATGGCTGATAGTTGGCTTCGGGATGCATGATTAAGATGGAAACCTCTGATTTATACATACAAGACAAGTAACTGGTAATGCTAGTTAGGTTATTTCCAAAAGTCTTACAAATATGGCTTTACGCAAATAAAATAACCCTCTCCTCCAAATAAAGCCCTATACACTAAATGCATTAAGGGAAGTGTTAACTAGCCAGCGTTTGGATGACGCTGACCTCGCCTACTTACCTTCTTTAGACAACGGAGTCGAAGATGACCCTTACACGTGTCTCAAAGACGACGGACAGGACCATGGTGGACCCGAGGAGTCTTAAGGGTCGCTCCAGTCGCTGAGGGACTGTAGTCGATAGGGAATTCTTTTGGGTAGATATTTTGGTGTCCGCTGTACTCTGAACTATTCTTTGTAATTTAAGGCGCGTATGGGCCGCCTTACTAAAGTCACCTAAGGGTGCAACTCGGTGATGTAATATTCATGAATTTATTCTATCGATGTATGCTTGTATCGGCTATTTGGTCTTCCACGCTAGCGTACTGATCCAGGGGCTAGTGCACGGGATCGTCGACCCTCAAGATAAGTTAAAATTGAGGGGTGACAGAAGCCATTAATATTTGTATTTTATCTGTATACTTTTATCGGATACGTATTCGGACACAGATAGTGCTAAATATGAATACAAATGTGAATAATGTCGGTTTCGAATGCAGATAATATGGATACTTTTTATCATATAATACGTGACAACATGTACTAGCTAGAGAGGTAAACATATAAAAGCACAAATAGTTATCACTTGTTACACATCAACTTCATGGTTCATAGTCATGGTGAAGTATAATTATCTAAGTACCCAACAAAGGAAAAGAGAGTTATAAAATAATATAATCTTGACATTATGAGTACCGGTTAGTTATCCTAATATAAGGAATATGTACGTAGTAACAATACAGGTGAACTATATAAGGCATGCAAGACTTCAAAAATTAAAGGATGGATCAACATAGGTCTATAAATATAATGGAGATGGAGATGGTTTATGGATGGACTTTTACTTTTCGGATAGTATCATCAGATATTAACCAAGAAAAGACCAGATAATATTTGTATGGTTTTATTTCTACCATACTATATCCGTAACAAAACATTCGAATATTCGTAACATCATCCAAATCAAATCTATCTGAGTTGGTTTGGACCGATCGGCCGATCGAAAATTATTCAAACCATTTTTATCCGAAACTATTATCTTATATTTTTAGAACACATGTGTCACTACAGGAATCTAGGTATTTACGTCGGCCAAAAGCCAATGTAAATAGCTAGACAGGCCGACGTAAATAAACCAGCGAAAAAAAGCGACGTAAATAGGGTTGTTTACGTCGGTCTCGTGGCGGACGTAAATAATGGCCGTCGTATAGGGGCATCACTATGGGAGCTCTATTTATGTCGGCCTCGGCGGACGTAAACATGCCGCATAGGGCCGACCCAGGGTCCTAGTATTTACGTCGGCCAGGCCAACATAAATACTAGTGGGTGCAGCTAGGCTCACTACAACTAGGCAGTCAGCTGCTAATTTTCTGCTTCATTCCCCATTTTAACATTTCAGCAATTATTCTTCACATCCAGGCATTAACAAATGCACAAACATAGTCCACAGTTCACAACTAAAGTCCAACCATCATTAAAACATGTATTATAGTCGAACCGTCATGAAAACACAATAATTATATACAAATGCAAATCCATAGTTCAAATCATCAACAGAACATACAAGTTTTGTCGCTACCATCAATAGAAAATATCAACACATTCACGACGGTCCACACAAATTGTAATATAGTTTTCAACACATAAAGTCAGTTGATACATAATCAACACAAACACGTACATAATCAACACAAACACGTGCATAATACACATCAACTTGGAGGCAGATCAAACCGATGTTTGCTACCAACATCGCCTCCCTTGGCAAGAAAATCTGCAGGCCTCGGGGGAGTCATCGAAAAGAAGCTCGCTCCTCCAACATTGCCATCACCAACTTCTTCACCATGTGTACGGCTTAGCTCAATCATAGACTGCCCAATAAGGGGGGGGGGGGGGGACACGGTTAAATTGGTTATGAATCCATCCATTAGGCCATTACACAAAAACAACAATAAACAATTAGTGACAGCACATTAATAATCTTGTAGGAAGAAACAAGGTAATCAGCGGTAACTGGAACACCTGGCATTCCACATACCTTGGCACCAGGATGTGCAATGTCTATTTCTCGCAATATAGTATTCCCATCAATGGTAACTACAATACCTGCAAAATGCATAAATAAGTTAAAACAAAGAAACCTGTAAATACAAACATAGCAAAGAAAATGAATGTGAAATCTCCAAAGTAGTGCAAACAAACTGAAATTATCTCCAATATCAATCCTCGTCATAATGCATCATGCAAACATCATAATTATTATATTAGTTAGCCAACACTCCTAAACTATAAGGAGAAAATTATGTTCTTGATGCACTAATTATATCTGTGTAATTGTCAAAAAAAATGGGGACAATTAGTTCATGCAGCGACAAATTTAATATTTTCAGTAATCAGAATATTTATACAATGAACCAGTATCCAGACAATAGAGCCAAAAAAATCTTCAGTTTTTTCGTAGGTCAAAGCGAAAAGGACCTATTCAAGTTCTTACTTAGGAAGCATACTATAATCATTGGCAAAAATGGGATAATAAAACAAAACAAATTGTAAAGAGAAAAACTCACATTAGTCATCAAATCTTCTTTAAGCTCACATAATCAATGAAGAATTAATAATTGCCCACATAATTCTTAAGCTCACATGATTAATATGAGTTCATAATCATCTAGTAGACTAATACAACGCAAGCACAACGTTGACATGTGCGTAATACCGGGATGTACAGACTAGAGTCAGCACAGTACCTCAGCCAGCATCCAGAAGCAACTTCAGCATGGACCGCGGACCCAATGTAGAGCGTATGATGTCTGCCACAACCTGCAAACCAAGCAATGACATCTTTACCTAACAGTAGAACAAAATACAAACAAATCCATTAGCCATAAGCCCATAAGGTGTGTTCGTCACAGATCACAACAAATATATAGCTATGTCTCACTTGTTCTGCTGAAATGGTGGAAAACGATGCAACCGAATAACAAATGACAAGATCACTACCTTCGTAACATCCTCAATTTAAGATACTAAAAAATGCCAACTCAGTTATGCATTTTCCAGAACAAGGAGATAGCATACTATCCTGGCATCTTGATTAGCACCAGTTATGCAGAACTATGCAATTAACAACGGTACTGCAGTTTTGGATCCCTAATCTTTTTAAGTGGGTTCGTCCCAGTTCAAAACTGCCATGTGACAGCCCTACAGCTGACGTGGCGCTGACATGGCCGTCCATGTCACATAAATTACTTAAAAATTTCAGAAAAATCATAAAAAATTTTAGAAATCATAAAAAATACAGGAAATAGTAAACAATTATGAAAATTCATAAAAAATTAGAAAAAAGTAGCACTTGAGTGCTCCTGTTTTTTCATTTTTATGATTTTTTAAACAATTTTCCCACATTTTAATTTTTAATTTTTTAATGATTTTTAGAATGATTGCCACGTATTTTCTAAATGATTTCCCCTCTTTTAAACAATTTTACATGACATGTTAGTGCCACGTCAGCTCTAGGCTTGTCACGTGGCGAGTTTGAACCGGCGCGGACCCAGTTAAAAAGATTATCAACCCAAAACTGTAGTTTCGTAGATTGGCAACCTAGATGAGAATCGACTAATAGTTTAGGGACCGCCCGTGTATTTTACTCAAAAATAAAAAAAAGCTGAGATATTTACATACATAAACGGGAGAGATCAGATCCGAAAAAGCTACGAACAATAACAGGCCGAGCCGGCACACGAATCCGACCCACGTACGGCCGATTCGTCCCACGGATCGCTGCGCGCACCGATCCACGTATTTTGCGAGGGCGCATCCACAGCGGAGGTAGCGCTGCGCCACATGCACCTTCACTAAACCTTCTAGGCTGGCCACGGGCCCACTGGCAGCGACGCATGCTGGAGCTCGTACGCGCGATGGTTTAAACTGATAGGCGGAGCCGCATGTAAGCGATCAGAGTTATTCGAGCCAGCACGAATCTTGGCGCGGATCGGACGGCGGTTGGTCGTCGTCTACCTCCAAGCGTGGCCAACAGCGACGGCTTGCGACTCGACGACGCTACAGCCACCTACAAGGCAATAGCCTGTGCACCATAGCAACTACGAGTCCGTGCGAACCTAGAACTGCCGGTGCCGACGGCCGGAGGCGGTGGCGTAACGAGCGGCGACTGGAAAGTCCGATGCAAACATTTCTTGGCTCAGCTGCAAACTCAGGGTGTAGATGGTTAAAATGCCTTCAGGCTTGTGCATCTGATGGATGAATCATTACACCCTCCTTTCTACGTTTCCCCTCTTTGTGCCACCTCATGTACCTAGCCGTGGACTTCGACAAGTACAACTGTTGCAGGCGTTCAGAGATCGGAAAAGAAAACGAAAGGTTTTATGAGCCACCTGTCGTCTGTCTAATTACACCATCTCTTCCTTTAACTTCCACGTATCGACTCTCACCGCAATACTTACAATGAGTCAATCGAGAATCATCCTTTCGGTAAAGCATGCAGAATTTTGAGCAATAATCTATTCTCTCGCACGGCATGCCTAACACACTAAGAAGTTTCTTCGACTTGTACAGATTTGGAGTCATTCTGTGTCCAGTCGAAGGTAGGCTACAAGCAATTTGCAAAGGTCGTTGAAGCAATTGCTGGAGAGGTTATATTTGGTTTTCACGGCTGTCAGGGATTAGATTACGGCCCATTGCCATGGCCCACTCCCTGACGGCCCAATCGAATGACCTACCGGGCCCGGCTCCTGGAAGGTTCTATCCGCCCATGTGTGACTTGTCAACAGCTTTCGGTGGCGAGATGCGTAATGGCCAAGGCTTCTGCTTGAGTCCGACTCGAACGAGTTCTCTGACGGCTACAAGAAGACCGGACGTGGTTTCCGGATTGGATTAGGAGTCGTGATCCCCAAGATTAGGAGATCACCTTATCTACCGTAGGTTATATTTGGCATGTACCGAGTTCATTCACGATCTCGTAGTTAGCCCGCCCGATATTCCTCGGTAGGTCGGTTTGCTCGCACTATATAAATGAGGAGCCTCACGGCGTTTAGAGGACCCGGCATTGAGTTTTACATCTCAAAGATCTAACTTAGATCCTCGGACTTTAGATTTTAAGATACTACTCGCCGAGACTCGCCGATCTCTTGAGTTCCCCTTTGTATTCTCTTTGATACAAAGAAATTTGGACGAGAGGGCTATTATCTCCCGAGAGGCCTGAACCAGGATAAAACTCCCGCCTGCTCGTTCTTTCGTCGTGGTTGTTCGGCGTGTCTCCTATCTCCTCTTTGAAGAACCTTGGTTGACTTGGGTCAATATCCCAACCGTCGACAGCTGGCGCCGTCCGTGGGGAGACGCAGATCGAGCATGTCGAACTCCGTCAGCGATACAGAGATACTTCCTGAGGGCTACGACTCAGAAGGACAGGACGTTTCATCCCCTGTCAGTTCAGATCGATCTGTTCGGTCTCGAACACTTTCCGTATCTGGGACGGAGGTCTCTGCCTATATGGCAGAGATTGCCGCAGATCGCACTCCCGTCATTGACGATGACTACGGAACCGATGATCTTTACGACGGTTTAGATTTATCGGATTCCAAGGCTATGTCGGTAGATTCTACCTGTGGAGACACAGCGATGACACCGTCTAGCATACCTTCGCATGGCCCCCGCAGCATTAACATGGCCGATGTAGGAACCTCTGAGGATCCTGCACGGGCTGTGGCGGCTGGCGAGGTCGGGCAGATTAACTCTGCTCGGCATCAAGACGAGGCTGCGCTGGCTGCTCGCGAGCAAGACGTCATTCGCCGCAACCTCGACGATTCCATCAATCAGACTGTGGCACGGTTCCGCGATCGGTGCAAGCGACCGCGTCGCGACCCACCTCGCGTGCCCTCGCCGAGTCTCCCGGCAGAAGTTTCTCCTGTCCGGATTAGTTCCCCGCGAAACCGGACTCCGGTCGGGCAAAACGCGGATGCCTCAGGGGTCCCAGAACCCCTAGAGCAGAGTCGGGAACGACTCGCGGCCATGGCTTCGGTGATTAGATCTACCAACCAGGCCGACCTCGCCCGCCTGGGCGATGCTGTTGCCTCTAACCTAGAACGATTGGCTGAAGGCCTAAAGTCTCTAGGAGAAGTCAACAACTCCTCCAAGCAGCGCAGCCAAACTGCCCGGAATGGTTCGGACAGCTCTGATCGATCGCGTGACCTTCGCCACCGCCGGCGATCATCGTCCATGAGCAGCTACCCGTGGTCGCCGCCGCTCACCGAGTCCTCGTAGTCATCACGACCACAGGGGCAAACGCGCGCGATGATCACGGACGGTCCCCTCGTGAGGAGCGCGTCGTCGCAACCACGAGGAAGGAGCGTGGTGGACTGTCCCGGAGAGAGTTTCTCCAGGCCGAATCATCCCGTTCAGCAGGAGTTCCTCCGCGCAACAGGACCAACGTCTTTTCAAGACTAGGTTCGCGCGGGAAGGTGGCCGGTCATACGCTTTGGGCTGCAGGACTTTTTCTGACGAGCTTCGCGCCGTCCGGTGGCCCTCAAAGTTCAAGCCCGGTCACATGGAGAGGTACAATGGGACTCGTAACCCGGAGGAATTCCTTTCCATCACGCCACGGCCATCATGGCGGCGGGGTGACGAGCTCGTTATGGCTAATTACCTCCCGATCGTCCTTGAGGGTGCTTTGCTCGGACGTGGTCGTTCAATCGGCAGAGGGTTCCATCACTCATGGAACCAGCTTTGTGACGATCGATCGCTAATTTCCGAGAGCATTACGTGCGTCGGGCAAGAAGGATGATCTGCACGGATGATTCAGATGAACGGGAGACCCTCCGCAACTTCGTGAAGCGTTTCATTAAGATCCGCAACACGATCCCGAACATCTCGGATGAATCGTTGTCCGCGCCTTCAAAAACGGAGTCCGTGACGA
Organism: Raddia guianensis; assembly: GCA_036346415.1. Lineage (NCBI taxonomy): Eukaryota > Viridiplantae > Streptophyta > Magnoliopsida > Poales > Poaceae > Raddia > Raddia guianensis. The sequence goes on from CM070544.1 coordinate 32,637,233, forward strand.
AGCGGCTCACCCAGATCTCGAGATCAACGAGACTGGACCGCCAACGACTGTTCAAGGTCACGATCGCTATGCCAACGCGCAGAGCGCGTTCGAGACAAAAAGGCGTTTGACAAGGCGAGCTGCCCGCCACTGGTGTGGATGAGAAGAAGAAGAGCAAAGAAGCAACCCCGGTGACAAGAAGTCCCGTAAGAAGAAGAACAAAGGTGATGCGAACAATACCGTCGCTGGTATAGATCGCGCACCCCCTCCCAAGGATAGGCAGAAGAAGCCCAACAATAACTACAAGGGCAAAAAGCCTGCTCGGGGAGGCGGACAAGCCAAGAAAGGTCCAAGTGACCGATTTTGCAAGTTCCACCAGCACTACGGGCATGATATACGCCACTGTAGAACTTGGGCTGCAAAGCTCGAAGATTTCTACAACGGCAAGGGCCCAATGCCCACCCTGCCCGAACAAGGTGATGCCGGTAAGGCCAAGCGCCAAACCAACAATGGTGATCGGGAAGATGATGATGAATATCAAGAGCCCGTGAACCATATCGCCGTCATCTTCGGCGGCTCCTTGGCTTACACCTCTCGACGCAGCCTCAAGGAAGCTGCTCGGGAGGTCCACAACGTTGAAAAGGCAAAACCTCAGCCTGAGTCGATGAAGTGGACCGAGGTCCCCATCTCCTTCTCTCAGGAGGATTGCCCCACTGGGATGACCAAGCCTCAGCGGCTCCCTCTGGTGGTCGCCCCGACCATCAGCAACGCAAGATTTGGCCGTGTACTCGTAGACGGCGAGAGCGCTTTGGACTTGCTCTCTGCTAAGGTCTTGGACGAGATGCAAATTCCTCGTTCTAAGCTGAAGGAAGTCGCAATGCCCTTCTACGGGATTGTTCCGGGAGAAGCCGTCAAGCCGTTAGGCGAGTTGTCCCGCCGATTACCTTCGGCAACCCAAGCAACTTCCGGACAGAGTTGATCACTTTCGACGTGGTCGATTTCCCATCCGCGTACAACGCGATTTTGGGCAGACCATCTCTTGGTAAGTTTATGGCCGTGTCCTACCACGCTTACAATTGCGTGAAGATACCGGGTCCTAACGGTGTGATCACGGTCAAGGGCAACTACAAAGCTGCTCTGGATTGCGACGAGCAGTCCCTTGCCCCGGTCGACCAGCTTCCGCCGCTGGTCTCAAGTTCCGCAGACCAAGTCTCTGACGCCCTAGGGTCTCCCTTCGCCGGGGAGAAACCAAGGAAGTTCATTGCCGCTGACGATACTTCCAAGATAGTTCACTTGGGGCCAATCTAGACCCCAAATAGGAAAGCGAGCTCATTGCCTTCCTTCGAGCTAATGCGATGTGTTTGCTCAGGAGCCATCGACATGCCCGAGTCCCAAAGGAGGTCATCGAGCACAAACCGGCTGTCCGACCGACAAAAACCTGTTCGCCGAAGCTTGCCGCTGAATTCAAACAGGATCATCAAAGATCGACTTGGCAACCGTCACGCGGGTTCATCCGCGAGGTTGATCACACCGAGTGGTTAGCCAACCCTGTCATTGTAAAGAAGAAAGACGGCAAGTGGAGGATGTGTGTCGATCACACAGATCTGAACGCTGCTTGTCCTAAGGACAATTTCCGCGCCTCAGATTGACCGGTGGTCGATGCGATCGTGGATGCTTGATTTCGAAGTTTTTAGATGCTTACTCCGGTTACCACCAAATAAGCATCTCCCCCGAGGATGAAGAGAAGACTGCCTTCATCACCCCCTTCGCACTTTCTGCTATACGACCATGTCTTTCGGTCTGCGCAATGCTGGTGCCACGCCCAGTAGCTTTAATGGAGAAGACCTTCCCGAGCAGCGTGGAAAAACTCGAGGTCTATGTCGGCGACATAGTTGTAAAGAGCAAGTATGCTCCAGATCATGTAAAAGACACGCAGAGACTTTTCGTAATCTCACCAGGCATCGAATAAAATTAAATCCAGAGAAGTGTACCTTTGGTGTTCGATCTCGAATGTTGCTCGGTTATGTTATTGGTTCGCAAGGTATTTCTGCCAACCCTGAAAAAATTGAGGCCATTGAAAATATGCAAGCTCCAACTACCGTAAAGGAAGTCTGAGCCTCATGGGCGGATGGTGCTCTAAGGTGTTTATTTCCGTCAAGGCTAACGCGGGCTGCCCTTCTTAAGGCCTGCGCAAGCACAATGGTTTCGAGTGGGACGGAAGAAGACGATAGATCCTTCCAGGATCTGAAGCGATATCTGTCCAATCCCCCCGTCTTGACTACCCCGCGGCATGACGAGCAGCTCCTGCTGTACCTAGGTTGCACGGCACAAGCGGTGAGCGCGGTCTTGACGGTCGAAAGGGAAGGCATACAATGACCAATCTATTACGTGAGCGAGGTACTTCACGGATCAAAGGAGTTACACGAGGTCCGTGGCTACTCACGCCTTGCTCATGTCCTCCAGAAAGCTTCGCCACTACTTCCAGGCGCATCAAATACTGGTCCCAACCACGTTCCCTCTGGGAGAAATCCTACGGAACAAGGAATCTAGCGGACGTATAGCTAAGTGGGCAATGGAACTAGCGAGTTTGATCGTTATTTGTCGCCCGAATCGCTATTAAGTCACGGGTCCTAGCTGACTTTGTCGCTGAATGGACTTGCCCGCCCAAGTCCCAGGAAGCTCCCGAGCAACCTGATGAACCCTCTTGGACCATGTTTTTTGATGGCTCGCGCACTGGAAACTCGGGGGCTAGTTTTGTTCTCATCTCCCCTCAAGGAGAGCAACTCCAGTATTCTATCCAACTACACTTTGCGGCGACTAACAACGCTGCAGAGTACGAGGCCCTCCTCGCGGGACTAAGAGCGTGCAAGTCGCTCGGTGTCCAACGGCTAACTGTGAAGGAGATTCACGGTGGTCATCAATCAGTTAACAAGGAGTATCGGTCTGCGATGACTCAATGGCGCGATACCGGTTGATGTGAGGAAGTTGGAGCGGCATTTTCGATTTTTGAAGTGCTCTTCGTGCCTGTGAAGGACAACTTCGCCGACCAGCTATCCAAGTATGGATCCTCACGAGAATCTGCTCCGCAGGGTGCTCGCCGAGCACCTTCACAAGCCCTCAATCACGCCTCCGGACGAGGCAACAGAGCAGTGGTCTTGTCTCCGTTATCGAAAGGTGTCGCATGGATCGACAACGCCATTTGTCCGGTACCTTGCGATGGGACCTCGCCGACGACGGCCGAAGCGTTCGGCTTACAAGGCGTGCCGCTCCATCTGAGCTTGTGGACGGCATCCTTTACCGCCAAGGTGCTCGAGAGTTCTCTCCAAGTGCATCTCGCAACAGAGGGTGTGTTCCTTCTCGAGGACATACACGAGGGTGCTCGTGGCAACCACGCCTCCTTCAGGACTCTGGTCGGCAAGGCGTTTCGCATGGGCTATTATTGGCCCACTGCGTTACAAGATGCCCGGAACATCGTGACTAAATGCAAGACTTGCCAATTTCACGCCCGGAAGGCACACAAGCCCGCCCAAGAGCTCCAAACAATCCCCCCATCTTGGCCTTTTTCCACATGGGGTCTGGATCTGCTCGGCCCATTCCCTATGGGGTACAAGGGCTATGCACACTTGCTCGTTGCCATAGACACTTTTACAAAGTGGATTGAGGCAGAGCCTGTGTCGTCTCTTCACGCCAAAACGGCTGTTCGCTTTTTCAAAAGCAGCGTGGTCACGCGCTTTGGGGTCCCCCATAAGCTGATCACAGATAACGGTACCCAGTTCCGAAGCGAGCTATTCCAGGAATACTGCGAACAGCTGGGCACCAAGGTCTGTTTCGCCTCTGTGGCACATCCACAGAGCAATGGAGCAGTCGAGCGAGCTAACGGACAGATAGTCCAGGGTATTAAACGGTGGGTATTTGCTGCTCTCAGCGAGCACAACAAGGCCTGGGTTGACGAAGTTCCTTCCGTCCTCTGGGCAGTTCGCACTACGGCTAGCCGGGCGACCGGGGAAACTCCTTTCCAATTGGTCTATGGTGCAGAAGCCATCCTGCCCGCCGAAATCGTACTCGGTTCGCCTCGCACGAGCTCGGTCAACTTAGTTGACGATGAGTAAGAGCGCCTCCTCGATCTCGATCTCCTCGAAGGCACACGCGACCGGGCACAAGTCGAATGGCGCGCTACAAAGAAGATCTTCGCCGCACGCCGCCAAGTCGGGTTCGACCAAGGGCTTTGAAGGCGGACGACCTCGTTTCGCGCCGTGTCCAGAACTTGTCCAATGCCAACAAGTTAAGTCCTCGTTGGGAGGGCACATTCACGGTCGTTTCTTCCGCCGCCGGGGCTGTTCGCCTAGCTATGGAGGACGGAGAGAGCCGACCAAAGACTTGGAACATCGACTACCGTAAGTTCTTTGTGTAGGTCTTTTTGTTTTCTTAGCCTGCGCTTTTGTAAACTTCGCGCTTTAGTTCGTCCAAGTCCTCGGCACCATGAAAGTTCAATCCAATTCTCGGTGAATCCTCGCGCCTCTGTGCCCCTTTTCACTACTTGTCTTCTCGCACTACTTTCTTACGGTAACACTTGATGGCTCGCCCGGCCTTGCGAACTCTTGGCTCCGCAATCTTAAGGATTGTTCCCTCACCCGTATCTGGTTTCGATAAGTTCCTAAACTCGTGGTTGCATAACACGGCCTTTCCACCTTGCGGCTAAGTCTGCTCTCGTAAGCCCTCCACGGCAGAGGCACTTATCGCTGGCGCGACCACTTGGTAAAAGCTCGCTCTCGAAGCCCCCGCGGCAGCAGGCATTTTCCTTGTTCGGTTACTCTCGAATCGCTTAACTTACGCCAACGAGCGATTCACGGAACTAATCGAGCAAGGTACGGTGTCGCTCTTTTTCTCTACGCGACGTGCTCGAGTTCGCAGCTTAGGTTCTCGAGCATCGTCCGCATCGAGGCTAGGGTGTCGCTTTCTCTTGTGCACTGCTCGGGTTCGCAAACTCAGTGTTTCCGAGAAGATGCACAACGGGCTGGGAGTTAGGCAGAGCGCTCTACCGGTTTTCTTAAACTTCCTAGCGCTATTCGCTTTTCTCTTAGTTTCGCTCGTTTTGTCTTTTTGCTGCTCTTTTTTGCAGGAAAAGGTAAGTACTTTATTACATTTACTCAAAAGTTTTAGCTACAAGGCCCTTTCGTGTTACAGCCGAGGTGCTACTTAGGAGCAAGCTGCTCCTTCAGCTCCTCAACTTCTAACTTGAGGCGCACGACTTCGCCTCGAGCCTTGATTCCTTCCGGGCTTCAGCTCGAGGCGCTCGATCTCCTCCTTGTTCGCTTGGCTTGCGCCGCCTCTCGCCTCGGATGGCCTCGACTCATCGGTCTTGGCGCTTGAATGATCGGTCGAGCCTCGCTCTGGCTGACTCGCTGCTCGGCCGTCTCGAGCTGCTCGTCCAGCTCCTTGACCTTCTTCTCAGCAGTGATCGCCCTCACTGCCATCCCGCGCATCTCTTCGATCTCTCCCTGTGAAGCCCACAGGGTTGACATTTTTGCTTGAGACCCATGAGTCTCCGCTCTTCTTTAGCAAGCTGGGCCTTGAGTCTCTTGGCTTCCGCCGCAAGCTGGTCCCGCCGTTGGGAAACATCAGCAAGCTGCTCTTCGAGCCACTTCGTGCGGCCCGGCTTCTCCTCCGCAATGCTCGCCTTAATAGCTTGCGCGCGAAGCTCCTCGGCCTCCCTTAGGAGAGACTCGCAGGAACGCCTCTCTTCGGCCAGTTGGACTTTGAGCCTCTTCACCTTCGCCTTCAGCCGGCTTCGACTTTGGGCTGGTGCAGAGGGCCCTGCCTCGGACTCCCTCGTCCGGAGGTGCTCCCGGAGGGACGCCAGTACGGCGCTCCGCTCGATGGTGACGCCGTCCTCGAGCTCCTCCATGGTGTCCTTCAAGACCTGAGAAAGAAGACTAGTTAGCCGTTTTTTCGGTGAAACTACCCAACTGAGCTAGGCGTGGTCTTGGTGTTTACCTTGCCAAGTCGGCGCTTCAGTCCGCGACGCAGGCGGTCCTCGAGACCATGCATCACGAAGCCCCACTCGTGCGGGATAAGGCGGGCGTGTTCTTGCCGCCGCCGCCTTGTTGGCTCCTTCTTCTTGCGGGAGCGCATCTGCTCCGGAGCGGGAGCGACGGGCGAAGCGCTTTCGTCTCCGCGCTCCTTCTCCTCTTCCTTTTCCTCTTCCGCCCAACGCTTCGGCGAGGCCGAGCCACTCGCTGGTGGCGCCACAGTTTCCACCGGCAGACGACTTGCTCGACACGCCGAGGGCTTCTTCTTGCTCCCGGCGGCGGGATTTCACCGCTTTCATTGGAGAATCCGTCGCCTCGGGGTGAGCTGCCCTCGCGACGAAGCTGTGGAGGACCGCCGCCGGTCCCGCCTGGCGTTTCGAGCCATCGCCTTGGCCCGAAGTCCGTGGAGCCGCTCGCCGCTACTTTTGCCTCCAGCCGCTCCACCGCGCCTTTGAGCGCGTCGATCTGCTCGCTGGAGCCCGGCGGCAGCAGGCTCCACGCCGCCAGCTTGTCCTTGAGGCTCGCTAGCCTCACTGCCCGTGACGCGCGTGCGCAGATGCTCGGCGGCGGCGCCGATCGCTGAGCGCCTCGACGTCGTCTGTGGCGGTCTCTTCTTGGGCAGCTGATGAAAAAGAGATGATCGTTAAGTCTAACACGGTCAGAAGGTTGGAAGGTCTAAAGATCGATTCCTACATACCTGCCGTGGAAGGCTTGATCCTGATCTTCTTCGCCGGAACCTTCCGCCTCTTCCTCGGGGCTCCTTGGCGGCTTCTCCGCCTTTGGCCCTTGGGTGTTTAGGCGACGAGCTCAGCTCCTGTAAGCCGAAGCGCCCTCTCGCGCAGCGAAGAAGTTTTTCTTGCGCGCGACTTCTTCTTCGAGCCTCCTCGCTTTCGGCGACTGTGCGGCCGATCCATGCGGCCAGGTGAGCTGCGTGTAACGCCTAAGCCGAGGGCCATGGTCTTTACCTCTTCGTCGCTCTGCTCGGCGAGGAGGGAGGGGCTTGATCTCTTCCTCATTGGCTGACCGCGCACCCGCTTGGTCGCTTTCGTGACGTTCCGTCGCGCAGCCTGGTCTCTTCGACGATCGGCGCCGTGTCGCGGCGAGCTCCGTGTCGGCTCGGCCGCCACCTTGGGCTTTGTGGCCGCCTTGGCCTTGCCCTTCTTCGCCTTCTCCTTCTCAGACCCGGAGAGTTCCTCTACGATCCCTCCAAGGACCAGCTGGTCCTCCTGCGCGTTTTCAGACGTGAGCATTAGCACTAAACAACATTGCAAGTCTAGCAATATAGACTGAGAGTAAGTAATTTACCTCGTCTGTGCGGACGAGCACGTTGCGCGGACAGGTGTACGCCACCTCGCCGGTGACCTCCCCGTCCTTCTTTGCCGCCTTCAGCATGGCGTCGACCCGCTCGGTCACCCATGCGTCGGTTGGCTTCTCTGCCCGGGCAGATGGAGTCGTTAATTCCTGTTCGGAGGAAATGACCAATGAAGAGGTTGAGTCTTAAAGGCACTTACCCGTGCTCTCCCTTGTGATGTCTTCCCATCCCTCTATCTTGTAGAAGGGATAGGACCTCCTCCGCAGCGGACAGACCCTGTTCGCTGTGAAGTCCCGGATGATCTCCCTGCCCGTGAGCCCGAGGCTCACGAGGGAGGCGATCTTCCTCGTCAAAAACCAGTCCTCGGCGGTCATCTCCGCCGAGACATTGACGCCCCTTTGCCGGTGCCTTCCGGTGAAGACGAAGTTTGTTGTCGCCGCCCGCTTGTTTGTAGAACCACTCTCCACCACGCGCCCATCGAGTCGAAAGCGTGGTGGGCGAGGGTCTGGCGCGTCGTCGGCGGTGGCCCTGAGCTTGAGGTAGTAGCACCAGCGCAGCTGAAGCGGCGGAGCTGCTCCTCGTCCTTGTGTAATAGTGGAGGAACAGCCCCACCGGTGGATCGATGCCCAGATAGCCCTCGCACAGGTGTGCGAAGACAGCCATCTGGAGGATGGAGTTCGGATTGAGGTTCGCCACCTCCAATCCGCTAATGTTCAAGAAGGCCTCGACGAAGTCGCTCTCGGGTGACCTCAACCCGAACAGTGCGAACTGTTCGAAGCTGATGAACTCTCCTCGAGCGGCTCCGGAGTATCCTCCTCTCCGGGCAGCCTCCAGCTACCGGTGTCGATGTGGCCCTCCTCCTCCCAGACCTTCAGGTCCTCCTCGGTCAAGCTAGTGCCGGTGAATTTGGCCATGGCAGTTCCCAGGGCTGGACGAACAGGTTGGGTGTGGAGTTCGGCTCTTTGATGCTGGGCGAGGTTGGAATCAGGGCTTGGAGAGGAAAGGCGTGAGAGCGGAAGTGGCTGGCCGCGGGCGGCTTGGGTGCTTTTATAGTCCCGTATAAGCAGCTCTGCAACGGTTTAGTCCCAGAACGGCTAGTTTTTACTGCAACGGCTAGGTAAAACGGTGCTGCTTTTCTTCAAGCAATGACAGAAGTTACCGCTGGAATCGCCAACGACTATTTTTTCCAGTGTTCGTGACCGAAGGCCGAGTGCTCGCTTTCGGACAGATGTCGTTCGCTCGACGCAATGAGTTGCTCGGATCATCGAGCAGAGTTTGTTCGGACCCAACATGTCTTGTTCGGTTGAAACTTAACCTGCTCGGTCGATCGTTACATGTCTCTCAGAGAGCAAAATTTCCCTCTTCGTGGTTTGGAGTCTCAAGAGGAAGACCCCACTCTAGTGAGTCCTCCCACTTGAGTCTCGGGGCTAGCTGTCGGGATTAGATTACGCCCATTGCCATGGCCCACTCCTCGACGGCCCAATCGAGCAACCTACCAGGCCCGGCTCCTGGAAGGTTCTATCCGCCCATGTGTGTCTTGCGAACAGCTTCTGGTGGCGAGATGCGTAATGGCCAAGGCTTCTGCTTGAGTCCGACTCAACAGAGTTTTGACTGACACGAGAAGACCCGGACGTGGTTTCCCGGATTGATTAGGAGTCGTGATCCCCAAGATTAGAGATCACCTTATCTACCGTAGGTTATATTTGGCATGTACTGAGTTCGTTACGATCTCGTAGTTAGCCCGGCCCGATATTCCTCGGTAGGTCGGTTTGCTCCGCACTATATAAACAGGGCCCCTACGGCGTTTAGAGGGACCTTGGCATTGAGTTTTACATCTCAGCATCTAGCTTAGATCCTCGGACTTTAGATTTTCAGATACTACTCGCCGAGACTCGCTGATCTCGCCGAGTTCCCCTTTGTATTCTCTTTGATATAAAGAAAGGCCGGACGAGGGCTATTATCTCTCCCGAGAGGCCCGAACCAGATAAAACCCCTGTCTCCTCTGCTCGTTGTTCGTGGTTGTTCGGCGTGTCTCCTATCTCCTCTTTGAAGAACCTTGGTTGACTTGGGTCAATATCCCAACCGTCGACAACGGCCATTAGACGCAACACCGTCGAGAGCACGATCACATCGGTATGCTCATGCAGCGGCTTCTTGGCAGAATCAAGAAGCTTCTCGAATTGTTGGGCAAGTGGCACGGACTCTTCCTCGGGGGAGAGATCATAAGCCCTACCCACATCATCCATGAGCTCGCCCAATCTGTCCACCTCAACTTCATTGTAACCCTCTCCCATTTTCTCTCACCATGATATACCTGTTCAAAATAGTTTGGTTTAAATCCATGCCTACAGCTCGTTAATATCCGGCCCTCTTGGACCTCTTTTCGGTATTTGAGTAGACAGCGCAGGGACAACGCATGAGCGCTGCATTAGGGTTGGAGAATCTTTCGAAAGATTCTTCCATGAATGCGTCAACTTTGTCGAACCACTCATCCGTGTGCCGACCAGACTTCTTCCATCCATCGTACATCCACTGTCGATCTTCCATCGTTTACTATATAATGTTCTTGCATGTATAATAGTTTAGTTTTAAACGGTTTAAGCCTAACTAAATAGGCCGTGGCCACGACCACCATACTCAAACGCACATCCGTAGGCTGTCCAAAATGTGGACAGCTCGGAAGCACAAAAAATTTCATAATGGAACACAACGAATCACCGTTCGAGTTCCGTATGAAAATATAGAGCGCTTCCGAACGGGTTATATATGGCTACGTTCATGTTACAACATAATAATAAAGTAGAATCGCTAATAGATGTCTTACTAATTACAGTATGGGTCTATTTAATTAAAACTATTAATGTCGTCACCAAAGATGACATAGCTACCATATTAAATACTATAGCCATGAGAGTTAGGCCATACCTACACGATGTGTGAACACGGCGCGACAAAAACAACCGAAGGGCGGCGGGCGACGACCGGGGGTAGTTGCCCGCAATACAGCCAGGGTAGTGGCCGGGGCGGCCGGGGGTGGACGGCCACCGGATGTAGCCCGTGGTGGCCACGGGAGGCGGCGACCGAAGGTGGCACGCGGCGCCAGGGGAAGCGGCGGACAAGGCTACGGTGGCATGGGGCGGGCGGCGCTGGTGGAGGCGGCTTGCGACCGCTGCGTGCGCGAGGGGGGCGCGTGGTGGTGCGGTGCGGGAGCCCCACGGGGGAGGCGGCACAAGGCGGCGGTGGAGACTGGCAGGTCGAAGGGTGGGTGTGCGGGAACGGCGTCGCGCGGGGGTGGCGGGAGACAAGGCGATGGTCGGCGATGGCAGACGCACAGCGCGGGTGCTAGATCTGAACCTGTGCGCTAGGTTTAAGGACTTAGCGCACATGCCATCTCTTTTTTCAAAAAAGTATCAGTGTTGGCGGCAAGGCTAGGCCGCCGACACTGCTAGATAAACCCCTAGGGCTCACAGCTAGGCAAGGCCCACAAGACAGTGGCACATAGTTTTGTGGGCGAGTATTATTTGACCGCTGACATAGACATCCTATGTCGGCGGCATAAGTTTGGCCGCCCACATAGACACCGTAGACGCTGTGCGCCACCGCTTTCTGGCTCGCCCTCGGCTCGATCCGAAGCATTCCTTTGTGCAAACTTAGGGTTTAGAGCATGCCCAAGACATAACAAGTCAATCCACAAGGTTTTCCTGGCCTTTCTTGCACTTTCGGCATAAGTTCCTTGGTAACCCGAATGTGCTTGTTACGAAACTGATACAAAGTCGGGGTTACAAAGGACTATGTGTCGAAACTGCAACGCAGGGCGTGACAACCATATGGAATGACTTGTTATGGATTGTGCATGTCATAAAATCTTAGGTTGCACATAGCAATGCCTCGGATCGAGCCGAGGGAGGGCCGAAATGGGGTGGGTGCCTGAAGAGGAAGGGGTCTGTGTGGTCAGCCTGCATGTAGGCCGCCGACACAGACTACGTAACTGGTACATTCCTAACCATGGCCCACAAGTCAGTTGCACAAAGTAGTGTGGGCTGTCTTGGACAGGCCGCCTACATAGAAATTAAACCTGTGTCGGCGGCTTTTCTATTAGCTGACTACAAAGCTCCTGGATGCCCAACCTGTGAGTTCTCTCTTGTTGGCCCCACATGGCAGAGACATCCATTTTTCTACCAAGCGGGATCAAACTTAACTGCAACTGTTCGGGACGTTAAGGCACCGTCAATGGGAGAGACAATGTGGTCGGCTTTTATAAGGCCGATGACATAGACCTCTTTGGCGGGCTCGAAAATTCAAATTTGCGGACACGCGGACTAGTGATTGCGACATTTGTCGGCGGTGTGGTTACGGCCAACGACATAGCCTGCCGTGATGTTCCTTCGTGGGCGGCTTTTTGTGTCACCGCTGACATTGGTATGTCGTTGGGATTTTGGTCGCCCACACTGAGTTTCCGGCCGCCCACACTGATTTTGTTTCCTGTAGTGGTTTACTAGCTTCTTATCTTCAAAGATCTCCATTGTGGTGCTTTATTCTGGTCTGAGGAAACCAGGCAAAATGCTACTTGTCCTAATTCTACCATGTATACTTTATGTTGTCGTGAAGGGCAAGTATATGTGCCACCACATCATCCTTTCCCTCCGCCTTTGGATAGACTCATGACATTTGATACATCTGATGGTGCCATCTTCATGTCTCTTGCCAGACAATACAACTCTTTAGTGGCTTTTACATCCATCGACATTAATGTGGATAAGAACATAATGTGGGTCATGGACCATGCGTTTTTAGAATAAATGGTGTTGTTCACCATGTCATTGGTTCTCTTTTGCCACCTCCAGGACCTCGCCCAGAACTCGCTCAATTATACATTTATGACACTAAGAGCGTATTCGGTGCAATCGGGGTTCCCGTGCAATCTCCGTGCAACCCAACTAGCAAAAGTTATGAAAAATTCTAAAAACAATCATACACGTACTTCAAGTCATACTCACCTATATATAAATTTTAAGTTCAAATTCGTTATATTTTAGTAACAAAAAGAAAATTTCGATGATTTTTAGTATAAATCTGTAATTTTCTTTTGTTGTGTTTAAATATAATGACTTTGAACATAAAATTTTATATATAGGTGGAGTATGACTTGAAGTATATGTATGATTTTTTCCAGAATTTTTTTATGACATTTGCTAGTTGGGTTGCATGGAGATTGCACGGGAACCCCGATTGCACCTGATATGTTCTCATTTTCCAAACAAGTAATGATAACATCTCTGCACCTTTAGATCCTGCATTGCTTGTAGAGTTCTTGGCTATGCTAAATGCCCACAACCCTATTGTTCAGCAATTCAGGCTTGCGTGTGAGTGCTTACTGTTGCAAATATTGCGGTATAAGCAAGTATGATAAATAATCCACTTGAAATATAACAAATATAACAAAGCCATGAAAGAAAAACTAAATCATGAATTCCTCAAATATAAGCGATAAAGCGAATAAACTCATGATCAGTAATAACTTAGGAAACATGGCAGTGTTCAAACCAATATGACCAGCAACAAGCTCAGGTTAAATTGGTGTTATTTTGCTTTCAGATTGCAAATTACGGGTTGCTAAATCAATTAGCCATCCATCAAATAATTTGGGCAATATATCACTGGTTATATATAAATCTGAAACTAAAGCTTTAATCCCTAGAACAGTACTGCTCAAGTCCAAAAGATGTCAACAACTTCTCTATGTGTACAACAAAGTAATTGCAGAATGCAGTAGAGATTAAATGATCACAGTGGTAGTTCGAACAGAACAAAAACAGCCACTGTACTGTACTGAACAGCAACACAAAAAGATCAAACTGCACTAACTAGTAAGTAAACAGCACATTACTAGTTCTCCAGATTAACATGTATATAAGTGCAGCAGTTCGCTGTCCCAGCTAATCAATCAACAATTACCAGATCATACACAAGGAGGCAACACTCTAAAGGATCAAGAGCAGTACTTAAACTAGGTCTACCAAGACTTTAATTCACAGATTTATAAGCCTCAAAAAAATGCAATCATCATCAAGCATTATAAAGCCCACAGAACAGTGCACAAATCTTAATCGGAATTAGCCCCTATTCAACCGAATAGGTCCCCAAATCACCAATCGATCTGCTGCACAAGGAGGTAACCGAAGCACTTACGTAGCGTCGGATTCAAGCCGACAAGGAAGGCAGCGAAGAAAGGCCAAGCGCGAGCAATTCGCTGTCCCAGAAAACAGATCGCCGGGCTACACCGTGTAACCACCGACGATTTGATTCGGAGATACGAAGCCTGTCGCCCCCACCACGAACAGATCCGGGATGGAGAACCCACCACGAACAGATCCGGGATGGAGACCCGAGGAGCAGAGAAGGAGCAGCACAGGGACTCGGTGTCCAACCCCGTGGCCACAGGTACCCAAGTCGAAGAGGAGCACAGCAGCACCACCACGGAACCAACCACCGGCCGACGAGCCGACGGGCAAGGAGGAGCAGTGGAGTACACAGAGAAAAAGGGGAGAAGTAAGCTCGTGCAAGCACACCCTCAAAACCGAGGAGGCAACCGGCTTAATAGAGAGGGGATCAGATCAGAGGAGCAACGAACCGCGCTAGGAAGCCGGCGAGCCAGCCCACGTCAAGACGCTGCTGCAAGGCCACCGCCATCTCATGAATACCGCATGACCGCCGTTGCTTTGCAAGCAGCAGCTCGCTCATTGCTCAGATAGGCAAAGACGCTGCCTCTCTCCTCTCTTATTCCACCGAAAGGGCCAGGCCCAAAAGGCCCAGCAAAAGCCCAACAATCCCCACCCTTTTGCCCATATCGACAAAGGTAGTAACACCGATAATCTCAGTTTAATATACTGTTGTTCAACAAAGGTACCGTTTAGGTTTGAACCAATGTTTAGCTATAAGAAATCCAATCCAACACAGGCAAAGGAGGACTGCGCCTTGATCCAAGACCTTAGTGTGAGGATATTCATCCACATAGCACACAGTACTAGGCTGCAAATCTGCACCTCTAGCGGGGCAGGACGTTACGGTCATGTCCTTGTATCTTTTCATGAGCTTACTAGAGAGTATACCCAATACCTCTCACGAACCGCGACCACACGGTCAGCTCATATAGGTTTGTTTCTTCAAGGGAATCCTGTAGGACAATTCCCCAGTCTTTTATAAGACTCCGAAACTTATTAAGAGGTTTTTGCCTCATCCTTCCTAACAGAATAAGCACGGCAGCAAATGGGACCAAAAGGAGGTGTGCTTTACAGTACCACAAAGCTTCGTTGTCCCAGAGCCTGTTTCACGGGATCTCCGCTCATTCAGGATGGGTTTCCACTGTTGGTTACCACTAGCAGGGTATAAGCCCCATTCCTCTAGATGCTGCTTCGATAGTCGTCTTAGACAGACCCTTAGTAAAAGGATCAGCTAGATTACTATCAGACTGAGTGTATTCTACAGCAATAACACCCGTCTCTCTCGCATGCCGAGTAGACTTAAGTCTTCTCTTAATAAGCCTCGAGGACTTCATATTGTCTTTTCTACTCTTAACCTTGACTAAAACAGTCTGGTTATCACAGTATACTAAGACCGCTGGAATCGGCTTTTCCAGCATGGGTAGATCAGACAGAAGCTCTCTCAGCCATTCTGCCTCCACCGCAGCTGAATCAAGTGCTACTAATTCAGCCTCCATGGTTGAGCGTGTTATCACAGTCTGTTTAGCAGACTTCCAAGACACAGCTCCACCAGCTAAAGTGAAAACATATCCACTAGTAGACTTCATCTCATCCGAGTCACTAATCCAGTTGGAATCACTGAATCCTTCTAAGACTGCCGGATGGCCCGAGTAATGGATTCCAAGCTTCATGGTGCCTTTAAGGTACCTAAGTACTCGATATAGTGCTACCCAATGACTATCTCCTGGATTCGCCGTATAACGACTCAAATTTGCATACAAGATACGAGATGTCGGATCTTGTTGCACTACAGAGATACATCAAGGATCCAATTACTTGTGAGTATAAGTGTTGATTAACACCATCACCAGTGTGCTTACTAAGTCTCAAACTGGGATCATAGGGCGTGGAGGCAGGTTTGGAGTCCATATGCCCGAAGCGGGTTAGGATCTTCTCCACATAATGGGATTGCGAAAGAGTAATCCCATTCTCACCCTTTATAAGCTTGACATTAAGAATAACATCAGCTTCTCCTAAATCCTTCATCTCGAAATTTGAGGAAAGAAAATCTTTTGTCTCATTGATAACATCCAAGTTAGTCCCAAACAGCAAAATGTCATCCACGTAAAGACATAGAATGACACCATCACCCCCACGAAATCGATAATACACGCATCTGTCAGCTTCGTTGACACAAAACCCTACAGATGTCAATGTGTTATCGAACTTCTCATGCCATTGCTTGGGGGCTTGCTTAAGACCATACAAAGACTTGATCAAACGACAAACCTTATTCTCCTGGCCTTTTACCACAAAACCATCTGGCTGCTGCATATAAATCTCCTCATCCAGCTCTCCATTAAGGAAAGCAGTCTTAACATCCATTTGATGAACTAGGAGTTTGTACGCAGCAGCGAGTGCCAAAAGCACACGTATGGTGGGTAATCTTGCCACAGGGGAATAGGTATCAAAATAGTCCTCACCCTCTTTCTGAGTGAAACCCTTAGCCACTAGACAAGCCTTGTACTTTTCTATAGTACCATCGGGTCTCCTTTTTATTTTAAAAATCCACTTACAGCCCACCGGTTTACACCCACCAGGAAGATCGGTGACTTCCCACGTTCCATTAGCGATGATGGATTGTATCTCGCTACGGACCGCCTCCCTCCAGTACTCTGCATCAGGAGATGCATATGCCTCAGCGAGGGTACGTGGTTCATCATCCACAGAATAGATGGCAAAATCATCACCAAACGACTTTTCAGTCCTTTGTCTCTTACTCCTCCTCAACTCCAAGGCAGGAGTGGGCTTAGCCACCTCAGGAGGAATAGAGTAATGCTCGTTAGAGCCATCAGGTGTGATCAATTCATTAGACCTCATAGGAAAGACAGTCTCAAAGAATGTCGCATCACAAGACTCCATAATGTCATTTAAAGCGACTTCACTAGTCTCGGATTTGACCACTAGAAATCTATAGGCTGTGCTGTTTGCAGCATATCCTAGAAAGACACAGTCTACAGTCTTAGGTCCCAATTTTCTCTTCTTCGGTAAAGGCAGACTGACCTTTGCTAAACAGCCCCAAGTCCGAAGATGAGACATGCTAGGTTTTCTCCCCTTCCAACATTCATAAGGTGTTACCTCGCGATTGCGCGGCGCCACCCTATTCAGGACATAGTTAACTGTGAGAACTGCCTCCCCCCACCATCGGACCGACATACCAGAACTTTGTAACAAAGAATTAACCAAGTCACAGAGAGTTCGGTTCTTCCGTTCGGCCACCCCATTAGATTGGGGCGAGTAGGGAGGTGTGGTTTCATGAATGATACCACTTTCTTCACAGTAATGGGTGAATTCCTCGGAGATGTACTCTCCTCCTCTATCAGACCTTAGCCGTTTAATTGTCTTTTCTAGTTGGTTTTCCACTTCAGCCTTATAGACCTTAAAATATTCTAGTGCTTCATCCTTAGTTTTAAGCAAGTAGATATAAGCATATCTAGTACTATCATCTATGAGAGTAAAGAAATACCGCTTGTCACCCTTGGTGTAAATGCCATTCATCTCACAAAGATCAGAATGAACTAGCTCAAGTGGAGAGGTGTCTCGCCCTTCAATCGAATGAAACGGTTTCCGGGGTTGCTTAGCTTGCACACACACTTCGCACTTAGAGCCCTTCTCATATGTATATTCAGGAATTAAATTCATCTTACTCAACCGCACAATAGCCTCGAAATTTAAATGACATAAACGAGAATGCCATACATCATGGTTTTTATTACAAATCACATTGTAAATGGAAATGGAATTCTGACACAAGACAGAGAGACTAAACATGCCGTCTCTCTCATAACCCTTGCCAACAAAGGCACCACATCTAGTCAAAATAACTTTATTCGACTCGAAAACCAAACGAACGCCCTGCCTACACAAGGCAGCTCCACTGATCAGATTCCGCCGCATCGTGGGCACGAACAGCACGTCACGAAGAACTAGCGTCTTGCCAGAAGTCAACTTCAAGCAGACCCTGCCAACTCCTCGTATCAGTGCTGCTGCTCCATTGCCCATCAAGACGGATCCACGATCTTGATCCTGAAATGAAGTAAAGGAAGATCTATCAGCAGCTATATGGCGTGTTGCACCTGTATCGATCCACCAGTCAAGAGATGAATCAGCCATAAAGGCTCTAGGTACATACCCATCAGCTGCAGTGGCGGGTGCCTCGGCAACATGTACCTCGGCATCACGCCCATTCTGCTGCCCAGGTGCCGGTCCCTTGCCTTTGCGATCACGGCACCTACGGGCAGTGTGACCAGGATGGCCACACACAAAGCAGATCAGTTCCTCCCTCTTCTTCTTCATATTCTTGCCGTTGGCGCCATTCTGGTTCTGGGGTTTCTTGTTCTTGTTCTTCTTCCCACCACCAGCCTTGGAGTTCTTGGCATCCGCCACATTGGCCTGGACAAGGGACGTAGAGGACTTTGAGCCTCCACTAGCACGAGTCCGCTCCTCGACATTTATAGCAGCCTGAAGTTCAGGGAATGTCAGGCGCTCCTTCATGTGTCGGCGAGCAGTCACGAAGTCACGCCACGAGGGCGGGAGCTTAGCCAAGACTACATTCACCTGAAAACTCTCAGGCAGGAGACAGTCGAACTGGTTCAGATCCCTCACGTGGAGCTGAAGCTCCTGGACCTGCTCCACAATCGAGCGGTTCTCCACAATCCTCGTAGTTCGTAACTCTCGCCACAAAGCTCTCATTCCCGTTATCCCCTCTCGAAAATTTCAGCTCCAGGTCATCCCACATCTCCTTGGCATCAGTGAAAGTGGAGTAGGTGTCAAAAAGCCTATTCGACACTACGGCTAACAATCGTGCTAGGACCGCGTGATTGGCATCCCCCCACCGGGTCTTCTCCTCACCCTCAAGTTTCTTCTTCTTCTTCGGAGGATCAGAGATAACCCAGTAGATTTTCAACTCAGTCAACCACAGCCTAGTACGTGCCTGCCAACGTTTAAAGCCGGTGCCGTCAAATGTCTCGGCTTAACTACATCGCTACTACTCCCGAGGCCATAGATAATATCTTTTCGGATTGTTGCAAATATTATGTATAAGCAAGTATGATAAATAATCCACTTGAAATATAACAAATATAACAAAGCCATGAAAGAAAAACTAAATCATGAATTCCTCAAATATAAGCGATAAAGCGAATAAACTCATGATCGTAATAACTTAGGAAACATGGCGTTGTTCAAACCAATATGACCAGAACAAGCTCAAAGTTAAATTGGTGTTATTTTGCTTTCAGATTGCAAATTACGGGTTGCTAAATCAATTAGCCATCCATCAAATAATTTGGGCAATATATCATCGGTTATATATAAATCTGAAACTAAAGCTTTAATCCTAGAAAAGATCGCCAAGTCCAAAAGATGTCAACAACTTCTCTATGTGTACAAGAAAGTAATTGCGAGAATGCAGAGAGATTAAATGATCACAGTGGTAGTTCGAATGTAACAAAAACAGCCATCAGATCTGCATCAACAAAGAACACAAAAGATCAAACGCACTAACTAGTAAGTAAACAGCACATTACTAGTTCTCCAGATTAACATGTATATAAGTGCAGCAGTTCGCTGTCCCAGCTAATCAATCAACAATTACCAGATCATACACAAGGAGGCAACACTCTAAAGGATCAAGAGCAGTACTTAAACTAGGTCTACCAAGACTTTAATTCACAGATTTATAAGCCTCAAAAAAATGCAATCATCATCAAGCATTATAAAGCCCACAGAACAGTGCACAAATCTTAATCGGAATTAGCCCCTATTCAACCGAATAGGTCCCCAAATCACCAATCGATCTGCTGCACAAGGAGGTAACCGAAGCACTTACGTAGCGTCGGATTCAAGCCGACAAGGAAGGCAGCGAAGAAAGGCCAAGCGCGAGCAATTCGCTGTCCCAGAAAACAGATCGCCGGGCTACACCGTGTAACCACCGACGATTTGATTCGGAGATACGAAGCCTGTCGCCCCCACCACGAACAGATCCGGGATGGAGAACCCACCACGAACAGATCCGGGATGGAGACCCGAGGAGCAGAGAAGGAGCAGCACAGGGACTCGGTGTCCAACCCCGTGGCCACAGGTACCCAAGTCGAAGAGGAGCACAAAGAGCACCACCACGGAACCAACCACCGCCGACGAGCCGACGGGCAAGGAGGAGCGAAGGAGTACAGAGAAAAAGGGGAGAAGTAAGCTCGTGCAAGCACACCCTCAAAACCGAGGAGGCAACCGGCTTAATAGAGAGGGGATCAGATCAGAGGAGCAACGAACCGCGCTAGGAAGCCGGCGAGCCAGCCCACGTCGCACGCGCTGCGCGCCACCGCCATCTGCGGAACAGCCGCAGCCGCCGTTGCCCCTTGCAAGCAGCAGCTCGCTGCTGCTCTGTATAGGCAGCACGCTGCCCTCTCTCCCTCTCTTATTCCACCGAAAGGGCCAGGCCCAAAAGGCCCAGCAAAAGCCCAACACTTACTGTCCCAGGAGGCACCTGAAGTTGCAATAAGGTTTAGAGGATCCATAAAAGAAGGTCATCGTGCATACTCTCTGCCTGTAGCCTCTGAGCTTGCCGCTCTCATTGTCGATGATATGAATCCTCATAATTCGCAGTATGATATTACCGTGCAAGCCTGTGACGGCGGTTTTCAACATATCTAGCCCATACGTCCATCTTTAATGGCTTTGCAATATCCACTATTATTTTCCTATGGAGAAATTGGTTTCAACCCTGGTATGAAGTTAAGAAATGTAAACGGCCGTCGTTCAAACAGCCGTAAGGACATGTCGATGCTAGAATATTATCGGTACGAGGCTCATAACTGCCCAGGTCATCCTAATCAATCTACTGGCTGCGGCAGATTATCTGAGCAAATGGCCGTCGATTCTTACTCTTGCATTGAGGCGAATAGATTGTCTTATTTCTATTTTAATCAGCATAGGCTTCGCACATAAACTTATCAGGGGACATCTGATGCTATTGAAAGAGGAAATACAAATGGAAGGGATATCGGTGTCAAGGTTATTTTGCTTGCAAGCTTCACTAGTGGGAAGCGCTATATGACTCAAAATTGCTAGGATGCCTTGGCCATATGCCGTGTTTTTGGCTGTCCACAATTGTTCACAACCTTTACTTGCAATCCCAAATGGCCGGAAATTATTGAAGCTATTTCTTTTGAAAGAGGTCAGAAGTCATCCGATAGACGTGGTATGATTACAAGAGTCTTCCATATGAAACAAAAGGAATTTTTAGTAGATGTTAAAAATGGGCTAGCTTTTGGAAAAATTCGTGCAGGTTTCTTTCTTTCTTGAAGTATTACTTTTTATAGGCCTAATGCATGCATGCTATTATGCACTGTTAATTCTACTTTCATTTGTTTAAATACAGCCATGCATAGTATTGAATTTCAGAAAAGAGGTCTTCCACATTCACAACATTGTTTGGTTGGTTATGGACAAAGAAATTTCTCCTGAAATGGTCAACTCATTTATTTCAGCTGAAATACCAGATGTTGCTACCGATCCACTTGCTTATGCTTTGGTCGATGAATTCATGATTCATGACCCATGTGGCAAAGTAAATCCTTCTAGCCCCTGCATGATCAAATGACTGATCAATGGAAAATGCTTAAAAGGATATCCTAGAAACTTTCAGGATCAGACTACTTTTGATACACAAGAATATCCTGTATATCGAAGACGCCATGATGACAAATTTGTCAGTCGAGGAAACATTAAACTTGATAATAGATGGGTTGTCCCATATAGACCATATTTATTGAAAAATTTTCAAGCCCATATTAACGTAGAATGGTGTATTGGCACTCACCTTATTATCTTTTCAAATACATAACCAAGGGTCCTGATCATGCGGCCATTAGTATGCATCCAATGGCCCAGAGTGCTTTGCCGGCTGCACGGTTCCATTGCAGTTTCCTTGCAGCCCATGCTAGCAGATTGCTGAATCAACACTCTTCTAATCATGGTAGCCCCTTGGCATCTATAGGTTTTGTAAACACTTCTCCAAATAACCCATCTTTATCTTCTGAGCATGGTCCATCAGAACAGACTACTAATGTCAATGAAACCGTTGATGAAATTGCTCAATATATTAATGCTAGATATTTATCGGCTTGTGAGGCATATTGGAGGACATGGGGGTTTGACATCCATGTGAGATCTCCAATAGTTGAGAGGCATATCATGCACTTACTTGGCATGAACGCTATCACGTATCATGAAGGTCATCAATTGTCCACTATTGTTGACGACCCTACCTCTGCAAAGACAATGCTCACTGAATGGTTCACGACCAACCAGAAATATTCTTCTGCACGACAATTTACGTATTGTGAATTCCCATCTGAATGGACATGGTATGCGGATAGAAAAATGTGGCGCATGAGGAAACGAGGACCGAAAGTTGGCAGATTGAGACATGTTCATCCAAGTGCCGGTGAATTGTTCTATCTAAGAATGCTTCATATGATTGTCAAAGGAGCTACTGATTATGCCGACATAAGAACATACAACGTTATTGTGTATGCCACCTTCCGTGAAGCTTGCAAAGCCAGAGGCCTTATTAGTGAAGACGACGAATGGTCACTACTATTTGATGAGGCTGTCGCATGGGCGTCTTCACGACAGTTAAGGTCTTTGTTTATGGCTATATTGTTGCATTGCGACGTGGGTGATTCATGTGCTCTTTATGACAAATACTGGCAGTATATGACCGATGACATTGCATATACCATTCGTCGAATAAATGGCAATGCTGCTAAAACCATATCATCATATGTCTTGCAAGACAGACTTCTGCCGGTGCTCGAAGCAATGTTTGGTTCCAACAACATGACATTAACAACTTATGGTTTGCCACTACCGACTCAATCAACCTGCCCACTGGAGAAAACATGCTCATCTTACAAGAATTAACCTATGACAGACAACAACTATTGTTGGAATTCAACACTATGTACACTATGTTGAATAATGATCAACGCTATATATTTGACACTATCTTGTCAAAGATAGCTCAAAAAGAAAGGTGCCTTTGCTTTGTATATGGCCATGGCGGAACAGGCAAAACATTTTTATGGAAATGTATCATTTCTAAGCTACGATCGGAGGGCAAATAGTGTTGGCAGTTGCATCATCAGGCCTCGCTGCTTTATTGTTACCGGGAGGGCGGACTGCTCATTCGCTATTCCACATACCTAGAGGTGGATGCTTCCAGTAGCTGTTCTATAGGAAGGTCCACTCATCTCGGCATGCTAATTGCCAAAGCTACTCTTATTCTATGGGATGAAGCTCCTATGGCACATAAACATTGCATAGAGGCCCTTGATAAAGCATGGCGCGATATAATGGGACACGATGATCATGCCAATGAGCAGTCCACTCATCTCGGCATGCTAATTGCCAAAGCTACTCTTATTCTATGGGATGAAGCTCCTATGGCACATAAACATTGCATAGAGGCCCTTGATAAAGCATGGCGCGATATAATGGGACACGATGATCATGCCAATGGCGACAAACCCTTTGGTGGAAAACCTATAGTATTTGGTAGAGATTTCAGACAACTCTTGCCTGTTGTGTAGCATGGTGGACGCACTGAAACTGTGAATGCTTCCCTTATAAAGTTATCATTGTGGTCACCAGTACAAGTCATGCATTTGACTATGAATATGCGCCTAATGAATCCTTCTTTGTCAGATGAACAAAAGATCAGCATGATAGAGTTTGCTCGCTGGATTCTTGATATAGGAGAAGGACGTGTAAAAGCTGAAAATGCTCTTCTCTCTTCTGACACTACAACTGTTTGTATCCCAGATGACCTTCTCAGGCCTATTGAACAAAATGTTGCGTCCATATGCAGCGTCGTCGACGATAATTTTAAGAATGCCTACTCCAACTTGGTATACTTGGCGCAGCGTGCTATAGTATGCCCAACTAACACAGTTGTTGATGACATAAATAACATCATGTTATCAAGAGTGTCAACTCCAATGAAAGAATACCTTAGTTACGATATGATAAGTGCTGCTGCAGATCCTCCTG
Source organism: Raddia guianensis (assembly GCA_036346415.1). Classification (NCBI taxonomy): domain Eukaryota; kingdom Viridiplantae; phylum Streptophyta; class Magnoliopsida; order Poales; family Poaceae; genus Raddia; species Raddia guianensis. The sequence goes on from CM070544.1 coordinate 32,660,866, forward strand.
CTGATGTGCAACTCCTCTACCCTTCAGAATTTCTCAATACCATTGCTGTCAACAATTTCCCAACACATGTATTACAGCTGAAAATAGGAGCACCAGTCATGCTTCTACGAAACATAAATCAAGCACTTGGCCTTTGCAATGGAACACGGCTGGTTATAACATGCCTCGGTGATGCTATCGTAGAAGGTAAAATCATAACAGGAAACAACATAGGGACAATTGGTTTGCATTCCACGGATTGTTCTTACCACAAAGGATCATAAATGGCCTTTCACTCTTAAACGACGACAATTCCCCATTAGATTATCATATGCAATGACCATTAGTAAGTGCCAGGGTCAAACATTATCCAGCATAGGTGTATATCTTAAGACTCCTGTGTTCACACATGGCAAGTTATATGTTGCTATCTCTAGGGTCAATTCGAGGAATGGCTTAAAAATTCTCATTGAAAATGAAAGTGGTCAGGCTTCTAATATTACAACCAATATAGTTTATGAAGAGATCTTGCCTTTTGTCTAATCTAATCTTCAGGTATGGCATGTTTCATGACATATTACTTACTCTTTAAGGGTGTATTAATACTTTTGCACATTATCTAAACAGTTCTTCTTATGATACATAATCATGCATAATTTTCCCATATTATTAGCACCATTGCTCTCATTCCACATATATCTGATTTGACCTCTAAATATGGCATGCTTGGTGGTGGACTACCTACTTTGCACAACTTTATTGATATTTTTGCCCATCTGTCCTATGCAATCACAATTAACATTTATGAGACATAATCATGTCTACTACATGTAATGCTATCGTCCTAATGCCTGTAATGCTATCATCACATATACTCTTACTCCATATACAGGTCTTTCTTTCATCTGTGATGCATTATACCTGCTTAAAACAAATAATGTTGCTCTTCTCATGTTCTGTATATTGATCTTCTGGAACCTCATCTCCAAATACGGCATATTTTATGGCACACTGCCAAGTTTTTACGTCCCTCCTAATAGTCTGCCTATCCTTATTATGCAGTCACTATTATCATTTACAAAACATAATCATACCTCATACCTGCAATGCTATTGTCACAAGTCTTCTTACTCAATGCGCCGACTGTCTTGCTAATTAGAAAAAAAAGGAGAAAAGAATGTTAGTCTTCTCATGTCCTGTGTATTGATATTTTCAGGCATTAGCCTCATGTCCTGTATACTTATGTTTAGCAACTACCACAGACCTTTGCTGAGCCAAAAAAAAAAGGGTTTTGCTCTCTACATATGAGAAACTATATTGCATAATTTTTTCAGCAATAATCTTTGCAGACCCACTGCCAGTTAATACCCATATCATAGAAAAGTTTACACCACTTTAACAAGCCATAATCCTGTTCATTAGTTCACTGCCTCCTATAGTTTCACACAGAAATATGCTACTAGCTGTAGCACAATTGTAAGTCCACTGCAATCTGCTTCTAACAAACCTTGCAATTGAACAACAGCAACCACCAATGTGTTCTCAGACTTTAATCTCATATACTGTATACTTATGCTTTCCAATTACCTGAGGCCTTTGCTGAGCAAAAAAAACCCCGTTTTGCTTTGTATATATAAGAAACTGCTTTGCATAACTTTTTCAGTTTATCACGGTCACATGAGTTTCAGCCAACAACGTTGATCTTCGCAAAGCTACAATAAACTAAACCCCATATTACAGAAAACTTGGCACCTGGTTAGCAGGCCATAATTTTGTTCATTCATTCACTGCCTTCTACAATTTCTTTCAGAAGTAACAGGCGATAGGCAACGGGACTATCGCCTTCCGAGTCGCCTGAGTGAATGGCTCGGTGGTCCAGGGGTGATTGCACCTTCTAAAACCCACATTTCATTAATAATAATTTTTGGTGTGAAGCATCCAAGCACATGTTTGGTTCTCTTGCTATCTCAGCCCACGTCTACAACCTTAGCCACCAACGTCAGCCATCGCCACCACCTCCCTCCCTTAGATCCGGTGCCGACGTTGTCGTTCCCGCCCTCGTTTTCCATCATGGTCTCCTTCATCGCTCGGATCTAGCACCAACATCGCTGTTCCCGCTCACGTCCGTCATCGCCACCACCTCCCTCACCGGATCCGACGTTGGCGTAGCCGTTCCTGCCCTCGTTTGTCGTCGTGGCCACCTTCCTTGCTCGGATCTGACGTGACGTTACGTTGCTGTTCCCGCCCACGTCTCCCACAGCCACCACCTCCTTTGCCCGGATCCGACGCTGGCGTAGCCGTTCCCGCCCTCGTCTATCGCCGTGGCCACCCTTGCTCATGTCTGACGTGGCGTTGATGTTCCCGCCCACGTCCGCCGCCGCTGTCAGCACCTCCTTTGCCAAGATTCGACGCCAGCGTAGCCATTCCCGCCCTCGTCCATCGCTGTTCCCACTAACATCTGCCGCCGCCAATGCCTCCCCCGCTCAGATCCAGTACTAGCGTCGCTATTCCTATTGTCATCCGCCGCCGTCGTGAACTCCCTCATCTGGATCCAATGCTAGCATTGCTAGTTGTCGCCAACGTCCATTGCAGCTGTTGCCATCCCTTTCGCCGGTTTGCAACATAGTGGGCACCCCGAGCTCTTAGCTGACCATGCGCCGACGTGCAGCGCTGTCGGCGTCTCGCCCGATGCACACCCTAGCTAGGCTGAGATTGATATGCTCATGTTGTGCGTGAAGAGCCAGGCAAGAACAGTAATTTTGCAATAGTCCATTCAGGCAACCAAACAAACAAATCCTGCATCAGTTGTGGTTGGGAGAAAAGCAGGCAACCAGACACGCTGCAAATGTATGTGGTACATGTCCTTTCATGACACGGGAGATGTGCTTGCGGGCAACCCTAAGATAGATGATGAGCTAAGGTTACACAGACTTGAGTTGACTGTTTTATAAACTTTATGCACCGACTGGACCGTTGAAGGGAGTAGTAAGGGATGAAGCGAGAGTGGCGGTGAGTGTAAAGCCTGACCCAGCATGTATGGTGAGCCTTGGCACCGAGGTTGAAACGCTAAGAGCGTTGAGCAGCAGCCCGCGCCGCAGCTCTCTCCAACGCCCTCAACCGGTTAGCCTCCATCCGAGCCCTCTGCTCCTCAGTCAGCTCCACTTTAACTTTGCCCCCTCCATCTCCATCTCCTTCGTGCTTCTCTCCCGACTCCACCTCTCCTGCTGCCTGTCCACCTTGGGTGTGGGGTTCCTCTGCTGCCTGTGCCACAAACACCAATTCCAACACAGCGTCAGTGACAGTCTCCTTCCACGTTCATCCAAACTCATGTGCGCACGCCACAATCACAATGTTCAAGAACCACTTGAGTTCGACTGTATAACACCTTCTATCTTGTTAAGGATTCCTTAAAAACATGCCTATTTAGCACCATACCACTTGTATGTGTCCACCGCAACAGTATGTTTAGTGAAACAACGCATGTGATGACTTACGTCAGCTGCTTTTACGTAGATTTCGTTAAGCAAGTCTTCTTGCATGGGATCCATGCCAGTACTTTCCATTGGTGGATCTATATCTTGTTGCACCGACTCTGTACCAAGATTGCCTGTCAACAGAGCTTCAGTCCCCACAATTGGGTTTTGAGATGCGGTTCCATCTGAAACACATAATTGTGGAGTCATTGGAGATGGAATGTTCCAAAGGCAGGCAGCGATCCAAAAAAATACAGTTCCAAAGGCATGTGCACTGTTAGAAAAAAGAGAGAGCTAAGACCTGGGTCACCCTCTGGCATGACTTCTTCCGTTGGCGGTTCATGCAGTTGTGTAGGATCTCCCCCTCTGGCAACCCTCTCCCTCAGTTCAGAAACACATCTCTAAACAAGGACATTCAGTAAAAATTACATAGGCCGCGAAAAAGAGCAGTGCCAATTCACATCATGGGAGCATTCAGAAAAACAAACATGTCCAATTTGTGGTGCGAAAATGACTATAAAAATTAGATACCAAGGTATACTGCGCTCTATGAATTGGTGGAAAATTGTGAAATAAACACATGATTCCCCTATAAAGATACTTTTCTATGACAATAAGCAAAAAAATATTTGTGGAAAGGCATTTTTTCCTGAATAGACATGACACGGTAAGGACTAAGGAGCACAGATTGCATTTTCTTTCAGGTGTACTCTTGTAATTTATCAGGTCTTCATGCGTATGTGCTGCTAGGTTCTTGCTCATGATTGTTTTTGCTCAAGACAGTAATCCTCCTACAATTAAGATCTATAGATCTGTACTCCCATTGCAAACAGTATACTGGTGGTAGCAATAAGTAATGCCTGGTGTTGAGCATCAAATATGTGTGGTACATGTCCTTTCCTAGAATTGAGGATATGCGCTTCTGTGCAACTCTAAGATAGACGATGGGCTAAGGTTGCATTGACTTCAGTTGACTGTTTTCGCTAGGTTCCCCATTTTATCTATAATCATATGGAAGAAAAAACTAAAAGAGAGAAGCTTACCCTAACGCGGTTACTGGCCCCCACTTTCTCAACTTTCCAAATGAACTGTTCAAAGGAGTAATAAGGGATCAACCGAGAGTGCCAGTCAGTGTAAAGCCTGATGAGATTACCAAGGTCCTCCACCTGACAGCAAGACATAAACTCAAACTTAGCAGGCCAAAGAAAAACAGAATAAGAACAACCCCAACGGTGCCCAACTTGGGATGGACTGAGCACTGTTTGGGCTTAACAAACAGTGCTAAGTCCACCCTAACTTGGATTGGATCTGCTCTAAGCATACATGTAAGCAAGCAACAGTAGGCTCTGTTTGTCCATGTGAGATTTTTTTTTTTTTTTGAACAAAAGGCAGGAGAGCTGCCATGTATTGATCAAAAATAGAAGAGGATTACAATGTGGGGGAGATATAGGCCCCTCCCCCATGGGCCGCCGAACACAAAGGACTAACTAATTACAAAGGGGGCACCTGCGCTCTCCCAGAGTCGCAGGTCGTCTAGGAAGAAGTTGAGGAAAACTGTGGGTGGCCTGTCCATGTGAGATTAGCCGACATCATTTTGCTGAACGTTCTATAGTGCCACATTGCAATGATTACTGAAGAAATCGAAGGTGATAATTTCTTTTTCATTCTTTTTCAGGATAAGGGCTCATTCCTCTGACCCCTTTGTGCAAATGGGAAAAAAGAAGAGCTCACGACAACTTGCAAGTACATAATAGAGGCAAGAATGATGTTTTCCTATGCTTTTTTGGCAGTTTTGCCAGTTTAACAAAGAAAAAAGTTGGGAGTCCTTTTTGTTCACTAACTGCTACTAACTACCAGGACATAAAAATCGCAATGCCAAGGCATGTTTACTTCGGAGGCAGAAAATGTTAACACTTGAAAGTCTCAAACTGTCGCCTGAATTCTCCATGGGGAAAATATGTATTTTGTTATTAAACAGTGGCCTCAGAATTGAATTCAGCGCAACCAAAAGAAATGCATAAAAGAGCAGCAAAGCGCCTCTAACAAAACTTCTCTGAGTCGATGCAAAGGGAATACCTTCCTTGAACCATATAATCTTTTTTGAAAGCCAAGAACCATATAACTAGGGAGATGTAATCACGTGATTGCAGCAACATTGTGGAGCATATATCTAGGGAGATTTAATAATGTGATTGCAGCAAAATTAAAGAAAGGATGAATCTTTGGCTTTATAATCTATCAGATGAAGCTCAAGTAGGGTGGGAATGATGGTAGGAGCAAGAACGTAGGGTGGAGTAGTACCACGTGCCCGGGACGGGCGCGGGGCCTGAAGTCCTTGGGGAAGTAGCGGAGCACGAAACCGAGGCCGTCGTCGGAGAGGAGGAGATCCGGGGTGAGCTTGGGGAGCACCGCCCTCTCCTTCTTCTTCTTCTTCTGATTCTGATTCTGATTGTGCTGCGGCTGTCTAGCAGAAGTGCCCTCCTCCCCCTTCCCCTCCGGCGCGGCGGCCGCGGCCGCGGCGGGCTTGGAACTATTGGGGGCGGAGGGGCAGTCGCGGGACCAGTGGCCGGGGCGGCCACACTTGTAGCAGCCGGTGGGCAGGGGCAGCGGCGGCGGCGCCATGTGGTGTGGAACTGTGGATGTTGGATTGGGGATCGGGGTTCGAGAATTTCACGAGGTTTTGGCGGGAGCGGAGGTGGAGCCATGGAGGCGCGCGTCCCTGTGGTTCAGGGCTTTGAAGGGCCATCCCAGCCCACTACTCCTGCCATCCCATGGAATTTTTTATTATTTCGTATTTTTTAAAAAAATAAAAAATTTCCCATTTATTGAAATTAAAAAATAGTCCCCCTCGCCGTTTGATATGACGGGTCCTAAATCCTGCCAATCCAACAAGCGGGTTTTATATAACCTGCCAAATGAAACGGCGAGATCTAGGCTAAACGGCTAGATGCAATAACCCGCCGGTTGATTCGGCGAGATTTGTCATTCTCAAGTCATAGGACCAGATTACTGCTGTCTAGTTTCTACTATAAATGTGCTCGTGTCAAAACACTATTCAGCACTACAGCGTCCAGACAAGCAAGATAGGCTTTCTTTTTTATCGTGAAAAGCTATCTTGTATTGAGATGCTCCTTTGACCACTCTCCCTTGCTTACCGTGCAGTCGTGCACACATATATATAAACATGCTCTTAGATTCTCTCTCTCCTATCTTTACAAATTTTTTTTGGATAAAATCTCTGTCGGAACGCATGGAAATATATGGATTAAATAATGTTTTGGAGATATGATATAGAGATCAAAATCTAGAGACATTTTGGTGATGCTCTAAGCTAATAGAAGAACACATTATCGCTTAGGGTAAAAAACATATATGCCACTGCAAAGAAGTTTTTGGACAACCGCAAAGTTAGTTAGAACTTAGATGCCATTATGGAGAGAGTCTTGGGACATATACAAGCTCAAAATATGATTTAAAATACAGTATGACGAGTGGTCTCATCTGTCATCCTCTCCCTTCTTTTTCTTCCTCCTCCTCCAACTATTCTCATTTTCCATCTTCTCCACCTTTGACAGCATGTCTCCCCCAACCCCGGAGCCCCTAATTCTCACATGCCCCAGTATCGCGCCGCCACCGCTCTGCGACACCTCTCCTCTATCTCCAGCACCTCTCTCTATCTCCGTAACCCCTCCCTTCTTCGGCCCCTCCCTCTCTTTTCGTTGGCCCACATAAACTGTGGCGGCGTGGGAGACGGCGAAGGCGAGCCGGAGCGGAGAGGGCGGTTGCAGTGAGAGAGAGGGGCAAAGCGAGGGTGGCAGCGGCGAGCCAGTGAGAGAGAGGAGGGATTTGAGAGAGAGAGTTGAGAGTATGACACACGGGACCAATTTGTCAGTCCGTATATCCACCACGTTGGATTGTATTTTGATTTCGTATATCCTCCAAGCTCTTTGATGAAATGGTACATGCGCAGGTTTCAATATTTTATAATAGCATCTTCGATATAAGACACTTTGTTTTAGCACTTTTATTTGAAGGCAACTTTATAATTGCATACATACATTTTTCCTATCACTTAGCGGAAGGTTTGAAAAGGCTACAAGAGTGCAAACGAAAACAATGTTGTGTATTTTTTTTATGGGCTAAGTAAGATGTACTTAAAATATAAAGGTGGTTGCCATATACCTCGACAGCTCCGTTGGATCCTTTAAAAATACCGCCCTTTAATTAAGCTGTGTTTCCACGCTGCCGCCTTGCATGTCACGTGCTCCACGTGCCCCACACGCCGCCACCATCGTGCGCCGCCGCCACGCGCCGGTTGCGCTTGAGCCGCCGCCGTGCACGCCCATGCCCACCGCGTGCTGCCCGTGCGCCACCAATGGCCGCATTGACTTATAGTAGCAAATTGTCTACCTGCACTCTATCCTACGGTTAATTACATTGGCTTGATCGATATTAGATTTATCCTTTGAACCTATTTGTTTAGACTAGTTCTAAATTGGCAGTGTCGTTATCCTTTTACCCTTGATTGAGTTATTTTTTGTGTTTTAGGTTCAATCTTTTACATGTGTAATCGACTATTTAAAGTTGATTTATATTTTTCTTAACGATTGCATGATCAAATCGGTAGTCATGTCTAGAATCGAATTTTGTTGTCGACGGAAATACGGAATCTTAACCTCAACATTGTGTTTAGCCGAGATATCTTTTTGGCGCGAACACCACTATGGTTACGATTATGCATGCCTAGACTCTTTTTCGATTATCAATATGACTATCGCTTGCAACAATTTGCATCATTTGTAGAGTGCCGCGATCGATGCTCTGTTTTGTCTTTGTTTGAAAAGGAGCCGTGCTATTACTAATTATCTTGCATTATTATTAGTTCACATGTGTGTGTAAACTTGTACCATTATTGCATTTAATTGCTGCAAGAAATGCAGTAGAGGGTAGTTGAACCAAACCATATTCAAGGATGAACTATCAACCATGCATTATACATGATATTAGCTCCCAGAGATAATGCCAGTCTTCACCAATTCAACTATATATATTGGAGGCTTCAGGCTTGGAGACAAAAGGATGCATACGAGACTTGAACCGCAAAGATTTCAGATTTCATTGTACCTGGCCGAACACACACGATGGGCAGCGTGCAAGAAATTATCATGCATGTATGACCAGCTAGCGTAGAAGCCAGGAAGTTGCTGATCACAGGAAGACAAGATTAGATCATATAACAACTCGTGGAGTAGTTCGTGTCAATAAGTAACTACTCATCTAATGAAACTCGCCACTGTGGACATTGCGGGCATTGGACATGGGTGCTTCGGATGTGGCCTACGTATTAGCGCGTCTAGGTCCATGTCGCAACCCCGGCTTCATCGGAATACACTCACAATCCATTGCTAGTCCCATAGATCAATGCTAGCAACTTGTGAGCAACAGTTTGTTGAACATCATCACACAATCACAATAACTAAGAGAAATTATATATTATGCAAAAGTAATTGTTACACAACTACTTATTACAATAGTTTAATTAAAGATGACATACTATTGTCGATAATGTATCAGAGTGCGGAAATTCAAATATGCAGCGGAGAAAGTATGATGATGCTCCAATCCGACCCTTGAGCGCCAGCTAATCCTCATCAAAGTCCAGGACAAGATCCTCCTGATCCTGAAGATAGACCAGACCTGATACTTTTCCTGAATACAAATTTATCCGTGGTTTTGTATAATGAGTACACGGCTACCCAGCAAGAGTCCTTATAATGATGCAAGGATATAAACAAGAATACGGTGGCTATTTTGCATAAACACCTACACTAGTCAATATTAATTAAAGTGTTGTAAAACAATTTGTAGAACAATTAATATTGATACTGATTCCCAAAGATAACACGCAGAGCTCGGCTTCGAAAGCTCCTCTGTAGAACAAAGCTTGCCTCGAACAACTCAAACTACACCAACCCATCAGATTAAATTATTAACACATGAGACTACCATGTACGACCTTCCTCCCCTCCCATGACCGTGGGAACGGCTATCATGATAGTTTTAACTCTGCAGAGTGTAGCACACTTTACCCATAAGCCGAGTGAAACTTTTGCGCCTTAGCTCTTCCTTAGGAGCCTGCACCAAGTAACAATACAAGGCGATTCATTAGTTCCTCTGTTAACACCGATACCCCTCTAAGGTTTAGTACGGGCCCCTCTTGAGCCAACGGACCGCAGTCCGATCTTTTCAAAGTAAAGTGTGTTAACAGTCTTCCCTAACTACTAAGCCAGGACTAGCACATGTTGGCCGACATGCTAATGCTAGCACTTATGGTTGCGCTTGTATGGTTTGGCCGGATAAGCACACGCCCAAAGTCCTTAGACCAAGGTGACTACCTCCAACAATCCACATTCCACAAAACCACCCGACTATGCCACCTTTAGTCAACACACACCATGTAGGTTTTAGTTGATTAGGTTAAAGTAACTCAGCATCTCCAATCATATCAAGTCACAAGAATAATTAAATGATGAATAACCTAACAACTAATAACCCACGAGCACTAGCATCTATGCACAAGGATAGGCTAGGAATAATAAATAAGGCAGCAATAAAGGGCTAATTCACAGGGTTAATGACGCAGTGTGAATATTAGGTTTCTACCCTTCCCATCATTTTATGCATGAGAAAAATAAAAACAATAAACGGGTGAGTTTTGCAAACTAGGGAGCAAGATGCAAGCTATCTTGCCTTGGTAGCACTCCGGGTCTTGGAATCCTCCTCTGATCGGCTCCTGTAGACCTCCCGAGCAACAGAATACAGACGATCTACACGTATATGCAAATGTGCAAGAAACAGCAAAACAATCAACAGAACATATAGCTCAATAAAATATATAAACTTCTAGGGGATTTATGGAAAATAATGGCTCTGGAATCACCTAATTTGGAGTTCGGATGCTCCCAGAACAATTCCTGGAAGTTTGAAGCAAATTAGAAAAAGGCTGAAAAGATTAAACCGGTTAAAAGAAGATAAACCGACGAACCAGCGAACCGGCCGGGCTCAGCGCAGTGCGGCGGCACAGCGGGGTGACACGCGGCGCGAGGGGAGTGGCGACGCGTGGCGGCAGCCTTGGCAAGGGCGGGGACGGCGGCGGCGTGACACGCGGCGGCGACGCGTGTGGGCGGGATTGCCAGCAGACGCAAGGCTGGCGTGGCGGGCGGGGGGCGGACAGGTGGCGGGTGCTGGGAGGGCGCGGCTGGCGAAGCTACCGGCGGCGATGACGGCGCGGCGGCGACGGCGGCGGCGTAGGCTAACTCCGGCGAGCTCGTTTGGGCGTGTTTCTTCACCGATTTGGATGATCCGGGTATCCATCTGGACCGCCTCGATGAGATCTACAACATGGCACCATCTAATCTTGAGTTTGGTCAAGGCACAGAGAGGGATCTGTAGAAAAGGGTTTCGGTAGGGGGGGTTTTGACAGCTAGGGTTTGGCACTTGAGGGATTTCGTGATGAGGACTTGGGACAGGGGTCTTGGGGTGTTTATATAGTGGTTGGGTCGACCATGGTGAAAGAGGATCCTAAGGCCTAGAGGGGGGTGAATAGGCAATTTTAAATTCTTTTGATTATTCTCAATTAAGCATCATATTAATAATCACCCAATCCTAGTTGCAATTGACAAGTAAGCGGAAGCGACAAGCAATTACGAGGCAACTAAGACATGGCATACAATTTAAACACAAGCGATGCAAGAAAAGTAAGTGCGGGAAATAAATGAGAGAGTGACACGGTGTTTGTTTGACCGAAGTTCGGAGCCGCAACTCCTACTCTCCGTTGAGGCTACCCCTTGCGCACAAGGACCGGCTCGCTCTCGAGCCTAGCGCCTCACTCACTCCCGGTAGTCGTTCCGCCACTCCGGCGAGGTGGACTCCGTCACCCGTACACCGACTCGAGAGTAGCCACACGCCAAGGCCTACTCCCAAGCCCTCGCCTCCACGAAGGATGTCTTCAAAAGTGACAAGCCCGAAACGCCCCGATCATGCCAGATCGAAGGACTTCCATGAAGCTCGGTGTTTGGGTTTAATGATTTGTGGCTTTGGAAGCTTCGTGGGTGGAGGAATGGCTCTAGAACACCTAATTGATGAGCTATGAATGTGGTAGGTGAAGTGGAGCAGCAAACCTCAAAATAGCCAGCCACTAGGTAGGTATTTATAGCCCCAAGAGCAAAACTAGCCGTTGCCCCTCGGAAGAGGACAAAAAGACTAGCCGTTAGCCTCTACCGGACGCCGTCCGACAGGCACCGGACGCCGTCCGACAGCGACAACTGCTCACAAAAAAACAGCTGATCGGACGCCGTCCGGTAAGGACCGGACGCCGTCCGACAGTGCAGATGCAAAGGATCGGACGCTCCCAGACGCCGTCCGACAGCGGAAAGGATCCAAATATGAACTCTATCGGACGCCGTCCGGTAACCACCGGACGCCGTCCGACAGTGAGCTTGCAATGGAGTTAGGCTAACCGGACGACCCCCAGACGCCGTCCGACCAGAAAAGGGCCTCAGTTTTAACCTTACCGGACGCCGTCCGGTAACGACCGGATGCCGTCCGACAGTGTGTACTATTTGGGATTTTGGATGGTCGGACGCCGTCTGGCTTTTCCAGACGCCGTCCGACAGAAGGGATTTTCGGACTGGAAATTTAGGTGGGTTTCTCTCTCTCTAGAAATCTCACAAAGGGATATTTGGGTATGTTTAGAAGAGGTGGACTACGGAAACCAAGTTTTCAAGAATTCACAAAGATCCGGCATAGTCCGAGATATTCAAACCCTTTTGAAATCCGACGAAAAACAGGAAATAAACCTAACTACTCCTAATCTATACGTGACCTCTTCTCTCGCCCGGTCACGCACTTGAAATCTTGGAGCAGCTCAAAAAATTGTCGACGCTTCAAATTAGGGTTTATCAAAGACGCCAAGTCTTCGCTAGGGTTCCGAGAAGTCCAAAAACCCCCTAGCACTTAATATTTATTTATTTTGTCATCAATGCCACTAATAAAAATTAGGGCTCAACGATGCTCACAATCTCCCCCTTTGTGGCACTTGATGGCAACCCAAGAGAGAATAAAATTTTTGAGCTGCAAAAGGGGTTAGTGCAGTACAAATATGCGAGCAATTTCAAATTTAAGACAACCACAACTCGACCACAAGGATATGCAAATAAAGGAAGCTCCCCCTAAATTCATGCATAAATTCGAAACCACAAGCCAACACGGTTCAAAAGACATAAAACCAACCAGAGTAACAATCACAAACTTAACCGAGTATCGAGGCAACAAATAATGTTACAGGTAAAGCAGAGCACTCGATCTCACTATCCCTTACTAACCCATACTACTCTCTAATTTCTCCCCCTTTGTCACCAAGTGACACAAACGGGAAAAGATCCTAGTCTTGATGGTCTTGATCCATGTCGTCGCCTCTATCCCCTTGGCCGCCGGAAGAGGAGCCCTGAACTCTGGGACGCTTGAACAAAGGCATATGAGCTGCAGAGGGTACCGACCGAGGTGAGGATGGATCATCATATAACTGGGTCGGTTGAGGATTTGGTAACGAAAAGTTGAGATGACAACAGACTTCTCCACCAGTAAAATGAATCTTACCAGGAGGAGGATATGACTGTGGTGGAGGCACAAAGGAAGGAGCTGGCCCTGAAGGACGATATACCCAAGGATGAACCGATGGTGGGTAGGCAGGTGGGCGAGGAAAACCCTGATTCTGCTGGTAGGCCTGGTAGCTGGTATGAGCATGAGAGTACCATGAGTAAGGATTGACCCCTTCCGGAACTGGCATGAACATAGCACCCATGTATCGAATCGCTGACTTGAATTCGCAAATTCATTATTTAAGTATCGCTGCTGCTTCGCCAGATCATCATCTCCTGCGGGTGGTGCTAGCTCTTCTTTCACCTCAGAGTGAAAACTTCTCATTTCCGTGCGCAGCCCCCTCATCTCACCTATCAAAGCGTCATACCAAGGAGGAGGGGCAACCCCAGAATAACCCGCACCAGGCGCTGGCACAAACGGCTGCATTGGAGCAGCAGGAACTGGAGCTGGAGGAGGAGCATCAACACCAGGTCGATCCAATTTGGGCTTGCTCCCAAGTGAGTTCAAGAAATTTTTCATTTGATACTTTTTGATTCTGTTGCTCCAACTCTTTACCTCATCCTCGGAAACCCGCTGTGTCCTAGAAAGAAGCAGGCCAACATATGGAGCTAGAGGAAGTGGTTTATTGATCTCTCTGAAAATGGCGTCATCAAACTCTTCCAGAATGGTAGCTCCAACATTTATGGTCCTGCCTGTCAGAAGATAGAGCATAAACCAACTGCAAATTGGAAGGATTCTATCGCGATTTCCACTTCGGACAAATAGTGTGCTTCGAAGAATAAGATTGATCAGGGCAGGCTCCTGTCGCAATTGATTAGCCTGTCCCACATTTATTTTCTCATCATCAAGATCGAGGTACATGAATCTGACTTCATCCAAAGGAGGATATTTAGCCCTCCAGAAGGCATCCTCATAAGCAATCTCATTCAAATCAGCGCCAGTATCTGGAGTGCCTAAAGCATCATTCATATTTGCCACGGAGATCCCTTGAATGTTTGCATCGACTGAGTGGTAGTAGCTGAACTCTGACTCATCCTTAGCAGGTAACAGTGTGGCAAAGAACTCACAATTTCTTTCTTTAGACCATGTCAACTTCTTATTTGAGACCAAAGCTGCCAAACCTGGAGTAGAACTGAAAATGGTGTAAACTTCAGGTCCTACGGCTGCGGTGATTTCATCCCAGTCAATACAATGGGGGTCCCGAGGACCAGTCTTGGGAGCAGAGAAACACAAATAAAGCTGCTTCTGAAATTTTGTGTGAAACCTGAAATCCCTGGTATTCTCTCGCCGCTGAGGGAACCATCTGGCATATGAGACATCTCGCTTTTTCTTCAAGGTCTCCATGGATAACTTTAGCACCATGTTATCCACGGGGTCGTCCTCAGCGACTACAGTTTCTGTGACATCCTCATCTGCCGGGTCCTCAGCATATGTCTCATCGTCAATGTCCTCTGTCGTTGCAAAAGAAGATCCCGCAACCCGAGTCCAATGGATTCCCTAATCATGCTACTGCTGAATATCTGCTCTAGTCACTTTACTTGGGCGAGGAGGAGCAGCACTGCTAGCCGTCTCATCGACAAAATCCGGATCACCCTTACTGCCACTGTCGCGACGACCACTGAGGGTCCTGCTCAGAGCCTTCCCAAACTTCTTCAAAGATCGCGACATGATGAATCAACCTTCTGACCAAAAGACCACTGACAAACCGATCCCACTGTCAAGAGCCACTGACCAAGGTGCCAACCCCACCACGAGCCAACCCTGAACACGAGCGCGGGAAAATTCTATTGAAAACCTAGAGCTCGATAAACGGAAGAATTTTTCGGAAAAAGAGGAGGGAAGCCGTTACCGAGCCCTAGAAGGGAAGGAGGAAGTCGCCGTGCGCGAGGAGATCGTCCCCAAGGCCCTTCCCGGTAGGGGAAAGGAGGGGAGCTCGACGGAGACAGAGGCGCACGAACGGGCCGTCCACGTTCAATCCCCGCGGTGGGAATCGAAGAGGAGGACGAGGGGATGCCGGTGGTGGTGGTGGTGGTGGTCGTCACCGGAGATCGCCAGAGGGGCCTCCCTGGAGAGGAGGAGCAGCAGGGGCGGCGCCGGTTTGGGAGGAGAGAGGAGATGGAATGAGGGAAGAGGGAGGCGGAGAGGTAAGTTATACAGCGCTGTGCACGGTTTGGCCCTGTCGGACGGCGTCCAATGGTGATCGGACGGCGTCCGACAGCAAGGGTGCAGTGCACATGAGCCTCATCGGACGGGGTCGCGGAGCGGCCAGACGGCGTCCGACAGCAGGATTGCGGCGCGAATTCAACTTGGTCGGACGGCGTCCGGTGGTGACCGGACGGCGTCCGACAGTATGAATTCAGCACACACAAACCCTGTCGGACAGCGTCTAAGCCTGTCCGGACGGCGTCCGATGAAGGCAAATTTTGCAGCTGCTTGCTCTTCTGACCAGTGGGCCCTACCAATGCAAGAATTTTTTATAAAAATAATGTTTTGAAGGAAATTCTTCATTTTTGCTCAAAATTCAAAAGAAGATTCAAATGTGAGCGATTTGAAGTGATTTTAAAAATTTTTAATTTTGAAGGGATAAGATACTAAGTTGACAAATGAAGCCAAGGCAAATTCAAAAACCCAAATTTTGATCTTCGAGATCAAGAAAATGTGTGAACCCAAATTTTGCCTTGATTTCTCATATAGGCATGAAAATTGAGCATAGGGGTTCACTTTAGAGTTTAAGCACATGTTTTTTAATTTTGGCTCCTTTTCAAATATTTTCAATAATTTTGATGCCATATGATTTTCAAGAGAAGAACTATGCATATGGAGCAAATTTTTCAAAGGGGACAAGATTTTCAAAATTTAGAAGTTTGAAGTGATAAGATGATAAGGATAGTCTATTAAGTTCAAATTTGTTTTGGCTTGAAATGTAGGACAAGAATGTGCTAACCCAACATCAAATTTATCTTTTCACCACTAGAGGGAGTTTTGAGATCATTAGTTGAAATTAAACTCCCCCTAAATCTGACAAGGGTCAAAAGCAAATGGAGAAATTCAAATGAGACCCAAAAATCACAAAAACCAATCAACACGCATTTGATCTATCTAGTATGTTGAGTTCATTCCTTAATTTGCAAAACCGTGCCTCATCTAAGGGTTTGGTGAAAATATCCGCCAATTGGTCTTCCGTTCGCACGTAGGCAAGCACAACGTCACCCTTTGCAACATGGTCACGAATAAAGTGATGTCGGATGTCGATGTGCTTTGTACAGGAATGTTGGACCGGATTGTTGGCTATTTTCACCGCACTTTCATTATCGCATAGAAGTGGCACTTTTTCAAATTTTAGCCCAAAGTCACTAAGCATCCGTGTCATGTACAAGAGTTGAGCACAACAACTCCCCGCCGCTACATATTCCGTTTCCACGATAGATAGCGCCACGGAGTTTTGCTTCCTCGAAGTCCATGACACGAGTGAGCGTCCTAGCAAGTGACAACCCCCTGAGGTGCTTTTGCGATCAATTTTGCAACCGGCATAATCCGAGTCGGAATAGCCAAGAAGCTCAACACGCGCTCCCTTGGGGTACCAAAGACCTAGGCCAGTAGTGATTTTACATATCTCAAAATCGTTTTACGGCAATAAGATGCACTTCTTTAGGGGATGTTTGAAAACGAGCACACATGCACACACTAAACATAATATCGGGTCGAGAAGCGGTAAGATAGAGAAGCGAACCGATCATGGAGCGATAGAGCTTTTGGTCCACGGGCTTTCCATCTTCATTCAAATCAAGATGCCCATTAGTGGCCATAGGTGTTTTGATCGATTTGCAATCGTCCATAGAAAACCGCTTGAGGAGGTCCTTTGTGTATTTCTCTTGACAAATGAAGGTCCCTTTCCGAAGTTACTTGATTTGAAATCCAAGGAAGAAAGTGAGCTCTCCAATCATCGACATTTCGAATTCCTTGGACATCATTTCTCCAAAGTCCTTGCATTTAGATTTGTTAGTGCATCCAAAAATAATATCATCCACATATATTTGACAAATAAATAAGTCATTTTCAATAGGCTTTAGAAACAATGTGAAATCAATCGCACCGGTTTTAAATCCCTTTTTTAAGAGGAAGTCCCTAAGACGCTCATACCATGCTCTAGGAGCTTGCTTGAGACCGTATAGCGCCATAGTGAGCTTATAGACATGGTTTGGGTGTTTGAGGTTTTCAAAACCGGGTGGTTGCTCGACATAAACAAGTTCATCAATAAATCCATTTAGAAAAGCACTCTTAACATCCATTTGAAAGAGAGTTATGTTATAGAGAGAGGCGAATGCCAAGAGTAACCGTATAGTTTCAAGTCGAGCAACGGGGGCTTGTTTCTCCATAGTCAAGTCCTTCGATTTGTGTGAAACCTTGCGCCACCAATCTTGCTTTGTTTCGCACCACTTCACCATTCTCATCTTGTTTGTTGCGGAAGACCCATTTGGTTCCAATGACATTGTGGTCCTTCGACCTTTCCACAAGCTCCCAAACTTCATTGCGGGTGAAGTTGTTTAATTCTTCGTGCATAGCGTTCACCCAATCCGCATCCGCCAATGCCTCATCAATAGTCCTAGGCTCAACAATGGACACAAAGGCGTGATGCTCACAATAATTTGCGGTATGAGAACGGGTTCTTACGCCTTGATTGAGATTGCCAATGACTTGATCTAGGGGATGATCCTTGGAGAGAGAGCGGTGTTGTTGAACGGGTACTTGTGGATCAAAGCCTCCCTCTTGAGCTTGATCAACTTCAAAATTAGCTTCTCCGTCCACCGCTTGATCTTGACTTGTTGGAGAGGTGTCTTGACGATGGGGTTCAACCTAAGAAACATTTATTTACACTTTCATTAGGGAGCATCTTAAATTGATCAAATCTTTTTCTAACTCTAGATAGCTTCTCCTCAAGCATCTCGGCACTACCAACATGAATTTCTCTAAGATGCTTCCAAATGTCATAAGCTTTGGTGAGATTGCCAATGCTATCAAAAACTTCGGAAGATACACTAGAAAGTAAAGCATTTCTAGCAATGGCATTGAAACGTTTGTACTTAGCATGAACTTCATCAAGAGCAATAGTTCCGGTCGGAGGGTCCGGATAGCTGGTCTCACAAGCAACCCACACATCATAGCTAAGTGCTTCTAAGTAACATTGCATCATAATTCTCCAATAGTTGTAATTTGTTCCATCAAAGATAGGAGCTTTTTCAATTTCTATCCTAGGCCCCTCTTGAGCCATCTCCTAGCGGTGAAGCTAATACCGGAGAACCTAGATGCTCTGATACCACTTGAAAGAGGATCCTAAGGCCTAGAGGGGGGGTGAATAGGCAATTTTAAATTCTTTTGATTATTCTCAATTAAGCATCATATTAATAATCACCCAATCCTAGTTGCAATTGACAAGTAAGCGGAAGCGACAAGCAATTACGAGGCAACTAAGACATAGCATACAATTTAAACACAAGCGATGCAAGAAAAGTAAGTGCGGAAAATAAATAAGAGAGTGACACGGTGTTTGTTTGACCGAAGTTTGGAGCCGCAACTCCTACTCTCCGTTGAGGCTACCCCTTACGCACAAGGACCGGCTCGCTCTCGAGCCTAGCGCCTCACTCACTCTCGGTAGTCGTTCCGCCACTCCGGCGAGGTGGACTCCGTCACCCGTACACCGACTCGAGAGTAGCCACACGCCAAGGCCTACTCCCAAGCTCTCGCCTCCACGAAAGATGTCTTCAAAAGTAACAAGCCCGAAACGTCCGACAGTGTGTACTATTTGGGATTTTGGATGGTCGGACGCCGTCTGGCTTTTCCAGACGCCGTCCGACAGAAGAGATTTTCGGACTAAACAGTGAGGGGGGAAATTTAGGTGGGTTTCTCTCTCTCTAGAAATCTCACAAAGGGATATTTGGGTATGTTTAGAAGAGGTGGACTACGGAAACCGAGTTTTCAAGAATTTGCAAAGATCCGGCATAGTCCGAGATATTCGAACCCCTTTTGAAATCCGACGAAAAACAGAAAATAAACCTAACTACTCCTAATCTATACGTGACCTCTTCTCTCGCCCGGTCATGCACTTGAAATCTTGGAGCAGCTCAGAAAATTGTCGACGCTTCAAATTAGGGTTTATCAAAGACGCCGAGTCTTCGCTAGGGTTCCGAGAAGTCCAAAAACCCCCTAGCACTTAATATTTATTTATTTTGTCATCAATGCCACTAATAAAAATTAGGGCTCAACGATGCTCACACATAGGCAGGCCTCCAATAGGTAGAAGTTGAATTGGGCTCTAATTCTACACCGAGTAGGTTTAGGACTCCCTAATTTTGGTATTTTTGCAAATAAACGAATTTGGACTTGGCCTTCTAGATCCAGGTAGGTTTAGGCCTCAAATATGTCTCCACCAAGTTTTGGCTTGGGTCTTGCACGTTTGCTCGTCATTTCATTGGACCGACGAGCTCTCGGCAGGACGGCGTCGCACTGTGGAAACACAGGCTAGCCTTGGGCTTTGGACTTGAAATTCGGAGGGTGGCTAATTCATGGCATTTAGGATTTTTGGCTTCTCCTAGGGTTTTGGCTTAATCCTTAGTTTAAATTAATTAAAACTGGGTTTCGTATATAACAATTCCCTTTTAATTTACTTTTGGGTTTTCGAAAATACAAGTGACATACGACAAAATAGAGGATGTCACAGTCCATGCATATGTTAACATTGTAAAGTTATAGAAGGCGACGGTGCCGAGCCGCATTCGTTAGGACATCCCTCTCTTTCAAGTGGATCTGTGACATGGCAAATTCTAGTAAGGTTTTTCGTCTTTCATCGAATTAAACCACATGATCCACTATTTGTGAAACCCCCATCAATTCTTTGGAGTTTCATTATTGCGAACGTACTCTCTAGACGGGATACTTAATGCGTTAGGTACAACACTGCATGGGTCGAGTCGCACAATACCTACTATCCATCATTTACTGCTAGTACTACTGTGTCGCTAGCACTATTTGCTCGTCTAGCTTTCGTCTCTCAGTCTCTTTCTTAGTGTCTCGCCATTGGTGTTCTTTTCTATTTTCTACTCTATTGTATTCTTTTTCAAAAATGCTGTCACTCAGATTAGGTGCTTGAGCACTTCTTTGTAAGAGCAGCATGTGTACCAATTTTATCACGACGGTTAATTTGAAATAATAGGGAGTTTAAAAGAATAATAGTTATTTTTCAATGAATCGTCGAGATTGAAGAGTCCATAGAATTTAGGAACGTTAGTCTTTGTTAAAATTGACTAATGTCATTGCGTATTTTCTCTTGGGACATGGGAGAGGAGGCCTAGCAACCCCACGAACATGTGCTGAAATTAGAGAGAATTACATGTATGCCACTGGAAAAGTTTACCATTCTCTATCTGTCATGCGAAATTCTCACTTTCCTTACATGCCACTGGTTCAAATTTCCTCTTCTCTCAATGCCATTGACGTTAAATCCGTTAGTTTTAGCCATTTAAAAATTTCATTAATGTCTAAAATACTCGTTTGGTTTAAAAATTTTAAAAATCATATCTTCTTCATTTTAACTTCAACCGTCGATCGATCTCGATCTGTCTAAGTGGATGCCCATCGCCGATCGATCTGTCGCCTCGCCGTGTGCCGGTCCTCCGCCGCCACGGTAACCACCGGTCTGACGCTGTTGTCCGTTGCATTGCCATCCTAGTGGCCCATGCTCTGCTACACTGTTGTCACGCATAACGCATGGCCGCAAAAGTCAATAGCTAGCCCTAACTTCATCGCCATGCCATGATCATGATGCAGCCGGCGGTCTCGTCCCGTTACCCCGAGCCCATCCTACAATGTCTCGTTACCGTACCGAGCTCCCCATCATCTCTTATGCAAGCCCATGTCCCCCCTGTCCACCATTCCATTTCCCTCAAATCCACCGCCACTAGCGATTCTCCCTATTCAGTGAGTCACCCTTCGATTTTCTACAATTTGTCAACTTGTTGTGGCCTCTCTAACCGTTCCCATCATTCAATTTTGCATAAACATCATCGGAGACCGTGGGCGCCGAACTCGGCCCCTGCTTTGGCCGCCACCTTTGTCTCTATCGCTGGCTGCCTCCATCCCACCTCGACCTTCGACATCACCTCAAGCCTACCCTTGGTAGTCCCTAGCTATTCATATTGCCCTCGCCCTAGACCATAGGTAGGTTTTAGGTGTGGTTGCGTTTGTCGGTGTGCTGTTGTCTCAAGGCTTGTCATGTCACCGCCTTGGGGCTCCATTCACCATGCCGAAGGCGTGGTAGATGCGGATGGATGCATAGATCCTAATTATCCATAGCCGCCTCATCGGCGTGGGCCCGATCAATGCTGTGTCGTGCTTCAACAAGGTCCCAAGGCGATGGTTGAAGGTTGAAGACGACCCGGTGTGTCTGTGAGCGAGGGCTATGACAAGCGGGCCCGGAGGGATCAAGAATTTGATTAGTAAGTTGTTGAGCCTATGGTAGATGGGCCTGGAGTGTTTAGAACTAAGTTATTATTGGGATATGCCCAATGAAAATTTTCATTATGAGTCGCATATGATGCGGGCTCACGGTTAGCGTGGAATACATATGATGTGGACCCAAAACTTATTGGTCCTCTAGCATAGAGGGCTCAATAGTGGACGCTATATATATAAAGGGAGGTGGTGGAGAGGTTGGCATAAGCCTGCACGCATGTTCTCCCTCTCCACTAAACCCTAGACGTCATCTCTCCCAGGCGTTTGCGTGCCGGTGCTAGCACACAGCGCATGAACGGATTCCAATCCTTGTATGTGTGGATACCGTAGAGGCGCTACACCCTGTGGCGCTAGTCCATGCACATAAGAGGAAGAGATGAAATCTGCTCGCAAACAAATTCTGGACGCGATCTTGTTTTGTCAATTTGCGTTGATCCAGAAGATGTTGCTAGGCGACTAGATGCGTTGGAAAGATAATCTCGTTAGTTTTCCAACGAGTGGTAGAACGTCGAAAACGGAGCTTGGATGTGGCCGGGTTGTCCGTTTAAGGGTGTGCTGCGGGGGAAGGTCGCGAATCCCGGCGAGCGAGAGGAGTACGTCGACGACCTCCACGGCATGGAGATCGGCCGTGGCACACCTCGTGGCACAAGCACTCGGCGAACATCGGCGAGCACTTGGCGAGCCCAGGCGAGCACTCGGTGGTGATCTGGACGATGATTGCTGTGAACGACTACTTCCACACGACTACGTGCAGATCGGTGAACGGGCTTCATCGACTCGTCTTCCGTTGCACAGCGCTTCGTAAAATAACTTGATCTGTGGTCATTTACTTGCAGGGTGTTTCTGAGTTTCCGCGGTAGAATTTGATTCGTTGCTAGCGTAACAATCCCTCGTTTCCCTTCAGTTATCTGAAGCGATCAACAGATGACAGGTGGGCCTGGCAATTATGCACATGGGTAAAAAATGGGTTCATCGCGATAGGAGATTGACGGGTGGACCCTGCCCCACCTATCAATAAGTGGACACGTGCTACAGCGTCGACGCCTCCCTAGCGTGAAGGAGCATTCTATAAAGACGCTTTTTGTGTAGGTCACACGGGTCTACTGACATTGGGCTAGACTGTTACTGTATATATAATTTCCATCTTTTAGTTAATAAAATAATCACAGTAAATAGAAATAAATTATTAAAAATAGCTTGCGACTTCTCAACATCGTAGAAAAAGTAGGATAAATTGTGGATTACCTGCATGACCTTATAAAAATATTGTTATAAATGTTAATACTGAACTAGGCTCGGATGTAAATTGTAAAGGCTTTTTTAGAGTATTATGTTATACAAATTATTGGCTAAAATGATTTTATGTTATCCAAAATTAGTAAATAAATTAACAAAATTATGAGAAATTTATAGAAGATGTAAATGACTCCTATAAACGTAAGAACAATGCTAAGTCCCTAGCATGGTAACTTATCACCATGCGTAACATTACTAGTACATGCAAAACAACTGCTGGTAAGTATAATTAAGGACATACATTCAGGTACTCTGTCTTTTTTTTTTTTTATGTTTTCGCTTTATAACCAGATACTTTTTTATCTAATGACAAACAGAAGATACTTCCACAAATTTCAACTTCCAGATCGAAATGGTTCTTTCCAAAGTAATCAGTTTTTGTCCATTGGGCTTGCTGCTATCGGTGGTGCCCAATGGCGTACGCAAGATCAAAATGTAGGTGGGATAAGCTTAAAAATCTCTTTTGTCTACCGTTGACTAAATACGCCGCAAAGGCGTAAACTAGTTAAACTATACAAACACAACAATCATAAGAACACAAGTTAATGATCACGTCCATTTATAAATTGAAACTACTAACAAAAAGACATGAAAACTTAAAAATAATTTCAACACATAAAAGTTTAAGTAATAATACCAATTATCCAACATGACGTAGAAAACCTTTGAACCGCATTATATCACCAAATCGCCAATAAAATTCAATATAGAGTTAAAAGAATTGTATACATATTAGAAAAACATCAACTATATTAAAATGAACAATTAGTAAATAGTAAATTGGAACTAAAATTCTCCTCATCACTAAGTGGATTAGCAGCCTCCATATTTTTTGTTTAATTAGAAAATATCTGCACGTGAAAAAACTGATTTAAACAAAGTAAAAAGAAGAAATCCTAGTGGAGGCTGGAGCCTGTAAAGTAAATGTACATGCTGGCACTTTCAATTGTCAATGCATTAGACTAGAGGCTTGCCCTTAATGAGTAATGAAAACCAAGATTAGTAGGATGCTAATTGCTAAATGCTCAGAGCTTACAACTGCAAGTTACTGTAACATTCCAATTTGGGGACAATTTCAAAATTTGTTTCAAATTAAAATTTTGTTTGAATTTGTGCTGCCAAGTGGGCCATATCTCTCTCTCTCTCTCTCTCTCTTCCATGTGGCCCTATCCCGCTCTGCTTGCTTTCGATCCGCCAGCGTGCGCATCGCCTCTGCCCTCGCATCGCCGGCGCGCTTATCATCATCACAGGCCAAGCGCCCTTGACCTGAAGGCCCCATCGCCGTGCCCCTCTAATCCCTACGGCGCCGAGTTGGCCACCGGACCCGTACCTTCACCCAGCGCCTATAAAACATAAGGCCACCCCGCCGGCACCATTTTCCCCTTTCCCCCAAATTTACCCGAAGCGCCGCCGGAGCGATTGTGCCAAATTGGGTGACCACCGGAGCAATTCCTCCTTTCTGAAGCATCTCTCAGCCCTCTCTGACCTTTCCCCTTTCTCAATTCTAGATGAGACGCCCGGAGCTGTTGTGCCGTCACCGCCCCCTGTGTCGGCTTCACCGCCACTCGTCGTCGACAGCCGCCCCTACTCGCCCTCACACTCGACGTGTGCTCGGATAGATTTCCCCAGCCTCCTCTCGCTCCCCTTAAATTTTGCTAGCCCGTAGATCCGTAGCGATGCGCGGCTCCTCCGGTGAACTCACGGTGCCGCCGCCACATGTCGCGCCACCACGTCCAACCGTCTATGGCCTTGGCACGAGCTTCGGTAGGGTCCCTAGGAGGTCTAGAAGCCAACCCTTGAATTCTCTTGGCCAGAGCGAGGCTGTAGCGCCGCCGCGTTTAGCACCGTCGCCGCCGGCCACGTCGACGGGTCAGAGGAAGACGATGACGGAGGGTCGTCCGATGTGCGCTAATATCCGTGCTGGCCAAAGCTCGCGGAGTCGATGACAGGTGGACTCCACCTGCCAGGGTAACCCCCACGCACTGGGTTTAAACCCACGGTTACGTGTCACTGCATGTGGGCCCGTGGCCCACCTGGCAGATTAAGTGGAGGCTCCCGTGGGCGCAGCGCGAGCCCCGTGCGTTAGTGCCCCATTTAAAATAAGCCTTGGCGTAGCTGCCCTCGGGTGGCGGCGTGTGCATCATGGGCCAAATCCGTTATTGGGCGGTTAGATTCATTTGGTTCGCCCGATGCGGTTTAATCATTTTCCATCGATTTAACATGTTATTTAAATACATAAATAGTTATAGATTTATTTAAAATAGCTAGAGGCTCCCAAACATTCTAGAAAAATTTAGACAAATAGTTAAGGTTGTGCTGGATTTTAGAAAAATATGTAATGAACAAATGCGACTATTTTTAGGCACTGTTCATTAGAGATAGGTAATTCTTCTAGGAATAAAATGCTTAATTAGAATTAAGGGAATTTATATTTTGATAAAAATTGATGCTGACCTGACAAAATATTGTTTAAATAAAATATGGTGGAAAGGAGTCTGTATAATTATGGAACAATATAAAAATGCAATTATTGTCCAATTATATTTATTACGAATTTATTTTGGCAAACACAATAAAAAATAATAAATTCTTCATTAATTTAAAATAGGTGCTGACCATAGAAATTGTAATACTATACACACACACGCACATTTGGAATTACATCTTAAATTTAGGAAAACTTAGAAAATGCCAACACCGGTTAAACATAACTCTTTGGGAAGGCCATATTACGACGTGCCGTCATCCTTTGTCGCCTTAAAACCCTAATCACTCAATTACTACTTCATCGTGCGAAATCGTATTTTGGGGTATACTTAGGCTATTATGTAATGGTATTATTATTTATTAATACATTATGGCATGCATTGCATATCATACGAAAATTAGCATCATTACCCGACAGTGTCGATGATAGTACCTAGGTCACGCGCATGAATCATGTTTCCGTTTTGCACCAATGAGTAATTGTGGGATTATATGTGTGATTAGACGTAGGCGATTCAGAGGGAAGGTTTGGTGACGCGGAGGAAGACCTTCCACCTGAGCAAGGCGAGTTAACACTTACTCTTTAGATGTTTACCCGTATTAGGGAGAGTTTGCGACTTTCCCTAGTGCGGATTAACATCGATATAAACATGTTCATCACCCAGTTTTCCCAAACTATATTGTTTAATATTAAAAATGCATGCTTAATAACCTTGTCGACGGTTGAGATAACGATCTCAAGTCGCTAAGGTTCTTTAGAAGTGAGATAGGAGACACGCCGAACAACCACGTAACAAAGAGCGTAAGAGCAGGGGTTTTATCCGGTTCAGCCTCTCGGAGAGATAATAGCCCTACGTCCAGCCTTTCTTATATATCAGAGATGAATACAAGAGATGGCTCGGCGAGACGAACAAGTCTCGACGAGATTATGGTGTACAAGTGTCAAAGCTCTAAGCTAGATGCTAAGATGTAAAACTCAATGCCAGGGATCCCCCAAACGCCAAAAGGGCCCCTGTTTATATAATGCTGAGCAAACCGACCTACCGGGGGAATATCGGGCCGGGCTAACTATGAGATCGTAACGAACTCGACATGCCAAATACACCCCGAGGCAGATAAGGTATACTCCTAGTCTTGGGGATCACGACTCCTAATCCAATCCGGGAAACCACGTCCGGGTCTTCACGTAGCCGTGCAGAACTCTGTTCGAGTCGGACTCAAACACGATTCCTTGGCCACTATGCACCACGCCAGCCAGGAAGCTGTTCGGCAGGATGCATATGGGCCAGATAGAACCTTCCAGGGAGCTGGGCCCTGGTAGGCTGTTCGATTGGGCCGTCAGGGAGTGGGCCATGGCAATGGGCCGTAATTTTATCCCCGACAAACCT
Source organism: Raddia guianensis (assembly GCA_036346415.1). Taxonomy (NCBI): domain Eukaryota; kingdom Viridiplantae; phylum Streptophyta; class Magnoliopsida; order Poales; family Poaceae; genus Raddia; species Raddia guianensis. The sequence continues at coordinate 32,687,654 of CM070544.1, forward strand.
ACCCAATTGTTAATCATGTTATAATTATACATGCCTATCCGTGTATTATTTTGGCCTTTATGATTGCTTTGATTGTCATAATCCTTGTTAGCCGGAGATTAGTTGGTAACAACTTTAACCCTACCTAATGGGTAAAACCTACTTAGACTTTATTAGGATTAAACAAATCTTCTGGCAACTAGCCACGGAACGCTGAACCGATATTCACCGGTCATTCATTCTTTCATTAAAAATGTTATGACATGTGACAGTTAGGGCTAATATATGCATGATGGGCTGGATGTTGTTGTGGGTATGGCCATGTGGTGTGTCGGTCCGGTTTGGTTGGTCGATCGGGATAGCGTGTGTGGAAATGTCTTGGGATAATGAGGTGGAGTCTAGATGGTTGGAGAGTTGCCCCATGGATGACATCCGGATGGATGGTTAACGCACGAGGTGCCTGTGCTGGGTTCAGCCAGGGCTCACCAAGGAGGAGCGCGGAAGAACATGCGTAGCAGGGAGATCGCTGCCATCTGGAGAATGGTTCCAACACAACGCGTGGCCATCGCGCGGAGTACGGGCTTGGTTCGCCAGTTGCGAGCACTGTGCGGAGGCCCTCTGGCACCACTCTCGATAGGGACCAGCATTGGTCATCACCGGATGTGATGAAGGCCCCACTTCCCTAGGATGATGATAGGCCAGTGCAGGCTGGCAACCCCCTAGGCCGAGGCGGACAGTCTATGGCAAGTGTGGTCCACAATAGTATTGCCAAATCTTGGAAGGATGGCGGATTTAGGAACATGTTGGGGCAACGAGAAGTTGGTGTGGTGAATTTCGAAGTCTAGGGTGTATCGTGTTTAGACTGGATCTGTTTAGGGTTGGTCGATAGGTTGGTCTGTAGGTGGGGGCATGAGAAGGAATTGGTATAGTGCTAAACTCTTTGTGTAATATTGACTATTAATACTTGATGCTAAATAGGGTAATTTAAACTCCTTTTGAAACCTGGCTTTCCGTAATTGAAATTAACCCTTTCCCCAATCAAGGCCTTCTATTCATTAAGTGCATTAAGGGAAGTGTGAACTAGCTAGTGTTTGGATGATGCTGACCTCGTCTGCCTATATTCTTTTCGACCGCGCTCTCGGGAAGCGCCGCCTCATCATCTCCCAAGAAGATGATGATGAGAAGGGAGAGGCGAGCCCAAAAAGGCTCCGCCCTTCGAGTCCTGAGCCGCCTCCTTCGGCCCCCTCCAGCGGGGGCCCTGCTGCTGACGTCGCCGCTCCACCGCCTGGCGAGAGCGCGGCGACTCTTCCGGAATCGGCGCCTCTGCGCGGTTTCTTCGTCTTGCGGCACCTCTGTGCGGCACTGCCATGCGCCGGCTCCTCTTATGCCGGCACCTCCGTGCCGGCGCTTGCTGCGACGGCGCCGGCCGTGGTGACTCCACCGCCCCCTCTGCCTCCTACAACGGGAGGAGGGGCGGCGACGCCCGCTCCGCAACCAAGCGGTCTAACACTGCCCCCCTCTTCCTTCGCTTTTGGGGGCGCCACTTCAGGTAACTTTCTCAGCGTTCATGTACATTTCACGTTAGGGTTAGCATGCCAGATGTTTTTCGCATACCTGAACCCTTTTGGCTTTTCTTCGCGGGATAGAGCGGACGCTGGGGCCTCAAGCTCCATCCCGCGCAATCCGCCAGCCCCCAGCTTGCCCGCGGCGCCTTTGACGGAGACGGCTCCTCCAGCTGTGGAGAGTGCGTCGGCGTTGAGGCAGGAGGACCTTCCGGCCACTGCCCTAGCCGACACCGACGCCATCTCTGCCATCGCCGCCGACGTCGGGCGCTCCTTCGAAGCTCTTCGTACCCTCTCCCACACTTGGGCGGCGCGGGAGGGCGCCCTGGCATCGGCGGTGCGAGCCGCCGGCGAGTTGCGGCGGGCCCTCGACCGGGAGACCGCTGCGTGGGAAACGGCGACCAGCGAGGCTGCGGTAAAGACAAGCCGCCCCTCGGCCACAAAGACGCTGCAGACCTTCGCGCGGCGCACTCTGGGCGCCTCCGGGTCCTTGCTGATATGCTGCTGACCGCCTACCGCGACTTCGGGTAAATCCTGCACCCACTGGGGTTACTCTGACGCCCATTGGAGGAGACGGCGCGCGATATCTTTGGCCGATGGAAGCGCCGCCGAGGCCCTGCGCGACCTACCGGTGCTGATGCGGACGCGGGCGATCGAAGATTGTCGCTACGGTGCTTTCGAAGTAGCGCGGTTCGTCTTGGGCAACTGCCTTGCCCAAAACGCCGCGTTCGACCTCGACGCCGCCACCGGAGAACCTTCGCGCCAGCTGGACCCGGGCGAACAATCTCGGGTCGAGGTCGCCGCCAGCCGCGTATCCATGATGGGCGGCGCTTCTCCGACAGAAGATGATGACGACGAGGAGTAGCTGAACTCCCTTGTTTGTTTTGTCTTGTATATAGAACCTGTCAATGCAAACTTTTGCTCTTTTTGCCACAAGTCTCGATTAAACTTTACGCAAATTCTCAGTTGCGAAAAGAAGAACTGAGACACCCGACCGCCAAAAGCTTTAAACAGAACGTTCTGCTGCAAGTGAGCACTTTTTCCTTAGGCATCTGGTTACTTCAACCCTTATGGCCTCTCAGCAAACCGACCTTGAACGTTGCGTGGCGAGAACTCAGCTTCCGGAAGTGGTCTAGACGCTGGTGTAAATGCGTTGGCGCGATGCATCGAAAGCAGACACACGGGCTAGAACCCGCCTTCCGTCCGCCTCGCCTCGCCCAGCCGCAAGTTTAAGCGTTCGCCCTTGCAACTAAGAGGCCATCAGCCTTAAGTACTTTTTCGCTACCAGCTTTCAACAGAATGTTTTCTAACAGACTTTTTGAGGCTAAGCAACTGACCGCCAAAAGTTTTAGACAGAACGTTCTGTTGAAAGTGGGCGCTTTTTCCTTAGGCATCTGGTTACTTCAACCCTTATGGCCTCTCGGCAAACCGACCTTGAACGTTGCGTGGCGAGAACTCAGCTTCCGGAAGTGGTCTGAACCTTTGGTGCCGTCGTTGGCGCGATGCCGGACCGAGCAGACACACAAAGTTAGAACCCGCCTTCGTCGCCTCGCCTCGCCCAACAAGAAGTTTAAGCGTTCGCCCTTGCAACTAAGGGGCCATCAGCCTTAAGTACTTTTTCGCTACCAGCTTTCAACAGAATGTTTTCTAACAGACTTTTGGAGGCGAAAAAGAATAGATGCCCACAGAGAGACAGAACTTATCTTTATTTTGCAGATGGCTTTGTACATCGTAGCCCCCGAGGCGAGCGGGGAAGGAGGAAGACCTCGCCGCTCGGCTCCAAAGGGAGGCAAAAAAAGCTCCTGGAACAGCTACCTACGGGTAGAACTTCCTCAGCTGCTCGACGTTCCAAGTGTTCGCCAATTCGCGACCATCCTCGAATGCGAGCATGGTCGAGCTGGCGGAGACTGAGACCACCTTGAAGGGGCCCTCCCACAGGGGAGACAGCTTGTTGCGGCCTGCCTGCGCCTGAACCTGCGCAGAACGAGGTCGCCCACTGCCAGTGTTCTCTCACACACCCGCCTTGCTTGATAACGGCGCAGAGCCTGCTGATATCTGGCGGCTCGGATCGCCGCCCTGTCTCTGATCTCCTCCAGGAGATTTACTTCATCCTGACGCCGGTCAGGGTCTCCGTCTTCGCTGAACGCCGCCACCCTTGGGGACCCAAAGGTGAGCTCCGATGGGAGCACCGCTTCAGAGCCATACACCAGGAAGAAAGGAGTCTCGCCGGTGGCTCTGTTGGGAGTTGTCCGCAGCGCCCACAACACAGTGGAAACTTCTTCCGCCCAGCGCTTGCCACACTTCTCCAGGCGGTCGAACGCCCTTGTCTTGAGTCCTTTGAGTACTTCCGCGTTTGCGAGCTCCACTTACCCATTGCTCTTCGGATGTGCGACGGAGGCGAAGCACAACTTGGTGCCCAGCTCGTCGCACCAATCTTGAAAATCAGCGCTTTTGAACTGAGCGCCGTTGTCGGTGATGATCCTGCTCGCAACGCCAAACCGGACGAAGATGCTTTTCATGAACTTTATGGCTCCAGCGGACGTGATCGCCGGGACTGGCGAGGCCTCAACCCACTTGGTGAACTTGTCGACGGCGACGAACAGATGCGTGTAGCCCCGATGCCGCCCGCGGAGCAGGCTCAGATATCCGGCCCCGGACGCGAATGGCGGAGAGCGGAATGGTTTGCGGCGCTGGGCGGTCGGTGGATCTGCTTAGCATGAAGGCGCGCGCTTTGCATCTCCTCACCGGCTCGAAGGCATCACGGAGGGCAGTAGGCGAGAAGCCGTGGCGGAAGACCTTCCGACCAACGCGGCTCACTGAATGGCTCCGCACATGCCTCCATGGATCTCGAGAGGATTTCACTCCCGCTTCCCGGTGATGCACTTCGGTAGAACTCCGTTTGCGCCTCGGGCGTCTGGTCCCCACCTACCGGGCGTGGCGCTTGGCTTATGCGCTATCTTCTCACCGACGCATCATCGTCGGGGATCACTCCGTCCCGCGGTAGGCTAGGATAGGGTCTATCCCGCGACCTTCCGGACGGCGTGGCGACGTTAGCATTGTCGCCGGCGTACTCGCCGGCACGGCATTTCCGCCTCAACCGCCTCGGCGGTTCTTCGCCTCCTCCCTCCGGTAGGGAGCATTGCGAGAATGGTGACGTCTCCTCCAGATGTGGGAGCTGCGTCAGGAAAAATGTCGTCCCCGCCGGGATTGGGGGCTGCGACGGACGGCCGCGTGAGTCTTTTTTCGAAGACCCCGGCCGGAACAGGTGCCCTCGATGAGGCAATCTGGGATAGCTCATCCGCCATATAGTTGCCGCGGCGAGGGATGTGCGCGAAGCCCAAACCCTCGAAAGGCCGCTCCAACCGGCGCACCTCCGCTAGGTAGGCCGCCATGGCGGGATCCGAACAGGTGAATTCCTTCCTCGCCTGGTTGATGACTAGGAGAGAGTCGCCTTTGACTTGCAGCCGCCGAATGCCCAGGGTCGAAGCCACCCTGAGCCCGGCGAGTAGCCCTTCGTACTCCGTGACGTTGTTGGTAGCGCGGAACTCCAACACCGCCAGGTGCCGGACGATGTCACCGGTGGGAGACACCAGGACGACACCAGCCCCAGCCCCCTCCAGCCGAAACAAGCCGTCGAAGAAGAGAGTCCACGGCTAGGGTGCTGGGGTGCCTTCAACTTCTACGTCCGCCGGAGTCCACTCGCTGACGAACTCCGCCAGAGCTTGCCCTTTGATGGCCGTTCGGGGAGCGAACTTGAGGTCGAACTCTGCCAGCTCCATGGCCCACTTGGCGATGCGGCCCGTCGCCTCGCGGTTGAAGAGGATCTCCCGCAAGGGGTACTTAGTCAACACTGTGATTTCTCGCCCCTGGAAGTAGTGACGCAGCCTCCGGGACGCCGTCAGCACGGCGTAGAGCATCTTCTGGTGTTGTGAATACCTTGTTTCGGCGTCGTGGAGGACTTTGCTGATGTAGTAGATGGGGCGCTGAACACCTTCTCTTTCCGCCACCAGCACCGCGCTGACCACCTGGGGGTTCGCCGCGACATAAAGGATCAGCGGCTCGCCCGGGTCCGGGGCGACCAGCACGGGCGGGGAAGTGAGGTACTTCTTCAGCCCGTCGAACGCCTCCTGCGCCTCCGTGGTCCATTCGAATTGGTTGGTCTTCTTCAGAAGCCTGAGTAGAGGGAGACTTTTATCCCCCAGGCGAGCTACAAAGCGCCCTAGGGAAGTCAGGCAGCCCACCAAGCACTTCATCTGCCGAAGTCGCGTCAGGGGGCTTCATGTTCTCAATTGCCGCTATCTTGTCAGGGTTCTCCTCAATCCCCCTTTGGGAGACGAGGAAACCCAGCAGCTTGCCCGACGGAACGGCGAATACACACTTCTCAGGGTTGAGCTTGATGCAGTACTTTCTCAGGTTGGCGAAGGTTTCCTCCAGGTCGCCGATTAACTCCTCCGCCTTCTTGGACTTCACCACCAGGTCGTCGACGTACACCTCCAAGTTCCGCCCTATTTGGGGGTGGTGAGCGATGTGCATGGCCCTCTGGTAGGTTGGGCCTGCATTCTTCAATCCAAACGCCATCCTCGTGTAGCAGTAGACGCCCATGGGCGTCACAAAGGCTGTCTTGTCTTCGTCTTCTTCCGCCATGCTAATCTGGTGGTACCCAGAGTACGCATCCAGAAAGCACAGCTGCTCGCACCCTGCTGTGGAGTCGACGATGAGGTCAATGCGGGGCAGTGGGTACGGATCCTTCGGGCACGCCTTGTTGAGGTCGGTGAAGTCGACGCACATCCTCCATCGCCCGTTGGATTTCTTGACGAGGACGGGGTTCGCGAGCCACCTGGGATGGCGACGCTCCGAACGACCCCCGCCCTTAGAAGCTTGTCCACCTCCTGACGGATAACGGCCTGACGCTCCACCGACTGCTTCCGAACCTTCTGCATAACCGGTCGCGCGCCGGGGAACGTTGCCAACTTATGCTCAATCACCTCCCTGGGGACCCTAGTCATGTCGGACGATTGCCAAGCAAACACGTCTGCGTTAGACTGGAAGAAGGAGACGAGCGCGCCTTCCTATTTGGCGTCGAAAGAAGCGCCCACCCGAACGGTCCTTGCCGGGTCTGACTCGCTCAGGGAGACCGTCTTAATCCCCTCGGACAAGCCGGGGGAAGCACGGACCTTCGCCGGAGGAGCTCCCATGGTCGAGGCATCAGCCTTCTGGACGCCGACTGCCCCCGCCAAAGCGAGAGCATCCTTGTCGCAGCGGAGCGCCTCCGGGTGGTCCACTTTCATGATGATGGGGCCAGCTGGCCCCGGAATCTTCACCACCATGTATGCATAGTGGCAGGCCGCTATGAACTTGGTCAGCGCCGGCCGACCCAGTATGGCGTTGTACGGGAGGTCGAAGTCAGTTACCTCGAACTCGAGCATCTCCGTGCGGAAGTTGCCGAACCTCAAATGTTACCAAAGCGGTGACGCGCCCCGAGGGCGGACTCGGCCCGGCGCGATGCCGAAGAATGGGAGTGCCGGTCGAAGTTCCTGCTGTTGGATCTGGAGCGCCTTGGCGACTCGGGCGGATAGGAGGTTGAGAGAGCTTCCTCCGTCTACCAGCACCCGCCCCAGCTTGACATTCCGGACCGTGGGCGCGACCATGATCGGGAGATGACCCGGGCCGGCGGTACTGGCTGGGTGATCGGCCTGACGGAATGTGATCGGCTGCTCCGACCACACCACCCTTTATCGACCCAGCGTCAGCACGGCAGCGTACACCTCCCTCATCGCACGCTTGAAACTAGCGTGGGACGGATAGGTGGCCGATCCGCCGTGGATAACGGCGACCGGCGCTCCGCTGCTGAAAACCAAGCGGCGGTTCCTTGCCCTTGCATTGCCGGACGCTGCGCTTTGCTCGTGGACGCGTTTGTCCACCAATTTGCCGGCGACATGGTAATCGGCCAAGTCGGGAATTGTTGCGATGAATGGGACAAGAAGTCCTTCCGTCCCACTCACGGGACGGCGGTCTCGCCCTCGTCGCGACCGCGGGGCCGCCGTGGCCGCCCTACGGGACCGCTCTGCCGCCGCCGCCGCGACCTCCTCCTTTTTACGCCCGCGCTCGCTGCTGCGGCGGCGTCATTGTCGTCGTCGTCGTCGCGCTTGGCGGCCAGGACCTGTCCGGTCTCGGCCGCCTTGCGCTTCTTCTTGTCCTTGCCGCCGGGATTTTTCGAGGTCCCGGCCTCACCGCCCATAGTGGCCCCTGCCCTTGCTGCCGGGCGGAAGCGAGCCTCTGCCTGAAGGGCGCACTTGTGGGCCAGGGTGAAGAGTTCTTCCGTCGTCTTGATCTTGCGGGTGGCCATCTTCTCCTTAACCCTGGGGTCTCGGGCGCCCCTCCTGAAGGCCGTGACAACGGCATCGATGGAGATGTCAGGGATGGTGTTGCGAACCTGACTGAAGCGCCGGATATAGTCGCGCAGCGACTCCCCTTCTTCTGCTCCACATTGTGGAGATCGTCTTCGACTCCGGGCTGCTCGAACGTGCCCTGGAAGTTGGTGATGAAGAGCTCGGAGAGCTCCTTCCACGACCCCACTGACTCCGGGGGTAGGTTCATGAGCCACGAGCGGGCTCCGCCGGTGAGGACCGCGGGGAAGTAGTTCGCCAGAACCTTCCCCGACCCTCCAGTCGGTTGCATCACCGTGGTGTAGATCTGCAAAAACTCGTCAGGGTTGGTAGACCCATCGTACTTCTCGATGGCGGCGGGCCGGAACCTCTCCGGCCACTGCACTCGGCGCAGCTCCTTCGAAAAGGCGCGGCAACCGACGTCGGGAGCCTCCTGCTCCTGGATACACCCTTCGTCCCGCCGCGCTCGCCGTTCGGACGGCGCCGAAGAGGCGTCGCCCTCTCCGGCGGAGGCGGCCCCACGGGAGTCCTCCTGCTGGCCCCCGTGAACGGCAGCTACAGCGCGGTCACGCTCTCGATAGTGTCGCTGCGGAGCTTGTCGCGTAGGTCTTCTCCGTGTCATAGATGGCGGTCCTCCAAGTGGGTCCGGAGATCCGCCACTGTGAAGCCCGCCGGTCGAACCCGTAGGAGTTGCACAGCTCTGTCATCTGGCCCCTCCTCTCGCCAGAGATCCGTGGGAGGATGCGGAGAAACCAGAGAGCGGGAGGAAGCGGAAACACCGGTTCCCGCGCCCCCCGCAACTTGCACTACCGCCGCGGCGGCTTCCACATAGCGGGCCAAACTGGCCAGCCACGGCGCCGCCGGAGAGTCCGGAGTTACCGGAACCGGCGGGTTGTCCAGCAGGGCCCTGGCCGCATGGAGGTTTTGTGCCGGAGTGCACTCCTCCAAGGCCAGGCGCCGCCTAGCCAGACTGGGACGGCTGCTCTCCGCCAAGGCGCCAACCCTCGGCGGACGGCTACCGCCCGGCTGATCCACCGCCATTGCCGCGGCTCTAGCGGCTGCTTCCTGGTCCATCGCGGACTGCTCTTCCGCCATCACCGCCTGAAGAGAGGTCGAAGAACTCGAACTGATGCTAGTGCCCCCCTACCTAGCGCTCCACTGACGGCGTGCTCTCCGCTCAACCACTGCGGATCACACCCCTATCAGATTTCTATCTTGCTAGCCGATCAGCTCGAGCTCAGTTCGATTCGAGCGTAGAACGCGGCAAGGAGCGGCAGCAGAAGTTTACCGAGTTCGGACCCCTCGCGGGTAACGGTCCTACTCCTGCCGAGCCTTAGCTCTTTTCGTGTTGTGGTTGTGTGGAATGCGATTAAATAATGTTTCGAACCCCCCTCTCTCCTCTCTCCACCCCTTTTATATAAGCCTTGGCTGGCGGAGAGGCGAGGGGTAAGCGTCTGATATGCTTAGTACATGCGATAAGGCGTGAGAGCGGGGCGAGAGAGGCAACGTCTTCGCCATCGTGCCGAGAGGCGCTGCCTACGCAAACTCCGCAAGTGGCCTCAGACTCGTGCGAACACGCCGGTGAGAGAACGAGTGGGACCCTGCTCGCTCCTCGACACGGGCGGCCATCTTGACGACGGTGAATTCTCTCTCTCACGGTCAATTCGGCTGCGCCACGGTGTGATTGATCGACTGCGAGAGGTCCTTATGGCGGTAATCATCTCTTCATCTGTCTATCCGCCAGCGTAATGTCGTATTGAATCGCCCGTCCTTCGCAGCAGGGGAGCCTTCGCCGAAGACTCCTTCGGGGCGCTCCGCCACGTGGGCCCGTCGGCGATGGGGGCCTTCGCGCGCCGAGGGTCTCGCCCACGGCCGGTGCTGGTCGCCCCGACGCGTGGGGCCCTCGCCCGACGCTCGAGGGCTCGCCGCAGCGCCGGGCACTGGTCGCCGCCGACGCGTGGGGCCGCCGGATGTGAGGGGGCTCGCCACGCGCCGAGGCCCGTCGCCCTCGACGCGTGGGGCCCGCTGATGATCGAGGGCTCGCCCACGCTGGCGGGGCACTGGTCGCCCGCCTAATGCGTGGGGCCCGCCGGATGCACTATTGGCCTTCCTTAGGACTCTTCATACCCCGGTATTTATTGTACCGACAAACGTAAACCGGGCCGCTTGCTTGGTATGCGGCTTTTTGTCTGTGTCATCATCATTATGGCGACAGACTTGTGTCGTCGGTCGGCGATGACACAGATCCATGTCCATGGTATTTGGCCTTGTGTCGGTGGCTTTGCCGCCCACAAAGATTCTATTTCCTATAGTGTCAGACTACTATGTTCACCACAACTTGTATCAGGCAAAAGTGCCGCAACCCAGATCTGTCATCCTACCAGCTGACGACAAAGCTGCTGCACTATGGTGGTTCTTGACCATTGTGTGACATTGCCCTTATCTTGCAAATTGTTTGTTGTGTTGATGAAATTTGAAAGGTGTTTTGATTGGTACCTTTGAATTAGCTAGGTCCCCTCCGATGCCAAGTTTCACAATCTAGTTCATTACTTTGCAAAAAGTTAACCAACTCATTGTCTAAGAAACCTTCCACATTAATCTTAACAGGAAATCGACATAATTAAGGACATTGAATGCATTTATCTAGACACCCAGGCAATTGGGGGCTTCGCGGGAAACACAACAAATTCTGTTTATTTACTCATAGGTCACTTAATTTGATGGTCTTCTGCAATCTAAAAAACCTTCCAAATAAATAGAAAACAAATCCTGAAACATCCTCAACTATCAATGACATTTGTATTAAGCCTTTCAATTTATAAACTTCATAATTTAGTATTAAAATCATCAAATCCAAATGAATTACTAAATAGTAAAAACAGATCCAAAAATGATTTTTTAATGTCAACTACACCTATATTCATCCCCTTCAATTCTAAACTCCACAATTCGACATTTTTACATTCTAGCTCAAACACACATTTTGAATGCTAAATTTCGTGTTTGAAGTAGAATATCAAATACTAAATTGTAAACCAGACCATAATTTTTTTATATTTTAAAATCATTTTGGTGTATTTTCAATTTTTATTGATTTAGAGCATCCCAACAACCCCCTATCATACCCCCTAAAAAACTATTCATACACACATGAATAGTGTTTTAGGGGTGGGATAGGGGGCTATGTGGGATGCTCTAAGAAGGAATTCTTTTTATTTTGGTCATTAAAGTGCTATGTAACGGACTATATAAATTAAGGAATTGAATGAGAACGTGTATGTCACCATACAATTTTTTAGATCAATTTGACTCCTATTATATTTATTTTGAAGTTTTTATTGAATATGTGGCTGCATTGAGACGACCCTCCCAATTACCACATGCTAATGGTCTCTTCATGCCAAGATCATGAGGTAATTGTGTGGGTTTAGGCTAATACACCCGAATAACATGTCCACTACAAATGCACACATGAATAATGTTTTAGAGGGTGGGATAGGGGGTTATTGGGATGCTCTAAGAAGGAATTCCTTTGATTTTGGTCATTAAAGTGCTATGTAACAGGCTTTATAAATTAAGAAATTGAATGAGAATGTGTATGTCACCATACAATTTTTTAGATCAATTTGACTCCTATTATATTTATTTTGAAGTTTTTATTGAATATGTGGCTGCATTGAGATGACCCTCCCAATTACCACATGCTAATGGTCTCTTCATGCCAAGATCATGAAGTAATTGTGTGGGTTTAGGCTAATACAACCGAATAACATGTCCACTACAAATGCACACATGAATAGTGTTTTAGAGGGTGGGATAGGGGGTTATTGGGATGCTCTAAGAAGGAATTCCTTTGATTTTGGTCATTAAAGTGCTATGTAACGGGCTTTATAAATTAAGAAATTGAATGAGAATGTGTATGTCACCATACAATTTTTTAGATCAATTTGACTCCTATTGTATTTATTTTGAAGTTTCTATTGAATATGTGGAACATCAGGGGCAGTGTAAAATGGCCCATTGGTAGTGTTATCCCTGTGGGTTAGTGCTAGCATCAGGTGCTTCTTATTCGGTCAAATGAGACCTTCAATGGTAAAATTATAATGAGTAGGAATCTTGCTAGCTGAGACTAAGGACATAGATACCATGTGATGTTCATTGCTAGTATTACACGAATATATTGTGTTGGTGCAAAGGACGCAGATCACGTCAAGTGAACGTGTATAGACTATGCAAAGTTAAAACAGTTCAACACGAGCAAAGAACACTTGCACATTGTAGTCCCCACGTACATGGTTTTAAAACGGTTTGACCAAATCATATATTTGGTGAGAGGATTGTCGGGATTTAGATAACTTGGCGGTAAATGCCAAGGCTCTCATCAGAAACGAGGCTTCACTGATACATCTATATATATTGGAGGATTGAGCCAAAAGTTGCATGCGAGAACCACAAGATCGACAGTGGCACATAAGAATATGATGAAAACAGAAAGAATCATGCTGCGTATCGTAGGCTTGGGAGGGATTAGGACAATATTCCTTACGGAAGAACCTAGAATTATGTGTGATAACAACGTTAAGGTGTGCTTTAAACCATAGTTGATGCGACAGATTCAAAGACAGTTATCTAGACCACCGAAGGGTTTAGCCAAATTTTTTGTTGAAATATAGTTCATACACCGCTTTTAGTATGGGCGGATGGGAAGCTTAGCGAGATAATTAAATGATCGAGGACCTCGATCCGGAAGATAAGCTATCAATTATTGAGAAAGAGTGCAAAATCATGATTAGCGAATCTTTAATTAGTGGAGTATCTGTGTGCTTCCATCAGTTGGTCTTATCTAAAAATTGTTTAGAGCACATCAGCGTTCATGGATAGCATGACAACTATGATGGCAGTGAAAAGCAAAGTTGTTGATAGCACTGCACTATCTTGCCCGTGAAAATTGTTGAGAGCACATCAGCATTCATGGATAGCATGACAACTATGATGGCAGTGAAAAGCAAAGTTGTTGATAGCACTGCACTATCTTTTCCATGCACCGTATATATGCTACAATACAATTGAAAGGTCTTGTGGAAAAAGACTGGTGTTGCGTTCCTCAACAAGCCCTGCATGCCCTCTCGCGGCTCCTCGGGGTAAGAGATCTTCTAGACAATTTTTATGAAACAAAATATATAAATGGTTTGATGAGACCATGTGTACATGTTTATATCAATGGTTTGACAAGACCATGTGTACATGTTTATGTGGTGATGAGTATACCAGACTTAATTTGTTGTGATTGAAGAGTTTGTGTTTGAGTGTTACTTTGAGCAGAACAAACAATGTTTCATTGTACATTGTTTTCATTGTTTGCACTTTTATCTGGTGCTGTTTTACTCAGATGAATTTTTGGTCTTCATAGATCTTGTAGAAAATTTTAAGAACAAGGTTTTCTAATTTTGGCCGAGAGACATTTGATCTACCGATTAATTTATATAATTTTCGCAAGTTGTTCTGCTCTTGAGGTGTTTTTTAACTTGTTGTGATTAGTGTTGATCACAAGTTAATTAAAGTCATTGTATGTTTTTGAATGATAATATGCTAACTTCCAAGGAGGTATGCGAGATATTTATTGAGATTGTGTTGGGTCTATTTGAGTGTAAGTTTGGAGATATGGCGTGAGAGGTATATGAACAATAGTGTGTCCAGCCGCATAGGTTGCTATGTGCTGGCTATAGCGCATGTACTCTATTCTTCTTTTTAGTTTTGTTTCCAGTTGGAACATTGTATTTTTTTTATTTTTTTATGACGCTAGTAGATATGTTGACAAATACTATTAATTTCCAGCCCAGAAAAGGTTACTGTCAAATTAATTGATCTGTGTCCGTTGGGATTTGATCTGTAATAAATAAAAGCATGTCCACCGATTGGAAGATATGCTGCAGCCTGCAGGCTTGCAACTTCCAACATGGGAAAGCAGGATTTACCTTATATATGACGCGTACGAAAAACAAAACACGATGAGAAAACCCAGTAAACTGCAATATTTTTTCCGAGCGTGATGTTGCGCTGACGTACAGTTGACACAGAAGACTAACTTATCGTCAGCTAGCTTATCTTATTTAACTTATTTGCTTATCTGAATTATTTCTTAACTTTGAAATCCATTTGTGCTAAAATTAAGAGCCAGATGCACTTCGCTTGACTTGTGCAAACAAGCTGACGAGAGTAGACCCTAAGCAAAAAAGTGAACTTCCACATAATAATATAAAGGGAGGAGGCTATTTAGGCATTACGATCACTACAGATCATGCTTTAGATTTAAACATGTTCATAGATTTAATAATAGAATCTGTCGATTACTTTGATGTTTAGCGTTCCTTTTGACATTTATTTTTTGTCATAAAAGTTTCTACGACACAAAGAGGTCAATAAAAAGGTAAATGTCTATAATTCCATTTCTTATATGTTAAATTTTTCAAACCAAAAACTTTAGTGACGATGTTTATATTCATGTGCATTCGAATTTATGTTCACAATTAGTCTGAACAGACATATGTAAGTCAAACTCTTTTATAAGCAATGAGTAATCGCTTGCAATATTTTGCAACATTTGAAGAGTGCCATGATTCGCTATATTTCCTTTGTTGAAAAAGGCACTATGGTACTACTAATTATCTTCTGTATTATTATTAGTTCACATGAGTGTGTACACTGGCTCTACCATTTTTTTTTTTGAGAACTCTACCATTTGGTTTGAATTGGAGCGCAGAGGGTAGTTCAACCAAGTCATATTCAATGCGGAATAATTACCCAAGCATGCATATATATTGGAGGCCGTGAGCTAAATGGATGCACACGAGAACAGTAAAGATTTGTTTCTAGCCAGCTCAAGATAGGATGTACAGTGACGAAGATAAGCACCATGCATGACCAGTTTGATGCTTGCTATGCGACTTCACACGGCATGTGGTGCTTGCTGTATGTAGGATTGGGAAGTATCAGGACTTTATGCCTTAGAAATTTCTATCAACCATGCAAGGTAACTATCCTGTGGTGTCCACTAGACAAGTATAGATGCGACTGCTCTGAAGACTCTGAAGATAACCGCCTACAACTACGGAGAATTGGGCCAGAATTGACATCGCACATCACCTTCGGGAGTATGCCGTGGAAATGTATGACACTAATCCTTATGGACTGTGGATCATCGGACAGCACAGATGGTCCATGCGCCCAGGACAAGCTAGAAGCAACGCGCCTGACGATCCATGGAGGGGAGACCTAGCAAACTATAACTAATTATGACAACATCAGAACCTCAGTCGATCTGCGGGAACGATAACCTTCGATCGCACCATGGACAAAGTGTGCAGAATCAGGACAGGTAGAAATAAAAACCATACGGCATGTACCTTCATCCCGTCTTTTGTGATGGTTAAAAAATATGGGAGAACACGTAGGCGGCAGTAGACAACACATCAACAATGATGCCGGTGTATTTTCAGGTCGAAGACACCTCTCTCTTGGTAATCAATATGTTTTTAGGTCTTTGGATACTCTTAAAAATTGTTGTTCTGTGTGAAAATTGAAGAGAATTTCGAGACGAGCACATTGTTTCACATAAATAACTTTTTTATTTGAGCAATGAATGAATTTATAAAAAAATAATTAGTTCGCTGCTTTTTCCCGTGCTAAGCCTGGATTGGCCCATCCCGACGGGCAAGCTGGCACAACATGGCATGGGGTGATAGCTAGGTCTGTGTAACATCCCAATTTGGGAATTTCTGTAAAATTTGCCTAAATTTCAAAATTGAATTGAATTTGAATCGAACTGACACGTGGGCTCCACAGCCATGCTCTCTCTCTCTCTCTCTGGTGGGCCGCACCGTCGCCGCTTCGCTCTACCCGAGCCTATCCAGGTCGCGCCGCGCGAGCAATCATCGCGCGCCGTGCCGGGCTCTGCCGCACCGCACCGCGCCGTCCCCTGTCGCGCTTTGCCGCGCCGCGCGCCGCACCCGTCCCGCCATGTCACCGAGTGCGCCGTCAAGCCAGCCACCGCGCCAACGCCTATAAATGCCGATTGCACGCCTCGTCGGCCCGTTTTTCCATTTTCCCCTGAAGCTCACCGCACCGGCGCCGAAGATCATCCCATTAATCTAGTGAGTCATTGACCGATTCCCCTCACCCCGAGCTTGCTCAATTCACCCTTAAGATTTTCCCCTGCCCAATTTCAAGGGAGCTGGCCAGAGAAGTCGCCCCCGCGGAGTCCCTGCTTCGGCCGCCATCGAGCCCCTCGCCGCCGGTCGTCTCCGCTCCACCCCGTTCGTCTTCTTGGGCTTGGTGAGCACCCACATCACCCCCTCAAGCTCCCCTACTACTCCCTTAGCCCGTGGCATCGTTTGCTAATCTGGGCGTCACTGGCAAACTTTCGGTTCCGCCGCCGCCATCGGGTCGCCGCATCCGGCCGTCTTTGGTCTCGGCAAGGCCGCCATTAGGTCCATAGGAGACAGTAGGTGTGGAGGCACAGCACGGCCGGAATAGGGCTATGGCGCCGCCGGCAGCGTCGCTAAGCCGGAGGTAGATGACGACCTAGGGCCGTCGGATTGGCGTCTAGATTCGTGCGGGCTTAAAGCATAGAGGTGCTGACATGCGGGTCACACCTGCCAGCCGAAAACCCCAATGCGTGTCGGTTAAAACCATGGCTGGAGTCACTACCCTGTGGGCCCTGGCCCCACCTGTCAGATTAAGTGGAGATGCCCAGAGACGTTGGTGCCTTCTCCATGCGTTGGCGCCGTCCGAAAAACTGCCTTCGAACGTTTTTCCTAGGCCAGCACAGGCGCATGCAATGTTGGGCCGTGGGCCGCATCTCGTCACTGGGCCATGTCGACGATTGGGATATCGGTCCCAAGTCAACTAAAGGTTCTTGAGAAAGAGAGATAGAAGACCTGCCAAGCAAGGCAAACAGCAATCAACGAGCAACAGGAAGACACAGGGTTTTTATCCTTGTCGGTACAATAAATACCAGGGTATTAAGAGTCTTAAAGAAGACGAGCTCTCCTCAGCGCGCGGGAGGCCCTTCACTGTCGGGCGGGGCCCAGTCTGGCTAGGCGACGCCTAGCCATGGAAGAGTGCTCTTCGGCACAAAACCTCTATGCGGCCAGGGCCCTACTAGACAACCTACCGGTTCTGGTAACTCCGAACTCCCCGGCGGTGCCGTGGCTGGCCAGTTTGGCCCGCTACGTCGACGCCGCCGTGGCAGTGATGCAAGCTTCAGGGTGCGTGGGAACCGGCGTTTCCGCGTCGTCCCGTTCCTTTGCTTCCCCGCACCCCTCCCGCGAAACTCCTGGCAGGAGGGAGCGGGGCCAGGATGGCAGAAGCCAAGCAACTCCTTCGGCGGTTTGACAGGACAGACACGGCGGTGGGCCGGACCACCGGGCCCACTTGGACGACCGCCATCTACAGCACGGAGAAGGCCTACGCGACAAGCTTCGCCGGCGGCACGATCGAGAGCGCGACCGCGCTATTGCCACCGCTCGCGGAGGCCAGGAGGGGTGCTCCTGCGACGCTGCCCCCGCCGATGAAGGCGGCGCTTCTTCAGCGCCGTCTGGGCGTCGGGGTCAACGGGACGAGGGGCGCACGCAGGAGCAGGAGGCCCTTGACGTCGGTTGCCGCGCCTTTTTGAAGGAGCTATGCCGCGTTCAGTGGCCGAAGAAGTTCCGACCGGCCCCCATCGAGAAGTACGACAGCTCCACCAACCCCGACGAGTTTCTACAGATCTACACCATGGTGATGCAGCCGGTTGGAGGATCGTGGAAAGTTTTGGCGAACTACTTCCCTACAGTCTTCACCGGCGGAGCCCGCTCGTGGCTTATGAACCTGCCACCGGAGTCGGTAGGGTCATGGAAGGAGCTCGCTGAGCTCTTCATCACCAACTTTCAGGGCACTTTCGAACAGCCCGGAGTCGAAGATGATCTCCTGGCGTGGAGCAAAAGAAGAAGTCATGCGACTTCATCCGGCGCTTGGTCCAGTTCGCAACACCATTCCTGACATCTCCATCGACGCCGTCATCACGGCTTTCAGGAGGGGCGCCCGAGACCCTAAGGTCAAGGAGAAGATGGCAACCCGGAACATCAAGACAACGGAGGAGCTCTTCACTTTGGCCCACAAGTGCGCCCTGCAGGCGGAGGCCCGCTTCCGCCCGGCTAGAAGGGTGGGGGTCGCTGCAGGTGGCGAGGTCGGGACCTCCAAAAGTCCCGGCGGAAAAGACAAGAAGACGCGCAAGGCGGCCGAGACCGGGCAGGTCCTGGCCGCCGAGCGTGACGACGACAACAACGACTGCAGCCAGCCGCGCTGGAAGAAAGGAGGAGGTCGCGGCGGCGGCAAGGACGGTCCCCGCAGGGGCGGTCATGACGGTCACCGCGGCCGCGGCGAAGGGCGAGGAGGTCGTCCCGACGAGTGGGACGGAAGGACCTACTATCCCATCCAGCGCAGCAACACCCACAACTTGGCTGATTGCCAGGTCGTTAGCAAGATCGAGGACAAGCGGGTTCACGAGCAGCAGCAAGCATCAGCCAGCGACAAGGGCAAGGATCCGGTTCCGCTTGGTTTTGAACAGGCGAAGTGCGAAGTCGCCTTCATCCATGGCGGGTCGGCCACCTATCCTTCTCACACCAGCTTCAAGCGTGTGATGAGGGAGGTGTGCGCCGTTGTGCCCGGCATAGGGTCAGCCAGGCAGCTGGTGTGGTCGGAGCAGTCGATCACATTCAGTCAGGCCGATCACCCCGCTAGTACCGCCGGCCCGGGACATCTCCCGATCGTGGTTGCGCCCACGGTTTGGAATGTTAGGTTGGGGCGGGGGAAGTTCTATTAACCTCCTGTCCGCCCGAGTCGCTAAAGCGCTTCAGATTCAGGAGCAGGAGCTTCGACCGGCGCTCCCTTTCTTCGGCGTCGCGCCGGGGGCTGAATCCGTCCCTCTGGGGCGCGTCAGTCTCCCGGTGACCTTCGGGGGCTTCGACAACTTCCGCACGGAGATGCTCGAGTTCGAGGTAGCTGACATCGACCTCCTGTACAACGCCATACTAGGTCGGCCGGCGCTGACCAAGTTCATGGCGGCGTGCCACTATGCTTACATGGTGGTCAAGATCCCGGGACCAACCGGCCCCATTATCGTGAAAGTGGATCTCCTCGGAGGCGCTCTGCTGCGACAGGGACGCTCTCGTTCAGACAGGGGCAGCCGGTGCCCAGAAGGCTGAAGCCTCGACACTGGGAGCTCCTCCGGCAAAGATCCGTGCTTCCCTCTGCTCGTCCACGGAGGTTAAGACGATCTCCTTGAGTGAGTCAGACCCGGCAAGGACCGTCTAGGTGGGCGCATCTCTCGACGCCAAATAGGAAGGCGCGCTCGTCTCCTTCCTCCGGTCTAATGCGGACGTGACCGTCCGACATGACTGGGTCCCCAGGGAGGTGATTGAGCATAAGTTGTCCACGTTCCCGACCGGTTATGCAAAAGGTTCGGAAGCAGTCGGTGGAGCGCCAGGCGGTCATCCACCGAGAGGTGGACAAACTTCTGAGGGCGGAGGTCGTTCGGAGCGTCGCCCATCCTAGGTGGCTGGCGAACCCTGTCCTCGTCAAGAAATCCAACGGGCGATGGAGGATGTGCGTGGACTTCACCGACCTCAACAAGACGTGTCCGAAGAATCCGTATCCACTGCCCCGCGTCGACCTCATCGTTGACTCTACGGCGGGGTGCGAACAGCTGTGCTTTTTGGATGCGTACTCCGGGTACCACCAGATTAGCATGGCTGAGGAAGACGAAGACAAGACTGCCTTTGTGACGCCCATGGGCGTCTACTGCTACACAAGGATGGCGTTCGGATTGAAGAATGCAGGCCCAACCTATCAGAGGGCCATGCACATTGCTCACTGCCCGCAGGTCGGGCGGAACCTGGAGGTGTACGTCGACGACCTGGTGGTGAAGTCCAAGAAGACGGAGGAGCTGATCGGCAATTTGGAGGAAACCTTTGCCAACCTGAGGAAGTACTGCATCAAGCTCAATCCCGAGAAGTGCGTGTTCGTCGTTCCGTCGGGCAAGCTCTTGGGTTTCCTTGTTTCCCAGAGGGGGACCGAGGCGAATCCTGACAAGATCGCAGCGATTGAGAATATGAAGCCACCGGTGCGACTTCGGCAGATGCAGTGTTTGGTGGGCTGTTTGACTTCCCTGGGCCGCTTTATAGCTCGCCTGGGGGATAAGAGTCTCCCCCTGTTCAAGCTCTTGAAGAAGACCAATCATTTTGAGTGGACCTCGGAGGCACAGGAGGCGTTCGACGGGCTGAAGAAGTACCTCACCTCACCGCCCGTGCTGGTCGCCCCAGATCCAGGCGAGCAGCTGATTCTCTATGTCGCGGCGAACCCGGAGGTGGTCAGCGCGGTGCTGGTGGCGGAAAGAGAAGGAGTTCAGTGCCCCATCTAGTATATCAGCAAGGTTCTCCATGACGCCAAAACAAGGTACTCGCAGCACCAAAAGATGCTATATGCCGTGTTGACAGCATCCAGGAGGCTGCGCCACTACTTCCAGGGGCGGGAAATCACTGTTTTGACAAAATACCCCTTGCGAGAAATCCTCTTCAATTGAGAGGCGACGGGCCGCATCGCCAAGTGGGCAATGGAGTTGGCCGAGTTCAACCTCAAGTTCGCCCCCCGAACGGCCATCAAAGGGCAGGCTCTGGCGGAGTTCGTCAATGAATGGACTCCGGTGGCCGCAGAAGTTGAAGACACCCCAGCACCCTCGCCATGGACTCTCTTCTTTGACGGCTCGTTCCGGCTGGAGGGGGCTGGGGTCGGCGTTGTCCTGGTGTCTCCCACCGTTGACATTATTCGGCACCTGGTGGTGCTGGAGTTCTGCGCTACCAACAATGCCGCGGAATACGAAGGACTCCTCGCTAGGCTCAGTGTGGCCTCAATCCTGGGCATTCGGCGGCTACAAGTAAAAGGCGACTCTCTCCTGGTCATCAACCAGGCGAAGAAGGAATTCACCTGTTCAGATCCCACCATGGCGGCCTACCTAACAGAGGTACGCTGATTGGAACGGCATTTCGAGGGGTTAGGCTTCGCGCACATCCCTCGCCGTGACAACTATATGGCGGATGAGCTATCCCAGATTGCCTTGTCAAGGGCACCTGTCCCGGCTAGGTATTTGAGGAAAGACTCACGCGGCCGTACGTCGCAGTCCCCGATTCTGGTGGGGACGACATGATTCTCGATGCAGCTCCCGCATCTGGAGGAGACATCGGTATTCCCGCAACAGCTCCCCAGCTCGAGGGAGGATGTGGAAGAACTGCTATGGCGGTTGAGGCGGAAATGCCTGGCCAGGCAGAGTATGCCAGCGACCATGCTAACGTCGTCGCCCTCGTCCGGGAAGGTCAGTGGATGGATCCTATCCTAACCTACCTGCGGGACAGAGTGATCCCCGACGATGACACGTCAGCTGAGAAGATAGCGCGTAAGGCCAAGCGCTACGCCCTAGTAGGTGGGGACCTGTATCGCCAGGGCGCTAACGGAATTCTACTGAAGTGCGTCACTCGGGAAGCGGGGAGCGAAATCCTCTCTGAGATCCATGGAGGCATGTGCGGGAGCCATTCAGGGAGCCGAGCGTTGGTCGGAAAGTTCTTCCGCCACGGCTTCTATTGGGCTACTGCCCTCCAGGATGCCTTCGAGCTGGTGAGGAGATGCGAGGCATGCCAGTTTCACGCCAAGCAGATCCACCGACCAGCCCAGGCGCTGCAAACCATTCCGCTCTCATGGCCGTTCGCGGTCTGGGGGCTGGACATCCTAGGCCCATTCCCGCGAGCAACTGGGGGCTACACGCATCTGTTCGTCACCGTCGACAAGTTCACCAAGTGGGTTGAAGCCTCACTGGTCACGGCGATCACCTCCGCTGCAGCCATAAAGTTCATGAGGAGTATCTTCGTTCGGTTTGGCGTCGCCAGTAGGATCATCACCGACAATGGCGCTCAATTCAAGAGTGCTGACTTTCAAGATTGGTGTGAAGAACTGGGTACTAAGCTGTGCTTCGCCTCTTTCGCGCACCCGAAGAGCAATGGGCAGGTGGTGCGGGCAAATGCAGAGGCACTCAAAGGACTCAAGACAAGGGCGTTCGATTGCCTGGAAAAGCATGGCAAGCGCTGGGCGGAGGAAGCCCCCACTGTACTTTGGGCGCTGCGGACGACCCCCAACAGAGCTACTGGTGAGACCCCTTTCTTTCTGGTGTATGGCTCTGAAGCAGTGCTCCCGTCGGAGCTCGCCTTCGGATCCCTAAGGGTGGCGGCGTACAGCGTAGATAGTGACCCTGACCGGCGTCAGGATGAAGTAAATCTCTTGGAGGAGATCAGAGACAGAGCGGCGATCCGGGCCGCCAGATATCAGCAATCCTCCTATTTGTTATCAGCAAGAAGAGTATCTTGAGAACACTGGCGGTGGCGATCTCGTCCGCGCAGTGAGTTCAGCGCAGTGTGTCGCAACAAGCTGTCTCCCCTGTGGGAGGGCCCCTTTAAGGTGGTCTCAGTATCTCGTCTAGGCTCAGTCAGGCTCGCCTTAGGATGGTCGCGAGTTGGCGAACACCTGGAACGTTGAGCAGCTGAGGAAGTTCTACCCGTAGGTAGCTGTTTCAGAAGCTTTTTGGCCTTCCCTTGGAGCCGAGCGGTGAGGTTTTCCCCCTTCATTGCTCGCCTCGGGGGCTGCGATGTACAAAGCCATCTGCAATATAAAGATAAGTTCTGTCACTCTGTGAGCACTTGTTTTTCGCCTTAAAAAGTCTGTTAGAAAACATTCAGTTGAAAACTTGTAGCGAGAAAGTACTTAAGGCTAATGGCCCCTTAGTAGCAAAGGCGAACACTTAAACTTGCGCTGGGCGAGGCAAGGTAGACGGAAGGCGAATCCTAGCCTGGTGTGTCTGCTCGGCCTGGGCCCTCTGTGCCAACGACGGCACCAGTGTCTTAGACCACTTCCGGAAGCTAAGTTCTCGCCACGCAATGTTCAAGTCGGTTTGCGGAGAGGCCATAAGGGTTGAAGTAACCAGATGCCTTAGGAAAAAGCGCTCGCTTTTAACATAACGTTCTGTCTAAAGTTTTTGGCGATCAGTTGCCTAAGTCCTTTTTTCCGCAAAAATAAAAGATTGCATAAAGTTTAAACGAGATTTGTGGCAGGAAAAGTAAAAGGTTGCATTAACAGGTCTTATGTACGAAGCAAGCGGCGAGAGGGGCCGATCACTCCTCAGCATCGTCGTCCTCCGCTGGTGCGGCGCCGCCCATCATGGACACTCGGTCGGCGGCGACGTCGATGCGAGACCATTTGTCTTGGTCCAGCTGGCGCGGGGGCTCCCCGATGGCGGCGTTGAGGTCGAACGCGGCATTTTTGGCAAGGCAGTTGCCCAAGATGCACCGCGCTGCTTCAAAGGCGTCGCGGCGACCATCCTCGATCGCCCGCGTCCGCATGACCACCGGCAGGTCGCCAAGGGCCTCAGCGGCGTGCATACTGCGTAGCCGTCTCCTCCAGCGGGGGGTACAGGGTAACTCCCAGCGGGTCCAGGACCTTTGCCAATCCGCGGTGAGCAGTTCGCAGCATGGCAGTGAGGTCCCGAAGGTGCTGAAAGTGCGCCACAAGAAGGTTCGCGGTTTCCTTGGCGGCAGAAGCAGCGGCGGCTTGCACCTCCGCATCCTCGCGGGTCGTCGCCTCCTTCGCCGCAAGCTCCCGGTCAAGAATCCATCGTAGCTTGCCGACAGCTTGTGTCGCCGAAGCCAGCGCGCCTTCTCGCATTGCCCAGGTGTGGGAGAGGGCGCGGAGCGCCTCGAAAGAGCGCCCGATGTCAGCGGCGATGGCAGAGACGGCGTTGGTGTCGGCCGAGGCGACGGACGAGAGGTGCTCCAGCCTCAACGTCGGCGTCACAATGTTCTCCGTAGCAGGCAGGACACCTTCCCCTACTACTCTCGTCCTGCGCTGTCCTGGCGGGGCTCGTTCTGCCGTACTCGGAGTTCTCATTAGGGGTGCATGCCTTCTACGAGATCCAGGTGGCACACCTTCCCCTCAATTCCATCGTGATGCTGGCTATCTTTGCTCACCTCTGCGAAATGTTCATGGGGGTGATGCCGAATCTCCCGCTCTGGCGCCGGCTCTTCACACTGCATGTGAGCTCGCGCTTGAGCGGGGCCGTGGGGAGCTGCTACTTCTCGCTCCGCGACTCCACCGCCTTTATCCCGCTCGCGCTCAAGTCCAACTGGAAGGACTGGTCGCGGCAGTGGTTGTACGTGGAGGACTCCAGTGGTTGCGACGAACTCACCTTCCCTATGGGCTTCGCGGAGTCCCTCACCTGCTGGGGATCTCTGCCCGACGATGCGGCGGATACAGAGGCGATGCTAGCGCGCATTGCTGACCTCCGCCACAATGGGCTCACCGGAACCCATGTGGTGGCGGACTTCTTGCGGCGCCGCCTCTGCCAGCTTCGCATGAGGGCGCGCCCCGCCTGACAGTACTACGGCGACGATGATGGGACCCGCATCGTCCCTGGAGGTGAGTGCTCTTGCTCTCTTTTGGGTCTTCTGATTTTGTAGAACATCTTTTCCTTCTTGATTTTTTGCTAATTCGCAGCTTTTTCCTCTTTCTTTTTTCTTTTATCCAGCCGCAGGGAATGTGTCAGAGGAGGTGATCCACCAATGGCTGGCGGGGCTCCTGCCCGTGCCAACCAGCGATGCCCCTCTGCCTGCGAGCATCTGCCCCCTCTGTGACTGGGACCCACGGGAGCGCAACCCGTACTTGCGTGCGCTGCCCCCCATGGAGGTTTCTGGTCCCGCGGTCCAGGTGGTCCATCGACCCCTGCAAATCCGTGATCAACCCTCGACGACGGCAGAAGCGTCTGCGGCTACCGCTCCTTCTGTGGCCGTCGCGCTTCCCGCCCCGACCGACGCCGACCGCGCGCTTGGGAAGCGCCGCCTCATCCTTTCTCAAGACGATGACGACGAGGGCTAGGTGAGCCCAAAAAGGCTTCGCCCCACGAGTCCTGAGCTGCCTCCACCTTCTTTGGCCCCCTCCAGCGGGGGCCCTGCTGCTGACGCCGCCGCTCCGCCACCTGGCGAGAGCGTGGCGACTCCTCTATAGCCGACGCCGCCTACGCCGGCTTCTTCTGCGCCGGCACCTCTTGTGCCGGTGTTTGTCGCGTCGGCACCTCCTGTGCCGGCATTCGCCTCGACAGAGTCGCCCGCGGTGATTCCGCCGCCGCCTCCACCTCCCTCATCGGGAGGAGGAACGGCTGCGCCGGTCCCGCGGCCGAGCGGCCTAAGGCTGCCCCCCTCCGCCTTCGCCTTTGGAGGGCGCCGATTCAGGTAGCTTTCTGGATGCATGTATTTTCACGTTAGGGTTAGCATGCTGCATGTTTTTCGCATACCTGAAGCCTTTTCTGGTTTTTGCTTCGTGGGGCAGGACGGATCCTATGGCTTCGAGCTCTGACCCACGCGATCCTCCTGCCCCCGTCCTGCCTTCAATCCCGTCGTGCGCAAGGAGGCTCTCCTTGCGTTGGGCAAAAAGAGTGCTCAGCTCAGCCGAGAGCTGAGTTTGTCACCGCGCGCACCCGGAGGCCAAGGCGAGCAAGAAGCCGAGGAGCAAAGAAGAAGGTCAAGCTTCCCGCGGCAGGTATGCAATGGCGAAGAGAATCCCCTTTACATTCTACCGAATCGAGCAGGACTTAACTCGTTTCTTTTTCATCAGCTACCCTGGAGATCGCCAGCGACAACGTGGACACGGCGATCGAGCAGTCCTTGCTGCCCGAGCACCTACACGGTGCTTCGCAGGCAGTGAGGTTAGCCGCCCTCAAGGACAAGCTGGCAGCGTGGAGCGTGCTTCCGCCGGGCTCCAGCGACTAGTTCGACGCGCTGAAGGGCTTGGTGGAGCGGCTGGAAGCTGAAGAAGCGGGGCGCGCCACCACGAAGAGCGGGGCCAAGGAGTTAGTTCCGCTGGCTGCCCGGGGTCTGGCCGAATAGACAGCCCTGGTTACTTCGTCGCAGGGGCAGATCATCCCTGTGTAGACGGTACCATCTGACTAGCAGGGCAAGAGTCCTGCCGCCAGGGAGGAGGGCGATATCCGCGAGCAGGGAGCGCAAGTCGCCCCGTCCACGGCCCCACCGACGTCTCCGAGCAAAGGGGCGCCGGTCTTGCCCGAGGTCACTCGGGCAGACGTAGAAGAGGAGGAGTAGGAGCTCGAGGGCAACAAGGATGCTGCCGCCAGTCCTCCTAGGACTGAAGTGGCCAGGGACAGGAGGCGAGCCCCCAAGCGAGCGCGCTCCGGCAAGAAGAAGGTGCAGCAGAGAGTGCATCGTGCTGCGGCCATTCCGACCAGCCGGGGCTTCGCAACCCAAGGTCTCGAGGAGCGCCTTCGCCAAAACTTGAAGAACAGGCTTCAAGAGGTAAACATCAAACAAAACTTTGCCCACTTAAGTTACAAGGAACCCATTGTAACGGACTTGTTCTTCTCTTACTCAGGTCTTGCGGGGCACCATGGAGGACTTGGAAGAAGGCGTCGCCACAGAGTACGGCGCCATTCTGGGAGCTTTCCAGGAGCACTGCCGGGCAAGGGGGCTTGAGGGTGAGTTCTTCGCGCCGGCCAAAAGCCGGAGGCGGCTCAAGGCGAAGGTGAAGAACCTCAAGGTCCAACTGACCGAGGAGAGGCGATCCTCCGCAGCCCTCCAGGAGCAGGTGGCGAGTCTGTGGGTCTCACAGGAGGAAGCCGAGGAGCTTCGCGGGCTGGCCGTGAGGGTGAGCACTTCGGAGAAAAGGGTCAAGGAGCTGACCGAGCAGCTCAAGACCACCGAAGCAGCGCCTTAGTCAGAACGAAAGCCTGACCGAGGAGCTGCGGGCCAAGACCGAGGAGGTCGAAGCCCTCCGTGC
This sequence comes from Raddia guianensis, assembly GCA_036346415.1. Classification (NCBI taxonomy): domain Eukaryota; kingdom Viridiplantae; phylum Streptophyta; class Magnoliopsida; order Poales; family Poaceae; genus Raddia; species Raddia guianensis. Next base: position 32,714,496 of record CM070544.1, read on the forward strand.
AGAGGCCAAGGAACAGGCCAAGCACAAAGCGATCAGCAAGGAGGAAACTGAGCGTCTCCGAGCTGAAGCCAAGGACAGGATCAAAGCCCAAGCGGAAGCCCTGCGCCTCAAGTTAGAAATTGAGGAGCTGAAGGAGCAACTTGCTTCGAAATAGTAGGGTGTACCCGAAAGGGCCTTGTACCTGTAAAATTTTGTTAATGTAAATAAAGCTTACCTTCTCCCTGCAAAAACGAGCAGAAAAAAGACAAGAACAAACAGGAAACAAAGAGCAAGGCAGGAAAGCGCGCTAGAGAGTTTTTGAAAAACGGTAGGACGCCAACCTAACTCCCAGCCCCCGTTGTGCATCTGCTCGAAAACCTGAGTTTGCAAACTCGAACAGGTGCACAAGAAAAAGAGCGACACCCTAGCCCCGGTACGGACGATGCTTGAAGACCTAAGTTTGCAAATTCAAGCACGTGCGTAGAGAGATAGAGCGACACCCGCATCCTGATCGACTCATTCCATGAACTGCTCGTCAACGTAAATTAAGCGATTTCAAAGGTAACCGAATAAGGAAAGTGCCTCTGCCGCGGGTGCTTACAAGAGCAGGCTTTGCCAAGTGGTTGTGCCAAGCGCGGTAAGTGCCTTTGCCGCAGGGGGCTTACAAGAGCAGGCTTAGCCACAAGGCGAGAAAGCCGTGTTACGTAACCCTGAGTTTAGGAACTTGCTGAAAGTAGATACGGGCAGGGAAATCCTGAAGATCGCGGAGCCAAGAGTTCGCAAGACCGGGCAGCCATCAAGTGTTACCAGAGAGATAGTAGTCTTAGAAGACAAGAAGTGAAAATGGCCGCATGGGGCCGCGAAAATTCACTATTAATTGGATTGAACTTTACATGGCAGCCCGAGAGACTTGGACGAACTAAAGGCGCAAAGTTTGACAAAAGCGCGGAGCTAAGAAAACAAACGAAAGACCTACACAAAAAACTTATGAAGCCGGTCGAAGTTCCAAGTGCTGATCAGCTCTCTCCCGTCCTCCATTGCCAGGCGAACAGCCCCCGGGCGAGCAGTAGAAATGACAGTGAAGGGGCCCTCCCAACGGGGAGTTAACTTGTTGGCGTTGGACAGGTTATGGACGCGGCGCAGAACGAGGTTGCCAACTTCAAAGCCCCTGGTCGAATAGATTTGGCAGCGTGCCGGCGAAGATCTTACTGGTAGCGCGCCATTCTAACTTATGCCCGTTCGCGTGTGCCTTCGAGGAGGTCGATTTCGAGCAAGCGCTCTTGCTCTGTGTCAATCAAGATGACCGAGCTCTTGTGAGACGAGCCGAGTATGACTTCGGCGGGCAAGATAGCTTCTGCACCGTAGACCAGTTGAAAAGGGTTTCCCCGGTTGTCCGGCTGGCTGTGGTGCGAACGGCCCAGAGGACGGAAGGAACTTCATCGACCCAGGCTTTGTTGTGCTCGCTAAGCGCAGCGAACACTCGCCGTTTGATACCTTGGACGATCTATCCGTTAGCTTCTCGACTGCTCCATTGCTCTGTGGATGTGCCACAGAGGCGAAACAGACCTTGGTGCTCAGCTGTTCGCAGTATTCCTGGAATAGCTTGCTTCTAAACTGGGGACCGTTATCGGTGATCAGCTTGTGGGGAATCCCGAAGCGCGTGATCACATTGTTTTTGAAGAAACGTACAGCCGTTTTGGCGTGAAGAGATGACACAGGCTCAGGCTCAATCCACTTTGTAAAGGTATCGATGGCGACGAGCAAGTGCGTGCAGCCTTTGTACCCCTTGGGAAACGGGTCGAGCAGATTCAGACCCCATGTGGAGAAAGGCCATGATGGGGGATCGTTTGGAGCTGTTGGGTGGGCTTATGGGCCTTCCGGGTATGAAATTGGCATGCCTTGCACTTAGTTACCACATCCCGGGCATCCTGTAACGCTGTGGACTAGTAATAACCCATGCGAAACGCTTTGCCGACCAGAGTCCTGAAGGAGGCATGGTTGCCGCAGGCACCCTCGTGTATGTCCCTAAGAAAGAACACACCCTCCTGTTACGAGATGCACTTGGAGAGAACTCCTAGAGCACCTTGCTGGTAAAGGATGCCGTCCACAAGCTTGTATGGACTAGCACGCCTTATAAGCCGGGAACGCTCGGCTTCGTCGTCGGGCAGGGTCCCATCTGCATGGTACCGAACAAATGGCGTTTTCCAGTCCGCAGCCTGCTCGTTGACGGAGACAGCACCACCTGTCTCTGTTGCCTCGTCCGAAGACGTGATAGAGGGCTTGTAAAGGTGCTCGATGAGCACCCCTGCCGGGACAGGTTCGCGTGAGGATCCAAACTTGGATAGCTGGTCGGCCAAGAAGTTGTCCTTCCTAGGCACGAAGAGCACCTTGAAAAATCAAAAGTGCCGCTCCAACTTCCTCACTTCAACCAGGTATCGCGCCATTGAGTCATCGTAGCACTGATATTCCTTATTTACCTGATTGATGACCAGCTGTGAATCTCCCTTCACAGTTAGCCGTTAGACGCCGAGCGACTTGCACGCTCTTAGTCCCGTGAGGAGGGCCTCGTACTCCGCAGCGTTGTTAGTCACCGCAAAGTGTAGTTGTATAGAATACTGGATTTGCTCTCCTTGAGGGGAGATGAGAACAAAACCAGCCCCCGAGTTTCCAAAGGCGTGAGCCGCCAAAAACATGGTCGTGGTTTCTTCAGGTTGCTCGGGAGCTTCTCGATTTGGGCGGCAAGTCCATTCGGCGACAAAGTTAGCGGGACACGGGATTTAATAGCGTTCGGACGACAAATGTAATGTCGAACTCTGCTAGTTCCATTGCCCACTTAGCTATGCGTCCGTCAGCTTCCTTGTTCCTTAGGATTTCGCCTAGAGGGAACTTGGTCGGGACCATTATTTGGTGCGCCTGGAAATAATGCCGAAGCTTCCTGAAGGACATGAGTAAGGCGTAGAGCAACTGTTGGACCTCAGGGTAACGCTCCTTTGATCCATGAAGTACCTCACTCACGTAATAGATTGGCCGCTGGATGCCTTCCCTTTCCACCGTCACGACCATGCTCACCGCTTGTGGCGTGCATCCTAGATATAACAAAAGCTGTTCACCATGTCGCGGGATAGTCAAGATAGGTGGGTTGGACAGGTATTGCCTCCGAGATCTGTCAGCCTCTGTCCACGCGAAACCATTGTGCTTGCGCAGGGTCTTAAAGAAGGGCAGCCCGCGTTCGCCTTGACGGGAAATAAACCTGCTCAAAGCAGCCATCCGCCCTGTGAGACTCTGGACCTCCTTAACGGTGTTCGGAGCCTGCATGTTTTCAATGGCCTCGATTTTTTTAGGGTTACCAGAAATTCCTTGCGAACCTATAACATAGCCGAGCAGCATGCCAGATTGGACACCAAAAGTGCACTTCTCTGGATTCCATTTAATTCTATGCCTGTTGAGATTATGAAAAGTCTCAGCCAGGTCTTTTACATGATCCCAGCATACTTGCTCTTTACAACTATGTCGTCAACATAGACCTCCAGGTTCCTTCCGCGCTGTTCTGGAAAAGTCTTCTCCATTAAGCGTTGGAAGGTGGCACCAGCATTGCGCAGACCGAAGGACATGGTCGTATAGCAGAAAGTGCCGAAGGGGGTGATGAAGGCAGTCTTCTCTTCATCCTCGGGGGAGATGCTTATTTGGTGATAACCGGAGTAAGCATCCAGAAAACTCAAAAGCTGGGCATCTGTAGTCGCGTCAACGAGCTGGTCTATGCTAGGCAGCGGGAAGTTGTCCTTAGGGCAAGCCTTGTTCAGGTCAGTGTGATCGGCACACATCCTCCACTTGCTGCCTTTCTTCTTCACAATAACAGGGTTGGCTAGCCACTCGGTGTGATCAACCTCGCGGATGAATCCAGCAGCGAGCAGCTTTCCAAGCTGATCCTTAATGATCCCCTGCATGAAATCCGAAAAGCGACGAAGCTTCTAGCAAACAGGCTTTTTGTCCAGCCGGACTGCCAGTGTGTGCTCGATAACCACCCTTGGGACTACGGGCATGTCAGACGGCTACCAGGCAAACACGTCTGCATTAGCTCGGAGGAAGGCGACGAGCTCGCTTTCCTATTTGGGGTCTAGATTGGCCCCCAAATGAACTGTCTTGGAAGAATCATCAAGAGACAACGGAACTTCCTTGGTCTCTCCCCTTGGCTGGAGAGAAACTTTGGGGCGGGCAGACTTGGTCTGCGGTACTTTGGGACCGCGTGGGGGAAGCTGGTCGACCAGGGCAAGGGATTGCTGGCGCTTGGCCTTGCCGGCATCACCTTTTTCGGGTAGGGTGGGCATTGGGCCCTTGCCGTTGTAGAATTCCTTGAGCTTTGTAGCCCAAGTCCTACAATGGTGTATATCGTGTCCGTAATTCTGGTGGAACGAGCAATATCGGTCACTTGGACCTTTCTTGCCTTGATCACCTCCCTGGGCAGGCTTCTTGCCCTTGTAGTTATTTTTGGGCTTCTTCTGCCCATTCTTGGGAGGAGGTGCGCGATCTAGACCGGCGATGGTGTTGTCCTGCGCACCTTTGTTCTTTTTCTTCTAGGACTTCTTGTCACCAGGATTGTTACTGTTCTTCTTCTTCTCATCTACACCAGGCTGGGCGGGAAGCTCGCCCTTGTCGAACGCCTTCTTGTATTGAACACGCTCTACCGCGTTGGCATAGCGATCAGCCGCCTTGAACAGATCGTTGGTGGTCCAGGTCTCATTGATCTCGAGATCCTGGGTGAGCCGCTCGTGGCGGACATCGTTTTTGAAGGCGCGGACAACAGATTCGTCCGAGATGTTCGGGATTGTGTTGCGGATTTTGATGAAACGCTTCACGAAGTTGCGGAGGGTCTTCCCGTTCATCTTGATCATCTGGTGCAGATCATCCTCCTTGCCCAGATGCACGTAACAGCTCTAGAAATTGGCGATCAGAGCGTCACAAAGTTGGTCCCAAGAGTGGATGGAACCTTCCTGCTGATTGAACAGCCACGTCCGGGCAGCGCCCTCATGGACAGTTGCAAGGTAATTAGCCATGACTAGCTCGTCACGTCTGGCTGCCATGATGGTTGTAGCGTAGATGGAAAGGAATTCCTCTGGGTTTTGGGTCCCGTTGTACCTCTCCATGTGGCCAGGTTTGAACTTGGAAGGCCACCTGACAGCTCGGAGCTCGTCAGAGAAAGCCATGCAACCCAAACTGTACGCCCGACCACCTTCTCCTGCAGAACCTAGTCTTGAAAAGACGTTGGTCCTGTTGCGCGAAGGGACTCTGGTTGAACGGGAAGATTCTGCTTGGAGGAATTCTCTCCGGGACAATCCTCCACGCTCCTTCCTCGTGGTCGCAACAATGCGCTCTTTCCGAGGGGATCGTCCGTGATCGCTGCGCGCCCGCTTGCTCCTGTGGTCGCGGCGACCATAGGGACTTGGAGACCGTTGACGACCACAGGAATCTTACTCGTAGCGAGTCGTCCTTTGACGGTGACGAGGGTCACGCGATTGATCTGAGCGTTCGCTGTCTGAGTCGTTCCGGGCAAGTTGATTGCGTTGCCCAGAGGAAGTGTTACCTTCACCTATGGACTTAAGGCCTTCAGCCAGTCGCTCTAGATGAGAAGCAACAGCGTCGCCCATGAGGGCGAGATTGTCCTGGTTGGCGGATCTGATCACCGTTGCCAGGGCTTGAAGTCGTTCCCGACTCTGCTCAAGGGGTCCTGGGATCCCTAAGGCATCCGCGTCTTGCTCGACCAGGGTCAGGTTACGCAGGGACTCTACTCGAGCAGGTAGGATTTCTGCCGGGGGACTTGGCGGAGACACACGAGTCGGGTCGCGCCGTTGACGCTTGCGCTGATCGTGAATCTGCGCCTAGGTTTGATTGATCGAGGCATCTAGGCTACGGTGAATAACTTCTTGTTCGCGAGCAGCCGGCGTAGCCCCATCTTGTCGCCGAGCAGAATTAACATGCTCAATCTCTTCTGCCGCCATGGCCCCCGCATGATCCCCTGAGGTTTCTGCGCCGGCCATGTTGATGCTGCGGCGGCTGTGAGGTGGCACACTAGACGGCGTCATCACTGTGTCGCCACAGGAGGAATCGACCGACATAGCCTTGGAATCCGAGAGATCTAGACCAGCGTAAAGATCGTTGGTTCCGTAATCATCGTCGATGACGAGAGCTTGATCTAAGACCATCTCCGGAACATAGCCGGAGATTTTTGTCCTAGATACAGAAAGCGATCGAGATCGAACGGATCGATCTGATCTGACAGGGGACGTGACATCCTGTCCTTTTGAGTCGTAGCCCTCAGGAAGAGTTTCCTGGTCGCTGAAAGAGTTCGACATGCTCGAATAGACTGATCTGCTGATCCCCACGGACGGCGCGAACTGTCGACGGTTGGGATATCGGTCGCAAGTCAACTAAAGGTTCTTGAGAAAGGGAGATAGAAGACCTGCCGAGCAAGGCAAACAGCAATCAACGAGCAACAGGGAGACACAGGATTTTATCCTGGTTCAGGCTTCTTTATATGAGAAAAGATTACAAGGTGGAACCCGACGAGACGAACAAGTCTCGGCGAGATTATGCGTGTCCGAGATGAAGTATGCGATCTTGACGTGTGATATTGGATGCCCCCTACATGCCGCAGAGGCCTTGCTTTTATAGTGTTGAACAACCGACCTACCGAGGGATAATCGGGCCGGGCTAACTACGAGTACGTAACGAACTCATATACATGCCAAATACATCCTGAGTGTCGACAGGTGACTAACTGGGGGGTCACCGCTGGCAATGAATTTGTACGAGGGGACGCTAATCAAGAACTAAGCCAGATGGGTAACACAAGACAGGGTTATACAGGTTCAGGCCCTCAACGGAGGAGGTAATACCCTACTTCCTGTGCTCTGGGATTATATGGTGTATCAAGATACGAGATGCAAGATGAAACTATGTGTATCTATGTCTATGCCGATGACCTCTACCCCCTCCCTTTATATAGTGTAGGGGGAGATAGAGTTACAGGATATCTCAGGATCCCTGGTAACTAATTTTGTTATGCAGTTACATGGAATGCATGTGTCGATCTGCTAATTACATGGAGATAGATTATATCCTCGGGAACTTCCTTGCGGCTCAAGCCGTACGTAGCTCGAGTGGTCTTTATCTTCAACCGGATGATTCAGGTCGCCCCCTATCTGCTCCCTTATGGGCCTTCTAGAGGACACCCGGGGCCCATATAGTCCACAGTAGCCCCCGAGTGCTTTACGATCAAGTCAGATGTCCGGCCGACTGGTTTCACCAATACCTCTTTGTAATCTGAAAAGAGATTGTAAAGAACTCAAGAAATCTTAATTTTTTATGTCGAAACGATGCCTGGGTTGGCAATACCAAACTCCAGCTCACTCAGCCCATTGGGCACATCACCACAACAGATGATTTCGGCTACTTGACACCCACTCCTGCAATGCAGGAGCAGCGATTGGCCCATCATGAGGCATGCCTTAAGCCATGTCTCCACAACTTCTGTCTTGCAGCATGTTGTAGTTTAACGTTGCGAGGGATATTGACGTCAGGCGCCTAGCCTTAACTTGTAAGAGCTAGCACTTGGCCCAGCATGGGGCACACCTTTCAGCCGGGTGGTACCTGTCCCAACCGGAGGAGGGATCAGCATAGGCCCCTCGGGGCGTACCGACTGGATGCAATTTTGCCGAGAGGTATTTGTACCCGGGGAGCGGTGTACAACAGGCGACCGTATAGAAGGCATACCTCAAGAAATTGAACCCAAGTTTCACCAACACCCAATCTCGAGCATGCGAAGCTGGCTAGTGACCCAACATGGGTATGTCGTGAAACACCTTTTAACCTTGGCTCTGCCGGTCATATGCCCTCTAGGGTGTACCGAGGCCGAATTAGGCTTGATTTTAACACCTTGCCACCGTTAGCGGCGTGTTAAGACAGCCTGTTACGGGGGTCGCCCTTTGCAGTTTTGGCCCAACCCCAATTAAGGGGAAGGCGAAGCGTCTTCGCGCCCTTTTCTCACACAGCCGAAGGGACGCGTGTCTTGGTCGGAGACCGTTTTCGCACCCACCTCCGTTCCACCGCCATGATGGTTTTACTGTGTTTGAAACGGATTCCAAGGCGCGACCCTTGAATTTCTTCGTGTATAAAAGAAACCCCAGGGGCGGAATACCGCTTCACCACCAGCCTTTATTTTGCTGAGTTTTCTTTTTCCTCTGCGACTCCCAAGAATCTCCACCCCACCCCGCTCAGAGAGCAATGGCGAACATCATGGAGATGATCCTGGGATGGATCGATGCGGCCCTTGCAAGGGAGGAAGAAGAAGCCGCCGCCAGGGCCGCCGCCCAAGCTCGCGAAGATGAGCTCTGGCGGCAGTTCGCTCAGATGAGGGCGGAGGTCTCCGCGGAAGAATCCCTTAGGGTTCTGATCGGCGGGTTCCCGCAACTCTTCAAGGTGCGCCTCCCTTTGAAGGACGCACTGGTTGCTGCCCTCCTCGCGCTCGAGGGGTACAACTGAGGCCCTCCCGCCGGGGTTTTTCTTCTTTTGTTCCTCCACGAGCCAGCGACGAGCCCTAGCTCGATGTGCTGTGCCGCGAAAAATATGTAATCAGGCCTAAGAGCCCTTTCAATGAAGATCCTTCGTAATCTTTTTGGTGTTTATGCTTCAATTCTGCAATGCTACTTTTCCTCGACTTGATCTCGAATCCGCAACATCACCTCATCCGAGTAGTTAGGCTCGTCTGCTCCTAGGCAGGCAGTCGGCGCTAGTGCAGACCTCCCCGAGGGAACCATTCGGCCGGCCGAGTGATTATTGGGCCCCTTGCGGAAAGGCCGCATCCGGCGCTAGACTAAGGCCCAGCCCAGAACGCGAAACTATGCCCGTTGCGATAAATTAGGAACAGGGGAGCGAAAGTAGTTCACCTTGCTCACTTTTCGCGCCAGTCAGTTAGCTTCTCCAGCACACTCCGCCACTAGGGTTCCTCTCCGCCATCACCTCCGCCACCACCCGTCTCCAATCGCAATGGCTCCACCCTCCCCCACCGCCACTGAGGCAGCTGAGAGGGCGAAGAAATGGATGAAGTCCATCACGACGGAGCGGAGGCTACAGAAGTTGGTCATCCTTGGCGTGCTTCCCTCGGAAGGGTTCGTGTCTTGGCGCGCTGCCGCCGGCGAATCCTGCCCCACCCCTCGTCCGGACGAGGTAGTGGTCTTTGAGTCGTTCTTCCTCCGCGGCTTCGGACTTCCTTGCTCTTCCTTTTTCCGGGGTTTGCTCTATTTTTACGGGATTGAGGTTTCGCACTTGAACCCCAATTCCATTTTCCATATCGCGATCTTTGTCCACGTCTGCGAGGCCTATTTGGGGATCGCTCCTCATTTCGACCTCTTCAGATTCCTCTTCCTTCTCAAACCCTACCCCAGCAAGGACAATCCCAAGGCTGCAGGCGGCGCGGAAATCCAGTTGCGGGAAGGGGTCAAAAGTTTTACTTGATCTTAAGCTTTAAAACTTCCAACAAGGGTGGCACTGGAGTGCTTCTATTGTGCCAACTCACCTTCGCCCTCCCTTCCTTTCGGGCGAAGTGCCCCACAATCCGTCCCTCTGGACTTCCGCCTCGGCCGGCGACGAGTTGAGCAGTGAAGGAACTTCTTGCTATTCTCCGCAGAGCCAAGTCTGCTGGGCTGACCGGAGTTGGGGTAGTATGGAACTATACCCAACGCCGTATCCAGCCCATCAAGGAGAGGGTCCATCCCGCCTTCGAGTACTCGGGGACCCAAGACACCACTCGGGAAACCCACGAAAACCTCATGCAGAAGGAGGTCATCAGCCGAGTGGTTGAACTTTTTGCTCCGGGCACGGAGATAACTACAGTGGATTGCCCGGCTCCTTATAGTTTAGGATACTTGCCTCCAGCGGTAAGGAGAAGACCCTTCTCAACTCAACCGCAATTTGTCAATTGTAGAGTCAGAATTAATATGATACGATATGTCGCAGGGGCGTGAGGCCTTCTTCTCCGCTCCCCCGGTCCCGGAGGCTCCACTCCCCAAGGGGGCTCCTCGCAAGCGTCCTGCCGAAGGCTCAACGAGCGCTCCTCCGGCCAAAAAGGGCAGGGAGGATGCTGCAAGGGACTCGGATGAAGAGGATGAGGATGACGACACCGCCCCGCTTCTTTTCCGCCGCCGTTGCCCAGCGGCGAAGTCGCCACCAGCCCAGGCCGCGCAGCCGCAGAGCCCTCCGCCACATCAGTCTGCCGGCCCAAAGGCCGCGTCTGGGGCGAAGGAGACGCCAAGCTCGGGTCCGAGTGGTTCGGACATGAAATTCAAGATGAAATACGTCCCGTCACACAGGTACTCTTTCGTAACGCCAGGATTTCATAATTTGTAGAGATGCATATCTTGAAAGAATTCCAAATGCTTGCAGAAAACCGGTGGATGACGATGACGAACAGCCTCAGCCTTCCGGAGGCTCGGCTCGGCCCGCTTCTCCTCGTCCGGATTTCGAGCCCGTCTGCACAAGCCGTCAATCCTCGTCGTGAAGGGAAGATCCCAGCTACAGCTCAAAGCTCGAGCCGAAGTCGAGGAGATCCCTCGCCCCTCCGCCAAAGCTCCCACTCCACCCTTCCGACTGAAATGGTGGAAAGAGATGGAGGGCTACGAGGTTGACGACGGGCAGGAAGCCGAAGAATGGGAAGTGTTGGAACAAGTGACCGCCATCCAAGCCGAGATGTACAAGGTAACTTCTTCTCTACGAATCCTCGCTCTGCACGGGGGGGATCCCACTAACGACCCTCTATCCTTCACGCAGCGCATGAAGGAGAGGTCAGCGAAGACCGGTGCATGGAGAAAGCGGTGGGAGAGCTAAAGGCAGCGGCGAGTTTGACAACGCTGTATGCCATAGCGACAATTCCGTGGCCGGATCGAAGAGCTCCACCGCGAAGTCACTGAGCTTCGATTCCGCCACGTGGAGGAGTCCAACACAAACCGAGGTATAAACCCCAACCCATGCTAAATCTCTAAGAAGGATATTTCGTAGGTGATGGTCTCCAATATTTGCCGTCGAGTGCAGCTCTGGAGGCGAGGCAGAAGGCTCTGGAGGCGAGGCAGAAGGCTCTAGAAGAAGAAGTCCGCCAAGCCAACGCTCGAGCCGAGGGGTCGACTAAAGAGTTGGAAGGTAACCTTTCTCAACTGGCTCTCCCTGGCTCAACCTCATTGACACTCGACTGATATCTCATCCGACCGGTCAGTGCGAGCCGCCGCCCGGACCTCGACGGGGATTGCCCCAATAATTGAATGCCTCTATCCGGATGAAGAGCCGCCAAATGATCCCGACCTCCTGGTGGCTCATCTTGAAGCCATTCCCGAGCGGATCAAGGTCTTCACTCGGGGGGCCGCAATAACGTGCACCAGCCAAGGCCTCGCCATCGCGAAGTCAAATTATCCTCGCCTGGACTGCGGGGCCGTCAAGGATGGGTTCGCTTGCTCGGAAGAGAAGGCCGTAGCTCTGTTAGAGGAGGTTCGTCTGACTGCTGTCCAAATAGTGGATCAGTTGGACTCAGAATCGCGTATCCGTAATAAGAACTCTGGTTGATCCCGATCTTGGTGATCAAACTTATCCGAATAATATGTTTTATCCTTTTTCATGAGACGCATTCGTCGACTGGTCCAGCCCCCGAGTGCTAGGAAGCAGCACTTGGCTTTCTTCCTATGCAACCACGAAGTAGCTAAACGTTGTCGAAAGGGTATTAACGCGCCATTACTCAAGAATTTTCATAGTACTCGAATGCGATCAGCACATGTAGAGAGAAAACAACTTTATTAAAAAGGATAGGGTGCGGTTGACTCCGCACACTATTTAGTGTAGCCCCCGACTTACTGCTTGGTCGTTTACGGCCAAGTAGCAAGTCAAAAGAAAGGGAACTAATTACAAGCTGCTTGAATACAGAATTCTAAGAATAGAAACGACGTAGCTGCTCGATGTTCCAGGTGTTAGGCACGTCAGATCCGTCTTCACGTTGCAGCCGGTAAGCCCCCGGGCGGGTCACCTCAGCGATCAAGTAGGGGCCTTCCCAGAGTGGGGAGAGTTTATGCTCGTGCTTCTGATTCCTGCGGAGGACCAGATCTCCCTTGGAGAACGCACGGCCCCGTATGTTGCGCTGATGATAGCGACGCAGGCCCTGTTGGTACTTGGCCGATTGGATCATTGCTGCTTCCCTGGCTTCCTAGAGCCGGTCGAGGTCTTCGTACCTTGCTTCATCCGTCTGATTATCGTTGTAGCCGGCAACCCGAAGGGACCGGAACTTCAATTCAGTCGGGAGAACCGCCTCTGAGCCATAAACTAGGAAAAAGGGGGTCTGCCCGGTTGCTCGACTTGGGGTCGTTCTGAGCCCCCAGAGCACCGAAGGCAACTCCTTCACCCAGCGCGTTGCGTATGGCTTTAGGCAATCGAAGATTCGGGCTTTGAGCCCTTGTAGCACCATTCCGATGGCGCGTTCAACCTGTCCGTTGCTCCTTGGGTGGGCTACCGAGGCGTAGCAGATCTTGATGCCTAGCTCCTCGCCCCAATCTTGAAATTCGTTGCTCTTGAATTGAACGCCATTGTCGGTGATGATGCGATTGGGCACGCCGAAACGCACAACGATGTCCCGGAAGAAATCGCGTGCTTTGGCCACCGTAATGACTGCAACCGGCTTGGCTTCAATCCACTTGGTAAACTTGTCGATGGCGACGAAGAGATGAGTGAATCCGCCTTGTGCTCGCTTGAGGGGGCCCACCATGTCTAGATTACAGACGGCAAAGGGCCAGGAGATCGGAATCGTCTGTAGATCTTGCGCCGGCATGTGGATTTGCCGGGCGAAAAACTGACACCCGTCACATCTGCGTACTATATTTTCGTGATTCGTGGCTGCGGTTGTCGAAAAAATCCTCGCCGATGGCTTTGCCTACCGAGTGCTTAACTGCTGCGTGATGCCCGCACTCACCCGAGTGGATTTCGATGAGTAGATCCCTGCCTTCTTGCTCAGATATGCAGCATATAGTACCCAGGCGCTTTTCGAAAAGCTCGTCCCCGACTACCTTGTAGCTTTTACTTCGGCGTGTGGTGCACTTGGCCAGGCTTTGATCTTCAGGCAGCTCATCACGAAGGAGATAATCTAAGTAAGGCTGTGTCCACCCGGGAATGATTGATAGTGCCTCTGCGTCGGGTTCTGGCTGCTTTCCTTGATCTTCCCCGGTGCAGATGGTAATTTGATTGATGGTGCGCGTAGCTCTTGGACGAAAACACCACTCGGGACCTGGGCCCGAGTGGATCCCATCCGTGCTAGCTCCTCTGCTGCTTCGTTGTCGTGGCGGAGCACGTGAGTAAGCTCCAGTCCGTCGAACTTATCTTCCAGTTTGCGTACCTCCTGACAGTAAGCCGCCATATTGTCGCCGATACAAGACCACTCTTTACGGACTTGGTTGACCACGAGTTGAGAGTCGCGCGTACCATTAACCGCTTAACGCCGAAGCGATATGGCAACGCTGGAGCCCGTGGATGAGTGCCTCGTACTCGGCGGCGTTATTCTTTGACAACAAGCGATTCGGAGGGCGAAGCGTAGCTTCTTTCCAGTCGGCGATATGAGCAAAATTCCAGCCCCCGAGCCGCTGAGCATGAGGGAACCATCGAAGTACATTGTCTAGTACTCGAGATTCTCCTTTCTTCTTTGGGTTTGGGCTTTCATCCACTCGGCGGACTTAAGTCGGCCAACGCTAGATTTAATGGCTAGTCGAGGCTGAACTTTATTTCAAAGGCTCCAAGCTCAACTGCCCACTTGGCAATCCTCCCAGTGGCCTCCCGATTGTGGAGTATGTCTCCAAGCGGGAAAGAAGTGACCACCGAAATTTCATGCTCTTGAAAATAATGCTTGAGCTTCCGCGATGTGAGTAACACAAACATCGTAAGCTTTTGAACTTGCGGGTACCTTATTTTGACTTCGCCAATACTTCGCCACTGGTAGACCGGACGCTGTACCTTTTGAAGGGAGCCCTCTTCGTCTCGCTCCACAACCAGGGCGCTGCTGATGACGTGGGTCGTTGCACCAATGTAGAGTAAGAGGGGCTCCTGGGGCATGGGAGGGACCAACACGGGCTGATAAGTCGCACCAGCGTTTTTCAATCCGAATGGCATTATGATATAGCAAAAAGCACCGAAGGGCGTAATAAACGACGTTTTGATGCAATCCTCTTCCATCAGACTGATCTGCTGATAGCCTGAGTAGGCGTCCAGGAAACTCAGGAGCTCGCACCCGGCGGTGGAGTCCACCACTTGGTCGATGCGGGGGAGTCCAAAAGGATCCTTGGGACACGCTTTGTTGAGGTCGGTGTAGTTGACACACATGCGCCTTGTCTTGTTTTTTTCTGGACCAGGACCGGATTGGCGAGCCAGTCAGGGTGATACACCTCTTTGATGAACCGAGCGGCCAACAATTTGGTGATCTCACTTCTTATGGCGTCCTTCCGATCCGGGGCTAATCTTCGTAGGCGTTGCTTGACGGGCTTCGCCTTTCCGTCGACGTGGAGGGAGTGCTCGATCACCTCCCTCGGAACTCCGGGCATGTCCGGAGGTTTCCAAGCGAACACATCCTGGTTGGCCCGGAGGAAAGTGACGAGCGCGTCTTCCTATTTGCTGTCGAGCCCTGTCCCAATCACGGCCGTTTTGGCCGGATCAGACGGGTCCAACAGGATCTTCTTTGTTTCTTCGGCTGCTTGGATGGAGGTTTTGGCCTGCTTCTTGGCGGGGACATCCCCTTCCTCTTGAAGGTTTGCGACCTCCAGTCGGATCTTCTCCATCTCGGCGGATGAGTCCAATGCCTGCGCCATTTCGCAGCTCTCATTGTCCGCAGCGAGGTGGACTGTTTAACGTCACCAGGGAGGGTGATTACACCGTTGGGACCTGGCATTTTTAAGACGAGGTAGGTGTAGTTGGGAACCGCCATGAATTTGGCAATCCCTAGCCTTCCCAAGATGGCATGATATGCCGTCTCGAAATCGGCTACTTCGAAGCTCAGACTCTCGGTCCGATAGTTATCCTTGGTTCCGAACGTGACCGGCAGAGAGATCTGTTCGAGTGGTACTGCGGACGTCCCGGGGATTACCCCGTGGAACGGAGACGATCCCTGCCGTAGCTCGGAACGAGGAATATTCATTTGGTCCAGGGTCTTGACGAAAAGGACGTTGATCCCGCTCCCGCCATCGACTAGGACTCTTTTCAGCTAGCTTCCTCGCACGACCGGATCCAGCACCAGTGGGTACCTCCCAGGGAAGGCGATACGGTCCGGGTGGTCCGATCGGTCGAAGGTGATGGGCACCTCGGACCAGCGCAAGTATTTTGGTGTCGCGGGCATGATAGCGTTGATCTCCCGAGTGGTAAGCTTTTGCTTCCGCTTGGACTCGTACGCATCAGAGCCCCCAAAGATGTAGTTGATCTCGCGCTCGGCGTCTTGGTAGTCTCCATCAGGTTTCTTGCCTTGACCGCCCTTAGCCGACTGGTTCGCGCTGTCGGCGAACTTCTGCAGAATGAGGCAATCTTTGGCGGAATGTTTTCCTTTGGGACGAAAGGGACATACCGAATCCATCACTTTCTTGTAATCATTGTCGTTGGGGGGCTTAGGCCGGTTGCGCTCCATGTTGGCGACCATCTCGTCCCCCTTCCGTTTCTTATCTTTGGGCTTGCCTTGCTCGTCGTGGGGCTTCTTCTTGGGGCCTCCTTCGTTGCCACCACGATGATTTGCGATGGCTTCTTCAGCTTCGGCCTCCTGGTCCGCCATCGTGAACATGGCTTTGAGATTACGCGGGGGGTCTCGGGTCATCTGCCTGATCAGCTCCTCGGATTGGCATCCGGCGAAGAAGGCGTCGATGACTGTCTGCTCCGAAACGTCCCGGATCTTGTTCTTCTTCTTGGTGAAGCGCTTGATGAACTCGCGAAGAGTCTCATTCTTGCGCCGGTGTAGCTGTCCAATCTCCCATCTCCCGCTGGCCTTTCAGAGGTCCCTTGAAATTGGCGATGAAGCGCTCACGGAGGTCGTCCCAAGACTCGATAGAGTTCTCCGGAGTCCTGTTAGCGTGTGCAGGCGGTTGGGGTCAAAGCGACCGGCAAGTAATTTGCCATGACGTTCTGATCTCCTCTTGCCGCGCTGACTGCTAAGGCGTAAACCTGCAGCTAGTTCTTTGGATCCCTCTCGCCATCGAACTTGTCGATGCCTTTGAGGTTGAAACCATCCGGCCAAACCACTCGGCGAAGGTCCGGGGTGAAGGCCCGAATCCCCTCCAATGGGCGTGGTCGCCTCCGCGCTGGGGATCTACTGCGACGCCCCCGGCGTGGCCCTTGGCGCTGCTCTTGGCGGTGGTCGTGCGGTGGCGGTGCTCTCGCTTAGTCATCGTCGCGGCGACTTTGGCGGCCCCGAGCTCCGCTTCGCGATGTGCTGCGCTCCGCCGTTTGGCCGATATCTGGCGAAGATCATGGGCGGCGATGGTGGAACCGCCGCTGCCGAGGCGCGGCCCGGTTCGATTCTGGTAGATCGATTGCATTGCCTCGTTACATTGTATGGCGGCCATCTCGACCATGGCCGTCGCCGAGCGAGAAGTGCGGGCGAGGGCTGCCTTCAGGAAGTTGTGGCGTGATAGTCTCAAGAAGAGTCTTCGACGCGATGACATTAGCCCGGGGAGTGTTGTAGACCTCCTGATCCCTCAGCTTTACCGCGCGAAGCTCATTCTGGACATCGCGGCCGCGGGTGCGAAGTTGCTGTACGCGATCTCGTTTTTCCGCCGGACGAGGATCCGGAATCGCACCGGCATCAGTTTCCTCGTACGCGACGATCGGGAGACGGAGTGGTGATCATCCGCGCCTAGGACGAAAACCTCTCTGTAGTTTCGAATTTCAGCGCTCCCGTCAGACTCCGAGTCAGAGGCGGAGAGGCTGACTTGCTTGCTCTGTCCGATGGGTTGGCCACCATTGATGACACCCACGAACATAGATGGATCTGATCCGAGTAGATTTGACGTGCTCGCCGACTGGTTATCTCCTATCCGAATAACCGAGGAACCCAGTGCGAGAGTCGCGACGGAATTCTCGAGTCCGGAGGGAAATCCAGTCGAGGCAGAAGGGTTGTTGGGCGAAATAGAATTCACGCCCGAGCGGTCGAGCCCGCCGAGTTCTTTTTCGTCGGCCTCCAGGGGAGGCGCGAAGGTGAACAGCGAGGGGGTCAATCCGTAGAAGGCGCTTGCTAGATTCTCCAAGCCATAAGGCAATGGGTCACATTGATCGCGCGCGGCCCCTTGCGAAGGAATCTCTCCGGGGGAGAGAGGTGCAGATTGCCGATGCCGTCGGCGATGAAGTTCAGGCTGCCGAAGCGAAGAGACTCTCCTAGCCTCATGGCGACGTACGGCGATCTTGGAAAAGCCATCCAACTTGAGAGATGATCTTGACGCTGCCACCTACTTGGCGCGCCAACTGTCGACAGGTGACTAACTGGGGGGTCACCGCCGGCAATGAATTTGTACGAGGGGACGCTAATCAAGTACTAAGCCAGATGGGTAACACAAGACAGGTTATCTGAGTTCAGCCGTCAGAGGAGGTAATACCCTACTTCCTGTGCTCTGGGATTATATGGTGTATCAAGATGCGAGATGCAAGATGAAACTATGCGTATCTATGTCTATGCCGATGACCTCTACCCCCTCCCTTTATATAGTGTAGGGGGAGATAGAGTTACAGGATATCTCAGGATCCCTGGTAACTAATTTTGTTATGCAGTTACATGGAATGCATGTGTCGATCTGCTAATTACATGGAGATAGATTATATCCTCGGGAACTTCCTTGCGGCTCAAGCCGTACGTAGCCCGAGTGGTCTTTATCTTCAACCGGATGACTCAGGTCGCCCCCTATCTGCTCCCTTATGGGCCTTCTAGAGGACACCCGGGGCCCATATAGTCCACACTGAGCTAGATAAGGTATACTCCAATTCTTGGGGATCACGACGTCTGCTCCAATCCGGGAAACCTTGTTCGGGTCTTCACGTAGCCGTGCAGAACTCTTGTTCGAGCCGGACTCAAACTCAAGACCTAGGCCACTACACACCGTACCAAGCAGGAAGCTGTTCGGTAGGATGCTCATGGGCCTGATAGAATATTCTAGGGAGCTGGGCCCTAGAGGCACAGGGTGCCTGGTGCAGGGTTTTGCTAGGGCTTACCCAGGAGGAGCGCGTAGTAACACGTGTAGCGGGGAGATCGCTGCCATCTGAGGGATGCTTCCAACACAATGTGTGGCCATCGGGCGGAGGCCCTCTGGGACCATTCCTGATAGGGACCGGCATGGGTCATCACTGAGGGTGATGAAGGCCACATTTCCCCAGGGTGACGGTCGGCTAGTAAGGGCTAACAACCCCCTAGGCCGAGGTGGGCATGACATGGCAAGTGTGGTCCACAACAGGATTGCCAAATCCTGGAATGATGGTAGATCTATGAAATGTTGGGGGCAACTGGAGGATAAGTTAGGTTGATCTCTTAAGCTGGTTATGTATTTGATCGAGAGTTGGTCGAATGTGGGTTGTTCGGTATGGTTGGTTGATCAGTTGGGTTTGAGGTGCATTATTAAGATGGTATAACCTTGGTTTATATAAACAAGATAAGCTATAGCTGATGCTAGATAGGATGATTTTCTAAGTCTCTTAAATCTAGCTTTACGCAAATAAAATAAACCCTTTTCCCAAATAAAGCCTTCTATACACTAATTGCATTAAGGAAAGTGTTAACTAGCCAGCGTTTGGATGACGCTGACCTCACCTACTTACATTCTTTAGACAAAGGAATCGAGGAAGACCCTTACGCACAAGACTTCGGCACACCTGAAGAGTCTTAGGGGTTGCTCTGGTCACTGGCAGAGCACTTAACCAATAGAATTATTTTGGGTACATATTTTGGGTGATGGCTGCAAACTCTGATATTGTTTTGTATATAAAGGCGTGTATTGTCCGCCTTACTAAACTCGCCTGAGGTCTTAACTTGGCATGTAATATTCAGGAATTCTAAATTATCCTGGTATGCTTGTATCGGTAACGTGATCTTCCGCTCTAGTGTACCGATCCAGCGGCTAGTGCACTGGATCGTCGACCCTCAAGGTAATTTAAAATTGAGGGCCGACAGTCTGTATCAAGAAACGATAGGCTCTGGCATAACTGGCCCGACATGACACCATTCGAAGATGTACCTATGTCTACATGAATGATTTATATTAGTTTGTCTGTCTACAAAATTATAAATTTTTACTTTCAAATCTTGTAGTTTTTGTCTAAGATGAGCAAGTGGATATGTCTACAAATTTTAATTTGCATATAAAAATGTTCTTCGCGGTTCACACAATAATTAATCAGTTTGTGTCTTCAAGCCTACTGCAATGGATCAAATCACATCTGATTGGACAGAGGGCACGATTCGCTTAGGGCATCTCCAATGATGCTAAACCAGTTATATCTAAAAACTACATCTTATCTTTTTTTTGCTTACGTGGAGGAGGGAAGGAGAGGAGAGAGATAAAGATTAGCTCTTAGCTAAGGTGAACGATGGCGATTCTTCGGCATTGTTCTCCTTCTTGGAGGCATCACCGTGAATACGACCCCACCTCCATGGTTCTAGAGCCACATATTACCAGAGCTATAGTCCTGGTATGGTTTTACTGCATGCACAACATATTATAGTTGATTCCTCACTCATTGATTACAACGAGATGCATCGATGGCACAAGTTCCTTTGAAATGGGATGTGCCACGCGAGAATTGAAGTTACTCTGCACAAGATGATACAACACTTGGCATTTAAAAGGAACTAGTGTCGATGATGAAACTCCGGGCAATCGACAACAGAGAAATGACCAATAATATGTTGAGCATGCCCTAAAACCATGCATCGACCATAGCAATGTTGTGATCGACCCGTTTACGCAACGGGAAAGGATCGGGGTCAGCGGGAAGCATCTGTGTCAACGGCCAAATGAGAAGCTACTGACATTGCTTGCTCTGTGTCGGTGGCCTCTACAGGCCCGTCAACACAGATCATGATCAAAGCAATTCCTCCCACTTGGCTAGCAGCGCGCGGCGCGGCGCGGGCTCACCCCACATCGTGGGTTCGAGCCCTGTTCAAGCCCCCCGTTTTTTTGGGTGTATCTGTGTCGGCGGCATTAGCTTGGCCGCCAACACAGGTCCTCCTATGAGTACCGGTTAGAATATATGCTAAGTCTCATTGGGACTTAGCACATGTCGCCTCCATGCCTCGCACCACCGCCGACCCGCACTACACCCTCCGTGCAATTCATCCCGCCCTCCACCGTCGCCGCCCCCTCCATCCCCCGCTTTGCGTCGCGTTGCTCTCCTCCTCCTTGCTCATACTGCGCAGCCCATCCTTCCTCCTCCGCACCGCCCCCTACACCCCATGCCGCTGCCTACCGCGCCGCGGCGCCCCTTCTCCCTCGACCGCGCTGTTGCCTCCACCCCACGCCGCCGCCTTCTCCCTCCGCTCGACATCTACGCATCGTGCAGGTATGGCCGCTTTTTTTTTTATGGTTGTTCTATCGTCGGTGTTTCGTGAACCGACGACATAGTAGATGTAATTAATGAGCATAAATTAATTAGGAAGGTGCAGTACGCTTAGAGTGTAAGCAGTAATATAATTTGTGCCAGTCCATTCCTTGTGTAACCTAAACCAAGCTAGAGTCAAACCCGTTCGGGCGTGCTCCATATTTTTGTAATGAACTCGAACGGTGATTCATTGTGTAATATTACAAAAGGTATTGTGCACCTGAGCTATCCACGTTTTGGAAAGCCCATGGATATGAGTTTGAGAATGGTGGTCATGACCACAGGGGTCTATGGGTCAGATTTCTGGTAGCATAACGTTGTCGTTCTCCTAGTGCATAACATAAGTGGTATGCCGTACCCGTTGTTGCACTGGGGGGACTACAGAGTTATGTTGCCAGAATTCTGACCCGTGCACCTCGTGCCATAACCACCATATTCAAGCGCACATCCGTGGTTGGTGAAATATCGACGGTGGATGTACAATGGATGGATGAAGTCTGGACGGCACAAAGATGAGTGGTTCGACAAGGCTGGCCCTTTCGTGGAAGATGCTTTCCAAAAATTCCCCAATCCTAATAAAGTGGCTGTTCCATGTCCCTATGCTACGTGCTCGAACACCGAGAAAAAGAAGAGTTATTAGTGAGCACCTCTGTAGGCATGGCTTCAAGGCTAATTACTTTGTATGGCTATATCATGGCGAGAGGATGCATACGGCGCCGGTGTGTAGCCCTGTGGATTGTGGGGGGGGGGGGGCTACGACGAAGTCAATGTCGATAGACTAGACGAGGTCATGGATGATGTGGCTTAGGCTTATGATCTCTCTTCCGAGGAAGAGTCTGAGCCACTCACCCAACAATTCAAGCAGCTCATTGATTATGCCAAGTTGTCGTTTCATGAGCATACCAATGTGAGTGTGCTCTTGACAGTGTCCCCATCTAATGGAAGTGAAGACTGTCGGTGTAATAAATACCAGGGTAGGAAGACTCCTCAGGACCCTCAGGAGGCCAAGAGGGCCCCACGCGTCAGGCTCTGAAGGCGAGGCGAGGGCCTCACGCGCTGGCGGGTGCGGGCGCAGCCCCTATGAAGGAGGAGGCGGGGCCCCACGCCGGGCGGGTGCGCGGTGAGCCCCTCTGAAGGAGAGGCGAGGTCCCACGCGCCAGTGGGGCCCAGCGGCGAGGCGTTGAGAAGGAGTCTTGGGACGAAGGCTCCCCCTGCTGCGAAGGACGAAGCGCATTTAATGAGACATCACAGCGGATAGACAGCTGGAAGACATGATTACGCGCTCTGCTGACCTTTGCGTGTCTGGCGCGGCATCAACGGGCACGTAAGAATTGACCGGCAGAGAGAAGGTTTGCTTGAGGAGGCCGCCCGCGTCAGGAGGAGCAGGAAGGGCCCCACCCGCAGACTCACCGGTGGATTTGGCGGGTCGAGGCCACTGCGGCACGCGAGGCGGCGCCAGCGCAGCGTGGGCAGTGCACGTTTGTCTCTTCTGCCGAAGTCGTGTGAGTGTCTTTGAAGTCTCAGACGCCTACCCCTCGGCTCTCTCCGCCAGCCCAAAGCTTGTATAAAAGGGGAGGAGAGAGAGGGAAGGGGGTACGTGCACTAGCATTCGTGCATTCGAAACGCTCTGTAAACACATCCCCATTCAACCACAATCGGAAAAGAGCTAAGGCTCGGCAGAGTAGGACTATTACCCGCGAGGGGTCCGAACACTGTAAATCGCGAATCGCTCGCTCGTTGTGCCCGACGCCAAATCGAACCGAGCTTGATCGAGTTGGCTAGCGATCTAAAAATCTGACCAGGTGTGATCCGCAGTGGTTGAGCGGAGAAACACGCCGCGATGGCGCGCAGTAGGGGAGCGCTAGCATCGGTTCAAGCTCTTGACCCTTCTTCAGCGGCGATGGCGAGCAAAGATCGCGATGGAGCAGAAGCGGCGCTAGAGCCGCAGCCACGGAGTCGGCCGCGGCGATGGCGGTGGATCACCCGGGCGGTGGCCGCCCGCCTAGGGTTGGAACCCTGGCGGAAAGCACCCGCCTCGGCCCAGCTAAGCGGCGCCTAGCCTTGGAGGAGTGCACCCCAGCACAGAACCTCCATGCGGCCAGGGCCTTGTTGGAGAACCCACCGGTTACGGTGACTCCGGACTCCCCGGCGGCGCCGTGGTTGGCCAGCTTAGCCCGCTACGTCGACGCCGCCGCGGCGGTGGTGCAAGTTTCGGGGAGCGGGGGAACCGGTGTTTCCGCGTCCTCCCGTTCTTTGTTGCCCTCGCACTCCTCGCGAGATCTCGGATGAGGGGGGGCCAAGACGACAAGAGCCAGGCGACCCCTACGGGGGCTCGGCCGGGCAGGCGTGCAGGTGGCCGCGATCTCCGGTCTCATCTGGAGGACCGCCACTTGCTGCATGGAGAAGACCTGCGTGACAAGCTCCGCAGGCGCGCGACCGAAGCGCTTGATCGCATGCGCCGCCGCCGCTGGGACCAACAAGAGGGCTCCCGTAGAGCTGCCCCGGCCAGTGAGGGTGGCGCTTCTTCGGCACCGCCTAGGCGACGGGGGCGGCGGGGCGAGGACCGCGTCCAGGAGCAGGAGGCTCCCGAGGTCGTGTGCCGCGCCTTTTCTAAGGAGTTGCGCCGCGTCCAGTGGCCGGAACGGTTTCGTCCGGCCCCCATCGAAAAGTATGACGGCTCCACCAACCCTGATGAGTTTTTGCAGATCTATACGACGGTGATGCAGCCGATGGAGGGTCGGGAAGGTTCTCGCGAACTACTTCCCGCGGTCCTCACCGCGAGCCCGCCGTGGCTCATGAACCTGCCCCGAGTCCGTGGGGTCATGGAAGGAGCTCTCGGAGCTCTTCGTCACCAACTTCGTGGCACCTTGAGCAGCCCGGGTGAAGACGACCTCCACAACGTGGAAGCGAAGAAAAGGAGAATCGCCGGCGACTATATTCGGGCTTCACCAGTCCGCAACACCATCCTCGACATCTCCATTGACGCCGTGGTCACGGCATTCAGGAGAGGCGCCCGAGACCCCAAAGTCAAAGAGAAGATGGCCACCCGCAAGATCAAACTGACGGAGGAGCTCTTCACCCTGGCGACAAGTGCGCCTTCAAATGAGCTTCGCAGATCCGCCCGGCCGCTTGGCGGGACAGCTGGTGGCGAGGCCGGGACCTCGAGGAACCCCGGCGGCAAGGACAAGAAGAAGCGCAAGGTGGCCGAGACCGGGCAGGTCATGGCCGCCGAGCGCGACGACGACGATCATGCTACCTGCGCAATAAATGGCGGCGGGCAGAAAAGAGGAGGAGGTCGCGGCGCCGGCGGGTACGGCCCCCGTAGGGGCGGCCGAGGCGGCGGCTATGGCGTCGCCGTAGCCGCGACGATCCTCGCCGGGCGGCGACGGCGGCGAGACCATCGCCCCGTGAGTGGGGACGGAAGGCCCATCGCCCCATTCACCGCAATAACTCCCACGACTTGGCGGATTGCCATGTCGTTAGCAAGATGGTGGACAAGCGAGTCCACGAGCAGCAGCAGCAGCAGGCGTCCGGTAGCGGCAAGGGCAAGGAGACGGCTCCGCTTGGTTTTCAGCAGGCGGAGCGCGAAGTTGCCGTCATCCACGGCGGTTCGGCCACATATCCGTCCCACGCTAGCTTTAAGCGCGCGATGAGAAGTGTGCGCCGCCGTGCCCGCTTTGGGTCGCAAAGCGTTGGCGTGGTCGGAGCACCGATCGCGTTCGATCGAGCCGATCACCCACCAATACCGCTGCCCAGTCATCTCCCCGATCGTGGTCGCGCCCACGGTCCGGAATGTAAAGCTAGAGCAGTCCGTGGTAGACGGAGGAGTTCCTCAACCTCCCCGTCCGCCCGGCAAGCCGCGGGCGCCCAGATCCAGCCAGCGGAGCTTCGCCCAACGCCCCATTCTTCGCATCGCGCCGGGCCGAGTCCGCCTGGCGGGTCGATCTCGGTGACGCTTGAGGTTCGACAACTTCCGCACCAAGATGCTCGAAGTTCGAGGTGGCGGACTTCGACCTCCCTACAACGCTATATACCGGGTCGGCCGGGCGCCGACCAAGTTCATGGCGGTTTGCCACTATGCGTACATGGTGGTGAAGATCCCGGGACCAGCCGGCCCCATCGTCTTGAAAGTGGACCGCCGGAGGCGCCCGGCTGCGACAAGGACGCTCTCGCTTTGGCGGGGCGACGGTGTCGAAGGTCAAGCTCGACTCTAGGAGCTCCTCCGGCGAAGACCCGTGCCTCCCCCGGTTCGTCCGCGGAGGTTAAGGCGGTCTCCCTGAGCGAGTCAGACCCGGCGAAGACAGTTAGGGTGGGCGCCTCTCTTAGCGCAAAATAGGAAGGCGCGCTCGTCTCCTTCCTCCAGTCTAACGCAGACGTGTGTGCGTGGCAACCGTCCGACATGGCTGGGGTCCCCAGGGAGGTGATTGAGCACAAACCGGTCATGCAGAAGGTCCGGAAGCAGTCGGTAGAGCGCCAGGAAGTTATCCGCCAGGAGGTGGACAAGCTCTTAAGGGCGGGGGTCGTCCGCAGTGTCACCCATCCCAGGTGGCTCGCGAACCCGTCCTTGTCAAGAAATCCAACGGCATCGGAGGATGTGCGTGATCGCACCGACCTCGCAGGCGTGCCCGGCGATCCGTATTCGTTTCCCGCATCGATCTCATCGTCGACTCGACTGCGGGGTGCGAGCAGATGTGCTTTCTGGATGCGTACTCCGGGTACCACCAGATTAGCATGGCCGAAGAAGATGAAGACAAGATCGCTTCGCGGACGCCTATGGGCGTCTCATCGCTACACAAGGATGTCGCTCGATCGAAGAATGCGGCCCAACCTATCGAGGGCCATGCACATCGCCACCGCCCCAAATAGGGCGAAACACGGAGGTGTGTGTTGATGATCCGTGGTGAAGTCCAAGAAGGCGGAGGAGTTGATCGGCGACCGAAGAAACCTTCACCAACCCGAGGAAGCATCGCATCAAGCTTAACCCGAGAGAATGTGTGTTCGCCGTTCCGTCGGGCAAACTGCTGGGATTCCTCGTCTCCCGTGAGGGGATTGAGGCGAACCCCGACAAGATCGCAGCCGATCGAGAACATGAAGCCCCGACGCGACTTGGCAGATGCAAAGGCTTGGTGGGTTGCTTGACCTCCCTGGGCCGCTTTATAGCTCGCCTGGGGGATAAAAGTCTCCCACTGCTCAAGCTCCTAAAGAAGACCAACCAGTTCGAGTGGACGGCGGAGGAGCAGGAGGCGTTCGACGGTTTGAAGAAGTATCTCACCTCCCCGCCCGTCCTGGTCGCCCCGGACCCGGGCGAGCCGCTGATCCTCTACGTCGCGGCAAACCCCCAGGCGGTCAGCGCGGTGCTGGTGGCGGAAAGAGAAGGCGTTCAACGCCCCATTTACTACGTCAGCAAGGTCCTCCACGACGCCGAAACAAGATATTCACAGCACCAGAAGATGCTCTACGCCCGTCTTGTGGCCCCGAAAGCTGCGCCACTACTTCCAGGGGCGAGAAGTTACGGTGTTGACCAAGTATCCCTTGCGGGAGATCCTCTTCAACCGCGAGGCGACGGGTCGCGTCGCCAAATGGGCCATGGAGCTGGCAGAATTCGATCTCAAATTCGCTCCCCGAACGGCCATCAAAGGGCAAGCTCTGGCGGAATTCATCAGCGAGTGGACTCCGGCGGACGAAAGCTGAAGACACCCCAAAGACTCGCCGTGGACTCTCTTCTTCGACGGCTCATTCCGGCTGGAGGGGGCTGGGGCTGGCGTCGTCCTGGTGTCTCCCACCGGTGATGTCGTCCGGCATCTGGTGGTGCTGGACTTCCGCGCCACTAACAACGTCGCGGAATATGAAGGACTGCTCGCCGGGCTCAGGGCGGCTTCGACCCTTGGCATCCAGCGGCTACAAGTAAAAGGCGACTCTCTCCTGGTCATCAACCAGGCGAGGAAGGATTTCTCCTGCTCGGATCCCGTCATGGCGGCCTACCTTGCGGAGGTGCGCCGGTTGGAGCGGCACTTCGAGGGCTTGGGCTTCATGCACATCCCTCGCCACGACAACTACATGGCGGATGAACTGCCCCTGCATTGCCTCATCAAGGGCACTCGTTACGGCCGGGTCTTTGAAGAAAGACTTACGCGCCGTCCGTCGCAGCCCCAACTCGCGCGGGACGACGCTTTCCGACGCAGCTCCCACTTCGAGGAGACGTCACCAACCTCGCTGCAGCTCCCGCTGTTGGAGGAGGCGAAGAACCGCCGAGGCGGTTGAGGCGAAACGCCGTGCCAGCGGAGTACGCCGGCGGTAATGTATGTAACGCCGCCACACTCGTCCGGAAGGCGATGGATGGATCCGATCCAGCCTACCTGCGGGATGGAGTGATCTCGACGATGACGCTGGTTCGGCCGAGAAGATAGCGCGCAAGGCCAAGCGCACATACGGTAGGTGGGGACCAGACGCTGTGGCGCAAACGGAATTTCACCGGCGCGCACACGGGAAGCGGGAGTGAAATTCTCTCGAGATCCATGGAGGCATGTCGAGGGAGCCATTGAGCCGGGCGTTGGTTGGGAAAGCTTTCGCCACGGCTTTATTGGCCTACGCGCCTCCGTGATGCCTTCGAGCTGGTGAGGAGATGCGGGCGTGCCAATTTCATGCTAAGCAGATCCACCGACCGCCCAGCGCCGCACCATTCCACTCTCTTGGCCGCTTCGCGATCCGGGGCCGACATTCGGGCCCGCTCATGGGCGACCGGAGGTTATACTCATCCGTTCGCCGCCATCGACAAGTTCACTAAGCGCGTTGAAGCTCGCCGTCCCGGCGATCACATCCGCAACGGCTATCAAGTTTATGAAGAACATCTTCGTCCGTTCGGTGTCGCCAATGTAATCATCATCGACAACGGCGCCGCTTAAAAGTGCTGATTTCAAGACTGGTGCGATGAGTTGGGTACTGGCGTGCTTAGCTTCGCTGCGCGCACCAAGAGCAATGGGCAAGTGGAGCGGCAAATCGGAAGTACTCAAAGGACTCAAGACAAGGGCTTTCGATCGCCTGGAGAAGCGCGGCAAGCGCTGGGCGGAAGAAGTCCCCACCAGACAGGGCGCCGCGACAACTCCTAACAGGGCCACCGGCGAGACTCCCTTCTTCCTCGTGTACGGCTCAGAGGCGGTGCTCCCATCAGAGCTCGCCTTTGGGTCCCCAAGGGTGGCGGTGTTTAGCAAAGACAGAGACCCTGACCGGCATCAGGATGAAGTGAATCTCCTGGAGGAGATCCGAGACAGGGCGGTGATCCGGGCCGCCAAGTACCAGCAGGCGCTGCGTCGTTATCAAGCAAGGCGTGTATGTGTGAGAACACTGGCGTATGCGACCTCATTCGCAAGAAAGTCCAAAGCGCAAAGTGGGCGCCACAAGCTGTCTCCCCTGGGAGGGCCACTTCAAGGTGGTCTCGGCCTCCCGCCAGCTCACCAAAGCTCAGATTCGAGGATGGTCGCGAATTGGCGAACACTTGGAACGCCGAGTACCGAGGAAGTTCTACCCAGGAAGCACCAAGAGCTTTTTTTTGGCCTTTTTTTGAGCCGAGCGGCGAGGTCTTCTTCCTTCACGCTTCGCCTCGGGCCCTGATTGTACAGTCATCTTCAATAAGAGATAAGTCCTGTCTCCTTGTGGGCACCCGCTTTTTTCTCCTCAAGTCTGTTAGAAAGCATTCGCTGAAAGTCGTAGCGAAAAAAGTACTCAAGGCGGATGGCCCTTAGTTGTAAGGATTTAACGCTGCGACTCGCTGGTTTGGCGAGGCGGCGGAAGGCGGGTTCTAGCCTGGTCGTCGGCTCGGTTCAGGCAATGCGCCAACAATGCAGCACCGCGACTAGACCACTTCCGAAGCTAAGTTCTCGCCACGCCGACGCCCGTGGTCGGTTCAAGAAGAGGCCATAAGGGTTGAAGTAACCAGATGCCCGAGGAAAAGCGCCACTTTCAGCGTAAAGCTCGCTTAAAGCTTTTTGGCGATCGGTGGTTTAGCTCGAAAAGGTCTCATAGAAAACATTCGCCGAAAAGTCGGTAGCGAAAGTACTTATGGTCGATGGCCCTTCATCGCAAAGGCAACGCTTATAACTTACGCCGTGCGAGGCAAAGCGACGGAAGGCGGTTCTAGCCCGGTGTGTCGGCTCGGTCTAGTCAATGCGCCAACAGCAAGCACCGCGACTAGACCACTTCCGAAGCTAAGCGCCGCCACGTAATGTTTAAGTCGGGTTGCGAGAGGCCATAAGGGTTGAAGTAACCAGATGCCTAAGGAGCAGCGCCACTTATGCGTAACGCTCAGCCTAAAGCCTTCGCGCCAGTGCCCCTGATCGCCAGAAGTTTAAATTGTGCGGAGTTCAAGTGAGACTCACGGCAAAAGAGCAAAAGTTTGTCTCGCATTGATAGGCAACATTTACAAGGCAAAAGACAGGGAGTCTCTACTCCTCCTCGTCTTCGCCTTCCGCCGAGCGGCGTCGCCCATCATGGACACGCGGGTCGGGCGGCGGTCGTCGACTACCGCTCAAACCGGTCCACCGGCGCGAAAGGCTACCCGTGGCGCATCGAGATCAAACGCGCGCCTCGAGCAAGACAGTTGCCTGCATGAACCGCTGGCTGCCGAGAGCGCTTTGGCGATCGTCTTCGATCGCTCGCGATCCGCAACGCCACCGGAGACGCGCAGGAGGGCAGCTCGTCCCACGGCGCCAACAGATCGCGCAGCAAATTGCCTCTCCCAATGGGGATGCAAGGTAACACCCTGGATGCAGGACGCCCCGGAAGCCGCGGTAGGCGCGGCGGAGCATGTCGGCGAGGGTTCGGGCGCCAAGCGTTCCAAAGCGGAGGTTCGATCGCTTGGCGGCGGAGGCAGCGGCGGTTTACGCCGCACCTCGCTGGTCATCGCCTTCCTTCGCGGCGGTCTTCGCCAAGGGCTCGCCGCAGCTTCGCCGGCCGACGCTTCCGCCAAGGCGAGGGCTTCTCCCGCCGCCAGTGCGGGAGAGGGTGCGGTTCCGGCGAGCGCCTTTACGCCGGGCGTCACGGCCGAGATGGCGGCGGCGCCACGTGGACGCGGTGGGCCGAGGGTTCTCGGCGCGTCGCGGCGAACTCCTCCGCCGCCAGAGCAGCCTCCGTCAAGGAGCGCGGGCAGGCTGGGGCTAGCGAGTCACATGGAGCAGAGCTCGACGCCCTACCGCCTGCTCCAAGAAGGACAAACAGGTTCAGGTATGCAAAAGCGTAGCATGCTAACCCTAATGTGAAATATGCGAAGCGCAGGGAAAGCCAACTGAAGCGGTGCGCCAAGGCGAAGCCAAGGGGAGAGCCAAGTCGCTTGTTTGCGGCGGCGGTGCAAGACGGTCGCAGCCGCCGCTGCCGTCCAAGCAGGCGCCGCGCCGGGTGAGTGGCGCCGGCAGAAGCACCAACAGGGCAAGAGAGGCCGACGATTGCCGCGCCGCCGCAGCAGAGGCGCCAGCGCGGACGGAGCGGAAGAGATCGGCGCAGCGGCACCAGCTCGGAAGAGGTCGCGGCTCGCCCGGTGGCGGAGCGGCGGCGGTAGCAAAGCAGGTCCCTCATGGAGGGGCCGGCGGTGGCGGCGAAGCTCAGGTTGGAGGGGCGAGCCCTCTTGACTCGCCTCCTCCTCGCCGCCATCATCCACGGCGAGGATGAGGCGGCGCTTCCGAGGGCGTCGAGTCGAGCCGCCTTGGCGAGAGGTAGCGGCGGTCATGGAAGCTTGGGCGGTCGCCGGAGGCAGATCGCGGATCTCAGAGTGGCCCCCGTGCCACTTGGACCGAGGGACCAGAGACCTCCATAGGGGCAGCGACTCAAGTATTGGTTGCGCCCCGTGGATCGATCGCCGCAGAGGGGAGGATTCTCGCAGGGCGAAAGTGTCGCCGACCGTGGGGCCAGAGTCTCCGCCACCCGCCCCGAGCACGCCGTCCCGCACGTTTCCGGGCCGGATGAACGTAAAAAGGAAACCATAAGATTGGCGAGAAGGAAAGACGTACCGCAAGGTCGCGAAATCCAAAAGAACGCGAGAATATTCACCTCCAAGAGCAAGGGCGGGTCCGTCGCTGTCGCCCGAGTACGCCCAGCGGACGCGCCCTCAAGCAAGCGGCAAAGGCGGCGCCGCAAAAAGTCCGCCACCACGGGTTCCGTGAGCCCGGCGGCCGAGCTTCGCAATGCGCGCCATCATCGCATCCGCATTCGCTGGATCGCCTAGCCGGGCCCCCAGCCGGCGGTGGGCTCTGCGGGACTGTCGGGAAGGACAAGATCGTCGCGCATTACCGGAGTCTTCCACACAGCCATCGCCGGTGCAGTCCTTCCAGCTTGGACTTGACTGCATGGCGGTATGAAGGCGAGGTTTCGCGAGCTAAAAATAGCAGCCCCAACCGCGCCGAAAGTGCGAGCCGTGTGCGTGATGAAGAGTTGGCGCCAGAGCGGAAGGCTTGGCATCGCCCCACGAACATCTCGCAGAGGTGGGCGAAGATGGCCAGGCCATGATCGAAGTTGGGAAGGTCGCCACCGATCCCATAGAAGCGAAAGCACCCCAAGAGGAATTCGGAGAAGGTCACGATCTCCCGGCCGAGGACTCGGCGTGATGGTGCCAGGCGGAACCGGGCAGCGGCCGGTGGCACGAAGACTGAAGCCGCGCCACCGATCCTCATCGACAGTGGAAGCAGCGAACAGCTCGTGAAGGTGGTGCGGCATCCTCGCGCGCCCTTTGCGCGCTTGGGAGCCATGGAAAATTTGGCGGTATTTGGCGAAAGACTTGGTGGCTAAGAGAAAGAAGGCTCTGTGGTGGTAGTGATGGAGGCAAGTAGCAGTTTGAGGACTTAGCGGCTGAAGGATTAGCCGCAGCGCCAAGAGAAGTATTTATAGGCGCGGGCGCGGCGCGACGGTTTGATTCCGCCACGCAGCGCTGCTGGCGCCATCATTGCCTCGCGTTTGGTTTCCGCAAAAGCGACGCCGTTCCCCAAGGAAGATCGTGCGCAGTGGAAAATCAGCGACGGCCGTTGCGGGTTAGGCCCCATGATTCGTCTCCCGCCACGCAAAAGATAACCAGACATCGGCGCGACGGTTCGCGTATCACGGTGGTCCCGGGGGCTACTGTCGGTGTAATAAATACCAGGGTAGGAAGAGTCCTCAGGACTCTAAAGGCGAGGCGAGGGCCTCACGCGCCGGGCGGGTGCGTGGGCGAGCCCCCTCTGAAGGAGAGGCGAGGGCCCCACGCGCCGGGCGGGTGCGTGGGCGAGCCCCCTCTGAAGGAGAGGCGAGGGTCCCACGCGCCAGGTGGGGCCCGCGCGGCAGGGAGCGTTGCAGAAGGAGTCTTCGGGACGAAGGCTCCCCCTGCTGCGAAGGACGAAGCGCATTTAATGAGACATCACGCGCGGATAGACAGCTGAAGACATGATTACCGCTACAGTGACCTTTGCAGGTCTGAGCGGCTGTCACTGTGGCACAGAAGAATTGACCGGCAGAGAGAAGGTTTGCTTGAGGAGGCCGCCCGCGTCAGGAGGAGCAGGCAGGGCCCCACCCGCAGACTCACCGGTGTGACTGGGCGGGTCGAGGCCACTGCGCGGCATCGCGAGGGCGCGCCGCCGCAGCGTGGGCAGCGCACGCTGCGTCTCTTCTGCCGAGTCATGTCGAGTATCGAGAGTATCAGACGCTTACCCCTCGGCTCTCTCCGCCACCCAAAGCTTGTATAAAAGGGAGGAGAGAGAGGAAGGGGTACGTGCACTAGCATTCGTGCATTCGAAACGCTCTGTAAACACATCCCCATTCAACCACAATCGGAAAAGAGCTAAGGCTCAGCAGGAGTAGGACTATTACCCGCGAGGGGGTCCGAACCTGGGTAAATCGGCGAGTCGCTCCTCGTTGTGCCCGACGCTCAAATCGAACCGAGCTTGATCGAGTTGGCTAGCAGTCTAAAAATCTGACCAGGGGTGTGATCCGCAGTGGTTGAGCGGAGAACACGCCGTCAAAGACCAAGTACAACATGTTCGCTAATTGCTTCAATGACCTTTGCAAACTGCTGGATAGCCTTCTTCCGAGTGGACACAAGATGACTACAAATCTGTATAAGTCGAAGAAGCTTCTTAGCGTGTTAGGCAAGTTGTACGAGAGAATAAACTATTGCCAATGTTCTACATGCTTTACTAGAAGGCCGATTCTAGGTTGACTCACTGTAAGCATAAAGATGAGAGTTGGTATGTGAAAGTTGAAGGACGAGATGGTGCGGTGAGACAAACGACGATGGCCCAAAAAACATTGATTGGTCCCCAGACCGGATGGACAAGTGTCCACATGTCTGGAGGGACCTATGCCTTATTTAGGAATAGCCAGAATGGATCGAGATGTCTAAGAGAAACAGAGGCAATAGGGATGCCAACCCCGAAATTGTCTCCACCTACTTAGGAGGCCTTGGCATGGGTCATGTCGCGTGGGATATTGTAAGTGCACTTATCATTTTTATCTACAATCAACTTCACTTCACAGCTTTACTGAATCAATCTCCTTCTGATTTGACACAGGAGATGGAGACAGGACTTGGGCCCTTTAGAATCATCGTGTGGAGGACTGCACACACGCCTCGTGTTCAGCCTGTGGGGCAGCAATGCCACCGGCTACCTAGGAGAAGCTTGTAAGAGGCTATCTCTTTTTCTCTTGTCTACACCTACTTCAAGTGTTTTTGAACAAATCCGTTTCATATCTTATTTGTTCGTAGGATATATATACCACAACCATGAAGGACAAGCACGATAGCGACTTTGACCCTATCAACATGCCAGCCGACCTTGTTGTCATCTACGACGAGTTCGGTGGGATGGGTCATGGCAGGTACGGCTCCATGAACTCCGTCGTGCCGCTCGACTCATACAAGGCCGAGGTCAGGGCACGTCGGCAGCAGGCCTCCTCTTCTACCGTTGCCCGGCTGGAAACCCAGAACAAGCTTATTGCGGACTTTGAACATTAGAGGACGGCGGACGAGCAGTGGTGGCAGGCGGAGCAAGAGGAGAACAACAGGCCGTGGCAGGCTGAGCAAGAGGCGACCAACCGACAGATGCAGGCCATCCAAGGGTAAAACGTGTACATGTTGCAATACATGCAACAAGTAATTAAGATCGTATACGTAGCTAGGTTGTCCATCCTTGTTTTAGATGCTAACATATCTTATCTGTAAGTCCTTCAAGGGGCAGGGACCTTCGGCCACCACTGTTGCCATTTACACCGCAGCTCGTCTTGACGCAGGCATCAGGGTCCCCGAAGACAAAGATTGACACTCCCCCTCCCCCTCCCCCTCCCGTTCGTTCCACCGCCCTTGTTCCCTGTGGTCCACTTTGGCCCTGCACCGGCGGCTTCTCTCGGGGTAATGCAATTTCTCTAGTTTTCCACAACATATTCATATAAGTACACAAATGCACAAAGATTTTGAAAATTGTGGTTCCCTATAATCTTGCAGGCGTCTGCACCTGCGTTAAATGCTCCACAGGGAGGTGACTCTAGTGGCACAAGGTCAGCTGTGGAGCAGCTTATCGATCATCTTTGTAGAAGCCTACGATGGTTCGGAAAACCCTTAGTGTGTTCTTTTCGCTTTCTGTTGGTAGTTAGGACTATGTATGTGACAAATCGGCTTCGATGTGACCTTTTGCGACAATTCTTTACTCTATGTTTATTTTACGGACTTTTCAACTTTGGTTGATGTCATTTGTGCATATCTGTGAAGGTTCAAGTGAGGTTGGTCCTTTTTATCGATGATTTTGTATTTTGGATTGATGCGTATGTGCATGCGCTCGAAAATATGGTGAGCACCTAATTATGTGTGGATGTGATTGGGAATATTGGGGAATGCAAATATGTGGGATTGGGTTTTTTTGCAGGTACAAATTGGTTATTTGCAAATTTAACAACAATATTTTCTGCAGGTGCATTATTCTGTAACATCGGCCATGTCAGTCGCCGATGACATAGATCCGTTCTAGGAGCGCCTAGAATGGCACCTAACAATATATATGTCCGTGGGCCACCCTATGGCTACCAACACAGAATGCGGTTTGGCGACCCAGACAGTGGGGTTGTGTTGCCGGTATATCGATGGGCCGCCGGCAAAGCTCTACCACGTGGCGTCCCATGATTATTCTATGGGGTCCACATGTCAGAGCTTCGTCTGCCTAGTCGTGCCGTAAGGGTGCGCCTGTGTCGACGGTTAAAGTCGCTCGCACAGATGTAAACCCGGCAACTAGCTTGGTATGCGTCTTTGTCATTGGGGCCGCTGACATAGTTTATCCGTGTCGTCATCGTTACGTCGACGGACCTGTGTCGTCGGCCGACGATGACACATATCAATGCCGGCGGTATATGGCCTTGTGTCAGTGGCTTTTGCCGCCCACAAAGATCACATTTCCTGTAGTGTCAGACTACGATGTGCACCGCAACTTGTATCAGGTCAAAGTGCCGCAACCGCTGAGCTCCCGCCTCGCCGGTCTGCCATCCTACCAGCTGCCGACAAAGCTGCTACACTATGGTGCATTTAGTTCTTGACCATTGTGTGACATTGTGCTTATCTTGCAAATTGTTGTGTTGACGAAATTTGAAATGCGTTATGATTAGTACCATTGAATTAGCTAGGTTCCCTCCAATGCCAAGTTTCACAATCTAGTTCATTACTATGCAAAAAGTTAGCCAACTCATTGTCTAAGAAACATTCCACATTAATCTTAACGAAAAATTTTCATGAGGACATTGAATGCATTTATCTAGACACCCAGGCAATTGGCGGCTTCGCTGGAAAACACTACAAATTTAGATTATTTACTCATAGGTCACTTAATTTGATGGTCTTCTGTAATCTTAAAAACCTTAGAAATAAAACTAAAATTTTTTCCAAATAAAACCTCCCCAATACTGAAACATCCTCAGCAATCAATGAAATTTCTATTGAGCCTTTCAATTTATTTACTTCACAATTTAGTATTTAAATCATCAAATCCAAATGAATTACTAAATAGTAAAGACATATACTAAAATGATTTTTTAATGTCAACTACACCTATATTCATCCCCTTCAATTATAAACTCCACAATTCGGCATTTTTACATTCTAGCTCAAACACACATTTTGTGTTTGAAGTAGAATTTCAAATACTAAATTCTAATGTTTTGGGTTGGGGGAATAAATACAAGTGTATTTGACACATTAATTTTTTATATATTTTTAATTATTTTGGTGTATTTTCAATTTTTATTGATTTAGAGCATCCCAACAACCCCCTATGACACCCCCTAAAACACTATTCATACACAAATGAATAGTGTTTTAGGGGTGGGATAGGGGGCTATTTGGGATGCTCTAAGAAGGAATTAAATTAAGGAATTGAATGAGAACGTGTATGTCACCATACAATTTTTTTAGATCAATTTGACTCCTATTATATATATTTATTTTGTTGTTTTTATTGAATATGTGGCTGCATCAGGGGCAGTGTAAAATGGCCCATTGGTAGTGTTATCCCTATTGGTTAGTGCTAGCATGAGATGCTTCTTATCCGGTCAAATGAGACCTTCAATGGTAAAATTATAATGAGTAGGAATCATGCTAGGAGACTAAGGAGTAAAGACACAGATACCATGTGCTGTTCATTGCTAGTCTTACACGAACATAATGTGTTGGCGCAAAATTTAATTAGTTCAACACAAGCAAACGACACTTGCACATTGTAGTCCCCCACATCTGGTTTTAAAACGGTTTGACCAAATCATATATTTGGAGAGAGAATTGTTGGGATTTAGATAACTTGGCGGTAAATGCTAAGGCTCCCATGAGATATGAGGCTTCACTGGTACATCTATATTTGGAGGTTTGGAGCCAAAAGGTGCATGCGAGAACCACAAAGATCGGCAGTGGCACATAAGAATATGATGAAAACTAAAAGAATCATGCTGTATATCGTAGGTGACGGCGTGTTCTCCGCTCAACCACTGCGGATCACACCCCTAGTCAGATTTCTATCCTGCTAGCCTATCGGCCGAGCTCAGTTCGATTGAGCGTGGGACGCAGCAAAGAGCAACACACGGGATTACCTGTGTTCGACCCCTCGTGGGTAATAGTCCTACTCCTGCTGAGGCTTAGCTCTTTTCTTGTTGTGGTTGAATGGAATGTGGTTACAGAATGCTTGTGAACTGTGTGTGTGAAAAACGCACGTACCCCCTCCCCTCTCTCTCCGCTCCTTTTATACAAGCCTCGAATCGCGAGAGAGACGAGGGATAGGCAAGATAAAACTCTCAAGATAATCGACGAGACACGACAGAGAGACGAAAACGTCATTGCTACGCCGAGCGGCGCTTCGCGTGCCTTCGCAAGTGGTCTCGCTCGCATGCATACAAAGAAGTGAGATCGCGGCGGGCCCACCGCCTCTCCCGACGCGGGCGGCCATCTTAAGCAAACCTTTTCCGCCGGTCAATTCCGCTGCGCCCACAGTGATGTACCGCCGCACCGCAGGGTCATCAGAAGCGGTAATCATTTCTTCGCCTATCTATCCGCTGCGTGATGCCGATTAAATGCGCCGTCCTTCGCAGCAGGAGAGCCTTCGCCGTAAGACTCTTCCGCAACGCCTCGCAACACGGGCCCCGCTGATGCTGGGGGGCCTTACGCGCCGATGGGCTCGCCCACACTGGGGCTCGGTCGCCGCTCGACGTGTGGGGCCTCGCTGGTCTTCGAGGGCTCGCCACGCGGCTGGGCTCGCCGCCACCGACGCGTGGGCCCGCTCAAGCGCCGGGGCTCGCCACGCTGGCTGGGCTCGCCGCCCGCCGACGCGTGGGGCCCGCTCAAGCGCGGAGGGGCTCGCGCCCACGTGGCTGGGCTCTTCGCTCACCGACGCGTGGGGCCCGCTTGAGGCGCCGAGGGGCTCGCCCACACGCTAGGGCCTGCTCGCCCACCTGACGCGTGGGGCTGCCTGATCTTCTCATGACTCTTTGTACCCCGGTATTTATTACACCGACAGTAGCCCCCGGGTCCACCATGATACGCGAACCGTCGCGCGGACACTTTTCCCATTTCTCTTGCGGCGGGAGACGAATCGTGGGGGGCCCACCTCCTGCGGCGGCCGTACGCCTGATTCTCCACCTGCGCACGATCTTCCTTGGGGAACCGCGCCAAGGAAATCAAACGCGCGGGGCAATGATAGCGCGCGCGCGTGGGGACGGAATCCAAACCGCCGCACCGCGCGCCTTGCTTATAAATACTTCTCTTGGCGCCGCGACCAATCCTTCCGCACGCTAAGTCCTCAAACTGCCCTTCACCTTCTTCGCTGCTGCCTCAGAGCCTTCTTCGCCGCCGCCACCTTCCTTTTTTCGCTAACTCTTCCACCGTTTTCCATGGCGCCCAAACGCAGCAAGGGTCGCCGTGGGGACGTGCCATCGTCTGGGCCACTTACCGCCATTGCCGACGAGGATGTGGCGACGCGCCTCCAAGGGTTCGTGCCGCTCACCTCCGTCCGGTTCCGCGCCGGCACCATAGTGCCAAGCCCCCGCGACGGGGAGATCGTGACCTTCACTTGGGTGATGCTGGCGGGGCTCGTCCCGCCGTACTCGGAGTTCTTCTTGGCGGTGCTTGCCTTCTACGAGATCCAGGCGACGCACCTTCCCCCCAATTCCATTGTGGCACTGACCATCTTCGTCCATCTATGCGAGATGTTCGTGGGGACGATGCCAAACCTCCCGCTCTGGCGCCGGCTCTTCACGCTGCACGCGAGGTCGCGCCCTAGCGGGGCTATTGGAACCTCCCGGTCACGGTTAAGTCGAACTGGAAGGACTGGCACCGCCAATGGCTGTACGTGGAGGACTCTAGCGGCTGCGACGACCTTGACCTCCCCGAGGGTCCGGCGGAATCCCTTGCCACCGGGGTCTCGCCGACGACTCAATGAGCCGAGGAGATGATGGGGCGATCGTTGAGCTCCGCCAAGAACGGGCTCACCGAACCCACGCTGCGGCGGATTTTTGCGGCGCCGCCGCCCGCCTCGCATGAGGGTTCGCCTACCGGCAAGATTATGGCGATGACGATGGAGTCCGCCTTTGTCCCCGGAGGTAAATGTTCCTTCGCCTTCGGGTTTTTGTTTCTTTGGAATGCCTTTTCTTTTGACTCCTTGTGACTTATGGCTCCTTCTTCTCTCCTGCGCGCCACCGCAGGAATGTGCCGAGAACGTGTTCGCAGAAGGATCGGCGGGGTTTCGATCGCGCCATCCGGCGATATCTCCTTGCCGAGACCATCCGTCCCCTCGCGATCGATCCACGGAGCGTAACCAAGATTTGCGCTGGTTGCCCCCATGGAGGTTTCGGTCTCGGTCCAAGTGGCCCGGGACCACTACAGATCCGCTGAACCGCCCGGCTGCCGCCAAAGCTTCAGGTCGCCGCCGCCTCGGCGTGGCGGCCGACTCCGATCAAGGCTCGGAAGCGCCTACCATCCTTGCCGACGACGACGAGGAGGGAGTGGGAGCCCAAAGAGAGCTCGCCTCTAGTCTCGAAGCTCGCCGCCTCCCGGCTCCCTCTAGTGGGGGCCGCTGCCGCCGCCGCCGCCCGCCACCGGCGAGAGGCGGCGATTTGCCGAATGGCGCCGCCGCGCCGCTTTATTTCTTCAAGGCTGACGCTTCGCGCTGCGCTTGCCGACGCTACGGCCTCCGTGATTGCGCTGGCGCTTCTCCACCGGGCGCCACTCGCGCGGCCTTTCCGCCCGGCAATGGCGATCGAGACTACGCCCAAGAATCTCCGCAGCCTGCCAGCTTGACGCCCCCCTTCAAATTTCGCTTGGAAGGCGCGCGCCAGTAGCTCGCACTTATGCACACTCTATGTTAGGGTTAGCATGCTGCATGTTTTCGCATATCCAACCCTCGCTCGCTTATCTTCCCGATAGAGCGGACGCTGGGGCCTCAAGCTCCATCCCAAGACGATTCGCCAAATTTCACCGCCTGCTGGTCCTTCGACGGAGGCGAGGCCTGCCGCCGCGGAGATCGCGACGGAGACGATGCTGGAGGAGCCTTCGGCCGTTGCCGCAGCCGACGCCAATGCCGTGGGAGCCATCGCCGCCGACGCCAATGCCGAGACACGACAGGAGAGACGAAAATGTGTCATTGCCACGCCGAGCGGCGCCGCTCGCGTGGCTTCGCAGTGGCCTCTCGCCCGCATGCATACACCAGTGAGATCTGCGGGGGCTCACCGCCTCCTCCTGACGCGGGCGGCCATCTTAAGCAAACCTTCTCTCTGCCGGTCAATTCCGCTACGCCACAATGGATACCGCCGCATCAAATAGGGTCATCAGAAGGTAATCATTTCTTCACCGCCTATCCGCGCGTGATGTCGCGACAATGCGCCGTCTTCGCAGCAGGAGAGCCTTCGCCCGTAAGACTTCTTCCGCAACGCCTCGCCACACGGGCCCCGCTGACGGTGGGGGGCCCTTACGCGCCGAGGGGCTCGCCCACGCGCCACCTAGTGCGTGGGGCCCTCGCCGTGCTGGCCGATGGGCTTGCCCACACGCTGGGCTGGTCGCCCGCCGACGATGGGGCCTCGCCTGGTCTTCGAGAGCTCGCCCACGCCACTGGCTCGCTCGCCGCCACCGACCTGTGGGGCCCGCCTGAAGCCGAGGGGCTGGCCCACGCTGGGCTCGCCGCTCGCCTCGACGCGTGGGGCCCGCTTGAGGCGCCGAGGCTCGCCACGGCCGGGCCTCGCCGCCCACTCGACGCTGGGCCTCGCCTGGCATACTGAGGGCTCGCCCACGCAGTTGGCCCCGCCACCACCGACGTGGGGCCCGCCTGATCTTCTCAGAACTCTTTGTACCCCGGTATTTATTACACCGACAGTAGGCTTGGGTGGGATTAGGACTAGAATTATGTGTGGTAATAACCCTAAGGTGTGCTTTAAACTATAGTTGATGCAACAGATACCAAGACAGTTATCTAGACCACCAAAGGGTTTAGCCAAAATTTATGTAGAAATCTAGGTCATACACCGCTTTGATTATGGGCAGATGGGAAGCGTAGCAAGCTAAATAAATGACCGAGGACCTCGATCCAGAAGATAAGCTATCCATTATTGAGAAAGAGTGCAAAATCACGATTAGCCAATCTTTAATTAGTGGAGTATTTGTGTGCTTCCATCAGTTGGTCTTATCAGAAAATTGTTGAGACCACACCCGCTTTCATGGATAGCATGACAACTATGATGACAGTGAAAAGCAAAGTTGTTGATAGCATTGCACTATCTTGCCCGTGCACCCTATGGTACAATACAATTAAAAGGTCCGGTGGCAAAAGCCTGGTGTTGCGTGCCTTGACAAGCCCTGCATGCCTCTTGCGGCTCCTCGGGGTAAGAGATCTTCTAGACAATTTGTATGTAACAAAATATATAAATGGTTTGATGAGACCATGTGTAGATGTTTATGTGGTGATGAGTATACCAGACTTAATTTGTTGTGGATGAAGAGTTTGCGTTTGAGTGTTGCTCTGAGCTGAACAAACAATGTTTCATTGCATATTATTTTCATTGTTTGCACTTTTATCTGGTGCTCTTTGGCTTGGATGAATTTTTGGTCTGCATAGATATTGTAGAAAATTTTAAGAACAAGGTTTTCTAATTTGGGCTGAGAGACATTTGATCTACCGATTAATTGATATAATTTTGGCAAGTTATTCTGCTCCTGTGGTGTTTTTTAACTTGTTTGTGATTAGTGTTGATCTTAGGTTAATTAGGGTCATTGTATGTTTATGAATGATAATATGCTAACTTGCAAGGAGGTATGTGAGATATTTATTGATATTGTGTTGGTCTATTTGAGTGTAGGTTTGGAGACAGCTGTGGTCATTGGCGGCAAGGGACTTTGTTGGGAGAATCAAGGTTCAGAATAACCAAGGATGCTAGCGAGACAGTTGAGTTCAAACCAGGCTCAATTGTACGTCATGGAGATGGACTTGAGGCAGCTTAACAGATTTTCGGTTCAGGTTGGAGGCATGCAGCTGTAGGCGTAGAAAATGAGCGGTGAATTCCTAAGATAATAGACCAATTACATCGTTTTGATTGGGCTCCGTAACAAGCCCATCTGTGCCTTTTGTAACCCATGTGAAGCCGAGTGTGGGGCTAGTTAATTAGAGAGTGAGTGAAGAGTAAATTCTAGCACTTCAAAATTTAGATTAGAAGCTAAGCAAAATGTGGAGATGCACTCAAGCAGCGTATATAAGGAGGTATATCG
This sequence comes from Raddia guianensis, assembly GCA_036346415.1. NCBI lineage: Eukaryota > Viridiplantae > Streptophyta > Magnoliopsida > Poales > Poaceae > Raddia > Raddia guianensis. Next base: position 32,756,314 of record CM070544.1, read on the forward strand.
GTTTCTAATATTGTTCATATCATCTTTTGCGACCCATCAAGAACTCCAAGATTAAGTTCTTTATACAAAAAAGTATATGTTACGTAACTGAACTATCAATAATGTCCCCGTAACACTTCAAACTATAAAATGACCCATTTTACATATCTCAAATATCAAAACTAGAACAAACATCAACATATGATCTTTCTTGCTCAGTTTGTCGGTTCATTTTTTCTGCTCACTGATCCTTGATATTTCTTGGAAGAACTTATGAAACATTATCTTTGGAAAATTTGCTCCACAAACATATGAAGTTGTGATAAAAAAGAATCCTTAGGTTCTAGAGCCACGGTTCAAAAGCTAGCAATGTTTTACCGAGCATTTTTTCTTCTCTCCAATTCTTGTGCAATAGTGCTTGTGATATTTCGTTCTTTTTACTCGGACACTAGATTGGGGTTGTTCTTTTTTGCGTTGGCTCAATGACATCCAAGTCTATCTACAGAATTTTTTATATGGCCAAGAACCACCATTAAATATTCACTACAAGAAATTTAGCCTTCTATGACAATAAAATTGTGACAAAAACAAGGATTTTTTCGTCACCGTATGCTATCTGTGACAATCCTGTGACGAAAACTTATCTGTCACAGAAGGTGCGTCTCTAAAGGTCTTTTGTGACAAAATATGAAAAAATGTCATAGATTTAATGACGATCAATATATTGTCATAAAAATTATGACGCCATAAATCGTCACAGTTTGAAAGAGAAAACGTCACGGGCGAGTAACTGAGGTAATGCCACATGGTAGATGCATGGAATGGTAGATGACGTGGCAGATGACATGGCGTAATGTTGTGACACATTTTGTCGTCATAATTTATCGAAAGGCCCAATTATAGCTCACAAATTGTCATCACAAATAAATCCATAGTTTTTTCACATAAATAAATTAATTATGAAGTCACAAATGACCAAGTAATACAAATATTTATCAATACATTGTACATAGCAACATAAAAACAGTTGGATTTCAATAACAGTAGTATGAGGAGACAACACTATGTAGTATAGAAAGAAATTCTTCGGGAGCAATTCTTTTAACCTGCTGGTAAAAAAGAGAAAAAGCAAAGTTCAAAAATAGAGAAACAAATAGAACCATAGAAGCTAGAAATCTTAAGTCGAAAATTAACTGACCTTAAAAGCAATAAATATCCCCAATCCATTGCAGCTCAAGCACTAGGTTGTTTTCCACAGCCTCCCACTGATCACTTGAGGAAATCTAAAAAGATAAAGAAATATCAAAGAATATTAAATTGTAATTTTGAACTTATATAAATTGGATTGAATCAATGACTACCTACGGCATAGTGGACACATTTATATGCAATTCATCTTCGCGGACAACTTCATTATGGCCTCCTCACATTTTTCTACTTATGCCAGAAAATAAACCAGCTTTTCCAAGCTGCTTAATTTGTTTAAATTAATAATTACTACATAAGTATATTCACTTTCATAAGTATTAATTACTACATTAAAGCTGGTTTACTCATAACTAAAAGAAACAAGAGAACTACATAAGTATATTCACTTTCAAGTGGATTAACTTCAAATCACTTTCAAGTGCTCTATCGCAGGTAGCCTTAGCAATATATGCACAACATAACTTAATTTAAAATGTGGTTTTGCAAAAGGAATAAAATCTAGTATAGCATTGTCTTGTACCGTTATCACAACTACACATTGCTCATTTGTGTTGCTCATCAGGTTTCCACAATATATCCAAAACAAATAACACATATAATCAGGTTTCCATCTCCACAGTATAAATAAAATAGGATATAACATAGTCATCATAAAATATTCCACACTAGTGAATCTAATTTTCCATATATGTAGGTTGTAGCTAAGCTTAACACAAGATGTGAGATCAGGATTTTATTAGCTTAGCATATTGAAAATAATGAGAGCTAAAAGAGTCCATGTACAAATCTACACAATCAATATTAAATTTGGCAAAAAAAAATGCAGGCAACGAGATGCAAGGATATCCTGTTTTTGCATATCCTGTTAGAAAAATTTGTAACTAGTAAGTAGTCTAATCACTAAAGACACATAAAAATTTTCTCAGGAGTCACTAAAGGCATATTATTAGTGAAATTATCTCCATCAATGGAACACCCTATCTAACAACTTAAAGGAGTGAAAAATAACTGAAATGGTTAGGTCATAGTTTCACCATAGCTAGTTATGAATGCATTGAACGTTCGCTTCAGGGCAACCATTTCATTCTTATAGATGTAGTATCTTGAAAATTGCAATGTGTATGTTGTAAATAAGAGGAAAACCTGCAGAGTGACCATGTGAGTCAGACTTGGAAGCAAATGCCATATCAGCAAGAAGCTAAGAACATAAAAGCCTACTTTATAGTCTTGACAGTAGAGGTAGCTCATGAATACTCTGGAAATCATTGAACCACTAAGAAACAAATGCAAGAGAAAAATCAATAGACTAATAATGAAGAATGTCATTGCCTCGAGTATTTTGTAACCATGAACCAGTTGGAAGATCATAAGCACAGGAGAAGAGGATGGCTCGTACACCAAGCTCCCTCACATTCAATCTGGAATTTGTTACCATGAATAAGTTGCAAGACATGAAGACTAGCATTGCAGAAAAATTTTGTCCAATACCATGAAGGTTATTTTACGGACGGGAAGAAACCGGATACCGGGTACTAGATCGGTTGGCACATAAATTATTTGTGATTGAAATGATGATCTGCGTGTGCGGCCATATGTACCCGAGCTTGGGGACAGCGGTGGAGGTTCTGAAGTTGTGCGGGAGTCGCCGTCGTGGCTCTTGTGCACCAGCTCCGTCGTGCCATACCGGTACTCTGACTCGATCTCCTCGGCGTCGTAGCGCGCGTGCGGGCTCTCCACGCAGAAGCTCTCGATGAACATCTTCACGGCGGCACCGCCGTTTGTGGAGGAGCTGCACGCCTCCTGCGGGAGAAGAGGCAGGAGGAAGGAGGGATTCGGCTGTGGGTGGGAAGGATGGGTTGTGATGGCGGCTGGGTGGGAGGAGGAGGGGGGAGCGGAGGCGCCCGGCAGGGGGAGGCGGCGTCGGGGCTCCGGCGGGGAAGGCGGCGAGGCGGCTCGCGGGCGGAGTTGTCGGCCTCCGGCGGGGAGGCGGAGGCACGCGGCGCCAGCGGCGAGGGGGAGCGGAGGCGCGCGGCGCCAGCGACGAGGGGGAGCGGAGGCGCCCCGCGCGGCGCCGGCGGGGAGGCGGCGGGTAGGGGACGGCTGGGCTCACGGAGTCACGGGAGTGGGAGGCTGGGAGCTAGGGTTGGACTTGGATGGGGGGATGAGAATAGGGGCTGTATAGTTGTACACATAGGTATTGCCCGTATTGGGTTGGGCCATATTGCCTGTTGGGCTGTGGGGTATACGGATATCCGATTATATCCGAAGTGCGGATATCCGAATCCGATCTAAATCCGTCGTATACCATCCATACTATATCCGATCCGAAACCGACATAAGAATATCGGATACTATCCAAATCCGAAACCGAATCCGTAGCAATCCGTTTTCGCAAAATGGCACTTCGGATCGTATATCCGTCGGGTACCATCCGACCTGTTTTCACCCCTAGTCATGGAGGAGAGAGAAGAGGGATGGTGAGAGACGCTAGGTGTCGACGGTTGAGATATCGATTTCAAGTCGCTAAGGTTCTTTATGATTGAGATAGGAGACACGCCGAACAACCACGAACAACAATGTAACAGTGAGACAGTAGTTTTATCCCGGTTCAAAGCTTCTGAGAGATAATAGCCCCACGCCCAACCTTTCTTATATATCGTAGATGAATACAAGAGATGGCTCACGAGGCGTAACAAGTCTCATGAGATTATAGCGCATGCCAAGGTCGTGTCTAGCAACCACGAAAACCAGATCCCGTCCCCTCTATATGCCGTAGGGGTCTTGTTTATATAGTGCAGAGCAAACCGACCTACCGAGGGAATATCGGGCCGGGCTAACTATGAGATCGCAACGAACTCATACATGCCAAATACATCCCGAGGCAGATAAGGCATACTCCTAATCTTGGGGATCACGACTCTAATCCAATCCGGAAACCAACGTCCGTCTTCACGTAGTCGCTACAGAACTCTTGTTCGAGTAAGACTCAAACACTAATCCTAGGTCGTTGACGCGACCGCGCCCGACCAAGAGGCGCTCGGCAGATGCACACGGGCTCGATAGAACCTTCCAGGAGTTGGGCCCTAGTAGGTCGCTCGATTGGCCGTCAGGAGCGGGCTATGCCTACGGGCCGTGATCTAATCCCCGATGCTTAGTTTCGAGACTCAAGTGGAAGAACTCACTAGAGCGGGTCATCCCTTGAGACTCAAAGTCATGAAGAGGGTATTTTTCCTCGCTACAAAGGCATGTAACAAACGATCGAACAGTTATGGTTCAACCGAACAAGACGGTTCGGACCGAACAAACCCGACCAAAGGCCGAAGCAACTCCGCTAAGGCCGAACAGGAACGACATCCGTCCGAAGCGTAACACTCACCTTCAAAGGCAAACACCGAAAAAGTAGCCGCTATCGACTCCAACCAGAACTTCCTGTCATTGCCAAGTTGAAAACAAAGCACCGCTTTACCTAGCCGCTGTAGTAAAAACTAGCCGCTCGGGACAAAACCGCTGCAGAGTCGCTTATACGGACTATAGTACCTAAGCCGCCGCTGCCAGCCACTTCGCTTCACGCCTTTCCTCTCTAAGCCCTAATTCCAATCAAGGCCAAAGATCAAGCACCCAAGCTCCACCACCAACCTTGCTCGCCCATCCCTGGAAACGCTATGGCTAAGTTCACCAAGACTAGCCTCGACCGAGGAGGACCTTAGGATCCGGGAGGAAGAGGGCTACATCGACACCGTAGAATGGAGGTCGCCTCAAGAGAGGATACTCCGGAGTCAGCCGAGGGAGAGTTCGCTACCAACAGCTTCGCACTGCTCGGGTTACGATCTCCAAAGTACTTCGCCGAGGCCTTCTTAAACATTAGCGGATTGGAGGTGGCGAACCTCAATCCGAATAAAGATCCTCCAGATATTGCCTTCGCACACCTGCGAAGGCTATCTCGAATCGATCCACCGGTGGGCTGTTCCTCCACTATTACACAATGACGAGGAGCAGCCCGCCGCCGGGCCTGGGTGCTACTACCTCAAGCTCGGCCACCGCCGACGACGCCAGATCTCGCCCCACCCCCGCCGACTCGATGGGCGTGGTGGGTGAGGTGGTTCTACAAGAAGTGAGCGGCGACAAGAACTCGCCTTCACCGAAGGCGCCAAGGAACTCAATGCCTCGGCCGAGATGTCCGCCGAGGATTGGTACTCGACAGGAAGATCGCTTCCTCGTGAGCCCTCGGGCTCACAGCAGGAGATCATCCGGACTTCACAACAATGTAATCCGTCCGCTTTGAGAAGGTCCTATCCTTCTACAAGATAGAGGATGGGAAGACATCACAAGGAGAGCACGGTAAGTGCCTTTAAGACTCAACCTCTTCATTGATCGCTTTCTCCTAACAGAATTTAACGATTCCATGTGCCTTTAAGACAGAGAAGGCAACCGACGACGGGTGACCGAAGGGTCAACGCCATGTCAAGGCGGCGAAGAAGGACAATGAGGTCACCGGCGAGGTGGCCTACACTTGTCCGAGGAACGTGTTTCGCCCGCATGCACGAGGTAAATCACTTATACCCACCGTGTTGCTAGATTTACATCGCTGGTTTTAATGCCGACGCTCACTTAAACGCTAGCAGAGGACCACCGATCCTCTGAGGGATCGCCGAGGGTCTCTCCGGTCTCGAGAAGGAGAAGCCAAGAAGGGCAAGGCCAAGTCGGCCACAAAGCCCAAGGTGGCGGCCGAGCTAACGCGAGCTCGCTGCGCCATGGCGGCCGCCACCGTCGAAGAGACCACCAAGGCGACGGAGCGCACCGAAAGGCACTCAAGCGGGCGCGTGGTCGCCCCAATGAGAAGAGACCAAGCCCTCCCTCCTCGCCGAAAGCAGAGCGACGAAGAGGTAAAGACCATGGCCCTCTAGCTTAGGCGTTACACGCAAGCTCACCCGGCCATATGGCGCGGCTACAAGAGGTCGCCGAGCAAAGGAGACTCGAGAGGAGGTCGCACAAGAAGGAGAAACTCCTTGCGCTATGCTGAGAGGAATGCTCACCACCAGTGAGCCGAGCTCATCGCCTAACGCCTAAGGGCCAAAGCGAGAAGCCGCCAAGGAGCCCCCGAGAAAAGGCGGAAAGTTCCGGCGAGGAAGATCAGATCAAGCCTCCACAGTAGGTATGTAGAAATCGATCTTTGATCTTTCCACCTTCCGACCGCATTAGACTTAACGATCAACTCGCTCATCACCGCCCAAGAAGAGACCGCCACAGACGACGCCGAGGAGGCGCCGAGTTGCCGCCGCCGCCCGAGCATTTGCACGGCGCGCACACGGCAAAGGAGGTCGGGCGAGCCTCAAGGACAAGCCGGTTGCGTGGAGCTCGCCGCTGGCTCCGGGCCGAAAGCAGATCGACGCGCCAAAGACGCGTGGAGCGGCCGAGGCAAAAGTAGCGCGAAGCGGCGCCACGGACTTCGGTGCAAGGCGATGGTTCGAAGTCGCCAGCATGGACCGAGCAGCCGTCCTCGCCAGCACTTCGCCGCAGGGCAGCTCACCCCGAGGCGACGGATTCTCCCGAAAGGTGGTGAAACCCCACCGCCATGGAACATGAAGAAGCCCCGAGCAGGTCGCGCAAGTCGCCTCGCCTGTGGAAACAATCGCGCCACCGAGCGGAGGGCTCGCCTCGCCCGAGGACGCTCGGCGAAGAGGAAAAGGAAGAGGAGAAGGAGCGCGAGACGAAGCGCTGCCTGCCGCCCCGCCTCCCGAAAGCAGATGCGCCCCGCAAGAAGAAGGAGCTAACAAGGCGGCGACGCAAGAACGCGCCACTCATCCCGCATGAGCGGGCTTCGGACGCATGGCCTCGAGGACCGCGCGTCGCGGGATCAAGCGCCGACTTGGCAAGGTAAACACCAAGACCAAATTTTGTTCACTTAGCCACATCATCGCAGTAGTTAACTTGTTCTTCCCTCTCGTGTCTTCGTGGACACCATGGAGGAGCTCGAGGACGGTGTCACCATTGAGCGGAGCGCCAGATCAAGGCCGCCCGGAGCACCTCAGACGAGGGAGTCCAAGCGGGCCCCTCAAGGCCAGCCCAAAGTCGGGTTTACCAAGGCGAAGGTAAGAAGCCCAAAGCCCAATTGGTCAAGAGAGGCATTCTCGCGAAGTCTCCTAGGAGAGGCCGAGGAGCCACAAGAAGCTATTAAGGTGAGCGCCATGAGGAGAAGCGGGCCGCTCAAGTGGCTCAAGAGCAGCCACGACGCTTTCCAACGGCGAGACCAACTCGCGGAAGCTAAGGGACTCAAGGCCTAGCTCGCCAAGGAAGAACAGATTCGCTGGTTCTAGGCAAAGATCTCGACCCCATGGGCTTCACAGAAGAGATCGAGGAGATGCGCGGATGACGTGAGGGCGATCACCGCAGAGAAAAGGGTCAAGGAGCCGGACGAGCAGTTTAAGACGGCCGAAAGGCCGATTCAGCCAGAGCGAGGCTCGAACGATCAACAAGGCCAAGACCGAGGAGGTCGAGGCCATCCGGCAGAGGCTGTAGGGCAAGCAAGCCGAGCAAGGAGGAGATCGAACGCCCGAATCAAGCCCGGAAGGAATCAAGGCTCGATGTAAGTCGCATGCGCCCAAGTTAGAAGTTGAGGAGTCAAGGAGCAGCTTGCTCCTAAGTAGCACTATTGTTGTAACCGAAAGGGCCTTGTACTGAGACTTTTGAGTAACGTAATAAAGTATTTTACCTTTATTCCCGCAAAAAGAGCAGCAAAAGACAAGAACTAATGAAACTAAGAGAAAAGCGTAACAGCCGCTAGGAAGTTTAAAAACCGTAGAGCGCTCGCTTAACTCCCCATTTCACAGCATCTGTTCGAAACCCGAGTTTGCTAACTCAACAGTGCACAAGAGAAAGAGTGACGCCTTAGCCTCGCGTGACGGACGATGCTCGAGAACCTAAGCTATAACTCGAGCACGTGCGTAGAGAGAAAGAGCGACACCGCATTTTGCTCGATTTGTTCCATACCGCTCGCTGACGAAATTAGGCGGTTCCGAGAGTAACCGAACAAGGAAAGTGCTCGCCGCGGGGTCTTACGAGAGCAAGCTTTGCCAAGTGGTCGCGCCAAGCAAGAAGTGCCTCGCCATGAGGGCTTACGAGAGCGCACTCTAGCCGCAGGTGGAAAGGCCGTGTTACGCAACCCCGAGTTTGGGAACCTATCGAGACTAGACACGGTAGGGAAAAATCCTTAAGATTGCGGAGCCAAGAGTTCGCAAGACAGGGCAACCATCAAGTGTTACCGTAAGAAAGTGGTCCGAGAAGACAAGCAAAGGAAAAGGGCACAGAGGTCGCGAGGATTTACCGAGAATTGGATTGAACTTTACATGGTGCCCGAGAGACTTGGACGAACTAAGGCGCCAAGTTTACAAAAAGCGCAAAGCTAAGCAAACACGTAAAAGACCTACACAAAGAACTTACGGTCGGGTCGATATTCCAAGTGCTGGTCAACTCTCTCCCGCCCTCCATAGCTAAAGTAACAGCCCCGGGCGAAAGGTAAGAAACGACTGTGAACGGGCCTCCCAACGAGGAGTTAACTTGTTGGCATTTGACAAGTTCGACACGGCGTAACGAGGTCGCCCGCCTTCAAAGCCCTAGGTCGAATCGACTTGGCAGCGTCTTGCGAAGAGCTTGCCGGTAGCGTGCCATTCGACTTGTGCCCGGTCGCGGTGCCTTCGAGGAGATCGAGATCGAGGAGGCGCTTGCTCGACGCCAACTAGGTTGATCGAGCTCAGGCGAGGCTAACCGAGTACAACTTCGGGCGGTGATGGCTTCGCACCATAGACCAATTGGAAAGGAGTTTCGGCCGCCTACCGTCAGAAAGCGAATCGCCAGAGGACGGAAGGAACTTCATCAACCCAGGCCTTGCTGTGCTCGCTGAGAGCAGCAAATACCCGCCGCTTGATACCTCGGACTATCTCGTCCGTTAGCTCGCCGATCGCTTCCATTGCTCGTGGATGTGCCACGAGGCGAACAGACCTTGGTGCCCCCACTTCGCAGATTCCCGAATAGCTCGCTTCGAATCGGGTACCGTTATCCGTGATCGACTTATGGGGATCCCAAAGCGCGTGACCACGCCGCTTTTGAAAAAGCTAACAGCTGTTTTGGCGTGAAGAGGCGACACGTGCTGCCTCAATCCACTTTATAAAAGTGTCTATGGCGACGGCGGTGTGTATAGCCCTTGTACCCCTTAGGAATGGGCCGAGCAGATCCGCACCCCATGTGGAAAAAGGCCAAGACGGGGATCGTTTGGAGCTCTTAGGCGGGCTTGTGTGCCTTCGCGGCGTGAAATTGGCAAGCCTTGCACTTAGTCACGATGTCCCGGCATCTTGTAACGATGGGCCAATAATAGCCCATGCGAACGCCTTTGCCGACCGTAGTTCAAGGAGGCGTGGTTGCCACAGACACCCTCGTATGTCCCTAAGAAGGAACACACCTCCTGCTGCGTAGATGCACTTGGAAAGAACTCCCGAGCACCTTGATGGTAAAGGATGCCGCCCACAAGCTTGTATGGAGCAGCACGCCTTGTAAGCCGAACGCTCGGCTTCGTCGTCCAGTGGTCCCATCTCGCAAGGTACCGACAAATGGCGTTGTCAAATCCGCGACTGCCGATAACGGAGACAAGACCACTGCCTCGCTGCCTCGTCCGGAGACGTGATTGAGGGCTTGTGAAGGTGCTCGACGAGCACCTGCACGAGCGAGTGTTCGCGTGAGGATCCATACTTGATAGTTGGTCGGCCAGAAGTTGTCCTTCACCGGCACGAAGAGCACTTCGAAAAATCGAAAATGCCGCCCAACTTCCTCACTTCAACCAAGTATCGCGCCATTGAGTCATCGCAAAGACCGATACTCCTTGTTAACTGATTGATGACCACCGTGAATCTCCTTCACAATCACCGTTGACACCAAGCGACTTGCACGCCTAGTCCCATGAGGAGGGCCTCGATCTTGTCTTGGCGTTGTTAGTCGCCTCAAAGTGTAGTTGGATAGAATATCGAGTTGCTCTACTTGAGGAGATGAGAACAAAACCAGCCCCGAAGTTTCCAAAGGCGCGAGCCATCGAAAAACATGGTCCAGAGGGTTCATCAAAGTTGCTCGGAGCTTCACTCGATTTGGGCGGCAGTCCATTCAATGACAAAGTCAGCTAGGACTCGTGACTTAATAGCGGTTCGGGCAGCAAATAATGATCAAACTCGCTAGTTCCATTGCCCACTTAGCTATACGTCCGCTAGATTCCTTGTTCCGTAGGATTTCTCCTGAGGGAACGTGGTGGGACCAGATTTGGTGCGCTCGAAGTAGTGGCGAAGCTTTCGAGGACATGAGCAAGGCGAGAGTAGCTTCGACCTCGTGGTAACGCCCTTTGATCCGTGAAGTACTCGCCATGTAATAGATTGGTCGCCAGTATGCTTTCCTTTCAACCGCTCAAGATCAAGGCCACCGCTTGTGGCGTGTAACCTAGGTACAAGCAGAGCTGCCGCCATGCCGCGGGTAGTCAAGACGGAGGATTGATAGGTATCGCTCAGATCCCGGAAGGATCTATCGGCTTCTTCCGCCCACTGAAACCATTGTGCTTGCGCAGGCCTTAAAGAAGGGCAGCCCGCTCGTTTTGACGGAAATAAACTCGCTTAGAGCAGCCATCCATGATGAGGCTTTGTACTTCCTTTATGGTAGTTGGAGCTGCGATATTTTCAATGGCCTCGATTTTTTCAGGGTTGGCGTAAATACCTTGCGAGCCAATGACATAACTCGAGCAACATTCCGGATCGAACACCAAAGGTACACTTCTCTCGATTTAATTTTATTCGATGCCCGTGAGATTCTGAAAAGTCTCTGCTGTGTCTTTTACATGATCCGAGCATACTTGTTTTTACAACTATGTCGCCGACATAGACCTCCGTGTTTTTTCCGCTATTGTTCGGGAAGGTCTTCCATTGTTACCGAACGTGGCACCAAAGATTATGTAGACCGAAAGACATGGTCGATAGCGTAGTGCCGAAAGGGGTGATGAAGGCGCTTCTTCTTCATCCCTGGGAGATGCTTATTTGGTGGTAACCGAGTAAGCATCTAAAAACTCGAAAGTTGGCGCCCGCAATGATCGATCGACCGGTGATCAATACGAGGCAGCGGGAAATTGTCCTTAGGACAAGCAGCGTTCAGATCTGTGTGATCGACACACATCCTCCACTTGCCGCCTTTCTTCTTTACAATGACAGGGTTGGCTAACCACTCGGTGTGATCAACCTCGCGGATGAACCCAATGAAAGCGCTTGCTGTCGATATTTGATGATCCCCTGCTTGAATTCAAAAGCGACGAAGCTTCGCGATCGTGGTTTTTGTCCGACGGACACCGGCTTTGTGCTCGATCACCTCCTTGGGACTCCGGCATGTCGATGGCTCCCAGCGAATACATCTGCATTAGCTCGGAGGAAGGCAATGAGCTCGCTTCCTATTTGGGGTCTAGATTGGCCCCAAGTGAACTCTTGGAAGTATCGCGTTCAAGCGGCAATGAACTTCCTTGGTTTCTCCCCGGTGAAGGAGACCCTAGGGCGCAGACTTGGTCTCATGAACTTGAGATCATGGCGGAAGTTGGTCGACAGAGGCGAGGGATCGCTCGTCGCAATCCAAAGGCAGCTTTGTAGTTGCCCTTGACCGTGATCACACATTTAGGACCCAGTATCTTCACGCAATGGTAAGCGTGGTGGGACACGACCATAAACTTACCGAGAGATGGCTGCCCAAGATTGCGTTGTACGCCGACGGAAGTCCACCACGTCAAAAGTGATCAACTCGTCCGGAAGTTGCTTGGGTTGCGAAGGTGACAGGCAGACAACCTCCCCTAACGGCTTGACAATTTCTCCTTAACAATTCCATAGAAGGGCATTGCGATTTCCTTCACTTGGAACGAGGAATTTGCATCTCGCCCAAGACTTTAGCGTAAAGCAAGTCCAAAGCGCCCCGCCGTCCACTAAGACACGGCCAACTCTCGCTGTCGATGGTCGGGCGACCACGATGGGAGCCACCGAGACTTGGTCATCCCAATGGGGCAATCCTCCCGAGAGAAGGAGATGGGGACCTCATCCACTTCATCGATTCAGCCGAGGTTTTGCCTTTTCGACGCTAGGACCTCCGAGCAGCTTCCTTGAGGCTGCGCCGAGAGGTGTAAGCCGAGGAGCCGCCGAAAATGACGGCGATATGGTTCACAGGCTCTTGATATTCATCATCATCTTCCCGATCACCATCGCTGGTTTGGCGCTAGCCTTACCGCATCACCTTGTTCGGGCGGGGTGGGCATTGGGCCCTTGCCGCTGTAGAAATCTTCGAGCTTTGCAGCCCAAGTTCTACAAATGGCGATATCGTGCCCGTAGTCTTTGGTGGAACTTGCAAAATCGGTCGCCGGACCTTTCTTGCCTTGTCCGCCTCCCCGAGCGTGCTTTTTGCCCTTGTAGTTATTGTTGGCTTCTTACGCCCATCCTGGGAGGAGGTGCGCGATCCATACCGCGACGGTATTGTTCGTGATCACCTTTGTTCTTCTTCTTCCGGGACTTCTTGTCACCGTGAACATTGTCGCCGCTCTTCTTCTTCTCATCCACACCAGTCGGGCGGCACGCCCTTGTCGAACGCCTTTTTGATTGAACGCGCTCGCCGCTAGCATAGCGTCACCGCCTTGAACAAAGTCGTTGGCGGTCCAGTCTCATTGATTTCGAGATCTGGGTGAGCCGCTTCGTCATGACTTCGCTTTTGAAGGCGCGGACAACAGATTCATCCGAGATGTTCGGGATCGTGGTTATGGATCTTAATGAAACGCTTCACGGTTTGGAGGGTCTCCTGCTCATCCGGATCATCCGTGCAGATCATCCTCCTTGCCCAGACGCACGTAATGCCTCCGAAATTAGCGATCGAGCGCCACAAAGCCTGGTTCCATGAGCCGATGGAACCCTCCGCCGATTGAACGACCACGTCCGAGCAAAGACCCTCAAGGACACGGAGGTAATTAGCCATAACGAAGCTCGTCACCCCGCCGCCATGATGGCCAGAAGCGAGATGGAAAGGAATTCTCCGGTTACGAGTCCCATTGTACCTTCCATGTGACCGGCTTGAATTTTGAGGGCCACCGGACGGCCAAGCTCGTCGGAGAAAGCCCCGCAGCCAGCAGCATATGATCGCCACCTTCCCGATGTAACCTAGTCTTGAGAAGACGTTGGTCTTGTTGCGCTGGGAACTCCTCGCTGAACGGATGACTCGCCCGAGAAACTCTCTCCGGGACAATCCACCACGCCCTTCCTCGTGGTGGCGACGACGCGCTCCTCACGAGGGGACCGTCTGTGATCATCGCGGCGCGCTGCCCCCGTGGTCGCCATGACTACGGGACTTGGCGAAGCGACGGCGACCACGGGTAGCCCGCCATGGACAAGGATCCTTCGATGGTGACGGGGTTACGCGATCGATCGAGCTATCCGAATCATTCCGGCAGCTTGGTCTGCCGCTCGAGGAGTTGTTGACTTCTCCTAGAGACTTTAGGCCTTCACCGGTCGCTCTAGGTTAGTCGCACAAGACGCCTATGCGGGCGAGATCAGCTTGATTGGTGGATCTAAGGACCGCTATAGCTTCGAGCCGCTCCCGACTTTGATCTATGGGTCCCGGGATCTCGAACCATCCGCTGCTCGCCTGATCGAGTCCGGCCACGCGGGAATTGACCCGGTCAGGAAGCTTCCGCCGGAGACTTAGCGCCGCACGCGAGGTGGGTCGCGACGATTGCCGCTACACCGGTCGCGAAACCGTGCTAAGGTCGATTGATGGAATCGCCGAGGTTGCGGCGAATGACGCCTTGCTCGCGAAAGCGGCGACTGCGACCTCGCCTTGATGCCGAAGCGAGTTAATCGCCCGACCGACAGCCGCCCACGGCCGTGCAGGATCCTCGTGAGGTTCCTACATCGCCATGTTAATGCCGCGGGGCCATGCGAAGGTATGCTAGACGGTGTCATCGCTATGTTCCACAGTGGAATCTACCGACATAGCCTTGGAATCGACAAATCTAAACCGTCGTAAAGATCATCGCCTGTAGTCGCTGCCGATGACGGAGTGCGATCCGAGGCTATCTCTCGCCATGTAAGCGGAGACATCGCGCCGGATGCGAAAGCGCTCGAGACCGAACAGATCGATCTGAATCGACAGGATGAGACATCCGCCCTTCCGAGTCGAGCCCTCGTGAAGTATCTCAGATCGCCGACGGAGTTCGACATGCTCGTCTGCGTGGTCCCCACGGACGGCGCCATTGCCGACGGTTGAGATATCGATCTCAAGTCGCTAAGGTTCTTTATGATTGAGATAGGAGACACGCCGAACAACCACTAACAACGGTAACAGGAGACAGAGTTTTATCCCGTTCAGCCTCTTGGGAGAGATAATAGCCCTACGCCGGCCTTTCTTATATATCGAGATGAATACAAGAGATGGCTCGCGAGGCTAACAAGTCTCGGCGAGATTATAGGTTAGCCAAGCCAAGGTCGTGTCTAGCAAATACGAAAAACGGATCCGTCCCTCTATATGCCGTAGGGCCTTGTTTATATAGTGCGAGCAAACCGACCTACCGAGGGAATATCGGTAGGGCTAACTATGAGATCGCAACGAACTCATACATGCCAAATACATCCCGAGGCAGAGAAGGCATAATCCTAGTCTTGGGGATCACGACTCCTAATCCAATCTAGGAAACCAACGTCCGGGTCTTCACGTAGCCGCGCAGAACTCTTGTTCGAGTAAGACTCAAACACGAATCCTAGGCTATTACATGCACCGCGTCGACCAAGAGGTCGTTTCGGCAGATGCACATGGGCCTGATAGAACCTTCCAGGGAGCTAGGCCCTAGTAGACTGTTCGATTGGGCCGTCAGGGAGTGGGCCATGGCTATGGGCCGTGATCTAATCCCCGACACTAGGGTTAGGGGATTTTGGCGCCGGCGATTTTTTTCCCATCCGGCGATTCGAGGAAACTGTTATTATCGGGAAGTGACAAAATTTCCACAATGTTGGCTATATTTCGAAAAAAAATTAAATTTGGCCAGATTTCAATATTTTATTTGAAGATCAAAGGATTTAATTTTTTGTTTGAAGGCCAAACAATTGAAAAAAATATAAATTTGGCTTGATTTCAAAATTTTGGCTTGATTCAAAAATATTTTATATGAAATTTAAAAATTGTGTTAGGTTTAAAATATGCAAATTTATTAAAATTAAGAGTTAAATTTAAATTGGGTCTAAATATTTTTACATTTAGTCAACATCAAATTTTAGAATCAACAAGATTAGAAAAATCATATTTTATTACATTTAAAATTTATTTAGATTTGTGTTTTTGAATTTTTTGAATTCTATCATATATAACAATTTTAAGATCAGTTAGATTTAAAATTTTTTGGTTTAGTAGTATTTTTAATATTTGAACTCAGTAAAAATCTAATATTTCAAAATTCTTATGACAAAATTATTTCGTCACAACACCGTGGTGTATTGATCTGTGACGTTTTTTTCTTGTCACTAATGGAATTATTTGTGACGTTTCTTCTATTCGTCACAATGAAGTAGGGTTACACCCCTATTGTTATTTCTTATGACACTTTCTTTGGGAAACGTCATAAATCAATGACATTTTACTCAGTTGTCACAAAAAATACGTCACAGAAGGTCATATTTCTTGTAGTGATTTGTGACGGTTTTGAGTTAAAGCCTCGTGAATTTATATATTTTTGTGGTCGATGTTATTATGATATTTGATTTGTTGGTTTCTTAACCTCCTTATATAGTACTCCTGGTAAAATTTTAATAACCATGTGAGATATGGCGTGAGAGGTATATGAACAATTGTGTGTCGAGCAGCATAGGTTGCTATGTGCTGGCAATATATAGCGCATGTACTCTATTCTTCTTTTTAGTTTTGTATGACATCCAAGTCTATCTACAGAATTTTTTATATGGCCAAGAACCACCATTAAATATTTGTGACGGTTTTGAGTTAAAGCCTCGTGAATTTATGTATTTTTGTGGTCGATGTTATTATGATATTTGATTTGTTGGTTTCTTAACCTCCTTATATAGTACTCCTGGTAAAATTTTAATAACCATGTGAGATATGGCGTGAGAGGTATATGAACAATTGTGTGTCGAGCAGCATAGGTTGCTATGTGCTGGCAATATATAGCGCATGTACTCTATTCTTCTTTTTAGTTTTGTTTCCAGTTGGAACATTGTATTTTTTTATTTTTTTATGACGCTAGTAGATATGTTGACAAATAGTAATTTCCAGCCCAGAAAAGGTTACTGTCAAATTAATTGATTTGTGTCCGTTGGGCTTTGATCTGTAATAAATCAAAGCATGTCCGACGATTGGAATATATGCTGCAGCCTGCAGGCTTGCAACTTCCAACATGGGAAAGCAGGATTTACCTCATGACGCGTACGAAAAACAAAACAATTTGAGAAAACCCAGTAAACTGTAATATTTTTTCTGAGCGTGATGTTGCGCTGACGTACAGTTGATAGAGAAGACTAACTTATCATCAGCTAGCTTATCTAATTTAACTTATTTGTTTATCTAACTTATTTTTTAACTTTGAAATCCTTTTGTGGTAAAATTAAGAGCCTGATGCACTTCGCTTGACTTGTACAAACAAGTTGACGAGAAGACTAACTTATCATCAGCTAGCTTATCTTATTTAATTTATTTATTTATCTAACTTATTTCTTAACTTTGAAATCCTTTTGTGGTAAAATTAAGAGTTGGATGTACTTCGCTTGACTTGTACAAACAAGCTGACAAGAGTAGACCCTAAGCAAAAAAGAGAACTTCCACATAATAAAATAAAGGGAGGAGGCTATTTAGGCATTACGATCACTACAGATCATGCTTTAGATTTAAACATGGTTATAGATTTAATAATAGAATCTGTCGATTACTTTGATGTTTAGCGTTCCTTTTGACATTTATTTTTTGTCATAAAAGTTTCTACGACACAAAGAGGTCACTAAAAAGGTAAATGTTTATAATTCCATTTCTTATATGTTAAATTTTTCAAACCAAAAAATTTAGTGAGGATGTTTATATTCATGTGCATTGGAATTTATGTTCACAATTAGTCTAAACAGACATATGTAAGTCAAACCCTTTTGTAATCGATGAGTAATCGGTTGCAATATTTTGCAACATTTGAAGAGTGGCATGATTCGCTATATTTCCTTTGTTGAAAAAGGCACTATGGTACTACTAATTATCTTCTGTATTATTATTAGTTCACATGAGTGTGTACACTGGCTCTACCATTTGTTTTTTTTTTTTTGAGAACTCTACCATTTGGTTTGAATTGGAGCGCAGAGAGTAGTTCAACCAAGTCATATTCAATGTGGAATAATTACCCAAGCATCCATATATATTGGAGGCCGTGAGCTAAAAGGATGCACACGAGAACAACAAAGATTTGTTTCTACCCAGCCCAACACAGGATGTACAGTGATGAAGATAAGCACCATGCATGACCAGTTTGTTGCTTGCTATGCGACTTCACACGGCATGTGGTGCTCGCTGTATGTAGGATTGGGAGGTATCAGGACTTTATGCCTTAGAAATTTCTGTCAGTCAAGCAAGGTAACTATCATGTGGTGTCCACTAGACAAAGGATAGATGCGCCTTCAAAGCAGACGACAGCCTACAACTACGGAGATTGGGATCGCACATCACCTTCGGGAGTATGCCGTGGAAATGTATCACACCGATCCTTATGGACCGTGGAACATCGGACAGCACAGATGGTCCATGCGCCTAGGACAAGTTAGAAACCACGCGCCATACTGTGCTACGAGGGGAGGCCTGTGTATTTTTAGGTCAAAGACACCTCTCTCTTGGTAATCAATATGTTTTTAGGTCTTTGGATACTCTTAAATTTTGTTGTTCAGTGTGAAAACTGGAGAGAATTTAGAGACAAGCACGTTGTTTCAGATAAATAACTTTTTTGTTTGAGCAATGCACGAATTTTTAAAAATAATTAGTGCGCTGCTTTTTCCCGTGCTAAGCCTAGATTGGCCCATTCCGACGGTGTGGACTGCATGGGTCTCGGGTATCCTCTAGAAGGCCCATAAGGGAGCAGAAAGGGGGCGACCCAGGTCGGTTGGCCGAAGATAGAAACCACTCGGATCGGGCGAGACTTAAGCTGCAAGAAAGGGTCCGAGTTTATGGGATATCCCCATGAAATTAGCAGATCAATGCATGCATTCCATGTAACATCATAACGGAAATAGTTGCCATATACCTCGCGACTTCTCATCAAACTCTATCCCCCGCACTATATAAAGGGAGGGGACAGCGCCATCGGCGAGGAAGCCATCGAATCATCATTAGGAGCATCATCTTGCATCCTCGATCCACCATATAATTCGAGCACGAGAAGTAGGGTATTACCTCCTCCGCTGAGGGCTCGAACTCAGATAACCCGTCTTGTGCTAGCCATCGACCTAGTTCTTGATAAGCGTCCCTCGTACAAATTCATTGCCGGCGGTGACCCTCCAGTTAGTCACCCGTCGACAGTTGGCGCGCCAGGTAGGGGGCAGCGTCAAGATCGTTTTCTTAGATCAGATAGCCTCTTCAAGATCGTCGTACGTCGACATGAGGCGAGAGAGACCCTTCGCCCGGCACACGGACTTCGTTCTTCGACGGCATCGGCAATCTTTGTCTCTCTCCCCACGGAGATCGTTCAACCGAAGGTACACGCAATCAATGGGACCCATTGCCCTTTGGCTTGAGAGAATTCGCATGTGCTTTCTTGAGAAAGATCCGTCGGCGACCTCGCCCCCCTCGGCGAGGAAAGGCATCGAGGATTGAATCACGCCCATTGCCATGGCCCACTCCCCGACGGCCCGATCAAAGCGACTTACCAGGGCCCGGCTCACCGAAGGTTCTATCCGCCCATATGCATCTGCCGAACAGCTTCGGGTGGCGTGGTGCGTGGGCCAAGGAATCGTGTTTGAGTCCGACTCGAACAAGAAGTTACTGCGGCTACGTGAAGACCGGACGTTGGTTTCCGGATTGGATTAGGAGTCGTGATCCTCAAGACTAGGAGTATGCCTTATCGCCTCGGGATATATTTGGCATGTATGAGTTCGTTGCGATCTCATAGTTAGCCCGCCCGATATTCCCTCGGTAGATCGGTTTGCTCTGTACTATATAAACCAAGGCCCCTACGGCGTGTAGAGGGGTCTCTCCCGGCACTGGATCTTCGCATTATTGCCTCCTGGCACTGGATCTTCGCATTATTGCCTCCTGTACACCATAATCTCGCCGAGACCTGTTCGTCTCGCCGAGCCACCTCTTGTATTCATCTCGATATATAAGAAAAATTTGGGCGTGGGGCTATTATCTCTCCGAGAGGCTGAACCAGGATAAAACCCCATCTCCTGTTCGTTGCTGTTCGTGGTTGTTCGGCGTGTCTCCTATCTCCTCTTTGAAGAACCTTGGTTGACTTGGGTCGATATCCCAACCGTCGACAAAAGCGAAGAAGAGCCCAATGAGATCGCCTACCCCGGTCTGGACGTCCTCCAGCCCGGTGAGGTCTACAAATCCCTGACTGGATTTCTCTCTGGACTTGGGAGTCTCGCCGCGGCCTCCGCGCAGACCGCTCCCGAGATTTAGATAAAAGATAACCGCTAGGGGAACCCATCTGCTAATTCGGTCGGGTCAGTCCGATCGGATCCGGCGGCGTTCGTGGGTGTCATCAACGGTGGCCAATCCATTGGACAAAGCGAACAAGTCAGCCTCTCTGCGTCCGACTCAGCGTCTGATGGGAGCGCTGAGATCCGTAATTACCGTGAGGTCTTCGTCCTTGGGGCGGAGGATCATCACTCTACTTCTCAACAAGTCAGGCCTGAAGAAACCGCAGTCGTCGTAGAAGACCGAGACCCGTAGCGTCGACCAGCGCCGCCGCTGACGTCTGAAACGAACTCTGCGGTGAAGTTAAGAGATCGGGAGGTTTACAACACTCCCGTGCCAACGTCATCGCGTCGAAGACCCTTCTCGAGACCATTGCACAACAACTTCGGAAGGCGTCCGTGCATCGTAACCTCGCCCAGCGGCGGCCATGGTAGAGATGGGCGCCATCCGGCAAAACGAGGCGATTCCGCTCCGACGCGCCGCTCGTAGTCGATCTACGCGCAATCGGAATCGGGCTCGCCCTTCAGCGACAGGTGATTCTCATCAGTCACCCGCACGCGATCTATGTCAAGATATCGAGGCCAGGCGGCGGGAGCGCAGCAACGGTGGGCGAGACTCTCGTCCCCATCACAGCCGTCGTATCGACGATCAGGCCGAGAGTACCGCCAGCCGACACGACCACCGCCAAGAGCAGCGTCAAGGCCCGCGTCGGGAGCGTCGTAGCAGATCCCCGGCGCGGAGGCGGCCACGACCATTGGAAGGGATTCGGGCCTTTACCCCGGATCTTCGCCGAGTGGTTTGGCCGGATGGATTCAACCTCAAAGGCATCGATAAGTTCGATGGCGAGAGGGACCCAACGAACTGGCTGCAGGTTTACGCCCTAGCAGTCAGCGCGGCAGGAGGTGATCAGAACGTCATGGCGAATTACTTGCCGGTCGCTTTGACCCCAACCGCCTAGACCTGGCTGACGGGACTTTCGGAGAACTCTATCGAGTCTTGGGACGACCTCCAGGAGCAGTTCATCGCCAATTTCCAAGGGACCTATGAAAGGCCCGCGGGGAGGTGGGAGATTGGACAGCTACATAGGCGCAAGAGCGAGACTCTCCGCGAGTTCATCAAGCGCTTCACCAAAAGAAGAACGAGATCCGGGCGTTTGAACAAGCAATCATTGATGCCTTCTTCGCCGGATGCAAGTCCGAGGAGTTGATCAGGCAGATGACCCGGGACCCCCCGCGCAGTCTCAAGGCCATGTTCACTATGGCGGACCAGGAGGCCGAAGCCGAGGAGGCCATCGCGAACCACCGCGGTGTCAACGACGGAGGCCCCAAGAAGAAGCCTAATGAAGAACAAGGCAAGCCCAAAGACAAGAAGCGAAAGGGGGACGAGATGGTCGCCCGACATGGAGCCGTCCGGCCAAAGCCCCCAACGACAACAACTACAAAAGGTGATGGATTGGTATGTCCTTCCATCCTTGAGGCAAGCACTCGCCAAAAGCGCGCTTTATTCGCAAGTTCGCCGAGAGTTCGAACCATCGGCCAAGGGCGGTCAAGGCAAGAAACCCGATGGGGATCGCCAGACGCTTGGCGAGATCGATTATATCTTCGGGGCTCGATGCGTCTGAGTCCAAGCGAAGCGAAGCTTACCACTCGGAGATCAACGCTATCATGCTCGCTACTCCAAAATACTTGCGCTGGTCTGAGGTGCCCATCATCTTTGATCGATCGGACCACCCAGATCGGATCGCTTTCCCTGGAAGGTATCCGCTGGTTTTGGATCCAGTCGTTCAAGGAAGCAAATTAAAAAGGGTCCTGGTAGATGGCGGGAGTGGGATTAATGTCCTTTTCGCCAAGACCTTCGACCAAATGAATATCCCACGTTCTGAGCTACGGAAAGGGTCGTCTCCGTTCCACGGGGTAATCCTCGGGACGTCCGCAGTACCACTCCGACAGATTTCCCTACCGGTCACGTTCGGGACCAAGGAGAATTATCGGACTGAGAGTCTGAGTTTCGAAGTGGCTGATTTCGAGACGGCATATCATGCTATCTTGGGAAGGCCGGGGATTGCCAAATTCATGGCGATCCCCAACTACACCTATCTCGTCTTAAAGATGCCAGGTCCCAATGGTGTAATCACCCTCCCTGGTGACGTCAAACAGCCCCTGCTCTGTGACAGCGAAAGCTGCGAAATGGCGCAGGCACTCGATTCATCTGCAGAGATGGAAAAGATCCGACTGGAGGTTGCATCCCTTCGGGAGGAAGGAGACGTCCCCGCCAAGAAGCAGGCCAAAACCTCCATCCAAGCGGCCGAGGAAACCAAGGAGATCCTGTTGGACCCGTCTGATCCGGCCAAAACAGCCGTAATTGGGACAGGGCTCGTAGCAAATAGGAAGACGCGCTCGTCACTTTCCTCCGGGCCAACCGGAATGTGTTCGCCTGGAAGCCTTCGGACATGCCCGGTGTTCCGAGGGAGGTGATTGAGCACTGCTCTCGTCGATGAAAAGGCAAAGCCCATAAAGCGGCGCTGCGAAGATTTGCCCGAGGATCGGAAAGAGCGCCATTAGAGTGAGATCACCAAAGCGTTGGCCTTTCGGTTCATCAGGGAAGTATATCATCCCGAGTGGCTTGCCAATCCGGTCCTGGTGCAGAAGAAGAATAAGACATGGCGGATGTGTGTCGATTACACAGACCTCAATAAAGCATGTCCTAAAGATCCCTTTGGGCTTCCCCGCATCGATCAAGTGGTGGATTCCACCGCCGGGTGTGAACCCTTAAGCTTTCTGGACGCCTACTCAGGCTATCATCAGATCAGTCTGAAGGAGGAGGATTGCATCAAAACATCGTTCATCACACCTTTTGGTGCTTTCTGCTATATCACAATGCCATTCGGGTTGAAAAACGCTGGTGCGACCTATCAGCGCACCATACAGCGGTGTTTTCACACTCAACTCGGGCATAGCGTGGAGGCATATGTCGTCGACGGCGTCGTCATAAAAACAAAATCAGAGGGATCTCATAACAGATCTGACCGAGACATTCGAGAGCCTAAGGGTATTTCGGATGAAATTAAATCCCGAGAAGTGCGTCTTTGGGGTTCCGTCTGGTAAACTACTCGGATTCATCATCTCCAACCGAGGGATCGAAGCAAATCCGGAGAAGGTTAATGCTATCATCAAGATGAAGCCCCCAACCAATCAGAAGGATGTGCAGAAGCTCACTGGATGCATCGTGGCACTCAGTCGTTTCGTTTCCGACTCGGGAGCGAGGCATGCCTTTCTTTAGGCTCTTACGCCGACAAGGCGATTTTCGTGGACGCGGAGCGCAACAAGCCTTTGAAGACCTAAAGAGGTTCCTCACCACGCCTCCGGTGTTGGTTCCTCCCATGCCCCAGGAGCCCCTCCTACTCTACATAGGTGCAACGACTCACGTCATCAGCAGCGCCTTAGTGGTGGAGCGAGACGAAGAGGGCTCCCTCCGGAAGGTACAAGCGTCCGGTCTGCTTCGTGGCGAGTATTGGGCGACTCGAAAATAAGGTACCCACAAGTGCGAGAAGCTTACAGATCTTTGTGTTAACCACATCACGGAAGCTAAAACATTACTTCAAGAGCATGAAATTTCGGTGGTCACCTCTTTCCCGCTTAGAGATATACTCCACAATCGGGAGGCCACTGGGAGGATTGCCAAGTGGGCGGTTGAGCTTGGAGCCTTTGAAATAAAGTTCAGGCCTCGACTAGCTATCAAATCTCAAGCGTTGGCTCACTTCGTCGCCGAGTGGACAGAGGCCCAAACCCAGCAGCACAGGACACTCTCGAGTACTGGACAATGTACTTTGACGGTTCCCTCATGCTCAGTGGCCTTGGGCTGGGATTTTGCTCATATCGCCATTGGAGAAAAGCTGCGCTCGTCCTCCGAATATTGTTCCTGTCGGCAACAACGCCGCCTTGCAGTCTGAGGCACTCATCCACAGGCTTCGTCGCCATCTCGCTTAGTGTCGAGCGGTTAATGGTACGAGGATTCGCAACTCGTGGTCAATCAAGTCCAAAAGGAGTGGTCTTGTATTGGCGACAAACCGCGACCTATTGCGGGAGGTTCGAAAACTAGAAGACAAATTGACGGTTTGGAGCTTACTCACGTGCTCGCCGCGACAATGAAGCAGCAGATGAGCTAGCACGGATGGGATCCACTCGGGCCCAGGTCCCGAGCGGTGTTTTCGTCCAGGAGCTACGCGCACCGTCCATCAAGCTGCCCTCTACACTAGTAGAAGTCCATGAGAAGCAGCAAGAGCCCGATGCGGAGGTATTTGCGATTAACCCCGGATGGACTCAACCTTATTTGGATTATCTTCTTCGTGACGAGTTACCCGAAAATCGAAGCCTAGCCGAGTGCATCACACGCCGAAGCAAGAGTTACAAGGTGGTCGGGGACGAGCTTTTCAGAAAAAGCAGTTCCGGGGTACTAAGGCGTTGCATATCCGAGCAAGAAGGCAGAGATCTGCTCAACGAAATCCACTCGAGAGAATGCGGGCACCACGCGGCTGCTAGCACCCTGGTGGGGAAAGCCTATCGGCAAGGATTTTTTCGCCAACCGCCGCATCCGATCACGGAAGATATGGTACGCAGATGTGACGGTGTCGATTTTCGCAGACAGCGATTCACATGCCGCTCAAGACTCTGAGACGATTCCGATCTCTTGGCCCTTCGCCGTGCGGAATTGGACATGGTGGGCCCTCTCAAGCGAGCGCAAAGCGGGTTCACCCATCTCTTTGTCGCCATCGACAAGTTTACCAAGTGGATTGAAGCCAAGCGATTCTTTGTTATCACGGCGACCAAAGCACGCGAGTTCTTAGGGACATCGTTGTGCGTTTTGGCGTACCTAATCGCATCATCACCGACAATGGCGTTCAGTTCAAAGCAGCGAAGTTTCAAGAATGGGGCGAGGAGTTGGGCATTAAGATCTGCTATGCATCGATAGCCACCCGAGAGCAACGGCGTGTCGGCGCGCCAATGGATTGGTACTACAAGGGCTCAAAGCCAGAATTTTCGATCGCCTAAAGCTATACGCCACGCGACCGGGTTAAGGAGTTGCCCTCGTGCTCTCGGGGCTCAGGACAACCCCAAGCCGAGCCATTTGGCGGAACACCCTTTTTCCTTGTCTCACGGCTCGGCGGTCCTCCCGTGAATTGAAGTTTCGTCCCCATGGGTTGCGGACACTAGCGATAATCGGTCGGATAAGGCAAGGCGAGAAGACCTCGATCGACTTGAGGAAGCGAGGAAGCATTGATCCGATCGGCAAAGTACCAACGGGGCCTCGTCGCTACCATTAGCGAAGCGTCGGGCCGTCGTTCTCAAGGAGATCTGGTCCTTGAAGGAATCGAAGCACGGGCATAAACTCTCCCCACTGGGAAGGCCCCTACTTGATCGCCGAGGTGACCCGCCGGGCTTACCGGCCGCAACGTGAAGACGGATCGGCGTGCCTAACACACGGAACATCGGCGACTCGTCGTTTCTATTCTTAGAATTCTATATTCATGACTTGTAACTAGTTCCTTTCTTTTGACTTGCTACTTGGCCGTAAAGCGACCAAGCGAAGAAGTCGGGCTACTAAATAGTGTAGCGGAGTCAACCGCACCCTATTCTTTAATAAAGTTGTTTTCTCTACATATGCTGATCGCATTCGAGTACTATGACAATTCCCGAGTAATGGCGTTTATATCCTTTCGACAATGTTAAGCTACTTGCGGTCGCTTGGGAAGAAAGCCAAGTCGCTTCAAAGACTTGGGGGCTGGACCGATCGGTCAATGCGTCTCGTGAAAAGGGTAAAGCATATTATTCGGATAAGCTCGATCACGAAGATCGAGGATCAACCGAAGTTTTTATTACGAGACTTGGTTCTGGTCCAAGCTGATCCACTATTTGGACAGCGATCGGATGAACCTCCTCTAATGAGCTACGGCCTTTTCTTCCGAGCAAGCAAATCCATCCTTGACGGCCCCGATCCGCACGAGGATAGTTTGATTTTGCGAGGGCGAGGCCTTGGCTGGTACACGTTATCGTGGCCTCCCGAGTGAAGACCTTGATCCGCTTGGGAATGGCTTCAAGATGAGCCACTAGGAGGTCGGGATCATTCGGCGGCTCCTCATCCGGATAGAGGCATTCAATTATTGAGGCAATCCCCGTCGAGGTCCGGCGGCGAAGCTCTGCACAACCGGTCGGATAAGACATTAGTCGGGTGTCAATGAGGTTGAGCCAGGGAGAGCCAGTAGAGAAAGGTTACCTTCAGCTCTTTAGCCGACCGGTCGGCTCGGCGTTAACTTGGCGAACCTCCTCTTCTAGAGCCTTCTGCCTCGCCTCCAGAGCTGCACTTGACAGCAAACATTGGAAATCATCACCTACGAAATATCCTCTTTAGAGGTTTAGCACGGGTTGGGGTTTTTACCTCGGTTCATGTTGGACTCCTCCACATGGCGGAATCGAAGCTCAGTGACTTCGTGGTGGAGCTCTTCGATCCGTCCGCGGAATTGTCGCTTGACGGCATACAACGCGTTGTCAAACTCGTCGCGCGTCTTTAACTCGCCCACCGTTTTCTCCATGCACCGGGTCTTCTGCTTCGACCTCTCCTTCATGCGCTGCGTGAAGGATAGAGGATCGTTAGTGGGATCCCCCCGCGCAGAGCGAGGATTCTCAGAAAAGAAGCTACCTTATACATCTCGGCTTGGATGGCGGTCACTTGTTCTAACACTTCCCATTCCTCGGCTTCCTGCCCATCGTCGACCTCGTAGCCCTCCATCTCCTTCCGCCATTTCAGTCGGAAGGGCGGAGTGGGAGCCTTGGCGGAGGGGCGAGGAATCTCCTCTATTTCGGGCTCTGAGCTCTCTGGAGCCGGAGCTGGGATCTTCCCCTTCGCCGACGAGGATGAACGGCTTGTGGCGGATGGGCCTGAGTCTGGACGGGGAGAAGCGGGCCGAGCCGAGCCTCCGGGAGGCAGAGGTTGCTCATCATTGTCATCTACCGGCTTTCTGCAAGCATTGGAGCTCTTTCAAGACATGCATCTTTACAAATTACAAGATCCTAGCGTTATGGAAAAGTACCTGTGTGACGGGAAGTATTTCATCTTGAATTTCATGCCTGAACCACTCGGACCCGAGCCAGGCGTTTCCTTCGCCCCAGACGAGGCCTTTGGGCGTGGTGACGTGGCGGAGGACCTCTGGCTGCGTGATTCGGGCGCGGCGATTTCGATCCTTAGGCGGCGGCGGCGCAAAAGCGGGATGGTGTCTTCCTCATCATCGTATTCGTCCGAGTCCCTTGAGATGTCCCCCTTGCTTTTCTTGGCCGGAGGAGCACTCATTGAGCCCTCAGCAGGGCGCTTGCGAGGCGCCTCCTTGTGGGGTGGAGCTTCTGGAACCGGGGGGGAGGAGAAGAAGGCTTCGCGCCCCTGCAACGCATCAAATTACATTAACTCTAGCCCTACATCAATGAACCGCGGTTGAGTTGAGGAGGATCTTCTCCTTACATTGGTGGCAAAATCCCAGATGATATGGGGCGGGCACTCAGGGGTTATTTCCGTGCGAGCAAAAAGCTCAATCACTCTACCGATGATCTCCTTTTGCCGAGGCTCGTTGGTTTCCGAGTGGCATCCTGGAGCCCCGAGTACTCAAAGGCGGGATCGCCCTCTCCTTGATGGGCTGGATCTGGCGTTGGGTATAGTTCCACACTACCCGATGCAGTCAGCCCGTGAGACTTCGCTCTACTGGAGAAGAATAAGAAGCTCCTTCACTTGGCTTCCCCGTCATCGTGCAAGTAGAGAAGACCGGGAGGGATGGGACTGTGGGGCACTCGCCCGAGAAGGAAGGAGAGCCGGGAGTTGGCACAATAGAACCACTGAGTGCCGGCCTTTGTTGGAGGTTTTGAAGCGAAGATCAAAGTTGTACTTTTAACCCCTTCCGCAATTGAATCCCGCATCACTGCGGCCTTGGGATTGTCCTTGTTGGGATAGGGTTTGAGAAGGAAAAGGAATCTGAAAAGATCGAAGTGGGGAGCAACCCCCAAATAGACCTCATAGACGTGAGTGAAAATCGCGATATGAAGAATGGAGTTGGGATTCAAGTGCGAAATCTCAACCCCGTAAAAATGAAGCAGGCCCCGGAAGAAAGAGGAGCAAGGAAGGCCGAAGCCACGGAGGAAGAAAGATTCGAAGACCACCATCTCGTCCGAACGAGGGGTGGGCAGACTCACCGTGGCGGGGACGCCAAGACATGACTCTTGGGAGGAGCATGCCGAGAGACCAACTTCTGTAGCCTCCGTTCGGTCGTGATGGACTTCACCCACTTCTTCCCGCTCTTAGCAGCCTTAGGGGTAGAGGGGGATGGCGGAGCCATAGCGATCGGAGACGGGTGGCAGCGGAGGTGGCGATGAAGGAGAACCCTAGCGGCGGAGCTTATTGAAGAAACCAACAGACTGGCGTGAAAAACAGGCAAAGCGAACCCATTTCGTTCTCCTGCTCCAGACTTATAACAACGGGCAGAGTTTCGCATTCTGGGCCGGGCCTAGGTCTAGCGTCGGATGTGGCCTTTCCGCGAGGGGCCCATTAATCACTCGGCTGCCCGAGTGGTCCCCCCCGAGAGGTCTGCGTTACGCATTGACCGCCCGCCTAGGAGCGGACGAGCCTAGCTACTCGGACGAAGTAATGCTACGGATTCGAGATCAAATCGAGAAGAAGCAGCATTGCAGATTCAAGGCCAAAAGCAGAAGACATCGGGATTCCCCAAAAAGACTTTCATTAAAAAGGGCTCTTATGCCCGATTACATATTTTCCTCGGCGCAACACATCGAGCTAGGGCTCGTCGCTGGCTCGCGGGAATGCCAACTGAAATAGATCATTCCTCCGACAACCACCTCACACTGAGGATGGAGGCGGCGAGAGCATCCTTCAATGGGGTGCGCGCCGGAAAGAGCCGGTGGTCGCCGATCAGACCACGATGGCCCTCTGGGCGACCTCCTCCGCGTGTTCCTCTCGCCACTGTTGCCAGCGGGTGATCTTAGCCGCACGAGCTGCAGCGGCGCGAGCACGGAATCCGGCGACGGCGGCCTCCCATGGATCCATGAAGATTTGTGGGGCAGGTGTGGAAGTTCCCCCAGGAGTCGCCGAAAGGGAAAAAGACTCAAAAACTCGAAGGCTGGTGGTGAAGTAGTACGCAGCCCCTGGCATTTCTTTTATATACAGAGGAAATTCAGGGGCCGCGCCTAGTAAACCGTTTCGAATACAGTAAAACCATCATAGCGATGGGACGGAAGTGGGAGCGGATCCGGTTTCCAACGGGAACACGCGCCCCTTCGGCTGTGTGAGAAAAGGGCGCGAAAACGCTTCACCTCCCCCTAATTGGGCTTGGGCTAAAACTGCAAAGGGCGACCCCCTTAACAGGCTTTCTTAACACACGCCGACAAAGGGCAATGTGTTAAAATCGAGCCTAATTCGCCTCGGTGCACCCTAGAGGGCATATCACGGCAGTACTAAAGGTAAAAATATTTCACGGCATACCCCATGTTGGGTCACTAGCCAACTTTGCACGCCAAGGTTGGGTGTTGGTGAAATCTGGATTCAATTTCTTGAGGTATGCCTTTATAAGGTCGCCATTGTATACCGTTCTGCGGATACAAATACCTCTCGCAAAATTGCGTCCAACCGGTATGCCTCCAAAGGCCTATGCTGATCCTTGCCATGGTGGGGACAGATACCACCCGGCTGAAAGGTGTGCCCCATGTTGGGCCAAGAGCTGGTTCTTACGAGTTAAGGCCGGGCGCCTGATGTCGATATCCCTAAAAACGTTAAGGTTACAGCATGCTGCAAGACAGAAGCTGTAATGGCGTGGCTTAAGGCATGCCCCATGACAGGCCAATGGCCGCTCTTGTATTGCAAGAGTGGATGCCCAGGAGCCGAATCCTCCTGTTGAAGTAACGTGGCCAAAGGGCCGAGAAAACTGGAGTCTGGTATTGCCGAACCCAGGCGTTGTTTCGACATAAAAACTTAAAATTTCTTGAGTCCTTTACAATCTCTTTTCAGATTACAGGGGATTTAAGCGGAACCAGTCGGCCAAGCATCTGACTCGATCGTAAAGCACTCGGGGGCTACTGTGGACTGCATGGGCCCCGGGTATCCTCTAGAAGGCCCATAAGGGAGCGAAGAGGCGACCAGTCGGTTGGCAAGATAGAAACCACTCGGATCGGGCGAGACTTAAGCTGCAAAAAGGGTCCGAGTTTATGGATATCCCCATGAAATTAGCGAGATCAATGCATGCATTCCATGTAACATCATAACGGAAATAGTTGCCATATACCTCGCGATTTCATCAAACTCTATCCCCGCTGCACTATATAAAGGGAGGGACAGCGCCATCGGCAGAAGCCATCGAATCATCATTAGGAGCATCATCTTGCATCCTGATCCACCATATAATTCGAGCATGTGAAGTAGGGTATTACCTCCTCCGTTGAGGGCCTGAACCTGTATAACCCCGTCTTGTGCTAGCCATCTGACCTAGTTCTTGATAAGCGTCCCCTCGTACAAATTCATTGCCGGCGGTGACCCCCCAGTTAGTCACCCGTCGACAGACGGGCAAGCTAGCACATGGCTTGGGGTGATAGCTAGGTCTGTACCAAGAAACGATAGGCTCTGGCGTAACTGGCCCGACAAGACACCATTCGTAAATGTACCTATGTCTACATGAATGATTTAGATTAGTTTGTCTGTCTAAAAAATTATAAATTTTTACTTTGAAACCTTGTAGTTTTTGTTTAAGATGACCAAGTAGATATTTCTAGAAATTTTAATTTGCGTATTAAAATGTTTTTCGCGGTTCACACAATAATTAATCAGTTTATGTCTGCATTCCTGCTGCAATGGATCAAATCACGTCTAATTGGACAGAGACCACGATTCGCTTAGGGCATCTCCAATGATGCTAAACCAGTTATATCTAAAAACTCCATCTTATCTTTTTTTTTTGCTTACGTAGAGGAGAGAAGGAGATGAGAGAGATAAAGCTTAGCTCTTAGCTACGGTCAACGATGGCGACTCTTCGGCATTGTTCTCCTTCTTGGAGGAATCACCGTGGATACGACCCCAATACCTCCATGGTTCTAGAGCCACATATTACCAGAGCTCTAGTCCTGGTATGGTTTTACTGCCTGCACAACATATTATAGCTGATTTCTCGCTCTTTGATTACAACGAGTTGCATCGACGACACAAGTTCCTTTGAAATGGGATGTGTCATGCCAGCATTGAAGTTACTCTGCACAAGATGATACAACGCTTGGCATTTCAGAGCAACTGGTGTCAACGATGAAACTCCTGGCAATCGAACAATTCCTCCCACTTGGCTAGCAGCGTGCGGCGCGGCCCGGGCTCACCCCACATCGTGGGTTCGAGCTCCGTCCGTGCTCCTATTTTTTATTTTTTTGGGTGTATCAGTGTCGGCGGCATTAGCTTGGCCGCCAACATAGGTCCTCCTATGAGTACCGGTTAGGATGTGCGCTAAGTCTCATTGGGACTTAGCGCACGTCACCTCCATGCCTCACGCCACCGCCGACCCGCACTACGCCCTCCGCGCTTCATCCCTCCCTCCCTCAACCGCCGCCACCGCCGCTCTGCGCCGCCGCCCCCTCCCTCCCCCGCTTTGCGTCACGTTGTCCCCCTCCTCCTTCCCCCGAGCCGCATAGCCCCCCTCCCACCCCATGTCGCCCCTCCTCCTTCCTCGCACCGCACAACCCCTCCTTCCTACTTTGCACCACCCCCTACACCCCATGTCGCTGCCTACCGTGCCGCACCGCCCCTTCTCCCTCACCCCTGCCGCCGCCTCCACCCCACGCCACCGCCTTCTCCCTCCACGCGACATCTACGCATCGTGCAGGTATGTCCACTTTTCTTATTGTAGTTGTTGTATCGTCGGCGTTTCGTGAACTGTTGACATAGTAGATGTAATTAATGAGGATAAATTTGTCGGTGTAATAAATACCGGGGTACAAAGAGCCTTAGGAAGGCCGAGAGGGCCCCACGCGTCAAAGGGCGAGCAAGGCCCCAGCCGTGGGCAGCCCCTCAGAGGCCGGGAGGGCCCCGCGTCGGCGGAGGCGAGCAAGGCCCAGCGTGGGCGAGCCCCTCAGAGGCCGGGAGGGCCCCACGCGTCGGCGGGCGAGCAAGGCCCCCAGCGTGGGCGAGCCCCTCAGAGGCCGGACGCGCCCAGCGGAGTGCGTGGGCGAGCCCCCTCCGACGGTGAGGCGAGGGCCCCACGCGCCAGGCGGGTGCGTGGGCGAGCCCCCTCTGGAGACCAGGCGGGGCCCCGCGCGCCAGGCGGGCCCGGCTGGGAGGAGCATTGCGTATGAGTCTTGGGACGAAGGCTCCCCCTGCTGCGAAGGACGAAGCGCATTTAATGAGACACCACGCGCGGATAGACAGAGGAAGAAATGATTACGCATAAATGACCCTTGCAGTGTCTGGAAGCGGCCATCCTTTATGTGCGCAGAAGAATTGACCGCAGAGAGAAGGTTTGCTTGAGGAGGCCGCCGTGTCGAGGAGGCAGCGAGGCCCCACCCGCAGACTCACCGGTGTGACTATGCTGGTCGAGGCCACTGCGAAACGCTGCGAGGCGAGGCTGCGGCGCGGGCAACTGGATGTTTTCGTCTCTTCGTCGTGTATTGTCGAGTATCTTGAGAGCATTGTCTCGCCTACTCCCTCGGCTCTCTCCGCCACCCCAAAGCTTGTATAAAAGGAGGGAGAGAGGGAGGAGAAAAAGGAGAGGGAGGCATCTGAACACACGATCCTGAAGTGTTCGTGCATTCGAGGCACTCTGTAAACACATTCCCTTTCAACCACAATCGAAAAGAGCTAAGGCTCGGCAGAGTAGGACTATTACCCGCGAGGGGTCCGAACTCGGGTAAATCTGAGTCGCTCCTTGTTGTGCCCGACGCCAAATCGAATCGAGCTTGATCGAGTTGGCTAGCAGACTAGAAATCGACCAGGTGTGATCCGCAGTGGTTGAGCGGAGAACACGCCCGTCGATGGCGCGCCTGTAGGGGAGCGCTTAGCATCGGTTCAAGCTCTTGACCTTTCTTCAGAGGAGATGGCGGAGCGGCAGTCCGCGATGGAGCGAAGCGGCCGCTAGAGCGCGGGCAGCGTGAGTCGGCCGCATGGCGATGGCGGTGGATCACCCGGCGATGGCCGCCCGCCTAGGGTTGGAGCCTGGCGAAAGCACCGCCTCGGCCAAGCTAGGAGTGCACTCGCACGTAACCTCCGCGGCGTGGCCTTTGCTGAAAACCCACGGTTCCGTAACTCCGGACTCTCGGCGGCGCCGTGGTTGGCAGCTTGGCCCACACGTCGACGCCGCCGTGGCGGTGGTGCAAGTTTCGGGCGGGGAACCGGGCGTTTCGCGTCCTCCGTTTTTTGTTGCCCTCGCGCTCCTCGCAGATCTCTGGTGAGGCGGGGCCAAGACGACAAGAGCGTGCGACCTCACGGGGCTCGGCCGGCAAAGGCGTCTGGTGGCGCGATCTCCGGTCCCATCTCGGAGGACCGTCACTTGCTGCATGGAGAAGACTGCGTGACAAGCTCCGTAGGGTCGCGACCAGCGACGATCTGTCGCCGCCGCTGCTGCGGGGACCAGCAAGAGGGTTCCCACAGAGCTGCCCCGCCGGTGAGGGTGGCGCTTCTTGGCGCCGCCTAGGCGACGGGGCGGCGGGCGAGGACGCGCCCAGAGCAGAGAGGCTCCGACGTTGGGTGCCGCGCCTTTTCTAAGGAGCGCGCGTCCGATGGCGGAACGGTTTCGTCCGCCCCCATCGAAAAGTACGACGGCTCCACCAACCCCGATGAGTTTTTGCAGATCTATACGATGGTAATGCAGCCGATCGAGGGTCGGGAAGGTTTCGCGAACTACTTCCCGCGGTCCTCACCGGCGAGCCCGCCGTGGCTCATGAACCTGCCCCGAGTCCGTGGGGTCATGGAAGGAGCTCTCGAGCTCTTCGTCACCAACTTCGTGGCACCTTCGAGCAGCCCGGTAGAAGACGACCTCCACAACGTGGGAGCGAAGAAAGGAGAGAGCGCCGCGACTATATTCGGCGCTTCGACCAGTCCGCAACACTATCCCTGACATCTCCATCGACGCCGTGGTCACGGCATTCAGGAGAGGCGCCCGAGACCCCAAGGTCAAAGAGAAGATGGCCACCCGCAAGATCAAAACGACGGAGGAGCTCTTCACCTTGGCGCACAAGTGCGCCCTTCAGGCGGAGGCTCGCATCCGCCCGGCTGCGCGGGCGGGGCCAGCTGCGGGCGGCGAGGCCGGAACCTCGAGGAACCCCGGCGGCAAGGACAAGAAGAAGCGCAAGGCGGCCGAGACCGGGCAGGTCATGGCCCGCGCGACGACGACGACGACGACGCGACCACCACCGCAAGAATGGGCGCGCGGGCGTAAAAGAGGAGGAGGTCGCGCGCGGCGGGTACGGTCCCGCAGGGCGGCCGAGGCGGCGGCTATGGCGATCGCCGTGGCCGCGACGGCCCCCGCGGCCGCGACGGCGGCGAAATCATCGCCCGTGAGTGGGGACGGAAGGCCTCTTGTCCCATTCACCGCAACAACTCCCACGACTTGGCGATTGCCATGTCGTCAGCAAGATGGTGGACAAGCGAGTCCACGAGCAGCAGCAGCAGCGGCGTCCGGCGGTGGCAAGGGCAAGGAGGCGGCTTCGCTTGGTTTTCAGCGGCGGAGCGCGAGGTTGCCGTCATCCACGGCGGTTCGGCCACCTATCCGTCCCACGCAAGCTTTAAGCGTGCGATGAGGGAGGTGTGCGCCACCGTGCGCTGCTTTGGGTCGATGAGGCACCGGCATGGTCGGAGCAACCGATGCGTTCGATCGGCCGATCACCCAACCAAGATCTGCCGCCCAGGCATCTCCGATCGTGGTTGCACCCACATCCGAATGTAAAGCTAGGGCGGTCTTTGGTAGACGGAGGGAGTTCCTCAACCTCCTGTCCGCCCAAGGCCGCGCGGCGCCCAGATCAAAGCGGGGAGCTTCGCCTAACGCTCCCATTCTTCGCATCGCGCCGGGCTGAGTCCGCTCATTGGGCGATCGATCTCGGTACCCTTCGAGGCTCGACAACTTCCGCACCGAGATGCTCGAGTTCGAGGTGGCGGACTTCGACCTCCTACAACGCCATACTAGGTCGGCCGCGCCGACCAGAGTTCATGGCGGTGTGCCACTATGCGTACATGGTGGTGAAGATCCCGGCCACCGCCCCATCGTTTTGAAAGTGGACGCCGGAGGCGCCCGCTGCGACAAGGACGCCCTACTGGCGGGGCGACGGTGCCCGTAAGGCCGAGGCTTCGACTTTGGGAGCTCCTCCGCGAAGACCGTGCCTCCCGGTTCGTCTGCGGAGGTTAAGGCGGTCTCCCCGAGCGAAGTCGACCCAGCGAGACCGTCGGGTGGGCGCCTCTCGGCGCCAAATAGGAAGGCGCGCTCGTCTCCTTCCTCGATCCAACGCCGACGTGTTTGCGTGGCAACCGTCCGACATGGCTGGGTCCCTGTGAGGTGATTGAGCACAAATTGGCGGCGTTCCTCGGCGCGACCGGTCATGCGCGAAGGTCGGAAGCGATCGGTGGAGCGCCGAAGTTATCCGCCAGAGGTGGGACAGTCTTAAGGCGGGGTCGTCCCGCATGTCGCCCATCCTGTGGCTCGCGAACCCGTCCTCGTAAGAAATCTAACGGGCGTTGGAGGATGTGCGTGGACTTCACCGACCTCAACAAAGCGTGTCGGCGATCCATACCGCGCCCCGCATCGATCTCATCGTCGACTCAACTGCGGGGTGCGAGCAGCTGTGCTTTCTGGATGCGTACTCTGGGTACCACCAGATTAGCATGGCCGAAGAAGATGAAGACAAGACCGCCTTCGTCACGCCCATGGGCGTATACTGCTATACAAGGATGGCGTTCGGACTGAAGAATGCGGGCCCAACCTATCAGCGGGCCATGCATATCGCTCACCGCTCCCAAATAGGGCGGAACCTGGAAGTGTATGTCGATGACCTGGTGGTGAAGTCCAAGAAGGCGGAGGAGTTAATCGGCGACCTGGAAGAAACCTTCGCCAACCTGAGGAAGTACTGCATCAAGCTTAATCCAGAGAAATGCGTGTTCGCCGTTCCGTCGGGCAAACTGCTGGGATTCCTCGTCTCCCAGAGGGGGATTGAGGCGAACCCTGACAAGATCGCAGCGATCGAGAACATGAAGCCCCGACGCGACTTGGCGGATCAAGTGCTTGGTGGGTGCTTGACCTCCCCCGGCGCTTATAGCTCGCTTTGGGGATAAAGTCTCCCATTGCTCAAGCTCCTAAAGAAGACCAACCAGTTCGAGTGGACGGCGGAGGCGCAGGAGGCGTTCGACGGTCTGAAGAAGTATCTTACCTCCCCGCCCGTGCTGGTCGCCCCAGACCCGGGCGAGCCGTTGATCCTCTACGTCGCGGCAAACCCCCAGGCGGTCAGCGCGGTGCTAGTGGCGGAAAGAGAGGGCGTTCAGCGCCCCATTTACTACGTCAGCAAGGTCCTCCACGACGCCGAAACAAGGTATTCACAGCACCAGAAGATGCTCTACGCCGTGCTAACGGCGTCCCGGAAGCTACGCCACTACTTCCAGGGGCGAGAAGTCACGGTGTTGACCAAGTATCCCTTGCGGGAGATCCTCTTCAACCGCGAGGCGACGGGTCTTGACGCCAAATGGGCCATGGAGTGGCGAATTCGATCTCAAATTCGCTCCCGAGTGGCCATCAAAGGCAAGCTCGCGGAGTTCATTAGCGAGTGGACTCCGCGGTTCTTGAAGCTGAAGGTACCCGGCCCTCTCGCCGTGGACTCTCTTCTTCGACGGCTCATTCCAATTTGGAGGGGGTCAGGCTGGCGTCCCTGGTGTTCCAAACGGCGATGTCGTCGGCACTGGTGGAAGCTGGACTTCCGCGCCACCAACAACGTCGCGGAGTATGAAGGATCGCCGGGCTCGTGGTGGCCGACCCTTGGCATCCGGCGGCTACAAGTAAAAGCGACTCTCTCTGGTCATCAACCAGCGAGGAAGGATTTCTCCGCCGATCCGTCATGGCGGCCTACCGGCGGAGGTATGCCGTTGAGCGGCACTTTGAGGGTTTGGGCCGTGCACATCCTCGCCGTGACAACTACATGGCGGATGAACTCGCCCCAGATTGCCTCGTCAAGGGCACTGCTCCGCCGGGTCTTTGAAGAAAGACTTCTGTGACCGTCCGTCCGACCCCCCACCGCGCAGGACGACGCTTTCGACGCAGCTCCCACCTCTGGAGGAGACGCCATCGATCTCGCTGCGCAGCCCCGGTTAGAGGGAGGAGGCGAAGAAGCGCCGAGGCGGTTGAGGCGAAACGCCAGCCGAGCGGAGTACGTCGGCGACAATGTCTGTAACGTCGCCACACTCGTCCGGGAAGGTCGATGGATGGATCCGATCCTAGCCTACTGCGGGTGGAGTGATCCCCACGGCGACGTGCGTCGGCCGAGAAGATAGCGCGCAGCGCTGCCGCCACATACAGTAGGTGGGGACCAGACGCTGTGGCGCAAACGGAGTTCAACGAAGGCGCACTACGGGAAGCGGGAGTGAAATTCTCTCGAGATCCATGGAGGCATGTCGCGAAGCCATTGTGAGCAGGCGTTGGTTGGGAAAGCCGCCACGGTTTTATTGGCCCACCGCCTCCGTGATGCCTTCGAGTGGTGAGGAGATGCGGCGTGCTAATTTCATGCTAAGCAGATCCACCGACCGCCTAGCGCGCGCAAACCATTCCGCTCTCTCGCCGTTCGCGATCCGGGCCGGATATTCTGCCCGTTCGCGGGCGATCGGAGGATATACTCATCATTCGCCGCCATCGACAAGTTCACTAAGTGGGTTGAAGCCTTGCGGTCCAGCGATCACATCCGCAGCTGCTATCAAGTTTATGAGGAGCATCTTCGTTCGGTTCGGTGTCGCCAATGAGAATCATCATCGACAACGGCGCCGGTTCAAAAGCGCTGATTTCCAAGATCGTGCGAAGAGTTGGGTACCAAGCGTGCTTTGCCTCCGTTCGCATCCAAGAGCAATGGGCAAGTGGAGCGGCGAACGCGAAGTACTCAAAGGGCTCAAGACAAGGGCGTTCGATCGCTCGAGAAGCGCGCAAGCGCCGGGCGGAAGAAGTTCCCATCAGATTATGGGCGCCGGACAACTCCCAACAGAGCCACCGTGAGACCCCTTCTTCTGGTGTATGGCTCGAGGCGGTGCTCCCGACGAGCTCGCCGGCTCCCCAAGAGTGGCGGCGTTCAGCGAAGACCAAGACTCGACCGCGCCAGATGAAGTGAATCTCTGGAGGAGATCCGAGAGCAGTGGCGATCCGGCCGCCAAGTATCAAGCGAGGGCTGCGCCGTTATCAAGCAAGGCGGGGTGTGTGAGAACACTGGCAATGGGCACCTCGCTCTGTGCAAAATCTAAGTGCAAAGGGCGCAATAAACTATCTCCCCTGTGGAGGGCCCTTCAAGGTGGTCTCGATCTCCTCCCAGCTCGGTCAGGCTCAGATTCGAGGACGGTCGCGAATTGGCTAACACTTGAACGCCGAGTACCGAGAAGTTCTACCCAGAGGTAGCAGATCCAAGTTTTTTTTGGGCCTTCCTTTGGAGCTGAGCGGCGAGGTCTTCTTCCTTCACCGCCGCCTCGGGTCTGCGTTGTACAAAGCCATCTTCAATAAGAGATAAGTTCTGTCTCCTTGTGGGCATCTGCTTTTTTCGCCTCAAGTCGTTAGAAAGCATTCCGCTGAAAGTCGGCAATAAAAAGTACTCAAGGCCGATGGCCCCTTGATTGCAAAGGCAACGCTTATAACTTACGTTGTGCGAGGCGGCGACGGAAGGCGGGCTAGCCCGGTGTGTCGGCTCGTTCGGGCAACGCGCCAACGGCGGCACCAATGACTAGACCATTCGAAGCTAAGCGCCGCCACGTAATGTTTAAGTCGGGTTGCGAGAGGCCATAAGGGTTGAAGTAACCAGATGCCTAAGGAAAGCAGCGCCACTTGCGGCGAAGCGCTCGATCTAAAACCTTTGGCGGCCGGTGCCCCAATTCAATTCCATAAGTTAAAGTTACAGCGGTTCAAGTGAGACTCACAACAAAAGAGCAAAAGTTTGTTTGCATTGATAGGCAACAATTACAAGGCAAAAGGCGGGGAGTCTCGCTTCTCCTCTTGGCCTTCGTCTTCGGCCGGAGCGGCGCCCCCATCATGGACCGCGGTCGCGGCGGTGTCAACCCGCGCCGCTCAAACCGGTCCACCGGGCGAAAGGCTCCCGTGGCGGCGCCGAGATCAAACGCGCGTCTCGAGCAAAGACGCTTGCCCAAGATGAACGCGCTGCCGAGCGCCTTGGCGACCGTCTTCGATCGCCCGCGTCAGCAGCGCCGCCGGAAGGACGTCAGGGGGGCTTGGCGGCTCGTCCACGGCCCAGCGTCTTCAAGGCGGCCGTCTCCTCCAGCGGGGATGCAGGAAACACCAATGGATGCAGGCCCCGGAGCCCATGATGGCGGTGCGCAAAGATGTCGGCGAGGGTCCGGAGGCTTCGAAGTGCTCAGCGGAGGTCTTGATCTGCTTGGCGGCGGCAGCGGCGGCTTTAGGCTGCCGCGACCTCGGGTCATCGCCTCTTCAGCGGCGGTTTCTTGGCCAAGGGCCGCCCGCGATTCGCCGGCAGATCGCTCCGCCAAGGCAGGGCTTCCTCCCGTCGACCAGTGCGGGAGAGGTCTGGCGCCTCAAAGGAACGCCCTACGTCGGCGGTCACGGCCGAGATGGCGGCAGCGCCAGCGGGCGAGGTGGCCAGAGGGTTCTCCGGCCGCCGCGCCGCCGAACTC
The DNA here is from genome assembly GCA_036346415.1 of Raddia guianensis. Lineage (NCBI taxonomy): Eukaryota > Viridiplantae > Streptophyta > Magnoliopsida > Poales > Poaceae > Raddia > Raddia guianensis. The sequence continues at coordinate 32,796,088 of CM070544.1, forward strand.
TCCGCTGCCGCGGAAGCAGCCTCCGTCGAAGGAGCGGCGGGCAGGCTGGGGGCTGGCGAGTCGCGTGGAGCGGAGCTCGATGCTCCAGCGTCCGCCCTGTTCCAGGAGGGACGGATCGAGGTTGGTATCACGAAAACCGCGAGCGTGCTAACCTAGTGCGAAGTGTGCGAAGCGCAGGAAAGCCAACTGAAGCGCGCGCAAGGCGAAAGCTGAAGGGGAGCACCAAGTCGCTTGTTTGTGGCGGTGGCGGCGCGATCGCAGCCACCACCGCCGAGCCAGACGCCGAGCCGGGCGCGAAGCGGTGCGGTGCGGTGCGAGCGCCAAACAGAACAGCGCCGCGCAGGAGAGCGCGTCGGCGGAGCGGAAGAAACTGCGCAGCGGCGCCAGCTTCGATGAGTCGCCGCGCTCGGCCCGATGGCGGAGCGCGGCGTAGCAGCAGGCCCTCGCTGATTGGAGCCGCGGTGGCGGCGAATCCCGGTTAAGAGGCGCGCTCTTCGGCTCGCCCTCCTCCGCTCGTCGTCGTCGCCGACGGCAAGGATGAGGCGGCGCTTCCGAGAGCGCTGGCGGAGTCAGCAGCCTGGCAGAGCAGCAGCGCCGCATGAAGCTTGGGCGGTCGCCGAGGCGGCTCGCGGATCTGCAGTGGTCCCGGGCCACTTGGACCGCAGAGACCGAAGACCTCCATGGGGGGGCGCTTGCAAGAAAGGGTTGCGCCCCGTGGATCCCGCCGCGAGGGGCGGATGCCCGTCGGCAGGCGATGTCGCCCGTCGGCGTGGTCGATAGCCCGCCACCAGCCGATCGAGCACGCCGCCCGCACGCTCCCATCGTTGAACACCCAAAGAAGAAGCAATGAGTGGTGTTAGCCAAAAATGGAAAGAAAGAAGGTACGAATCCAAAAGAGCGAGGGTATTCACCTCCAAGAGCGGTCGGGTCCCGTCGTTGTCGCCGAGTACGCCCAAAGCGGGCGCCCTCGGCAGCGGGCAAAGACGGCGCCGCAAAAAGTCCGCCACCACGTGGGTTCCGTGAGCCTGGCGGCGGCTTCGGCAATGCGCGCCGCCATCGTCTCCGTGACTCGCCAGATCGTCTGGCCGGGCTCCCCATCGGCGATGGGCTCCGCAGGATCGCGGGAAGGGCAAGATCGTCGCAGTCACCGGAGTCCTCCACGACTGACCATCGCCGTGCGATCCTTCCAGCTTGGACTTGACCATGGCGAGGATAAAGGCGGAGGTGACGCGGAGCGCCAAGTAGCAGCTCCCAACCGCGCCGAAGCGCGAGCCCGTGCAAGATTTAAGAGTCGGCGCCAGAGCGGGAGGTTCGCATCGCTCCCACGAACATCTCGCAGAGGTGGGGCGAAGATGACCAGGCCATGATCGAAGTTAGGAACAAGGTCGCGCCGCTGGATCCCGTAGAAGGCGAGCACCCCCAAGAAGAATTCGGAGTACGGCGGGACAAGGCCCGCCAAGACGCCAGAGAACGCCACGATCTCCCGGCGCGAGACTTCAGCGCGATGGTGCGGCGCGAACCGGGCGGCGGTCGGTGGCACGAAGACTCAAGCCGCGCCACCGATCCTCATCGACGGTGGAAGCGGCGAGCAGCTCCGAAGATGGTGCGGCATCTCGCGGCGGCCTTTTGCCGCGCTGGGAGCTATGGAAAATTTGGCGGTGGCGCTGGCGAAAGGCTTGGTGGCAATTGGCGAGGATGCTGTGGTAGCAGCGAAGAAGGCAGTGGACAGCTTGAAGACTTAGCGTGCGGAAGGATTGGCCGCGGCGCTGAGAGAAGTATTTATAGGCGTGGGGCGCGAGCGCGACGGTTTGGATTCCGCCCAGCGCCATCATTGCCCCTGCGTTTTTGGTTTCCAGCGCGTGGTTCCCAAGGAAGATCGTGTGCAGGTGGAGAATCAGGCGTACGGCTGCCGCAGGTGGTGGGCCCCCCCACGATTCGTCTCCCGCCGCACAAGAAATGGAAAAGTATCTGCGCGACGGTTCGCGTATCATGGTGGACCCGGGGGCTACTGTCGGTGTAATAAATACCGGGGTACAAAGAGCCTTAGGAAGGCCGAGAGGGCCCCACGCGTCAGGCGGGCGAGCAAGGCCCCAGCGCGTGGGCGAGCCCCTCAGGAGGCCGGGAGGGCCCCACGCGTCAGGCGGGCGAGCAAGGCCCAGCCATGCGTGGCGAGCCCTCAGAGGCCGGGAGGCCCCACGCGTCAGTGGGCGAGCAAGGCCCAGCACGTGGCGAGCCCCTCAGAGGCCGGGAGGGCTCCACGCGTCGGCGCAGGCGAGCAAGGCCCAGCAGCGTGGCGAGCCCCTCGAAGGCCGGGAGGCCCCAGCGCGCCAGCGGGTGCGTGGGCAGCCCCTCCGACGGTGAGGCGAGGGCCCCACGCCAGGCGGGCGCGTGGCGAGCCCCTCTGGAGACCAGGCGAGGCCCAGGCATGGTCAGGCGGGCCCAGCGGGGAGCATTGCGATGAGTCTTGGGACGAAGGCTCCCCGCCGCTGAAGGACTAAACGCATTTAATGAGACACCACGCTGGATAGACAGAGGAAGAAATGATTACTGCTTCTGATGACCCTTTGCAGTCCGGAACATCCTTTGTGGCGCAGAAGAATTGACCGCAGAGAGAAGGTTTGCTTGAGGAGGCCGCCCGTGTCAGGAGGAGCAGGCAGGGCCCCACCCGCAGACTCACCGGTGTGACTATGCGGGTCGAGGCCACTGCATGGCATGTGAGGCGGCTGCTGTGGCGTGGGCAGCGGCATGTTTTCGTCTCTTCTGTCGTGTCTTGTCGATGTATCGAGAGCATTGTCTCGCCTACTCCTCGCTCTCTCGCCATGACCCCAAAGCTTGTATAAAAGGAGGGGAGAGAGAGGGAGGAGAAAAAAGGAGAGGGGAGGCATACGAACACACACAGTCACAGAAGTGTTCGTGCATTCGAGGCACTCTGTAAACACATTCCCTTTCAACCACAATCAGAAAAGAGCTAAGGCTCAGCAGGAGTAGGACTATTACCCGCGAGGGGGTCCGAACCTGGGTAAATCTGCGAGTCGCTCCTTGTTGTGCCCGACGCTCAAATCGAATCGAGCTTGATCGAGTTGGCTAGCAGACTAGAAATCTGACCAGGGGTGTGATCCGCAGTGGTTGAGCGGAGAACACGCCGTCAAAATTAATTAGGAAGGTGCAGTATGCTTAGAGCGTAAGCAATAATATAATTTGTGCCAGTCCATTGCATGTGTAACGTGAACCAAGCTAGAGTCAAACCCTTTCGAGGGTGCTCCATATTTTCTTAATGAACTTGGAAGGTGATTCATTGTGTTATATTACAAAAGGTGTTGTACTCCCGAACTGTCTATATTTTGGATAGCCCATGGATATGCGTTTGAGTATGGTGGTCGTGACCACGGGGGTGTACGGGTCGGATTTTTGGTAGCATAACCCTGTCGTTCTCTTAGTGCATAACATAAGCGGTACGCCGTACCCGTTATTGCACTGGGGGGACTACATGGTTATGCTGTTAGAATTCTCACCCGTGCACCCTCGTGCCACAACCACCATATTTAAGTGCGCATCCGTGGTTGAGTAAGCCCTCCTATTTAGTTAGGCATGAACCATCTAAACCTGAATTTTGAATGCATGCATGGACGTTACATAGTAAGCTATGAAAGATCGACTGTGGATGTACAATGGATGGATGAAGTCTGGACGACACACATATGAGTGGTTCGACAAGGCTGGCGCTTTTGTGGAAGATGCTTTCCAAAAATTCCCCAATCCTAATGCAGCGGCCATGCCTTGTCCAAACGCTACGTGGTCGAACACCGAGAAAAAGACGAAGAGAGTTATTAGCGAGCACCTCTGTAGGCATGGCTTCAAGCCTAATTACATTGTATGGCTATATCATGGCGAGAGGATGCGTCCGATGCCGATGTGTAGCCCGGTGGATTCTGGGGAGGGCTACGACAAAGTTGATGTCGATAGACTGGATGAGCTAACAGATGATGTGGCTCAAACTTATGATCTCTCCCCCGAGGAAGAGTCTGAGCCACATACCCAACAATTCGAGCATCTCATTGATTATGCCAAGTTGCCGTTGCATGAGCATACCAATGTGAGTGTGCTCTCGACAGTGTCCCCATCTAATGGCAGTGAAGACCAAGCACAACATGTCCGCCAATTGCTTCAATGACCTTTGCAAACTGCTGGATAGCCTTCTTCCGAGTGAACACAAGATGACTACAAATCTGTATGAGTCGAAGAAACCTCTTAGCGTGTTAGGCATTTCGTACAAGAGAATAGACTATTGCCAAAGTTCTGCATGCTTTACTGGAAGGCCGATTCTAGGCCGACTCATTGTAAGCATTGCGATGAGAGTTGGCACGTGAAAAAAAAGGATGAGATGGTGCAGTGAGACAAACGACGGTGGCCCAAAAAACCTTGATTGGTGTCCCGACCGGATGGACAAGTGTCCACACGTCTGGAGGGCCCTATGCCTTATGTAGGAATCACCAGAATGGATCAAGATGTCTAAGAGGAACAGGGACAATAGGGATGCCAACCCCGAAATCGTCTCCACCTACCTAGGAGGCCTCGTCATGAGCCATGTCACGCGGGATATCGTATGTGCACTTATCATTTTTTATCTATAATCAACTTCATTTCACAGCTTTACTGAATCAATCACCTTTTGATTTCACACAAGAGACGGACACGAGACTTGGGCCCTCTGGAATCGTCGTGTGGAGGATTGCACACACGCCTCGTGTCCATCCTGACGGCACACAGGCAACAATGTCGCCGGCTACCTAGGAGAAGCTTGTAAGTGACTATCTCTTTTCGCTTCTCTACACCTACTTCGAGCATTTTCGAACTAATCCATTTCATATCTTATTTGTTCGTAGGATATATATACCGCAGCCATGAAGAACAAGCACGGTGCCGACTGTGACCACTATCAACATGCCGGCCGACCTTGTTGTCATCTACGACAAGTTCGATGGGAGGGGTCATGACAGGTACGGCGCCATGAACTCCGTCGTGCCGCCCAACTCGTACAAGGCCGAGGTCAAGGCACGTCGGCAGCATGCCTCCTCTTCCGCCCGTGCCTAGCTAGAAACCCAGAACAAGCTTATTGCAGGCTTTGAACAATAGAGGGCGGTAGACGAGCAGCGGTGGTCGGCGGAGCGAGAGGAGAACAACAGGTGGTGGCAGGCCTAGCAAGAGGCGACCAACCGGCTGATGTAGGCCATCCAAGAGCAAAATGTGTACATGTTGCAATACATGCAACAAGTAATTAAGTCGTATATGTAGCTAGGTTGTCCGTCCTTGATTTAGATCCTAACATATCTTATCTGCAGGTCCCCTAGGGGACAGGGACCTTCGACCAACCACAGATGCCATTTGCACCGCAGCTCGTCTTGACGCAGACGTCGGGGTCCCCGAGGATACAGACCGACACTCTCCCCTATTCGTGCCGCTGCCCTTGTTCCCCGTGGTCCACTTTGGCCCTACACCGGCGGCTTCTCCCGGGGTAATGCAATTTCTCTAGTTTTCCACAACATATTCATATATGTACACAAATGCACAAAGATTTCGAAAATTGTGGTTTGCTATAATCTAGTAGGCGTCTGCGCCGGCGACAAATGCTCCACAGGGAGGTGACTCTAGTGACACAAGGTCAGTTGTGGAGCAATTTGTCGATGGCATCTTTGCCAAAGCCTACGATTGTTTGCAAAACCCTTAGTGTGTTGTTTTGGCTTTCTGTTGGTCCTTAGAACTATGTATGTGATAAATTTGCTTCCATGTGACTTTTTGCGACAATCCTATACTCTATATTTATGTCACGGTCTTTTGAACTTTGGTTGATGTCATTTGTGCATATATGTGAAGGTTCAAGTAAGTATGCTCCTTTTTATCGATGATTTTGTATTTTGGATTGATGTGTATGTGCTCGAAAATATGGTGAGCACCTAATTATGTGTGTATGTGATTGGGAATATTGGGGAATGCAAATATGTGCGGATTGGGTTTTTTTTTTGCTGGTACAAATTGGTTATTTGCAAATTTAACCACAATATTTTCTGCAGGTGCATTATCTGTGACGTCGGCGATGTTAGTCGCCAATGACACAGATCTGTTCCAAAAGCGCCCAGAATGGCACCTAACAATATCTGTGTCCGCGGGCCACCCTATGGCTACCGGCACATAATGCGGTCAGGCGACCCGGAAAGTGGGGTTGTGTCGGTGGTATGTCGATGGGCCACCAACAAAGCTCTTCCACGTGGCATGCTATGATTCTTCAGCGGGGCCCACATGTCAGAGCGTCGTCTCCTCGGCCGTGTCGTAACATGTAAACCAGACAGCTAGCTTGGTATGCGTCTTTGTCATCGAGGCCGCTGACATGGTTTATCTATGTCGTCATCGTTACGTCGACGGACCTCTGTCGTCGGCCGACGATGACACAGATCAATGTCGGCGGTATATGGCCTTGTGTTGGCGGCTTTTGCCGCCCACAAAGATCATGTTTCCTATAGTGTCAGGCCTTGTTCTTTTCAGCGTATCGTTGCGTTGGCGTAATACTGTAGCAAATTTGAGAGCCCTCGAAAAGAGGTCTAAAGATTTTTAAAAAATAATTAAAAAATAGTTTTAAAATCTTTGGAAGGACTACTAAAAGCCACGAAAAAATCGTTACAAATTATCACAATATATGGACTATATAAAAATAACAAAATTTACTACAGTAATACGCAACAATACGATACGCTGAAAAGAACAGGGCCTCAGACTACTATGTGCACCGCAACTTGTATCAAGCCAAAGTGCCGCAACCGCTGAGCTCCTGCCTCGCCGATCTGTCGTCCTACCAGGTGTCGACAAAGCTGTTGCACTATGGTGCATTTAGTTCTTGACCATTGTGTGACATTGTGATTATCTTGCAAATTGTTTGTTGTGTTGACGATATTTGAAATGTGTTTTGATTAGTACCATTGAATTAGCTAGGTTCCCTCCAATGCCAAGTTTCACAATCTAGTTCATTACTTTACAAAAAGTTAACGAACTCATTGTCTAAGAAACCTTCCACATTAATCTTAACGGAAAATGGACATGATGACATTGAATGCATTTATCTAGACAACCAGGCATTTGGCGGCTTCGCTGGAAAACACTACAAATGAAGTTTATTTACTCATAGGTCCCTTAATTTGATGGTCTTCTGTAATCTAAAAAACTTTCCAAATAAGACCTTCCAAATCCAGAAACATCCTCAGCTATCAATGACATTTGTATTGAGTCTTTCAATTTGTTTACTTCACAATTTAGTATTTAGATCATCAAATCCAAATGAATTACTAAATAGTAAAAACAGATCCTAAAATGATTTTTTAATGTCAACTACACCTATATTCATCCCCTTCAATTCTAAACTCCACAATTCGGCATTTTTACGTTACAGCTCAAACACACATTTTGAACACTAAATTTCGTGTTTGAAGTAGAATTTCAAATACTAAATTCTAATGTTTTGGGTCGGGGGAATAAATACAGGTGTATTTGACACATTAATTTTTTATATATATTTCTAATTATTTTGGAGTATTTTCAATTTTTATTGATTTAGAACATCCCAACAACCCCCTATCACACCCCCCCTAAAACACTATTCATACACACATGAATAGTGTTTTAGGGGTGGGATAGGGGACTATTTGGGATGCTGTAAGAATGAATTCTTTTTATTTTTGTCATTAAAGTGCTATGTAACTGACTATATGAATTAAGGTATTGAATGAGAATGTGTTTGTCAACATACAATTTTTTACATCAATTTTACTCCTATTATATATTTATTTTGAAGTTTTTATTGAATATGTGGCTGCATCAGGGCAGTGTAAAATGGCCCATTGGTAGTGTTATCCCTATTGGTTAGTGCTACCATGAGGTGCTTCTTATTCGGTCAAATAAGACCTTCAACGGTAAAATTATAATAAGTATGAATCTTGCTAGGAGACTAAGGACACAGATACCATGTGATGTTCATTGCTAGTCTTACATGAAGATAATGTGTTGGCGCAAAATTTAATTAGTTCAAACAAGCAAAGGACACTTGAACATTGTAGTCCCCCACGTATGGTTTTAAAACGGTTTAACCAAATCATATATTTAGCGAGAGAATTGTAGGGATTTAGATAACTTGGCGGTAATTGCTAAGGCTCTCATGAGATACGAGGATTCATTGATACATCTATATATATTGGAGGTTTGGAGCCAAAAGGTGCATTCGAGAACCACAAAGATCGGCAGTGGCACATAAGAATTTCATGAAAACTAAAAGAATCATGCTGTATATCGAAGGCTTGGAAGGTATTAGGACTATATTCCTGATGGAAGAACCTAGAATTATGTGTGATAATAACCCTAAGGTGTGCTTTAAAACATAGTTGATGCAACAGATCAAAAGACAATTATCTATACCACCGAAGGGTTTAGCCAAAATTTATGTAGAAATCTAGGTCATACACCGCTTTGATTATGGGCGGATGGGAAGCTCAGCGAGTTAATTAAATGATCGAGGACCTCGATCCAGAAGATAAGCTATCCATTATTGAGAAAGAGTGCAAAATCACGATTATCCAATCTTTAATTAGTGGAGTATTTGTGTACTTTTCCATCAGTTGGTCTTGTCAGAAAATTGTTGAGAGCACATCCGCGTTCATGGATAGCATGACAACTATGATGATAGTGAAAAGCAAAGTTGTTGATAGCACTGCACTATCTTTCCCGTGCACCCTATGGTACAATACAATTAAAAGGTCAGGTGGCAAAAGACTGGTGTTGCGTGACTCGACAAGCCCTGCATGCCTCTCGCGGCTCCTTGGGGTAAGAGATCACAATTTGTATGAAACAAAATATATAAATGGTTTGATGAGACCATGTGTAGACGTTTATGTGGTGATGAGTATACCAGACTTAATATGTTGTGATTGAAGAGTTTGCGTTTGAATGTTGCTCTGAGCTGAACAAACAATGTTTCATTGCATATTGTTTTCATTGTTTGCACTTTTATCTGGTGCTCTTTGGCTCGGATGAATTTTTGGTTTGCATAGATCTTGTAGGAAATTTTAAGAACAAGGTTTTCTAATTTGGGTCGAGAGACATTTGATCTACCTATTAATTGATATAATTGTCGCAAGTTGTTCTGCTCCTGAGGTGTTTTTTTTAACTTGTTTGTGATTAGTGTTGATCTCAGGTTAATTAGGGCCATTGTATGTTTATGAATGATAATATGCTAACTTGAAAGGAGGTATGTGAGATATTTATTGAGGTTATGTTGGTCTATTTGAGTGTAGGTTTGGAGACGGCTGTGGTCATTGGCGGGAAGGGGACTTTGTTAGGAGAATGATGGTCCAGAACAACCAAGGATGCTGGCGAGACAGTTGAGTTAAAACCAGGCTCAATTGTGTGTCATGGAGATGGACTTGAGGCAGCTTAAGAGATTTTCGGTTCAGGTTTTAGGCATGCAGCTGTAGGTGTAGAAAATGAGCGGTGAATTCTTAAGATAATAGACCAATTACATCGTTTTGATCAGGCTCCGTAAAAAGCCCATCTATGCCTTTTGTAACCCATGTGAAGCCGAGTGTGGGGCTAGTTAATTAGAGAGTGATCAGTGAAGAGTAAATTCTAGCACTTCAAAGTTTAGATTCGCTACAAGGAGAGACCGAGGAGAGAGAAGATGAGATGGAGAGAGAAGATGAGATGGAGGAGATTAAAATGCCACCTCACCCGCCACGTGGAAAAACCACACTCAAACCATTGCGGGGTGTTATTTTCACCTTTTATCTGTTTTGTGAGCTATAATACTTGGTTTTATAATTCAGGGTGTTAAGTAGACAAGGTGTGATAATTCAAGATGTAATATAGACTTTTTTCTAAAAAAATGTTCATTTTACATAACTGAACTATAAATAAAGTCCCCTTAAGCCTCCAAACTATAAAATGGTCCATTTGACATATCTCAACTATCAAAAGCAGAACAAACGATGTTTCTTGCTCAGTTTGTCAGTTCATTCTTTATGCTCACCGATCCTTGATATTTCTTGGAAGAACTCATCAAACATTCTTTTTAGGTGATTCTTTCTGGAGAATTTGCGCCACAAACATATCAAGTTGTGATAAAAAGAATCCGTAGGTTCTACAGCCACGGTTCAAAATCTATCAATGTTTTATCGAGCATTTTTTTTTTCTTATCTTCAATTCTTGCGCAATAGTTCTTGTAATATTTCGTTCTTTTTACTCGGACACTAGATTGGGGTTATTCTTTTTTGCGTTGGCTCAATGACTTCCAAGTCTATCTACAGAAATTTTTATGTGACCTAGAACCACCATTAAAGATTTGTGACGGTTTTGAGAAAAAGCCTCGTGAATTTTATATATACTCCATATGTTTGTCGTTGATGTAATTATGATTTTTGACTTGTTGGTTTCTTAACTTCCTGATATAATACTACTCAGTAACTGGCTTTTCAAACTACTTACTACTGATGGAATTTGTCAGCAAATGTTGCGCAAGAAATATTTGGGCTCCAAACCATTATCTCAGTGCCAATGAAAGGTGGGGGACTCACACTTTTGGGCCAACCTTATAAAGGTAAACCGAGATTTCCTACTGTTAGGTATTGTGTCGAATATGTGTACGAGTAGGTTACATGGACTCTGTGTTGTAATAGGCAGGGTTGGTTAGTGTTAAAGTTGGACTCTATCCAGGCCTTCACTATATAAAGGGAGGCAGCCCTGGTGTAACCATGATAACGACCTCATAATAGTAGCATAGGCAAGAGGAGGTCAGCGGCCGGTATGTGGTCGTGACCTGGTTAGCCGATGTGCTGCGGTATTATGGATTGGGGAAGAGCGTCCATAATCAGAGCCCCGCAGATGTAAGCGAAAGCTGAACTGCGTTAACAAACATCGTGTCTCCTAGTGTCGTTCGTGATCTTGCATCGGCGCATATCCTAACAAGTGGTATCAAAGTCATGGTCGGTAACCCGGAACGTCTCCATGAGATCGCACGGTGTAGGACAGATGGCCCGATGTGTGATGGGGGAGATTGTTAGGTTTAGTCCCACATCAGTTATTGGTGATGAGGGAGCACAACTTAAAAGGTGGAGGCACCCCTCTCCCACCAGGCTAGTCTTTTTGGCTGAGTTGGGCCAGGACCTGGGTTGTGCTTCCAGTTGGGCCAATAGATGCGGGGACCTGGGCCCGAGACCAGGTGTTGGTCTTGGGGTTGTTAGGTTTAGTACCACATCGGTTATTGGTGATGAGGGAGCACAACTTAAAAGGTGGAGGCACCCCTCTCCCACCAGGCTAGTCTTTTAGGTTGAGTTGGGTCAGGACCTGGGTTGTGCTTTTAGTTGGACCAATAGATGCGGGGACCTAGGCCCGAGACCAGGTGTTAGTCTCGGGGGGAGCCGGATCACTGGCGGGCCATGAGATGGCAGGATTGCAGCAGGCTCCTACAAGTGGTATCAGAGACATGATCGGTGACCCGGAACGTCTCCATGAGATCGCACAGTATAGGACAGATGGTCCGATGTGTGATGGGGGGAGATTGTTGGGTTTAGTCCCACATCGGATATTAGTGATGAGGGAGCACAACTTAAAAGGTGGAGGCACCTCTCTCTGACCTGGAACGTCTCCATGAGATCTATCAGAGACATCGTCTCTGACCCGGAACGTCTCCATGAGATCGCACGGTGTAGGACAGATGGTCCGATGTGTGATGGGGGGAGATTGTTGGGTTTAGTCCCACATCGGTTGTTGGTGATGAGGGAGCACAACTTAAAAGGTGGAGGCACCCCTCTCTGACCTGGAACGTCTCCATGAGATCGCACGGTGTAGGACAGATGGTCCGATGTGTGATGGGGGAGATTGTTGGGTTTAGTCCCACATCGGTTATTGGTGATGAGGGAGCACAACTTAAAAGGTGGAGACACCCCTCTCCCACCAGGCTAGTCTTTTGGGTTGAGTTGGGCCAGGACCTGGGTTGTGCTTCCAGTTAGGCCAATAGATGCGGGGACCTGGGCCCGAGACCAGGTGTTGGTCTCGAGGGGAGCCGGATCGTTGACGGGCCATGAGATGGCAGGATCACAGTGGGCTCCTACACCTACGTTCGGAACTTTCATAATTAAGGATGGCAACCTGATTAGATTATGTGAGGATAAGTTGCTTGCAAACACATCTTTGCGGGTTCAATGCCCCTGTTTATACAACGTGGCTCGTTGTAAACAAGTTACAGTCATTGAAGTTCTCAATACCTCGCCTCCTGATCTATCTTGGCGTAGGGATCTAGTAGAGTCAAAATTAGTTGCCTGGAACGAATTACTTCCACGTATTGCTAATATCGTCCTAACACCAGAACAAGATGAATTTCGCTGGAATTTACATGCAAATGGTCAATTCTCGGTGAACTCTCATTGTCTTGCATTAATACATAGTGATGCCACTAATATTTATAAACAGTTACGAAAACTTAAGTCACCGTTTAAAGTCAAGATCTTTCTTGTACCTAAGAAAGATCTTGACTTTAAACGGTGACTTAAGTTTTAGTATTTTAAAGGACAATCTTGCAAAACGCAATTTGCATGGTAACATGAAATGTTGCTTTTGTCACGGAGAGGAGACAATTAAGCACCTTTTCTTTGATGGCCATCTTGCTCGTTCCGTATGGGCTATCATACACATGGCGTCTGGAATTTTTCAACCGATGGGCGTCTCAAATTTGTTTGGTGCATGGCTAGGGGGAGTTCCTAAGGATTTGAAACATGTTGTACTGCTAGGAGCGGCTGCTACCTGTTGGTCTTTGTGGCGTTGCAGGAATGAAGTGGTTTTTGACAGAAAGAAAATTTCGTCTACTTTGCAGGTTATCTTCTTAGTTATCCACTGGTTACGTTTCTGGGCTATTATTCAGAAACCGAGTACTCAGGATTTGGTGGTTACGGCATATCAACTTTTGCAGAAGGTGGCCAAGGATTTTTTTTACCCAGATTTATGGGTGGCGATCTAATCTTCGGATTGATTTGTCAGTAATGCTTTTGTTTTTATTTTTTAGGCTGTGTGCATCTCAGTTATGCAGAGGCCGGAAGTGATTTCAAAAGAGTTATATCATCTTGACGTAATTGTCTTGTTATCAATAAAAGCTTCCTTTATCGAAAAAATATAATACTCCTGTTAAAATTCTAATAACCATGTGAGATGTGGTGTGAGAGGTATATGAACAATAGTGTGTCGAGCAGCATAGGTTGCAATGTGCTGGCAATATATAGCGCATGTACTCTACTAGCAATGTCCGCACGCCCATGGCGCGCATTTCGATTGGTCTCGGCGATAAAGAATTATCCTAAAGAAATAACCAACGTTTTATTTTTATCAAGTTCAAATCATTGGCCCATTAAATGCAGAAGCTAAAAATTAAAAGATATTTCAACAAAAGACAAACGGATAGAATGATTTAATCAATTTTGTGAAACCTATTTATTTTTAATGTCTAAGTATTTTGATGGACACTTACCATACAAATATGGTTATGGTTCTATTTTTAAGCTATTTATTATATTTTTTATGTAATATATAAATTTTAAATGAAATTTCAGGATGAAATTACAGTCTAATTCTATAATGGTTTGACTTTCTAGAATTTTTTAAACCACATATAGAAGCTAGAATGAAGGATTTAGGATTTTTTATTTCATCATTTAAAAGTTTTATATGGTTTAGGGCTTAGGATTTTTTACAAAACTCTTCTTTTTTTATTTCATTTTAAACTAACCATAGAAAAGTATTATATGCTTATCGTACTTATAAAAGTATTTGACGCTTACCAATATGGCAACAGATTGAGTGACATATAAAGTAACAAATTTGTTTTCCAACCGAACCCAGAATTCCTAGGAGACTCAATTTTTTTATTCTTTATATATTCTTACGAAATATTATACGCATTTGCTCCATCCTAAAAATCTAAAAATTAAATGTTGGTCCACTTTTTTTATTATTTGTTCGCATTCTAAAAATGGCGCGAAATAAAGCCAACGGGAGAAGGCAAGGAAAATAAATGCAGCGGGACAAACTGGTATTATTATTTATTTGCATTAAAATGGTATTTTATTATTTATTCGCATTAAAAAAAGGTGTGAGACAAAGCCAAAGGGAGAAGGCCTGGAAAATCGAAGTAGTGGGACGGAGCTGGGATTCGAATCCAGCTCCTGGAGCTACGGAAGCACGCTTCGTACCAACTGAGCTACGGAAGCAATAGATACCAGCAGGCTGGAGAGGAAACTGGAAAATCGAAAAAAAGGGCGCCGCGGCTGGGATTCGAACCGTGATCTGCGGACCGAAAGCCTGCGCCAGCGATCAAGTGATTAAACAGCCCACCTTGCACAGTTTTTTGCGCACAAAATTGTTTTATATATAAAGCAAGAATGGACGCTAGGATGGAGGTAACGCCCGCGATCGGACGGCCGACATTTTTTGGCCACGTGGACGCACGAGCGTGCGGCCTGTTAGTGGCTTTGTAATATAGAATAGATTCTTCTTTTTAGTTTTGTTTCCAGTTGGAATATTGTTTTTTTTTTTATGACGCTAATAGATATGTTGAGAAATTGTAATTTCCAGCCCAGAAAAGGTTATTGTCAAATTTATTGATTTGTGTCCGTTGGGCTTCGATCTGTAATAAATAAAAGCTTGTCCAACGATTGGAAGAGGGCTACAGTTTGCGCAGGCAGATCATATGCTGGTGCTGCAGCCTGCAGGCTTGCAAGTACTTGCAACTTCCAACATGGGAAAGCAGGATTTACCTTATGACGCGTACGGAAAAAAACATGATGAGAAAACCAAGTAAACGTAGTCAACGAAATGCAATAATTTTTCTGAGTGTGACATTGCGCTGATGTACAGTTGACAGAGAAGATTAACTTATGGTCAGCTTATCTTATTTAACTTATTTGTTTATCTAACTTATTTCTTAACTTTGAGATTCTTTTGAGATAAAATTAAGAGCCGGATGCACTTTGCTTGACTTGCAAACAAGCTAACGAGAGTAGACCCTAAGCAAAAAAGTGAACTTCCACGTAATAATATAAAGGGAGCATTAAACATGGTCTTAGATTTAATAATAGAATCCGTCGTTTACTTTGATGTTTATTGTTCCTTTTGACCTTTATCTTTTGTCACAAAAGATTCTACGACACAAAGAGGTCACTAAAAAATGTAAATGTTTATAAATTCATTTCTTATATGTTAAATTTTTCAAACCAAAAAAATTATTGAGGATGTTTATATTCATGTGCATTCAAATTTATGTTCACAATATTAGTCTAAACAGACATATGCAAGTCAAACTTTTTTATAATCAATGAGTAATCGCTTGCAATATTTTGTAACATTTGCAGAGTGCCATGATTCGCTATTTTTTTGGTTAAAAAAGACACTATGGTACTACTAATTATCTTCTGTATTATTATTAGTTGACATGAGTGTGTACAGTACTGGCTCTACCATTTGGTTTGAATTGGAGCGCAGAGGGTAGTTCAACCAAGTCATATTCAATGTGGAATAATTACCCAAGCATGCATATATATTGGAGGCCGTGGGCTAAAAGGATGCACACGAGAACAGTAAAGATTTATTTCTACCCAGACCAACACAGCATGAGCACCATGACCAGTGTTGCTTGTTATGCGACTTCACACGGCAAGTGGTGCTTGCTGTATATATGTAGGATTGGGAAGGATCAGGACTTCATGCCTTCGAAATATGAAAAAATTGGTTCAATAATACATATTTAAATCGAAATTCAAAAGATATGCTGTACCTTTTGGGAATGTAGATATTAAACGCTGTTTCCGCCAACCGGGACGGCTTCCGCCATGGGAGACGGCGGAAAGGTGGCTTCCGCCGTGCCGTGTGGCTTCCGCCGTACCACACGGCTAAAGCAAGCCGTTTCCTCCAGATGGTACGGTGGAAGCCACCGCGCGCTGACATGTGGCCAGTCTCCTCCCTCCGACCTGTGCCCGCATTGATGCTTTGCTGAGGCGTTGAAGACGAGGATAAATGTTCTGCTCAGCCTTCATTTTCCATCTACTTTGGACAGCACATGAAAACAAATTTTTTAACCTCTCCTTCCCAATCCGTCTACGAGGATAAATGCAATGCAGAAAAAAGATGTACATTTAAATCCAAATGTGCACGGTCCTCTCCTTCTAGTAGCCTCGGCGGAAATGGTGGAAATGACGGGGAGCGTCAAGATTAGGAGCTTTTCCCTTTGCATCACTTGTTGACGAAGAGGGAGAAGAAAAGAGAGTAGAAAAGATTATCTAGTTATCGAAGTTCGAGGTTATTTAAACTTTTATTGTAACCTTTGATTTATTGCCTCGAAACTTCTTCCACTTCATTGGTACTTAAGTTGGTTGTGTTAAACTCTATTGGCTTGTATTTATGTGTTATGCATGGATTTAGGGGGAGCTTCACTCATATTGCACACTTAATTATCGAGATGTGGCTCCTAGTGCCTTAATTTTTATCTTGTCATATTCTTTTACCTTGAATCTCTCGTATTTCATATGTGAACTAACCCTGTTGCAGCTCAAATACTTAAAACTCTCTTGAGTTGTCATCAAGTACCAGAAAGGGGGGAGATTGTGAACATCGTTGAGTCCCAATTATTTTAGTGGTATTGATGACGTGAATAGTTGTAAAATGATTATTGCTAGGGGGTTCTTGGCGAGGCATCAGCAATCTGTTGAGCTGCTCCAAGCTATTCTAAACATGACCAGATGAGCGGAGTAGTTAGGTTTTTATTTTTTTTTGTTACCCATGCTTCAAGAGGGGTCTATTTGATTTGATCATGCCAAGTTATCGCTTCACATGAAACCTTAGCCTTCTCTTAGTTCACAAGTATCCTTTAAACACCTATATATTCAAGTGAGACATCAAGAAGAGTGATTCTTTCAAAATCCTTGAGCCCTGCATTCTTAGTGTTCTTCGGACTGGGTCCGACCACTTTTGGAGTGGGTCCAACAACTCCTTCTGCCTGCGTTTTCACCTCCATGTGTTCCGACTGTTCTGAGACTAAGCTATAACCATCGGACCGGGTCCGACGGGCACTGTAACGGCTAGATTTTGGAGCTCTCCCGAGCTACAACGACTAGTTTCACTCCGAGAGGTATAAATTGAGTTCGGTAGGCAGCCATTTATGAGGTTTAGTGCTCCATTTCACCTAGAGCCAACATTTACTCATCCAAGAGGTGTTCTTGAGCCTTTCCTTCACCGCTTCACCAACCACCTACCTTCCCCCAAACCGTTCTTCATGGAAGTCCTTCGATTTGGCATGATCGGGGCATTTCGAGTTTATTACTCTTGAAAACGGTGTTCTAGGAGGAGTGGGCTTGGGAGTAGGTCTTGGCGTGTAGCTATTCTCAAGTCGGTGTATAGGTGACGGAGTCCATCTTACTGGAGTGGCGGAACGACTACCGGGAGTAAGTGAGGCGTGTGGCTCGAGAGGGAGCCGGTCCATGTGCGCAAGGGCTAGCTTCAACGGAGAGTAGGAGCTGCGGCTTCGAACTTCGCTGAAACAAATACCGTGTCACTTCTCCTTCATCTCATTTACTTTCGCATATACATTCCTCATGAATTGCTATTGATTGCTTGGGTGTTTTGGTTGGATGGATTAGGTTACTAATGCGTCTTGTTATTTATTGCTTCCACTTGCTAAGGCACTAGAACCTAGGTTTGGGTTACTCTTAACTTTGTTACTTAATCAAAGAATAACTGAAAAGAAATTAAAAAATGCATATTCACCCCCTCTAGACCATAGAGATCCTTTCATGCAGGCATGCACATGACCAAAAAATATGTGTGCAGTGTTATTGCTAATCATTTGATGTAAAAACTAAGTAAAATGGTAATCTCGTCCTAACCAGGCATGTAGAATCTGCATAGAATAATGACTAATTAAACAATAATTTGTAATAGTGGTAAGAAGCTATTAAGGTCATATATGCATATGTGATATTAACTTGTACCATAAATAGTTTGTTATGTTGCGTGCTAAAAAAGTCGGTTAGTAGTTAATTAGTTTGTTATGCTGCATGCATGTGCATGAAAGTCACGAAAGTAATGGTATTTTAGGGAATTCTACAAGAATAAACATTATTATAGAGGGGATTTATTAGAGAATAAAATGAAGAAAAATATTATATTGAATTAAAATGTTGAATGATCTCCGAAAAATCCTAGGAAATTATGGACGTTATTTTAGGTTGAACTGAATATACGGAAAATATTATTATGGATTTGAACTGAATATAGGGAAAATTATGGATTATAATTTTTTTTCATACTTAGACCACTCTTTAGGATTTTAGATGGATTATAATTTTTTTCATATAACTTCGACACTGTATGAGATATCACTATGGAATAAAAATGATTTACCGACATTTTTTAACATGGCGCATAGTGTAAACAACCCCAAAAGATTAGAAAACCCGGCGTTTGGTGATATTCTGGACATATGTTTGTATGTATACGGCATATATATGTCATGAAAAAATTTTCAATAGCACTTAAATACGCCGGCAAAGTTAAAAAATATAAGGCATTTGTAAACGCCGGGCTATTGCCACGGCATTTGCACAAGCCGGAGAAATAAAATGATGTGAGGCATCTGTGAATGCCGTGATAAAGTTAGCACGACACTTATAAACGCCGGCGAAATTACGTACGTGGGAAAATTGTGCACCAGCCCAATAATGTGGCGCGCTAGCTGAAACTAAGCCCAAATATCCGCTGACCTAGCTGAGACATCGCACTGCTCCAGCCGCCGGACACTAAGACAACTGCGTCGCCGACGACGAGCACCACGCTCGACTTCTTCTCCAGCCATCGTGCAGCACCCCCGAATCCATCTTTTCTCACAATCGTGCAACACGGAGAGCAGAATCTTGGGCGTCCACCCTCCTGCCCCATCGATCTCCTCACACCCAGCCGTCGCCAGACCGATCTCCTCACAGCGGTGCCCCTAACGAGCAGGGTCTTGGGCGTCCTCCCTCCTCACAGCTGTGGAGTGCAGCAAGCAAGATCGATCTCCTCACACCTAGCCGCCGTTGTGTAGCAGCAATAAGTAGCAAGTGCATTCCCCTCCCTTCTCCCCCATTCATCTCTCCCCTTCCTCATGTTGCCTCTGTCCTCCATGCCCTAGTCCAATCCCTACCTTGTCAACCCGTGTGCAGCAACCTAGCCAACCTCCTTCTAATCCCCCTTTAATTTTACCCAAAAACAGCCATCTCCTTTTGCAGTTCTCCGAGAAGGGCGATGGAACGCGATGGATCACCCCTAATTCTACCCAAGCGTTCATTAGGTAACTATATTGGCTTGTTGCATCATTGATCATGGTTCGTTCGAATTAATGTGCAGTTCTGGATCCCCTCTATTGAATTGATGTTTTGCTCTTGGATAAAAAACTTTCCTATCCTTGTAATCAATCAAAATGCTCTGGTGTTGTTTACTACTTTCCACCTCTTGTTAGTTTTGTATTATTTTGCTATTCATGAAATCTATCTTGTGTACGTATCTTATACATATCTTTTGCTTCATATTTTTAGATTTTATCAAAGAGACATAGGTTGTGGCATTGTACTTACTGGGACATGATGAGAAGTATGGAATACACATGGTAAGCCTTCACTCTTTTGTAATGTACTATGGAAGACTAACGGAAGCATATGTGGCATCTTTTCACTTTTGTTGACCTTAAACCAAACATTGGTTTTCAAGCTAGTTACCAGATTATGATTATATTTTGTTTTGTTGGACCCAAACTAAACATTCGAGACAATTATGACAATATTTTAAATTATGCAACTTCTGGGCATGCTAAGTCTGCATGCTATTGTGGAAATGCAAAAAGGTGGTTGACTATGAATCCCTCACACACACGCACACGCACACGCACTCGAGCGCGCACACACACACACACACACATATATATATAGAGAGAGAGAGAATTAGGTCAGAATTGGGACTGTTCTGAAGACAACAGCTTACATCTACGGAGAATTAGGTCAGAATTGGGATCATGCATCACCTTCGGGAGTATGCTGTGGGAATGTATGACACCGACACTTATGGACAGTGGATTATCGGGCAGCACAGGTCCATGCGCCCAGGACAAGCTAGAAGCAATACACCATGGATCAGGGAGGGGAGGCCTAGAAAACTAACTTATGACAACATCTGAACCTCGATCGATCTGCGAGATCGATAACCTTTGATTTACACCATGGACAGACAAAGTGTGCAGAACCACGACAAGGAGAAATAAAAATCATACGGCACGTACGATTCCTTCATCCCATCCTTTTTCGGCATTGTTCTCCTTCTTGGAGGTATCACCAGGGATACGTCCCGAATACCTTCATGGTGGCGAGCATTGAAAGGATTCATTGAGAGCTAGTTGCAGCGGCTTCATCATCCCCCTCTTCTGCAGTGCCAATGCTCATGATTCTTCATTGGTACTGATAGCGGTGGCGGTAGCCATGACATGAATTGTGTGGTTTGAGTGGCTTTGTTGTCCCCTTTCTGCCACCCGTCTTCCTGCTAGGTGGCTTGCAAAAGCAGCGGCTACCTTGTTGTGAGTTGCATCTGGTTTAATCAATATCATCATCCCCCTCTTCTACGATTGTAACGCATGTTCTTCCTCCTTGCTTGGTAGCTTGTAGCAGTATGCTCGGTTTTCCTCTGCCTTCCTCAATGGCAGTAGCTTGGCCCCTAGGTGGCTAGCAGCAATGTCAACATTCTCGTGGTCGGCGGTTGTTGGCTGGCCTGTGTTTTGCTGTTAGAGCCCTTGAGAGTCCAGCTACGACGGTTGGTTTCTTTCTACACTCTTCGGTGCCCTTGGTTTGATCGATAGAAGCGGCCATGTGTTTCATACAAGCATCCCGAGCAGTGGTGGTAGTCAACGTCCTCCCTTTTCCCATGTGATGAGTATCTCAAGCAGATGTGATAGCTCGTGACGTCTCTGGCTCTCATGTGTTCGTCCTTTCCATCATTATTAATGGCGGATGTTGCTCTGGCTAAGCATCTTGTGTATTGGAGGTGGTGTAGCCAACGGTGACTGGCGGGTGTTGGTTTTCATGTGTTACGGTGTTGCAGGGTGGCTTGTTCACCCTGTGGGCGAGGTGTCTGGCCATTGATCAGGATGGCAACAAGTGCACCACAGTTGTGCCCCTGCTCTGCATAGGGTTTATCTTTTTCCTATATTTTACTTCTGCTTATTGAAAATGATCGACAGTACCACCACACCAGAGAAATTCTACATGATAATTTATTAGGAGATTGCTTTAACATGGAGTTCGTCGGTGGTTGTTGCCTTTTTTAAAAAAAAAAGGACTAGAAAGATTTAATTCTACGATCCATATATTTAATATTCAGTTACACGTTTGTTATTTTTGCCATTCAGTAACAATTATGTATTGATCATAATTTGTATTGGCCGTATATATCAGACACATAAAGGTCAAAACTTTTTTTCCTTTTATCAAAATCAACACAATAAGTCTTGAACCTGCAGTTTTATGGACCTGAATTTATTTCTTCTTATCGTTATTCTGAAAAAAGGCAACGAAAATCATGGCAAGGATGTTCATTCATGTCTGGCTATCATTCTTTTTATTATATCTCCTCACTAGGTCTTGAGCAAATCCGGATGGCCCTCTATAATACTGTAGCAAATATAGAGGGGCTGCTGAAGGGAAATAATCTTTTAGAGGTAATGTAATTTGTGAAGGAAATATAGAGGGGGAGTTGGATTTTCTTATGCTTCTCATTAAAGAGGTTATATGCCACTCAAAGTCCATCAGTGTTGAAGGAATGGACAGACAGGCAAAGACAAAGTACTGATTGGACTACCGATACAGAGCAAAGCTAGAAGGAAGATGTTGAGCACCCGGAGGAGATCCACAAGAGCATCCCCAAAGGTCCTTCTATAATAATACAGTAGCAAATACAGAGAGCGGAGCTAGAAGCAAGATGTCGAGGACTTGGGGGAGATCCATTAGAACTAAGTTATGAAGAAGATAGCATCAAACTGGAGATAAAAAACCTAACTCACCGTCCTATGCTTTAGGCCTTGTTCTTTTCAGCTTAAATTTAATTAAATAAAAAATTATCATTTTTATACAATCAAATGATGTAGTATTTTGTATTTTTTGTGTGGTTTTGAATAATTCTTTTAGAGTTTCTAAAATATTTTTGGAACTCTATAAGACCTGCTTTTAAGGGTCACTGTTTTAAGGAGTCACAACTTTTTCAAAGATAAAAGTTTCAGCAACTTTTAGTAGAAAATAACGATACCTTAATCGAGAATGGATATATATAGGGTCATTGATCGAAACATTTATTAGGGTAGACCTACCTTCTTTTTCTGAGTTATTGCTTTTCAAAGAAAGCTTATCTCGCACTATCTCTAAAGATCGAACTCCGACATTTTAGAAAATGCCCTATCTTCCTCAAAGAGCCGACTTATTGAATACAAATTGCTTTACCTTACCTAAGACCCTTCAGATATCTTTTAAAACCTTTTTCTGAAAAAAAGATGTTTGTGATCCCTTGCCCTCTCGATTTGAAAAAGTGAGATCTAGTCTTGCAATTTTCGAGACCTCACAACATTCTCTCGCCCTTGCATTGAAAAGTCAAATCGGATTCCATCTAGAGAAATGTCTTGGATCGAACTAGCTAGTTGTTGTACCATAGGGTTTGGGGTGCCCATCTTTTAGGAGGTCCGAGACTTGGGGCTTAATTCATGTAGGTCACATGTATAGGGAGGTCATGTATAATATGTACATAGCCCATAAGATATGGAGTTCAGATCTCGTGCAAACGCACTGTCACCGCCTCGCCCAGTGCCAATGCTCATGATTCTTCATTGGTCTCGATAGCGTGGCGGTAGCCATGACATGAATTGTGTGGTTTGAGTGGCTTTGTTGTCCCTTTCGCCACCGTCTTCCTGCTAGGTGGCTTGCAAAAGCAGCGGCTACCTTGTTGTGAGTTGCATCTGGTTTAATCAATATCATCATCCCCTCTTCTACGATTGTAACGCATGTTCTTCCTCCTTGCTTGGTAGCTTGTAGCAAGTATGCTCGGTTTTCCTCTGCCTTCCTCAATGGCGTTAGCTTGGCCCCTAGGTGGCTAGCAGCAATGTCAACATTCTCGTGGTCGGCGGTTGTTGGCTGGCTTGTGTTTCTTTGTTAGAGCCCTTGAGAGTCCAGCTCTGACGGTTGGTTTCTTTCTACACTCTTGGTGCCCTTGGTTTGATCGATAGAAGCGGCCATGTGTTTCATACAAGCATCGGCGAGTGGTGGTAGTCAACGTCCTCCTTTTCCCATGTGATGAGTATCTCAGCGGATGTGATAGCTCGTGGCGTCTCTGGCTCTCATGTGTTCGTCCTTTCCATCATTATTAATGGCGGATGTTGCTCTGGCTAAGCATCTTGTGTATTGAGGTGGTGTAGCCAACGGTGATTGGCGGTGTTGGTTTTCATGTGTTACGGTGTTGGGGTGGTGGCTATCATTCTTTCTATTATATCTCCTCACTAGGTCTTGAGCGAAAAATGGCGGATGTTCATTCCTCTATCTCCTCACTAGGTGTAGCAAATATAGAGGGCTGCTGAAGGGAAATAATCTTTTAGAGGTAATGTAATTTGTGAAGGAAATATAGAGGGGGAGTTGGATTTTCTTATGCTTCTCATTAAAGAGGTTATATGCCACTCAAAGTCCATCAGTGTTGAAGGAATGGACAGACAGGCAAAGACAAAGTCTGATTGGACTACCGATCTGAGCAAAGCTAGAAGGAAGATGTTGAGCACGGAGGAGATCCACAAGAGCATCCCCAAAGGTCCTTCTATAATAATACAGTAGCAAATACAGAGAGCGGAGCTAGAAGCAAGATGTCGAGGACTTGGGGGAGATCCATTAGAACTAAGTTATGAAGAAGATAGCATCAAACTGGAGATAAAAAACCTAACTCACCGTCCTATGCTTTAGGCCTTGTTCTTTTCAGCTTAAATTTAATTAAATAAAAAATTATCATTTTTATACAATCAAATGATGTAGTATTTTGTATTTTTTGTGTGGTTTTGAATAATTCTTTTTAGAGTTTCTAAAATATTTTTGGAACTCTATAAGACCTGTTTTAAGGGGTCACCTGTTTTAAGGAGTCACAACTTTTTCAGCATAAAAGTTTCAGCAACTTTTAGTAGAAAATAACGATACCTTAATCGAGAATGGATATATATAGGGTCATTGATCGAAACATTTATTAGGGGTAGACCTACCTTCTTTTTCTGAGTTATTGCTTTTCAGCAAAGCTTATCTGCACTATCTCTAAAGCACTGAACTCCGACATTTTAGAAAATGCCCTATCTTCCCTCAAAGAGCCAGCTTATTGAATACAGCTGCCTTACCTTACCTAAGACCCCTTCAGGATATCTTTTTAAAACCTTTTTTCTGAAAAAAAAGATGTTTGTGATCCCTTGCCCTCTCGATTTGAAAAAAGTGAGATCTAGTCTTGCAATTTTCGAGACCTCACAACATTCTCTCGCCCTTGCATTGAAAAGTCAAATCGGATTCCATCTAGAGAAATGTACCGGATCGAACTAGCTAGTTGTTGTACCATAGGGTTTGGGGTGCCCATCTTTTAGGAGGTCCGGAGACTTGGGGCGAATTCATGTAGGTCACATGTATAGGGAGGTCGCGGTATAATATGTACATAGCCCATAAGATATGGAGTCTGTATCCTGTGCAAACGCACCTCTGGTCCGCCTCGGCGGGGGGCAAAACAAAAATGTACAGGGAGAAGGAGGTGCGTCGGATCTACATCCTGTGTCTCTGGTTGGCTCCTTTACACAGGTGCACCAGAGGTGCGATTGCACAGGATACTGACTCTAAGATATGTGGCCCATCATGTAAAATGTGCATGTACAATTCTGTCCACCAGGCACAAAGGGTTTGAGGGGCAACAAGGGTATTTCCCATGTGCCCTCACCCTATGCAAATGAACCATCGTGGCTCTTGGCCACCAGATTCCCCTCATTCACTAGTGGGCTCTCTTTCTCTCTCTTCCATGAGCACTCCTCTCTCCTCCCCTATGTATGGAGGCTAGTATAGGATGCTCCCCTATTGTTGTGGACTTCACGCCACAACACTAGTGAATGTGTATACTAAACATACACAGATATACCTGATCTCTCTTCTGTCTTTTGAAGTTCCCACAGAGCGCCTCTGACCCTAAGACGGGGCTGTGGGATGTCTTTTGATATTCCGAACTAATTAGAAAAAAACGAAATTGATTTTATATATCTCTATAGGAAACGAAAGAAAAGGTTGAGCTTAGGCCGATTCCATTGTGGAAAGAAAAAAAAAGGCTCTTCCATTTCCACCTGATACATCAAAAGCAATTGACTAATACGGGGACTCGGCTAGTCGAATTTGATTGATTTATGTCACTCCACACATTCCAATATATCCACACTATATTGGTCTGAGCAAATATATTTTCACTACAAGGAATTCTATCTGCCATAGAAAACTTGCAATAATGTTATTGCCACAAAAAAAAAAATCGTCGTGACAAGTTTGTTGTACTGCAATAATTGTGCATTGTTGTATTAATTCTTTTTTGTTGCAATAAAATCATTGAAATAATTAGCTACTACTGCAACAAAAACTAAATTGTTGCATAACTACATAATATTGCAATGAAAAGAGAAATCATTACATTAACTACGCTCTACCGCAACAAAATTATATTGATGTGGTATTTTTTTTCTAATGCAATGATTATGTCTTTCCACTGTAAAAAACCAACCGTGATGAATGCAATAGGTAGCAACAATTTTTATTTCATTGTAATACATAACGATTTGGATTTAATGTAATATTTATTTTCTTTGCAGTAGGTATATATATATGCACTAAGGGTCAAAAGAAGACATATCCTATCTATGACAGCAAGCTATTTAAGGTGAGATGATTAGGTGGACTTACTTGGATTTCAGAGTTCATGGATTTGAATCCTATAGAGCAATGAAATAGTGCAATATTTCTTTACTTTTGTAATAAAAACTGTTACATTAAGTTATAGAGCCATGAAATTTAGTTACCTGAATAAGGTTGGCACCACAAAATGTTGTTCGTTGCAATAAGTTGGTGCCACAAAATTAAAATTGTGGCAATACAAATAATTTGGAACAATTTTTGTGCGAAATGATACTATGTTGTTGCAACATAAAAGCTATTGCAATATAAGAATTTGTTGCCACGATTTGAATTTTGTTGCGATATGCTCACTACTAGGGATTGGGTCTTTAGCCCCTGTTCATGAACAGGGACAACCCTTGGAACCGGGGCTAAAAAGGTTTTGAATATTGCGAGAACCAATATTCAAACCTAGGACATCTTGACTTCTTGTGACTCACACTTCACTCTTCGAACCAACTCACTCACCCACACGCTCTAATATAACTAGGATAGACATACCATTTAACTTTTTCAGAAACGAGGCGTCAGAACCGGTTTGTAACATGAACTAGGAGTAATAAGCACCCTTCAGTCATGGTTGGTAACATTGATCAGGAGGATACTCCTGTTGCCATTGTCTTGCGCATGATGCCTTTAAGGAAACATCGGTCCGATTAGTAACACCAACCGAGATCAAGGGTGCCCTGATGGCCCGAAGAGTTGATGAGGATCGATGTAATACTCAGTCCCGATTTGTGTCTAACCGGGACTGATGGTCGATATAGAAGGTTCGTTCCCTATAGTGGCTATTACCACGGTGATTATAGAAACAATTAGCGATAAAATTATTTTTGTTGAAATATGTGTGTATCACAATGATTTCATACCTAATATAATAATTAAGAGCATCCCCAATAGCCCTTCTAGTGTTTACATGAGACTTTTCTGGATTATCGAAATGGATAATCTTGCAATTGCAACTTTTGCAGTTTCGTTATGCTTCATTTTTCCTTTCTTTGAAGAGAAGGCATGACAGCCAGCGAATTTTCTATAGCCCCTCTTTGATTCTGCTAAAAGTCTGTTTGGCTTAAAAGCTGAAAGTTTTTGTCAGCCCTCATTTTATACTTACCAGAGGACAACAGTACACATGCACTAGACCCTGGATCAGTACTCTAGTGCGTGCAATACATAGCCAAGTATTATACAGACATACGTTTCATTATTCAAAGAATTACGTACCTGATTGTATGACGCAGGCTTAATATTAATTAAGCCGACAGGCCAGACGATGGTTAAAGGTAAACCATCAGAGTCAGCAGAGCATATAGGTTTAATCGTAATATCTTCCAATGGCTATGCAATCCTGCAGGCGACTGGAGCAAACCCTAAACCGCATCATGGCCATCGTAGCCAAGTCATCTCCCTTGCGACACTTGAGCAAGTCCTTCTCGTTAAGGTTAATTTAAAAGAATGGAAATATGCGAGGTCAGCGTCATCCAAACGCTAGCTAGTTAACACTTCCCTTAATGCATATAGTGCTTAGAAGGCTTTATTTGGGGGTAAGGTTATTTTATTTGCGTAAAGCCAAGTTTATAAGATTTTGGAAACATCCTAACTAACATCTATTAGAATTGGATCTTATTAATACCAATCAAGGGTTTCCATCTTAACGATGCACTCAAAACCAATAACCCAACCAAACACATCAACCAACCCGAAATAGACCAACTCTCATCCAAATGCACAACCAGCAATCGACCAACTCTTGTCCATAACACAACCAGCTTAATAGATCACCACAATCCATACCAGCTTATACATAATTAACGCACAAATTGACCAACCCTCGATCATAAACCCAACCAGCTTACACAATCACCATACCAGCCAATACTTTCCAGTCTTTCTCCTGGTTGCTCCCAACCAGACTTTCTGCTGGTTGCTCCCAACCAGACTTTCTCCTGGTTGCCCCCAACCAATCATAGTTCTGCCATCCTTCTAGGATTTGGCGAATCCTATTGCGGACCACACATGACATGGCATGATCACCCCGGCCTAGTAGGGTTGCCGGCCCTCCCTAGCCGACCGTCACCCTAGGGATGTGTGGCCTATACCACTATCCAGTGAGGGTCAATACCTGCCCCTAACGAGACTGTTCCCAGAGGGCCTCCGCAGAGTGCTCACAACTGGCAATCCACGTCCCGTGCTCCGCGTGATGGCCACGCACTATGTTGGAATCAATCCTAGCAGCGATCTTTCCGCCACGCGTGTGTATCCGCGCTCCTCCTAGGTAAGCCCTGGCTAAACCCAGCACTAGGCATCTCGTGCCTTAATCATCCCTCAGGATGTCCAAATCCAACTAGGGGCAACCCACCATTCTTTCTCTACTTCCACGGTCATCGACCACACCACACCACACATTTAGACTTTCTCAACCGACCAACCCAAACCGACCAATTATCCCCATATCCAAACCCACAAACACAAGTAGCCCAACATGCATCTACCAGCCCTAACTGTCATATGTCATGTCATATTAAATGAGAATAATGAATGTCCGGTGAATATCGGTTCACCGTTCCGTGGCGCTTAACCAAAAGATTTGTTAAGCCTAAGTCGGTCTAAGCAAGTTTTACCCATTAGGTAGGGTTAAAGTGGTTACCAGACTAATCATAAGCTAACAAGAGCAATGACAATCAAGATAGTCATTAAGACTAAACATTTCAAGGCAGGCATGTATAAGTATAACATGATTAACAATTAGGCAATCTAATAAGCATTCATTTTTAATATTTAAACAATATAGTTTAGAAAAAACTAGATAATGAGCATGGTATTAGCGATGTTAATCCGCACTAGGGAAAGTCGCTGTCTCACCCTAATACGGATCACATCTAAAGAGTAAGTGTTAACTCGCTTGGACCATTTGTATTCCAACCGTAGATCTTGATTCGCCCTGAGATCCTCCTTAATCCCTTGGGTCTACCGACAGGAATCAAATGACACAGATAGTCACCACGCTGCGAGGAAGGCGTAATGCACGATATGCAATCGCTCCTACGAGCATAATAGCGAGTCTACATAGACTACCCTAGCATCTCTATGTTATTCCTACGAAGAGTCTTCCATGATTTTCTATAAGGAGGTAAACTTTATAGAGGGCTCACGGTGCGGTATGCCGGTTAAGTTTCCTAGCCGAGGTTTAATCTTACGTTTGAAAATATGT
This sequence comes from Raddia guianensis, assembly GCA_036346415.1. Classification (NCBI taxonomy): domain Eukaryota; kingdom Viridiplantae; phylum Streptophyta; class Magnoliopsida; order Poales; family Poaceae; genus Raddia; species Raddia guianensis. Next base: position 32,825,362 of record CM070544.1, read on the forward strand.
GTACACGTTACATTTTGGATTATATTACCTACGCTCGTTATCATCCTTCTTAATAGTTGTCATTGATTTCTTACAAGACAGTGTGCATCGTACTTTAGCCACGATTTTTATTGATAGGGAATCGTTCCTAGCTATTAATGAATTCTAGGTATATGATAATTTATACATAATTCTCCTACACCCATCCCCACGTAGTTTTAGTTGCTGTTAACAAGCGAATCATTCTGGTTTGCCTTCTATATAGGAAAATATTGTGCAAGTTCACTAATTACTTACCAATGCATCAGAAAACATGATGCATGCACGAGCTAGGGTTTAGCCTTATCATATTGCCCAGATTGATTAGCGAACCTACTTTCCGTATGATAGGCTATGGATGTCAGAGTGCATTAATAAGTGGTATTTAACAATGTAGTAGTTTACTATTCCCCAAAATGCGATTTCGTACGATAAGACCGTAGTAAGGTGATTAGGGTTTCTTGGCGACCTAAGATGACGTCTTTTTCGGAATCCAACCTACGCAAGGGGCAAGGATTATCGGAATTGACATCCACTAGGTGCTTAGAGATAATCTTAAGTTATATCCATTAATAACTTCTTTCTTAAGTTCAGCTCCTTAAATAATTTAATAGGATATGGGTTAATTATTCATTAGGTTTAGCAATTAAATAATCCTATGCATACACTCAATCAATAAAGGCAAATTTAAAATGTTCTAAACTCATTAAGGCATTTGCCTAGCCATTATATTTTCTAACCAATATTTAGGTTCAATTTCTTAAATTAATATAACCAACAAATACCCTAACATTTCTTTAATCATTTTTATAACGAAAAATCTACATTTTAAATAACTGTGCCAATTTCCCTTTACCGGGTTGATTTTATATTTTTATAAAATCAGAATTCTCCTCTAGTATTTATCCAAATTTTTCTAGAATTTTTGAGAGCTTCTAGCTATTTTAATTAAATCCTTAGTTGTGCCTGCAATTATTTAAATGGTTAAATTAGTACTTAAACGATTAATCCTTCTAGTTGGGTTTGTAAGAGTATTTTATACCTTATATAATTCCCCCTTTTTACTAATTTAGTTCAAATTTCATTAGCAATCAAGCCGATTCGGTCCCCTTTTATATAGGAAGGTACTATGGTGTTGTTACTTACCTTGTTCAGGAAAAATTCTATGGACAGTGCTTAAGCTAATATTATTATAAATTTAGTGATGGGCTCTAGTAATTTATCAAGGATTTTCTAATAATTTAGGAGGTGTCTACGGGTTTTAAATAAATTATGAAATCCTATTGTAAAAATAAGAAAATGGTTGCCATTGGGCTTTATACGGTTTTAATAATCCAATTTTTCCACTACACTATTTATTGTGATATTTTTCTCAGGTGGTAAACCCTCTGTACTATTTTTGTACAAAATTTCATAATTTTTGGATATCGTTTGCTATTTTAAATAAATCCTACGAAGTGCTATCACACATGAAATAGCAGATTTCGGACTTAATTTAGCAAATCTGCCGTGGGCTGGCCTTGGGCCGATATGGGCTGGACGTGGCTTGAGCCCAGGGCGCAACAGCTTAACCGAAGGAGTATTTCTAGAGATTAATGTTTCCACTTATTGACAACTGGGACCAAGGCCCACCTGTCAGCCTCCTGAAACACACATTTTAACCCGTCCCCACCTGTCAGTGTCAAATCCCTCCACTTCGTCTTCCTCCCGGCGCACAGCTCGTGAACAGCAGCCTGTCCGCCATTGGAGCCCCGGCGAGCTCAGCTAGGCGGCAATCGAAGGCATGGTGGCGTGGGCAAGGGAGTAAAATGGAACCGGGGCACTGATGCGAATCTACCGGTACCCAAGGTTCGGCGAACAGCGCTATGGCACGGCGGCACGACGAGCTCCACTGGTGAGCACGAGGGCGAGATGGCGGTGCACTGAACTGCGGAAACTAGCGGCAATGTACGACGAGCAAGAGCTAAAGAAGGTGAAGGGGATGCTCACAAAGCAAGAAAATTAGCCGGAGATGGCTTGGTGTGGTCTAGCGACGAGGAGGTCGACGTCAGTTCGAAAGAGACGTCGCCGGCGAGCTCCGGTGTCGCAGTGCTACAATTGGTTGAGGGGAAATATTAGTGTGGTACTGGGGATGCTAAAGGAGGAGAGGGATTGCCGCGGAGCTCACCAAATTGATGGATCCGAACTCGGTGTAGGTTTGGGAAATTTTGGGGATTTTTAGAGGGACGCTCTGGATTTAGGGGACCGGGCTGGCTCTAGATTTAGGGGACTGGAAGGTGGAGCTGTGAGTCCCAGGCAGGCACTGAGCGGCATGGCTAGGGAGTAATGGTGACGTGACGCTGTGAGGCTCGCCGGACGGCCATGATGGCGCGGCGCCGGACAGGTCGGCGCGAGCGGCGCGGAGTGGCGCGACCAGACGCGTGCAGCGCGGCGCAGCGCGACGTGCAGCGTGCGGCGCGGCAGAGGCGTCAGAGCAGGTCTAGAGAGCAGGGCAGAGCCACGTGTGAAGGGGTGAGAGAGGGAAGGAGAGAGAAGTTGCCTGTAAGGTGTTTGATGAAATGTCCATAAGAGAAGGAAGAGAGAAGTATGATTTTTATTTGCCTTTGAAATTTTATCTTTGGTTTTAAATTGATCCAATTGGTTTAAAATCAAACGAAAATTTTGAATTCAACCAAGATTTGAAAACGCCCCAAAATTGGGCTGTTAAGGTTTTAAAGTGACGTTAGAAAATGCAAAAATGTATTAAAATGTTTTTGGGATATTTATTGGAAAGAACCCAGCAAAGTCTCATAAATAAGTATATAATTGTATGATTTTATATAAAAATGATAAATTTGAAGTTGTACGGTTTATTTGGCTTTTCAGCTGAGAACAAGAAGATGTGCACATTGCAGGGCCGGCCAGTTCAACAAAATCATATTCAAAGAGGGAGCATCTATCATGCTCTGTGGCATGTAGCTCTAGCCCATAGATAAAGTATATATACCAAGCTTCACCAGTTCACCTATATATATTGGAGGCTTCAAGCTAAAAGTACTCGATCATGCATGTGAGAGAGCAACAAAGAATTGATACTATCAAACCAAACACACACGATGTACCGTGCAAAAGAAAGCACCATGCAAATGCATAATCAAACACATATGAGAGAGCTGTGTTTGCATTAGGATTGCGAGGGATCAGGACTACATTTGGGCAGATAAGATTTCTGCCACAGAGAATGAGTGAACGATGGTGAGGTGAAGGAAGCATGAAAATGTAAGTCTGCAACTTTACAAGATGAGATGGTGACCAGCCATCCATCCGGCCGGCAGCGCGACACTCTCTCCACCGTCCTACCGATTGTCCAGAAATTTCTAGAGGGTTCGTGTCGGCACCCGATTTACAATATCGGATTCCACCTGCGTAAACACGTATTAGTCCCAAGGATCATGGCTAGTACACACAGATATACAGAAACGGAACAGTGCCAACGATTTTATTTATTACAACAGGAGCATAGTCCAGTACAAACACAATACAACGGCTCGCAGGCCGCACATCAGAGTACACGAAGATACAAGCCTAATACAATATCTAAATATTTATCCATCCCACAGGCACGAGGGCTGTAGGAACGCGCAACCCTAGCCTTCATAATCTTCATCAGACAACGCCTCCTCGACGTAGTCTGGATCCTCCTCCTCGGAAGGCGGGCCATACTCGGATGGACCAACTGTTGAAATTTTAAAAAGAGGGGGAAGAAAAGAGGGGTGAGTACAAATTGTACTCCGCAAGTCCGGAATTATGCAAGTGTGGGTTCAGTACAAGGAGAGCTTAGGTTATTTGCGGAAATGCATTTATTTAACCTAGTTTTGACAAAGCACTTTTAAAACTTTAAATCTCAATATTTTCTTTGGGCTCTTCGCAAACGGTTCTCGCCACTTGGCCTCAGTGCCATAGCGAGAACGAAATTCTTTTTCTTCCTTTCTTCTCAAAACTTGCTAGGTCCGGTTACCTCGCGACACTTTCCGATAGGCCGTTACCCAATTGAATATCGCCGGTGGTGCTAGCTCAAAATTCTTCTTCTTTTCTTTTCTCTTCTCTTCTCAAATTTCTTTGGTTCGGTTTTTCGCGTGACACTTTCCGATAGGCCGTCGCCCATTTCGGAATATCACCGGTGGCTGCCAGCTCACGTGAAATCCTTCTCAAAAACCTTTCTCAAATCCTTTACTCAACTCAAATCCTTTCTCAAAAACCCTTTTTCAAAAATGGTTTTAAATGAAGAATCTACCATATAACCGGTCCATCTTGACGCTCATAACCGCGAGCACGGCTATCATGACAGTTTTAACTCTGCGGAGTGGGTACGCTTTACCCTCGAGAGGCTACGCACCCATTCGATGTTTCACCACAAGACCATCAACCACGAGGGCTAACGATCGGGTCCGTCCCATTCCGGCGCTCGAGGTCGTACTGTAATGGCTCCGTTCGTAGGGTTATAGGATGAGCAGTCCTTAGACTAGGGGAGAGTTTGTAATTTAGCCTAGTAAAACCCGGTGCCATACTGCACCAACTGACACAATATCTCCCTAGTCAGAAAGATTTTGGGGTAAGAGGAAAATCATTTCCTATCAAACATCACCCCTGATGCGCTATCTTTTAAATCATCCTTCCCCAAACATTTCTCAACAATATCTCATTTCACACAAATGATTAAATCATTCCGCATAAATGATTTTTAAGCAGTTATCCTACCTCAACAAGGAATTTAAATAAGAACAATTCATATTTTAACCTTAGGTTTCACCTACCATATTTCTTACCTTTCTGATTGGCATAATAACTAGTTCTATCAAATACGGCATTTATCTTTTAAACTAGCATGCATGTTTACAAGTCTAATAAACATTTTCTAAATAACGAAAATAGCTTCACAATATGATCAAAGGGGACTTGCCTTGATCGGTTCCGGGGAAAGCGAAGGGGACGTCGACGATCGAGTCTTCGGGACCTTGTCCTTCTAAACACGCTTTACGCACATGCAAGGCAATACAACACACATAAGAAAATGTTTTCATGACTTGATGTTTTTAAAGATAATGCAGAAACCTTGATTTTCATGCACTTTTAATTGGAAAAACATGAATATGATTTATGCACATGAAATGATGACATGCCCACTATATTTATTTATCTAAAATAAATGCTAAAATGGATGACATGCATATATATGATTTTCCTTAGGTCCAGACATTCAGAAGGTACTTTATTTTTATTTAACATAAATAATATGACCGTTTCATATGCACATGAAATAATGACCTCAAAATGGTTATTTAATCAATTACTTCAATCCTTTATGCATGCATGAATATATTTTCAAGGTCCAGAAGTTAATAAAGAATATTTCTGAATGTTAGAAATTTATTTTGAAATTTTTATGAATTAATATAAATTAATTATGAATTTTAGAGAGCTTGAAGGAGTTTAAAATAAATTTAAATGGATTTCAGCAGTGGGTCAACTTAATGGGCCAAAGGCGGCCCATTCAGCTCGCTGCGCCCCAGCGCGCTCCCGACCGCCCGCTCGCGAGCCCGCTGGTCCTGACAGGTGGGCTCCACCAGTCGGTGACCCAGAGCAGGACCACGGCGGCTCCGGCGACGGCGACGGCGCAACGGCGAAGTACCCGGCGAGGCGAGCGGCTCAGGAGGAAACACAGGTAAAGGGGAATCCAATGGCAGGGTTTCCAGCAATGATTACCGAGTGAAATGAACCCGGCGGCGAGGTTTGCGGCGGGTGAAGGTCGGTGTCGCCGGCGAGGGAGTTCCGGCGGCGGAAAGGAGAAATTGGTTGAGGGAAAAGGCTTGTAAGGACCTTGCGATGCTATAGAGGGGCTCTGGAGGTTTCGGGAAGGACGGAAACGGCGTGGCCGTGTGTCGTCGTGCTCGGCTCCGGCGAGAGAGGAGCTCCGCGGCGGTTTTTATAGGCGGCGCGGCACGGGCGTCAAGGAAGGTAGGTGGCGGTTGGAGCGGAGTTAAGAAGCGCGACAAAGTCCGGCTGTGCAGAGCGGCGGCGACTTGGCGTCTCGGCGAGGTCAAGTCCGGCGACGCCGTGCCTCGGGATCAGCCGGTGACAAGACAAGGGAGAGGCCGGGAGTGAAGAGAAGGTACGGAGGAGCAATCTAGACGAGATCGCGTGGAAAAACGGCCGCACGCGACCTCGGGATGGGAATGCGGCGGCGGCCGTGAAGCGAGAGAAGCGAGAGGAGAGGAGGAAGAAGGCAGTGGGGAGAAGAGAGGAGATCTTGACAAGCGGGACCCGTGACCGAGAGAGAAGGAAAATCGAGAGGTCGCCAAGGTGATCCCACTGTCGGTGTCGCCCGCCTCATTGCAAGGAAAAGGCGGCGGTGATTTGGGCAGCCATGACGGCTTCATGACCCGAGAGAGTGGGGAAAAGAGGAGAGGGGAAGAGAAGCGGGCGGCTCAATTTGGAGGAAAAGGAGAAAGGGAATGGGCCGGCCTGGTGAGAAAGGATTTAAGGCCTTTGAATTTATGGTTTTCAAATGAACTTTTATTTTCCAAAAATCCTTTTTAAATATATTGATACTTTAGGAAAATATAGTTTTGTTTCTCCAACAATTTATTAATACATTCCCAAATAATTCCCTTTGGGATTGGCTTTGAAAATATAATATACAAAATATTATAACTTGCCAAAAATTATTTCGTCTTGAAAATTATAAATGCACAAGTTTACTCAAGAAAGATGCATGCGATTATGATGAATATGCCATGATGCAATTAAAAAGATTTGCGATTTTAAAATTATGAAATTTAGAAAATTATTAACGTGCCAAATTGGTTTTTAAAATTTGGGATGTTACAGTTCGCCGGCGGCTGGTCTCTTGCATGCATTCTTCGAGTGCAGATCGTCAGATTTGTTTACTCCGAGGACTTGTTGGATTTGTGCTTTTTCTTCTCATGGACTAAGATAAGACTAATTGGTTGCAAATCTGGGAATGGTCCACCAGACAGAAAGTTGTAACCGAGGAAAACATGATTTACTCTCTTTGTTTTTTTAAACATATCACTGTTGATTTTTGGACACACGTTTGACAATTAGTCTTATTCAAAAAAATATTACAAATATGTGAAAATATAAATATAGTTAAAATATATTTAATAATGAAACAAGTCACAACAAAATAAATGATATTTATTTAACTTATTTTAATAAGACGAATGATCACACGTTGTTCAAAAGTCAACAGTGACATATTTTAGAAAACGGAGGGAGTATCTTACAACGGCTAAGACAGAAAAAATACATTTACCAGAATCAAATACTGTCAACATAAGATTTCTAAAAGATTATTCATTCAGAAGATTTTCATGAATAGCCGCACCTAGTATTTTTCGTCAATATATATCTGCTCAACGCACTACTATAGAAACGTCCATTCGTGCCACTTCATTACTGGTGGATGAAGCGAAAACCATCAGTGATGAGCCCGACCCGCTCCACATCGTGCCTGATCCACCAAAAACCACCGGTGATGACAACCACTAGTGATAACATGTGTATCACTTACGGTTTTGTTAGAAGAGCTAGTGATAGTATTACTAGCGGTTCAAACATAGAACAGCTGGTATGTGTATCACTTGCGATTTTAGTTAGAATCGCTTGTGATAGTATCCCCTGAACAGGGTCTCGATGGTTTATTTTTGCTGGTCGATATTATGATGTCTAGACGAAAACGGAGTCCAGAGCATTTCGCTCTACTGCTTGAACCAAGGCCATCGAGAAAGTTTGTCTCGACGGCCAAACCGTCGAGAACAAGTACCTCTCTCGACGGAGCAGTCTCGACGGTTTTCTTGAGACAGGAATTAGCCATCAAGACTAATGTCGATTCTTCTAGTGTATAATATGTTGCTTCTTCGCACATTGATATACTTTATTAGCTAATACGGCTCTGAACTAGTATCATTATTTTGTTTTACTATGACTACGTGCACTGATCCTTGTGACATGTACTATTAACTTAGGAAATTAATAAAACCGGATCCATACATGTAGAAATATCTACTTGGTCATCCTAAACAAAAACTACAAGGTTTGAATGCAAAAAATTATAATTGTTTGGTCACAATCCAACTAACCTAAACCATTCATCTAGACGTAGGCAGAACAAGGAATTAGGCCATGTCGGGCCGGCCCGGCATAGCCATCTCTCTATGCCATGTCATGCCAGCCCAGAAAACCATTAGCATGGCCTAAGATAACCCAAACGCACATCAGGGCGCCGTCGGGCAAAACCAGCTCAAGCACAGCTATGGAAAAGGCAGCGCATTAATTTTTTTTATAAATTAATACGTTGATCAAATGAAAAGGTTGTTTATGTGGAAAAAGATGTGTCTAGAAATTCTCTACAATTTATATAAAACAAAAAATCTTAAGAGTGTGGAAAGATTAAAAAATTATTTATTATCAAGAAAGATGACGTAGCCCTAAAATACACAAAAAAAATTTATTTTTTAATCCTTTTTAATAAATATTTTATTTTTAACCCCTCGGCAAAAGCATCTCCAAATCTAACCCTTTTGGCCGCGCCAGGCGGCCTATACATTCTGCTGCGCCAATGCATGTGGTGCGTCAGAGGTGCCATCGCTGTCGCCCACGGCCGGCCGCAGCCGGCGTGGCATTTTCTGGGCCACACCTTTGCCTCACGACATGCACCAGCATGGCAAAGGCCTGGCAGGTGGGCCCGCGGTGGTTAGCCTCGTAGGCTCCTTCCTTGTGGGGGCACCTTTGCCGCGCTGGCGCTCATGACGCGTGAAGGCCGCATCTCAAGGCCATCGATCAAGTACGTCGCCGTGGAGAAGCTAGCTAGGAAAGGAAGCGGCGGCACGGCCGAATATTGTTGTCGATCGATTGATATCGACCAGCTCCGGCCGGCCGGCGCGTACGTATGGGCGGCGAGGACGCGCGGTCGACGAGGTTGGCGGGTGGCGCGGCGGCCGGATGGCGACGTCCTGCCGCCGCGCCGCGGCTGGGGGCAGGCATGCATGCATGCATTCCTATACGGCGTACGCGCGAGCATGCATGCGGCTGGCCACACGTAGAACAGTAGATTTGCTGGGACTGTGGGGAACTGTGGCGAGCTGATGAGCTCACATCGATCCTAGCTAGCTATCGCTGAACTTCGCGGCCATTGATTCGTTCCATCAAGAATTTTCACTCTTATACTTTTTTGAGATTTCATTAGTAGTTAGCCAAGTTTCATTGCACTCTCAAGGTTCACTCTTATGAAAAAAGTATAAGAGTGGGCGACAGCGTGGCACCTCTGACGCACCACATGCACTGACGCGGCAGAATGTACAGGCCGCGCCAGGCGGCGTGGCGGGGCCAAAAAGGTTAGATTTGGAGAAACTTTTGCCGAGGGGTTACAAATAAAATATTTATTAAAAAAGGATTAAAAAATAAAAATTTTTGAAGGCATGGCGGCAGGGGCGGACCCAGGCCGTGGCTAGGTGGGCTCTAGCCCGGGGCTTGGGATTTGGAGTAGGGATACCCCTTAATATGTAGCTAACGCCAGTCCAGACCATGCACATAGCTTAACGTACATGACAACTAAAATATTGAGCAAGCAAACTCGTGTAGAGGCACAAGCCCATTAGAGGTCTGGCTGACCCAAAATGGCTAATGCATTATGGCCTACGTGTGATACCAACACGGATTGTTTTTTGTCTATTGATCTAATCTTGTCAGTTCTGTTCGTGACTCGTCTCTTCATGTTCGTAAGGGTGCTGCGGCACCGACCCTGCTCGCAAATCTCTGCCCTCCTCGTCTCCTTGATTCTCTGGACAACGAAAAAGATCGGTCACCGTTTCGCCACCTGATCAAGGTATTATCAGCAGATCGGGTCACCGTCCACCGGCCACCGGTAAGAAATCACGCCCTAACTAATAAAACTTCTATTTGGTTAATTTATTGTTAATTTAATTTCTTCTTGTAAGTTGTATTTTTGTATAGTTTATTTAATACGATATACTTATTTATTAATTTATAGTTCAATCGCATCTATTTAGGTATAGAGAGAGAATGAAGAGAACATTGACATCTTATTACCAAGATCAACCAATTTGTTATAGTTCAATTACATTGAGATGGACCTATATTGGTTATGTATTTTTCTAGGTACTTCTCGTATCAATGATGTGTTCATGTTATGCCTTTTGAATTATTACTTGGTGTAGATAATTTCTAATATTTATATGTATGTTTTAGTATGATATATTTTAGACCGGGGTTTGATAAATTCCTGAGTCCGCCACTGCATGGCGGGGCGTCGTCGACGGCCGCGGCTTGCTCCTTCCTCACATGGTGGCCAGCATCTTCCTGCACTTCTACAACCACCACTACACCGAGTTCTTCTCCCGCCCCTCCACGGGGCCTCCCATCTCCGGCAAGTTTCCCTTCTTGCTCGAGGCCGTCGGTCGCCGGTGGTGACATCACCACGAGCACGAGGTCAAGGACCATTGCAACGGCCTCCTCCTCCTCAACAACGACTGTGTGGTTAATCCAGCCACGCGACGGTGGGCTCTCCTGCCCCAACGCCCATCCCCGCGATACAGACTCGATGCCCACGAGTATGACGAAGACTACCTCGTCTTTGATCCCGCCGTGTTGCCACACTACGAGGTCTTCACGATTTCTCGATTCAATTCTAGGCGTAGGCCTGCTGCAGGAGACTAGAAATATGACAGTGCAACGGACACGACAGATCCTAAGGTAGAGGTTTCCAAATGGCCGCCATTGCAGCTTTCCTTTCATGTCTTCTCGTCAAGAACGGAATGTTGGGAGGAGAGATCGTTCGTTCATCAAGGGGAGGCCGTCGCGACTATTGCCGACATGCGGCGTGACATTCTGAAGGAGCATCGCTACTCAGTCTATTGGCATGGTGCGCTCTATGTTCAGTGTCAGACTGATTTTGTGATGAGGCAAGTGCTTAATTGCTCTCCAAGTTTTCATTTCCCCCTAACTTTGTCTTGATCAAAAGGTATTGATTTGTTAATTTTAATTAATGATTTGCTTATGCAGAATATGTTTGTCATCAGATAATAAATATCAGGTAATCAAACCACCTAAGAGTATTAGAGGAGGCCTATATGGGTTTTATCTTGGATAATCAAAGAATGGGGTGTATTGCGCATTAATTTATTTGCGTAATTACCATAATTATTATCTTCGGGTGTGGATCCGTAAGGAATCATGTGACATGATGGAATGGAAATTAAAGTATGACAATCTCTTTAAGCCCTTGCCGCCAATTCCGCCAATTGGGAACTATGATGAACAAGTGGGTGGTTCATGGAAATTAGAGGATATAAACTATTCTGCAAGACAATATTACATATACGATAGTGTGGAAGATCATGTGGAAGAGGAATTTGACAGTGCGGAAGATCATGTACAAGAGAAATTTGAATGGAACTCTGACGAGGATGACATTATTGATAATGACCACACATTGTGTGGATTCATCAATATACTTGGGTTTCATCCTTACAAAGAAGTTGTCGTCTTGAGTGATTCACTGAAAAGAGGAATGGCCTATCATTTACATAGCTCCAAGATTAAAAAAGTAGGCGCAATATACCCAACAAATTATGATGTTGTGCCACCAAGTGAACGCGCATACAAGCTTCCTTTATCTACACGCCTTGCTGGATGTGAAAGTCCATGAGAATTGACCTTTTGAAATTCATCCTGAACAATGACATATGGAGTGCGTTGCAAGTTAGTAGAAAAATGGATACACGTGTTTCCACGTTCTTTTAGTTTGATTACATATAAATTTGTTTCTTATAGTTATTTATTTTAGTTTGTTTTTGTTTTCTGTTAAGTACCATTAATCTTTAGTTACTGGAGACAACTTCATGATGGTGACTAGGAATTGCACTGCTTTTGCTGCTTTATTGTGGCTTAATGAGAATTGCCGGTGATCATATCATTTAAAGATTTATTTCAAAAAAGGTATTATTCAGAGTTAAATCTAAGGGATAACAACCATCATTGTAGCTTTATTTAATATAATAATGTTATCTCTTCTTCACCTGTTGGAGTGAAGTAATTACAGGGAAGCTTAGAGATAGTAACAATTTTGTCACATACCTGTGTTGGATCTATTTCCTAGATGGAACTGAGAGCAGGGTTTCCATTAAAAACTCATCAATCAGACAGCAAAAGGCAGACACTGGCAAATTAACCATACAAATTCAGCAGATTCCTCACAGCTAATGTCCTTGTTTAATATTTAAATAAAAAATTACCGAAGTGACATGTATCTCAGATTATCAACTATAAGGCATGTGCTAGCAGATTAAACATTCAGATTCAGCGGATCAAGTCACATCTTTCATAGTTCAAGTTATCACTAAGGGCATGAAATAACCATAAGAAATTCAAAACCATACTATGGAGGTTTGCAATTCAGGCAGAGAATGGTGTAAAAGCTTATAGAGGAAAACAACATAAGCAGGTAAGAAAATTGGAAATACTGTAACCAATAGCTGGGGATAAGTTCAGCCTCTGGGCTGGACACCTTATTTTATTGATAAAAAAACTAAAATTCAACAGTTCTAATGCAAAAGCAAAGTACATCACTGTAATCAAATTTAAATTCTCGAAACAGCTAATCGTAGAATCTATCACATATGTGGACAAATTCAGCACCAAGTGCCGTACAACAATTTTTAATGCAAATTGAACAAAATTAATCATATCAACATCAATAGCAGAATGATTATCAAAGAAACATAGTTTTTTACCATGCTACCTGAATGACACTCGCAGTGAAAACATAACATGTATGATACTTTGAAAAGAAGGCCATTTTGGACTGCGGAAGACATACCTCACTGTAGCTGGCATAGCACCATTGCAGAAGAGAGGTCCTCATAGCATCCTAGTCTTGCAGTAGCTTATCCATCTCTTGCTTCCGACTCTCCTGTGCTTCAGGACTATACTCCAAATCCCTTGCCTGCAATTTAATATGAAACATAAATTAATGGATGGCTAGGGCAAGACAAAGAGAGAAAATGACAGAGAATCAGGATAGACCAATAAGATTAGACTTCTGCCCTATGTTATTTGGAAATATACCAGAGGCTATAGGGATTAATGTTATTTGACAAATGAAGATAATATTGTACTTGAAAATTTGGCCAAAAATTTACCTGGAAACCCCTCTCATGTGTACGGACCTTAAAATTGTCCACAACCTTAGCAAATAATGTTACAGTATAGAGAGCATACTCATTGTCCTCATAAAGCTTCTTAGATGATCTTGGTACCTGTCAATCAATAACTATCTCAAATGAAATAACCAACAGAATACAATCACAAATTAGGAACACTAATCACACCAATTTGTTGTACAAGAAAAACAAGCACCTCATAAAGGTAAAATAAAGCAGCAATTAAGTAAACAAGTAATAAATCAAATGTATCTGGAGTTTAGAAGTTTTTGTGATGGTGAGATCTCATGATAGTAACAAATGCTGGCCTAAAAGAAGATAAAATAGCAAACTTGCTTAAATGGAGCGCAGTATGCAGATACCTGAATTGACAGCTTACTGCTTATAATGTTACCAACTCACTGTTGAACAACATAATCAGGATTTTGAACTTACGACAAATGTGTCAAGTGACTCATAACTTGATAACCAATCTTTTTGGGAGTACTTTGAAACAATAACAAGAAGCGTTACTAGGTGTTCTGAAGTAACTATATCCTCCGGTTTTACCAGGTTTGAAAGATCACGAACTGCTAAGCTGCCGCACAAGAAAAACAAAATAATTAGAGTGGTGGAATGGATGACACAAGAATGAGAACGTTGTTTAGTTTATTCTTTTTATTGACAAGTCCTCAAAGTCAAGAACTTAGTGGTATAGTATTAGTATCAATTATGCCCTTTAATTTAGAACCCAGTTGCACAGAGATGGCCACATAATTTACCTTTCACTTTGCTTTCTGTTGATAGCACTAAACTGGCTCCTAACATTATTGTATTCTGCTGCTCGGACCTAGGAAGAACCATGATAAGCTGTTGTAAATTCAACATTCTAACCAACATATTTATAGGAAAAAATTAATATTATTTATTACTAGAACGAAATGAAGATCCATGGACTTAATATACTGCCGCCGCCGCATCTCCAAGCACCTCTTCCCATCCTCCAAGGTTCCTCCTCTTGCTGCTTGCCGTAGATCGATTGCTCCTAGTTAATAGTTGTAGCCGGAGATGAACATGAACTCGACTTTGACAGCAACGACAAACACGGATATGATTCAATTTGCCTGACCTACGTACGCAGGCCCACCATACGAAAACGCAATTCAAAGCCACATCGACTCGGAGACCTGCTCCCCGTCGACGTGCTGGCGGCCGTCCTCATGAGGAGAATGTCTTTTCTACAGCTACGGGTCAAAAATGGGGACATGGCAGTGGATCATAAGCTTCACAATTTTTTTTACCTCATGAGGTTGAAATGCCCTGCTTTGCTAGGTGTCATATGCTCCACATCGACCGATAGTTGCCATCAAGGTTCTAAAAGTCGCTAGTCAGACGACGAGGTGGGGACTAGGGGTTAAACAGGATTAATCAGACACATAAATCACTATTAGTCGGAATTAATCAGTAATTAGTCCTAATTGGAGGATACGTTTGATCATTCATCTTGTTCAAAAAAAATCTTGCTAGGCTGCAATTGCATGCATGCATGCTCGACCCCAAGGTCAGGCTGGCTATGCATGGGCAGGGTCGTCAGTCGTGCGCTGTGCATACACTCGAGGCCGACGACCTGAAACACCCCAAATTGGGGATGAATTTAAAATTTGCGCCAATTCAAATTTTGTTTGAAATTTTGAACCCTCTGACGTGTGGGTCCCACTGTCAGTCACTGTGGCATCTCTCTCTCTCTCTCTCTCTCTCTCTCTCTCTCTCTCTGCCTTGCTGCCTTGCCTTGCGTGTGCCGCCGTCGCAATTGAGCTCGCCTCCCAGCGTGTGCCGCCGTGTCGACCCCGGTTGGCGGCCTCGGACTCGCCGCCGTGCGCCTCACCGGAGGACCGGTCCGCCGCCGGACCATTGGCAAGCAGACGGAGCTCGTCGGTCCATCAAGGATGAATCCCGAGCGTGATCTCCCTGCCCCGCCGTCACTCCGCTCTGTTAGTCAAAGGCTATGCCTCTCCTAGCCAGGCGCCGTGCCTGCCGCTTGGCCGTGCCGCCAAGCCGCCCAGCGTGCACGCCCGTCGCGTCGCATTAACAGCCCCGCGACGCAAGCACCCGCTCCAGCATCCACCTCCCTCTCTGCTGCCCCCTTAAACGAGGGCCGAAACCCCCTCTTGGCGCCACCCCGCCATTTTCCCCCAAATCCGATTCTCGCCGGCGCACTCGGGAAATCGACGAGCCCGTAAGCCATCTGTCGATTCCTCTCGCCCAGAGCGTCTCGGAGTCCCCCTTGACCGTTCCCCTCTTCCAATTTCAGGCGAGGACCTCGGAGCCGGCGTGCCGTCGTTGCTCTGTTTCGGCCGCCGCCGCGTGCTACGCTGACCACCGTCGCCGTCCATCCTCGCGCCCGTCTCAAGGCTCCGTAAGCACCCTCAACCTCCCCACATGCTTCCTGCACACGCACATGGCTTGTAGATGCTTAGCGTATGCTCGCGCCGCCGGTGAACTCACGGCTCGGCCGCTGCCGCCGCGTCCGGCCACCATTGGCCTTGATGCCGGCACCGCTAGGATCCCTAGGGCCCGTAGATGCTTGGGCGCTAAAGCTCTTGGCCGGAGCGGCCCTGTAGCGCCATCGCGTCGCGAGCCGTCGCCGCCTGCCACATCGCCCCGTCTGGAGGAAGACGACGACGGCGAACTGTAGGATGCGCGCCAAGATTCGTGAGGACCCGTAGACGATGTGTGGCCAACATGCGGGCCCCAGCTACCAGTTACCGCTTCACGCGTGCGCAGCCGACCGGCGACCGATGGGCACTGACAGTGGGTCCTTGGCCCACCGGTCGGGTTAAGTGGAGACACCACCGGAGCGGGGCGTGGCCCTCACGCGGTTGCGCCTTTGGAAAACCCGCTTTCGACGTCTCCCCTTCGGCCGTGCTGGCACGTTGTGTTGGGCTGATTGTGTTTGTGGGTGTGAATATGGGGATACTTGGTCGGTTGGGAAAGTCCAAGTGTGTGCTGTGGAGTGGTCGATGACCGTGGAAGTAGAGAAAGAATGGTGGGTTGCCCCTAGTTGGATTTGGACATCCTGAGGGATGATTAAGGCATCAGATGCCTGGTGCTGGGTTTAGCCCAGGGCTTACCCAAGAGGAGCGCGGAATAGACACGCGTAGCGGGGAATCGCTGCCATCCGGGATGGTTCCAACACAACGCGTGGCCATCGCGCGGAGCATCAGACTTGGATCGCCTGGCCCTCTGGGACCAGTCTCAATAGTGACCAAAATGGGCCTTCACCTGGGGTGAAAAGGCCACACATTCCCAGGGTGACGGTTGGCTAGTGTGGGCCGGCAACCCTACTAGGCCGGGGTGGTCATGCCATGGCATGTGTGGTCCGCAACAGGATTTGCCAAATCCTGGAATGATGGCAGAACTAGGATTGGTTGGGAGCAACCAGGAGGAAAGTTCATGAGGAACAAATAAGCTGGAAGGGTAATTGTGTAGGCTAGTAGGGTTATGAGCAAGGAATAGTCAAATTGTGTATTAATGGTGTATAAGCTGGTATGGATGGAGGTGATGGTGTAAACTGGATCGTGTATTCGAGTAAGAGTTGGTCGAGTAATTAGTTGGTTATTCTGGTTCGAATGCATGATTAAGATGGAAACCTCTGATTTAATTATAACAATACAAATGTTAGTTAATGCCAGTTAGGTTGTTTCCAATAGTTTTATAAACTTGGCTTTACGCAAATAAAATAACCCTCTCCCCAAATAAAGGCCTTCTACACTATATGCATTAAGGGAAGTGTTAACTAGCCAGCGTTTGGATGACGCTGACCTCGCCCACTTATCTTCTTTGGACGATGGCATCGAAGTTGACCCTTACGCGTGTCTCGAAGACGACGGACAGGATCTTGGAGGACCCGAGGAGTCTTAGGGGCCTCTCCAGTCGCCGGTGGACCGTAGTTGATACTAGATAGGGATTCTTTTGGGTAGATATTTTGAGTGTCCGCTGTACTCTGAAATATTCTTTTGTAAAGATAAGGCACATATGGGCCGCCTTACTAAAGTCGCCTAAGGCGCAAACTCTATGATGTAATATTCAGGGATTTTATTCTATCAATGTATGGTTGTATCGGCTACGTGGTCTTCCGCGCTAGCGTACTGATCCAGGGGCTAGTGCACGGGATCGTCGACCCTCAAGGTAAGTTATAATTGAGGGGTGACAAAGCTTGTATCATAGCATGCTACTGTAGGACCCATATGACTTAGAGGTCGAAACTAGGAAAATTATATGTATATTATCCTTATGTGACTTTATTTTTATGACTAAAAACACTTTTAATACTCTGCCTATCTATTCTAACAAAATTACTGTTAAAATTCTCTGTAGATGGATTGTTGCCGCCGACACACTTTCGTCCCCGACAGGTCAACTTTCGGCTACGAGGAGTCCTGCTACTGGAGCCAGTGGGTCCGAGGCCTGCAGCAGCTGTGCGCGTCTCTCTCCTTCAGTGAGAGACCACGGTTTCACTGGAGAGAGGCTCGATCCCTTCCTCGTAATGCCTATTTGGTACGGGTTGTTATCTATTACGAGGGTGATGACGCAGTGGCCCACGAATACGACACAGAGACGCCACGAGACCATCTGCAGGCGGCAATCAATGACGCCGCGATGGAGGCCACCGCTGAGCTCCAGAGGGATTACAGTGTCCACTTGCAGGGGGGAGCCTATGCACGGCCGACGGCCATGCATATGAGGTCGCTCCCCAGATTTGACACCACTTCGGCGCCGATTCAGCATCAGCTGATTCGATTGGCGCGTCTCCACGACGGCACCACCCAGGTGGTCGATGGAGCTTTGGAGGAGATTAGGCTCCTGCGTTCGTCGCTCCGGGCGGCGGACAACGAGCTGAGGGTGGTGGGGAGACGGCTCCACCACTACGAGAGGAGTCTCGTCTACACGAGGTGACAGAGGGACGTGGTGAGGGCTGCCTTGCACGCAAACCAGGAGGAGGAGGCTCGACGCTTGATGGCCCGACAGGATCAGCGTGACCACTCACTCTCACCTCCGGGGCCGCGTTATCCGCCGCCGGAGTATGAGAACCCCCGCACCACGGTGCGGAAGAGGACACTGCCTCCGCGGGCCCTGGTGGGGATACCATGCCACGAGGCGTCTTCCTCCGGGCCTGCTCAGGAGCAGCCACCGATAGACGTCGACTCCGACATTGACACCGACACCAACGCTGGAGGCGACGCCGCTCCTACACCACCGGCCCCTCAGCCAGACGTGAGGCCGTCCACTGCACTGGGCATGGACTTCCTGCTTAGACGTGCTCCCCTGCGTTTCGTCTACTGGCGCCGTCGCCGTGGCTAGATCGTCTAGTCGCTCTCCTCGAAGTTGTAGAGCCATCCGCCCTAGTAGATGATGGGCTTTAGTTATCATGTTAGATGGATGGCTGCGGTCCTATTAGAAGATGGACACTTTTGTTGTATCACGAGATGTGGGCTTAACGGTGTTTGAGCAAAACATTATTCTGTATCCTCTTTTGCTTGCCCTTGTGGCAAGGGCTTTAGAAAACCGTCGTATTTCTCGAAATTTATGTTTGCACTGTTCATTGACTTGAGTGATTCTGCTTCTTGTTGCTTCTCAGTTGAATTTTAAAACTAAAAATCCATGCATAATCATTTATTCCAATATATATACTATAGATGGCAAGAGGTAGAGGAGCAGGACGGGCTCACGGTGCTGGTGCCGCAGCGGACGCTGCAAGAGGCCGAGGACGAGGCCGAGGTCGTGGCCGTGGACGGGATCGTGGCCTCGGAGACATTCCGGCACCACCACCGGGGGAGCCAACCCTAGGCCAAGTCATGGCGTACCAAGCCCAAATGTTGGGCGAGGTGCTCCGTGAGAGGAGACAAGTTAACAACCGCCACGGAATGAAACTCGCGGATTTCTTGCGAGCAAAGCCGCCAATGTTCACGCACGCCAATGAGCCAATGGAAGCTGAGGACTGGCTTCGCACCATCAAAAGGAAGCTAGCCCCTATTCGGTGCCCTGAAGAACATAAAGTGCTGCTCGCTACCCACCAACTTGATGGAGCTGCTGCCGACTGGTGGGAAAACTACGTCACCGCCCGTCATGATGATGCCGAGGAAGGTGAAGGGCAGAAGATGAACCAGCTGAGCAAGACGTCCAAGAAGGGCATGGTGGGAATGAAGAGGATGAGATAGATGACGAAGCCGTGGAAGAAGATCTGCAACCTCTCACCAACCAAGGAAGAGGCATCCCATGGAGTGAGTTTGAGACTGCCTTCCGATCCTTTTATGTGCCTTGCGGTGTCATCCGCATGAAGAAACAGGAGTTTCGTCAGTTAAAGTAAGGGAACTCCTCGATCAATGATTACCTCACTCGCTTCAACCAGTTGGCCCGGTACGCCCCGGGTGACGTCGAGGATGAGGACGAGAAGATCGACAAATTCTTGGAGGGTATGCTCCCCAGTCTGCGCTCCCGCCTGATACTATTGGATTATCAGGACTTCTAGCACATGGTGAACAAGGCTCTGATCTTGGAAAATGAGATGAAGGGCTTGGAGGTCTCCCGCAAGAGAAAACTGGCTGCGCGAGCTGGGTCAAGCTCGGGCCAGGGAAAGGCAAGCTCAAACAACTTCCCTCGCCCTGTGAATCAATATCAAAGGGCACCGCCTCCGTACCGCCCTACACCCACTCATCTGAATTCTGGAAATACGGGCTATCAGAACATTGGAAGGCTAGCTGTCCCTCTCCATGGCTACGCTCGAGCTAATACTACCGATCGAGCTGCTGGAGCCTGCTTCTTGTGCCACAAGCCTGGACACTTTGTTGCCGACTGTCCGAAGAAGAGAAGAGCCCCGGCGTCCGCCAACACGGTAAACACCCTAGCTAGAGGTTCAGCGCCGCCAGGAAGAGCAATGGGACAAGGATCAGCTGCTGGGTCGGTTACCAATGCTGGCCGTGGGAGACTCAACCACGTCACCGTCGAAGAAGCTGAGGAGGCACGGGGAGTGCTGATGGGTACGTTCGCATTGCTCAACAACCCAATGCTAGTACTTTTTGATTGCGGAGCATCGTATTCATTCATTGCACAACATTATGTGGATAAGTGCTACAAACCTTCCCGTTAATAAGGGCATTGGTAATAAAGTCCCCGGGGGATACACTGACCGCCACTAGGGTGTGTCGAGACGTAGAGATTAAACAGGAGAGTAACAGATTTTTCAACAGATTTTTCTTCGATCTCGTGGTCATACCATGTAAAGGGATCGACGTGATAATCGGGATGGATTGGCTCCAATACTACATGGGAATCATAGACTGTGCCCGTAGGGAAGTCATGATGCACCAAGGAAGATGCTACGAGACCGTCTGGAGGGTGGATGCCCCGTTTAGATGGGGTAGAGCAATATGGTTCCTTAAGGAGGATGACCCCGCTAAGGTTACCGTAGTGAAGGAGTTTCTAGATGTCTTCCCCGAGGAGCTACCTGGACTACCACCGGATCGTGGCATGGAGTTTCCTATAGACCTTATCCCCGGCACAGCCCCAATTTACAAGCCCTAGTATAAGATGAACCCGGTGGAGCTGGCCGAATTAAAGAAACAGCTGAACGAGATGCAAGGACAAGGGTTGATTCGTCCTAGTTCCTCCCCATGGGGTTTTCCATCCATGTTCGTGGACAAGAAGGATAAGACTCGTAGGATGGTGGTTGATTATCGAGCCCTTAATGCCGTTACTATCAAGAACAAATACCCGCTACCATGGATTGACGACCTCTTTGATCAGCTAAGAGGTGCCAAGCGATTCTCGAAGATCGACCTTCGGTCGGGATACCACCAGGTCCGAGTTAGGGAGATTGATATACCCAAGACTGCCTTCACTACTAGGTATGGGCTATATGAATACCTAGTTATGTCATTTGGGCTGACCAATGCCCCGGCCCACTTCATGAATATGATGAACAAGATCTTGATGGAGTTCCTGGACCGATTCGTAGTGGTTTTCATTGATGATATCTTAATATATTCCAAGGATGATGAAGAGCACAAGCAACATCTACGCTTGGTCCTAGAGAAGCTCCGAGAATACCAACTTTACACAAAGTTTAGCAAGTGTGAGTTTTGGATCAGCGATTTCAGTTTCTTAGGACACATCGTGTCCGCCGATGGAATCAAGGTGGATCCAACTAAAGTGGCTATTGTAATGGAATGGACATCACCAACATCCGTTACCGAGATAAGGAGTTTTCTTGGGATGGCGGGATATTACCGGCGATTTATCAAAGACTTCTCGAAAACGGCCCGGCCAATGACTCAACTCCTTAAGAAAGATAAGAAGTTTGAATGGACAGACGCCTGCGAGAAGAGCTTTCAGGAGCTCAAGCTACGACTCACCTCCGCCCCAGTTCTAGTGACCCCGGACACAAGCAAGAAGTTCAAGGTATACTGCGACGCCTCTAAATATGGCCTGGGGTGTGTTTTGATGCAAGAAGGAAGGGTGGTGGCTTACGCATCCCGGCAATTGAGAAAGCACGAAGTCAACTATGCCACCCATGACTTGGAACTGGCAGCAGTAGTGCATGCCCTGAAGATATGGAGGCATTATTTGGTGGGAAGACCCTGTGACATATTCACCGACCACAAGAGCCTGAAGTATGTGTTCACACAGAGCACTCTCAACATGAGGCAAAGGCGTTGGTTAGAGCTAATCAATGACTATGATTTAAACATTCAATACCACCACGAAAAGGCCAACGTCGTAGCCGACGCTTTTAGTCGCAAATCCCAATGCAACTACATGGAGATCGATTCGGTGTCCGAGCAGATCATCAAGGATTTGAGTCGGTTAAAGATCGAGGTGGTTAATCAGGGGTATCTGGCCACCTTAGAAGTCACACCAGATTTGCTTGATATGATCAAGGAGAAACAAAAGGATCACCCTAGCACCCAAAGAATCGAAAAGCTCATCGCCAAGGACAAGAGTTACAAGGTTTCCAAGGATGAGCATGGGGTGCTTTGGTTAGGGAAACGGATCTTCGTCCCACAGGACCCGACTCTGAGAGACCTGATTCTGTCTGAGTCACACAATTCACCTTATACCCTGCACCCAGGAAGCCCCAAGATGTATCAAGATATGAAGCTAAGGTTCTGGTGGCCTAGGATGAAGAGGGACATTGCGGAATATGTGGCACAATGCCACGTATGTCAGCAAGTTAAGGCGGAACATCAAGACCAGCTGGACTGCTCCAACCGCTCAAGATTCCGGAATGGAAATGGGAAGAAATTTCCATGGATTTTATACTTGGACTCCCTAAGACCAAGGCGGGATTCGATTCAATCTGGGTTATCGTGGACCGCCTAACCAAGGTCGCGCCCTTCATACCTGTAAAGACGACCTACAAAGGGGATAAGTTGGCCGAACTGTACATGGCCCGAATCGTGAGTCTGCACGGAGTTCCAAAGCGAATTGTGTCGGACCGAGGGACATAGTTCACTTCTCAGTTTTGGGAGAAATTACACTGTGCTCTTGGCACCAATCTGTCCTTTAGCACTGCCTTTCACCCTCAAAATGATGGACAAACAGAACGGGTGAACCAAATTCTAGAAGATATGCTTAGAGCTTGTGCCCTGGAGTTCTCCGCGGACTGGGAAAATGGCTGCCCTATGCGGAATTTGCCTATAACAACAGTTTTCAGGCCAGCCTCAAGATGTCGCCTTTTGAGGCCCTATATGGGCGCAAGTGCAGAACCCCTCTCCATTGGTCTGAAACTGAAGAAGGCCAAGTGTTCGGCGTGGAAACACTAAAGGAAGCTGAGGATAAGGTCCGGATTATAAGAGAAAGGTTACTGGCCGCACAATTAAGACAGAAAAGCTACGCGGATAATCGACGTAGAGATCTGTCCTTTCAGGTTGGAGACTCAGTATACCTAAAGGTAGCACCTTGGAAGGGAAATCAAAGGTTCCACCAGAAGGGTAAATTGGCACCTCGCTACGTGGGGCCGTATCCTATCACTGCTAAGAGAGGACAAGTGACCCACCAGTTGGATTTACCAGCGGAACTGGGAGACGTTCACAATGTCTTCCATGTTTCCCAACTCAAGAAGTGCCTTAGAATTCCGGAAAGCGAGTTGGTCGAACTACCAGAACAACCCCTGGACAAGGATCTCACATATGAGGCATGACCGGTTCGAATCATGGACACTATGGAGAAGCAAATGCGAAACAAGGTCGTCAAGATGTGCCAAGTCCAGTGGAGCAATCAAACTGGCAACCAGTCAACCTGGGAACCCGAGGAACTACTCCGACAAAAGTACCCCGACTTGTTTCGCAAATTAGGTACGCAATCTCGAGTTCGAGATTTTCTTTTAGGGGGGAGGGATTTGTAGCACCCCAAATTGGGGATGAATTTAAAATTTGCGCCAATTCAAATTTTGTTTGAAATTTTGAACCCTCTGACGTGTGGGTCCCACTGTCAGTCACTGTGGCATCTCTCTCTCTCATCGCTTGCCACAGCTTGTATCTCTTGTGTCGGGTGCACGCCGCCGTCCCGTCTCAATAGAGATCGCCTCCCCGCTCGCGTGCCCGCCGTGTCGACCCCCGGTTGACCGGCCTCGGACTCGCAGCCGTGCGCCTCGCCGGAGGACCGGTCCACCGCCGGACCGCCGGGCAAGCAGACGGAGTTTCGTCGGTCCGTCAGGGCGAATCCAGCGTGATCTCCCTACCCCCGCCTTCGTCACTCCGCTCTGTTAGTCAAAAGGCTATGCCCTCCCTAGCCCGGGCGTGCCTGCCCTTGCCCGCCACCCAGACCGCCACGCCGCTGTGCTTGCCCCGTCGCGTCGCATTAACAGCCCCGCGACGCAGCACCCGCTCCAGCATCCACCTCCCTCTCTGCTGCCCCCTTAAACGAGGGCCGAAACCCCCTCTCGGCGCCGCCCCACCATTTTCCCCCAAATCCGATTCTCGCCGGCGCACTCGGGAAATCGACGAGCCCGTAAGCCATCCGTCGATTCCTCTCGCCCAGAGCGTCTCGGAGTCCCCCTTGACCGTTCCCCTCTTCCAATTTCAGGCGAGGACCTCGGAGCCGGCGTGCCATCGTAGCTCTGTTTCGGCCGCCGCCGCGTGCTCCGCTGACCACCGTCGCTGTCCATCCTCGCGCCCGTCTCAAGGCTCCGTAAGCACCCTCAACCTCCCCACATGCTTGATGCACACGCACATGGCCTGTAGATGCTTAGCGCATGCTCGCGCCGCCGGTGAACTCACGGCTCGCCCGCCGCCCGCCGCACGCCGCCATTGGCCTCGTCCGCCACCATTGGCCTCGATGCCGGCACCGCTAGGATCCCTAGGGCCCGTAGATGCCACGTCGCCCCGTCTGGAGGAAGACGACGACGGCGAACCGTAGGATGCGCGCCAAGATTCGTGCGGACCCGTAGACGATGTGTCGCCGACATGCGGGCCCCAGCTGCCAGTTATAGCTTCGCGCGTGCGCAGCCGACCAGCGACCGATGGGCCACTAACAGTGGGTCCTTGGCCCATCGGTTGGGTTAAGTGGAGACGCCACCGGAGCGGGGCGTGGCCCTCACGCGGTTGCGCCTTTGGAAAACCCGCTTTCGACGTCTCCCCTTCGGCCGTGCTGGCACGCGAGCGCAAATGGGCCGTGGGCCGTATCTTCGCGCTGGGCCATCCGTCGGTTGGCTCGGCCCGAACCGATTTAAAAGTTTTTCCAGCGATTTGTCAATTAGTTAAATGCCAAATATAGTTTCTGAATTTCTAAAAATAGCTAATCACTCCCAAAAATTCTGGTAAAATTTAGAGAAATACTAGAGACCGATTATGATTTTATAAAAATATGAAAAGCCTTCACTGTATAGGAAAAAGTGCACTGTACGTTGAAGAATTAGAAGTTCTTATATAGAAATGATTAAGTTGAATTTAGGGTAATTGCTGTTTATTAATTAATGGCTCAGATCCCAAATAATTATTGGAAAATATGTATTTGGAAAGTGTCTCTATAAATCTGAGAATATTTCAAAATAACATTTCCACTTAAATACATATGTGTAATTATATTTATATTCAAGGGGTATTTATTTCTAGACACCAACAATTTGCTTGCATTTCACTTAAAATAATCTGTTAAGGTGTTGAACAAGTAATATATTTAAATAATGTTCAAAAACCTAGAATCAACTCTTTATCTAGAAACTTTACTACTTTGTTAACCCCATTAAACTTTAACCCTAGCGTAGGTGAATTTTCCAATATATATATATACTTATATACATACGTCATTTTGCGTTGACGAGAAACCCTAATTACCCTCTTGCGAACTTACCGCACCAAATCGTATTTTTGGGTTTAGAGACTATTATATTACCAATGCTATTATTTAATGCACTATGGCATGCATAACATATCTTACGCAAATAGGTTCGCAAATCGACCTTAGGTATTTATGCCGATAAGTTCGACCTAGATCGTGCATGCATCATGTTTTTCCATTGCATTACTAGTAGTAATTATTGGTTATTAGTATGTTTAGACGTAGGCGATCCCGAGGGGAGATTTGGGGACGCTGAAGAGGACCACCTCCCGGAACAAGGCGAGTTAACACTTACTCTTTAGATGTGATCCATATTAGGGAGAGACAGCGACTTTCCCTAGTGCGGGTTAACATCACTAATATCATGATTCACACCCAGTTTTCCTTAAACTATATTGTTTAATTATCAAATTGCATGCTTAGTAGATTGCCTATTTGTTAATCATGTTATACTTATACATGCCTGCCTTAAACTTTGTAGCGTACTGATCCAGGGGCTAGTGCACGGGATCGTCGACCCTCAAGTTAAGTTAAAATTGAGGGGTGACACGACCACGCTGCACCTCCGTCCTCTGGCCCGGTGAATGGTGATGATACGATCGATAGATGTACAATTCATCCATATATAGATTAATTTGGTCAAGGCGATCGATGGAGCAGGATACACACGTACTTATATTAGGTTTTTGGTTGGTCGATGGATCGATGGCTTAGGTATGTGTGCATGCATGCACTCGTCACTCGTCAGTCACCACTGATTATTACCATCAGAAAAATGCTTGCGAGGATGGTGAAGAATATCATGTCGATCTTTGTATCGCCGTGGTCGATCGACCTCGACCATCGATGAGACAGGATACTACTGTCTGTGTCTGTGTTAGTTACTACTACACCTTTACAAATTTTGGATAAAAGGGACCTCACAATAAAAAGGGAAAAAAATGAAAATGCAGCTACGCTTGTGTTCAACGCATCAAATGTAAATTCCAAAACTCAATCCAAACATATAAAAAGCCAAACTCCGGTGTCTCTGTTACGGCCTACGGGCTACAGTCTTTGGATTTCGTTGGCCCAGGCCCAGGCCCAGGACCAGCCCGTGATCATCCATATTCTATAGCCATGCACAGCACGTGAGGTCATCAGCCGATGCCCGATCGATAGGTCAAGGTGCATGCAAACGGCGGCGCGAATCAGAATCACATCGCCATCGATCCGGCTCAGGAGATGGAAGGCCATGGAGATGGAACGCCGCCTCCGCCTCCGCCTCCGGACGAGCGGGACCTGACGGCGCTGCTCCCCGACGACGCGCTGGTGGCCGTCCTCCGCCGCCTCGGCCTCGGCCTCGACCTCGCCGTGGCCCGCTGCGTGCGCAAGGCGTGGCGGGGCGTCATCGACGGCCATGGCCTGCTGCGCCCCTACCTCCTCCCTCACGCGGTGGCCGGCATCTTCCTCGACTTCTACTGCCGCGACTACACCGAGTTCTTCTCCCGCCCCTCCCCCTCCACGGGGCCTCGGATCTCAGGCAAGTTCAGCATCTTGCCCGACGACGACGGCGGCGACCAGCAGCAGCGTGACCCCGAGGTCAAGGACCACTGCAGTGGCCTCCTCCTGCTCGCCAACGGCTGCGTGGTTAACCCAGCCACACGATGGTGGTCTCCCTTGCGTCCGCGGCCGTGGCCGTCGATGCGATGCAGGTCTGACGACGCAAGCGAGTACGAGTACGACGAGGACTACCTTGTCTTTGATCCCGCCATGTCGCTGCACTACGAGGTCTATGTGATTCCTCGCTTCAGTTACTGGTGGGGAAAGGCGAGAAAAACGGACACATCGGATCCTAAGATAGAGGGATCCGAATGGCCGCCATTGCAGCTTGTCTTCCATGTCTTCTCGTCGAGAACGGGGCGATGGGAAGAGAGGCCGTTTGTTCGTCAGGGGGAGGCTGCCGCGACTATCGCCGACATGCGGCGTGACATTATCAAGGAACATCGCTACTCGGTCTATTGGCGTGGTGCACTCTATGTTCAGTGCCAAACTGATTTTGTGATAAGGTAACTGCTTATTTACCATTCATGTTGTTATTTTTTTTCTACCTTTGAATAGATAAAAAAAAATGTCGATTTGTGATTTTTTAAATTCATGATCTGGTTTTGCAGAATATGCTTGTCATCAAATAAATACCAGGTTATTAGAGCACCTCATAGTATAGGTCGAGACCTATATGGGTATTATCTTGGAAAATCAAAGGAGGGGGTGTACTGCGGATTAGTTGACATGCGTGATTACCGCCATAATTATCTGCAGGTGTGGATCCTTAAGGAATCATGAGATATGATGGAATGGGAATTTAAGCATGAGAATCTCATTAAGCCCATGCCGCCAATTCCACCGCTTGGAAACTATGATAAACAAGTGCGGGGTTCATGGAAATTAGAGGATATTAACTATTCCAACATATACAGAAATGCAGATCACGTAGAAGAGGAATTTGACAATGCGGAAGATCACGCGGAAGAGATTTTTGCCAATGTGGAAGATCCCGTGGAGGAGGAATTTGACAATGTGAAAGATCGTGTACAAGAGAAATTTGAATGGAACTCCGACGATGACGATGTTATTGATAATGACCACACAGATAGTGTTGAAGAATACTACTGGCGTGACCGCGTTAATATACTTGGATTTCATCCGTACAAAGAGGTTGTCTTCTTGAGTGATTCACTGAAAAGAGGAATGGCCTATCATTTAGATAGCTCCAAGATTCAAGAATTAGGCGACATGTACCCAACAAATTATGATGATGTGCCATCAGGTGAACGACGCATAGAAGCTTCTTTTATCTACACGCCTTGCTTGATGTGAAAGTCCATGAGGAGCGATCTTATGAAATTCATCCTGAACAATGGCATATGTAGTGTGTTGCAAGTTAGTTGAATAATCGATATACCTGATATACCTATTTTCTGTTCTTTTAGTTTGATTACATATAAACTGGTTTCTTTTAGTTTGCTTTCTGTTGAGTATCATTAACTTTATTTATAAAGTGAGTTTGAGCTGCTTCTCTTCATGATTGAATCAAGTTTAGGAATTTCCTATTTGATTAACTTCCTTCAGTTCACCGTAATTGTGCTTCTCAGATAAGGAGAATTAGCAGTTGCCCGTTTGTTTTTAAGGAGCTTATTATAAAGTTACTCCCTTTTTTTTATGGGATATTAAGTTACTCCCTCATGAAGTAGATTATCATCATATATATTATCATGGCAATTTAGTACGTAGCCTAATGATCATTAAGTTTCTTATGACATACTGTAGACTTAACATTTCTATTTCTATTAATCATCTATAGAAGAAAAGTAATTGGGTGTAGATAATTTAGGCACGTGACATTGTTTCTGAGTTCTGACATACTGTAGTAGAAATCATGCGGGGGAAGAGCTACCATATGCCCAAAATTTTTTGTTATTTAATTCTTTTAAAAAATTATTTTAATTTTAACCCCTTGGAATTTTTTTTCAAATCTAACCCTTTTGGCCGCGCCACGGCACCTAGCGCGTCATCCCCACTCTGACGCGCAGCGCGGTGCATGTGGCGCGGCAGAGGTGCCACGCTAGCGGTCCCGGTCAATGGCCGCCCGCACGGACTAGCGTGGGTCCCACATTGACGCGCCACCCCTCCTTGCGCGTCAAGGACTTATACATAGCGCCGCGCGGGGTGCCCCTGTTGTTTCTTCCCCAGACAGCGTCGCCGCCACGCCTAGCCCCGCCGCCGCTCGCCCATTGCCGCCCGTCTCCGGCCACTTCGGGGTGGGGAAATCGTTCCCCGGTCTCCTGTGAAGGTGATGCTCTAATATTTTTCTCCGATTTGTCCCTCGATTAACCGCATTTCGTAGGCTTTGGATAGTTAGGGTTAGAGGAAAAAACTTGATTTATGTTGCACATTAATGTGTTTAGTTCGATTTGAGCACCGTGGCATACGTGTTGCATGTATTGTCCGTGTTATTGACGTGTAGAATCTATTGCATGTACATGTGCGACATTTTATTTTGGTGTAGATGATGTTG
The DNA here is from genome assembly GCA_036346415.1 of Raddia guianensis. Classification (NCBI taxonomy): domain Eukaryota; kingdom Viridiplantae; phylum Streptophyta; class Magnoliopsida; order Poales; family Poaceae; genus Raddia; species Raddia guianensis. The sequence goes on from CM070544.1 coordinate 32,854,993, forward strand.
TATATTAGGTCTAAACGACTTGTATTTGCTATCTTTAATGTTGTAGATGGATCGTTTAGTCCATTTTTTTATGGTGGAACCGTCAGAGAAAACGGGGAGTTCGAGAACATGAAGGAAGATGTGGTCTTGTTTGATAGGAGCCCAAACTTTGATGATTTAGTTTTCCGCTGCCGGTCTTTCATTAGCTGTAGGGTTGGCGACGGTGAACTGTTCTTTCAAGGAAGAATTAATTTTGGGAAGACTAGGGCTCACTATGTGATGCTGAAGATTTCATCGGAGTCGGATTAAAATTGTTGCAAGGAGGTTTGTGAAAAATTCGAACGTCAGTTGTTGGGAGGTGGTGGTTGAGATCGCTCGTGCGAGTGGCTCATTAGCGAGACTTGTACAAGCTGTGTAAAGTGTTGATGACGAAGATGAGGCTGTTGAGCACTTGACTTAGGAGTTGGGCACATGTCGGTGTAATAAATACCGGGGTACAAAGAGTCCTGGGAAGGCCAAGGGGGCCCCAGCGCGTGGGCGAGCCCCTCAGGAGGCCAAGAGGGCCCCGCGCGTCAGGTGGGCGAGCAAGGCCCCAGCACGTGGGCGAGCCCCTCAGGAGGCTAAGAGGGCCCCACGCGTCAGGCGGGCGATCAGGCCCCAGCGCGTGGGCGAGCCCCTCAGGAGGCCAAGAGGGCCCCACGCGTCAGGCGGGCGATCAGGCCCCAGCGCGTGGGCGAGCCCCTCAGGAGGCCAAGAGGGCCCCACGCGTCAGGCGGGCGATCAGGCCCCAGCGCGTGGGCGAGCCCTCAGGAGGCCAAGAGGGCCCCACGCGTCAGGCGGGCGATCAGGCCCCAGCGCGTGGGCGAGCCCCTCAGGAGGCCAAGAGGGCCCCACGCGCCAGGCGGGTGCGTGGGCGAGCCCCCTCTGGAGACGAGGCGAGGGCCCCACGCGCCAGGCGGGTGCGTGGGCGAGCCCCCTCTGAAGACCAGGCGAGGGTCCCACACGTCAGGTGGGGCCCGCGCGGCAGGGAGCATTGCAGAAGGAGTCTTCGGGACGAAGGCTCCCCCTGCTGCGAAGGACGAAGCGCATTTAATGAGACATCACGCGCGGATAGACAGCTGAAGAAATGATTACCGCTTCTGATGACCTCGCAGATCTGGCGGTACATCAGCGTGGCGCAGAAGAATTGACCGGCAGAGAGAAGGTTTGCTTGAGGAGGCCGCCCGCGTCAGGAGGAGCAGGCAGGGCCCCACCCGCAGACTCACCGGTGTGATTGTCTTGGTCGAGGCCACTGCGAACGCGAGGGCGGCTTGGCGTGGCATGGGCAATGCACGTTGCGTCTCTTCTGTCATGTCTTGTCGATTATCTGAAGTATCTTGTCTGCCTACCCTCGGCTCTCTCCGCCACCGAGAGCTTGTATAAAAGGAGAGGAGAGAGAGGGAAGGGGAGAGGTGCACTAGCATTCGTGCATTCGAAACACTCTGTAAACACATTCCCATTCAACCACAATCAGAAAAGAGCTAAGGCTCAGCAGGAGTAGGACTATTACCCGCGAGGGGTCGAACACAGGTAAATCTGCGAGTCGCTCCTTGTTGTGCCCGACGCTCAAATCGAACCGAGCTTGATCGAGTTGGCTAGCAGACTAAAAATCTGACTAGGGGTGTGATCCGCAGTGGTTGAGCGGAGAACACGCCGTCAGTGGCGCGCCAGGTAGGGGAGCGCTAGCATCGGTTCAAGCTCTTCGACCCTTCTTCAGGCGGCGATGGCGGAGCAGCAGTCCGCGATGGAGCAGGAAGCGGCCGCTAGAGCCGCGGCCACGGAGTCGGCCGCGGCGATGGCGGTGGATCACCCGGGCGGTAGCCGCCCGCCTAGGGTCGGAACCCTGGCGGAAAGCAGCCGCCCCGGCCAAGCTAGGCGGCGCCTGGCCTTGGAGGAGTGCACTCCGGCACAGAACCTCCATGCGGCCAGGGCCTTGCTGGAGAACCCACCGGTTCCGGTGACTCCGGACTCCCCGGCGGCGCCGTGGTTGGCAACAGCCCGCTTCGTCGGCGCCGCCCTGGGCGGTGGTGCAAGTTTCGGGCGGGGAACCGGCGTTTCGCGTCCTCCGTTCTTTGTTGCCCTCGCACTCCTCGCGAGATCTCTGGTGAGGGGCCAAGACGATAAGAGCGGCGACCCCTACGGGGCTCGGCCGGCGGTAGCGTGGGTGGCGCGATCTCGGTCCCATCGGAGGACCGCCACTTGCTGCATGGAGAAGACCTGCGTGACAAGCTCCGCAGGGCCGTGACCGGCCAGCGACAGCTGTCATTGCTGCTGCTGGGACCAACAAGAGGGCTCCAGCAGAGCGGCCTCGGCCAGCGAGGGTGGCGATTCTTCGGCGCCTCCTAGGCGACGGGGGCGGCGGGGCGAGGACCGCGTCCAGGAGCAGGAGGCTCCCGACGTCGGGTGCCGCGCCTTTTCTAAGGAGCTGCGCCCGCGTCCGATGGCGAGCAGTTTCGTCCGCCCCCATCGAAAAGTATGACGGCACCACCAACCCCGATGAGTTTTGCAGATCTATCGTCGGTGATGCAGCCGGCGGGAGGGTCGGGAAGGTTACGGCGAACTACTTCCCGCGGTCCTCACCCGTGAGCCCGCTCGTGGCTCATGAACCTGCCCCGAGTCCGTGGGGTCGTGGAAGGAGCTCTCGGGCTCTTCGTCACCAACTTCAGGGCACCTTGAGCAGCCGGAGTAGAAGGCGACCTCCTGGCGTGGAAGCGGAAGAAAGGAGAGTCGCTTGCGACTATATTCGCGCTTGATCAGTCCGCAACACCATCCCACGACATCTCCATCAGCGCCGTGGTCACGGCATTCAGAGAGGCGCCGAGACCCCAAGGTCAAAGAGAAGATGGCCACCGCAAGATCAAAACAACGGAGGAGCTCTTCACCTTGGCGCTAAGTCGCCCTTGAGAGCTCGCATCCGCCGCGCTGTGGGGAGGACAGTGCGGGCGGCGAGGCGGGACCTCGAGGAACCCCGCGGCAAGGACAAGAAGAAGCGCAAAGCGGCGAGACCGGGCAGGTCATGGCCGCCGAAGTCTGACGACGACGACGATCGCGACCAGCCGCGCGATGGGCGCGACAGGCGAAAAAAGAGGAGGAGGTCGCGCGCCGGCGAATACGGTCCCGTAGGGTGGCCGAGGCGGCGGCTATGGCGATCGCCGTGGCGCGACGGCCCCCGCGGCCGTGACGAAGGGCGAGACCATCGCCCCGTGAGTGGGACGGAAGGCCTTCTTGTCCCATTCACGCAACAATTCCCGACTTGGCGATTGCCATGTAAATCGGCAAGATGGTGGACAAGCGAGTCCACGAGCAGCAGCAGCAGCGATGGCGTCCGGCGATGGCAAGGGCAAGGAGGCGGCTTCGCTTGGTTTTCAGCGGCGGAGCGCCGGTTGCCGTCATCCACGGCGGTTCGACACATATCCGCCCCACGCTAGCTTTAAGCGTGCGATGAGGAGGTGTGCGCCGCCGTGCCGGCTTCGGTCGGTGAGGCGATTGGCGTGGTCGAAGCGACCGATCGCGTTGATCGAGCCGATCACCGGCCCGATACCGCCGGCCTGGGCATCTCCCGATCGTGGTTGCACCTACGGTCCGGAATGTAAAGCTAGGGCGGTCTTTGGTAGGCGGAGGAGTTCCCTCAACCTCCTGTTCGCCGGGTCGCGCGGCGCTCCAGATCAGCGGCGGGAGCTTCGTCCGCGCTCCCATTCTTTGGCATCGCGCAGCGGGCTGAGTCCGTCTCACCGGCGCGTCGATCTCCGTTGGCGTTTAGAAACTCGACAACCGCACCGAGATGCTCGAGTTCAAGGTGGCGGACTTGACCTCCTAGCGCCATACTAGGTCGGCGGCGCCGACCAGGTTCATGGCGGTGTGCCACTATCGTACATGGTGGTGAAGATCCGGGGCGGTGGCCCCATCGTCTTGAAGGTGGACCGCCGTGGCGCTCCGCTGCGATAAGGGCGCCCTCGCTTTGGCGAGGCGTCGGTGCCTGAAGGCGAGGCCGACTGGGAGCTCCTCCGCGAACCCGTGCCTCCCGGTTCGTCCGCGGAGGTTAAAGCGGTCTCCTGGCGAGTCGAGACCAGCGAACCGTTCGGTGGGCGCCTCTCGGCGCCAAATAGGAAAGCGCGCTCGTCTCCTTCCTCTAGTCTAACGAGCGTGTTTGCGTGGCAACCGTCCGACATGGCTGGGGTCCCGAGGAGGTGATTGAGCACAGATTGGCGGCGTTCCCCGCGACCGGTCATGCGAAGGTCCGGAAGCGATCGGTGGAACGCCGGAAGTTATCCGCCAGAGGTGGACAAGCTCTTAAGGGCGGGGTGCGTCCATGATGTCGCTCATCCGGTGGCTCGCGAACCCGTCCTCGTCAAGAAATCCAGCAGGCGTTGGAGGATGTGCGTGGACTTCACCGACCTCAACAAAGGCGTGCCTGAAGGATCCGTACCCGCTGCCCCGCATCGATCTTATCGTCGACTCAAGCTGCGGGGTGCGGCGGTTGTGCTACGGATCGTACTCTGGGTACCACCAGTTAGCATGGCGAAGAAGATGAAGACAAGACCGCCGTGGCGCCCATGGGCGTCTCTCGCTACTCTAAGGATGGCGTTGATTGAAGAATGCAGGCCCAACCTATCAATGAGCCATGCATATCGCTCACCGCCCCCAGATAGGGCGAAACCTAGAGGTGTATGTCGACGATCTGGTGGTGAAGTCCAAGAAGGCGGAGGAATTGATCGGCGACCTGGAAGAAACCTTCACCTGTCGAGGAAATCTCGCATCAAGCTTAATCGAGAGAAATGCGTGTTCGCCGTTCCGTCGGACAAGCGCTGGATTCCTCGTCTCCCGGAGGATTGAGGCGAACCGACAAGATCGCAGTGATCGAGAACATGAAGCCCCACGCGACTTGGCGGATCACGGTGCTTGGTGGGTGCTTGACCTCCCAGGCAGCTTTATAGCCCGCCTGGGGATAAAAGTCTCCCATCGCTGAAGCTCCTAAAGAAAACCAACCAGTTCGAGTGGGCGGCGGAGGCGCAGGAGGCGTTCGACAGTCGAAGAAGTATCTCACCTCCCGCCCGTCTGGTCGCCCAGACCGGCGAGCCGCTGATCCTCGTCGCGGCAAACCCAAACCGGTCGAGTCACGGTCTTGGTGGCGGAAAGAGAGGCGTTCAGCGCCCATTTACTATGTCGGCAAGGTCCTCCACAACGCCGAAACAAGGTATTCACAGCACCAGAAGATGCTCTACGCCGTGCTGACGGCATCCCGAAAGCTACGCCATTACTTCCAAAGGCGAGAAGTCACGGTGTTGACCAAGTATCCCTTGCGGGAGATCCTCTTCAACCGCGAGGCGACGGGTCGCATCGCCAAGTGGGCCATGGAGCTGGCAGAATTCGATCTCAAATTCGCTCCCCGAACGGCCATCAAAGGGCAAGCTCTGGCGGAGTTCATCAGCGAGTGGACTCCGGCGGACACAGAAGCTGAAGACACCCCAGCCCCTCGCCGTGGACTCTCTTCTTCGACGGCTCATTCCAGCTGGAGGGGGCTGGGGCTGGCGTCGTCCTGGTGTCTCCCACCGGCGATGTCGTCCGGCACCTGGTGGTGCTGGACTTCCACGCCACCAACAACGTCGCGGAGTATGAAGGACTGCTCGCCGGGCTCAGGGTGGCTTCGACCCTCGGCATCCGGCGGCTACAAGTAAAAGGCGACTCTCTCCTGGTCATCAACCAGGCGAGGAAGGATTTCTCCTGCTCGGATCCCGTCATGGCGGCCTACAGGCGGAGATCGCCCGGTTGGAGCGGCACGCCGAGGTTTGGGCCGTGCACGTCCCTCGCGCGACAACTACATGGCGGATGAACTGTCCCAGATTGCCTCGTCGAGGGCACCTATTCCGGCTGGGGTCTTTGAAGAAAGACTTACGCGGCCGTCCGTCGCAGCACCCAATTCTGGCGGGGACGACGCTTTCCCTAACGCAGCTCCCACTTCTGGAGGAGACGTCACCAATCCTGCTGCAGCTCCTCGGTTGGAGGGAGGAGGCGGAAGAACTGCTGAGGCGGTTGTGGCGGAAGCTTGTCGAGCCAAAGCGGAGTACGTCGGCGACAATGTACAGAACGTCGTCACACTCGTCCGGGAAGGTCAATGGATGGATCCGATCCTAGCCTACTGCGGGATGGAGTGATCCCGGCGATGACGCGTCGCCGAGAAGATAGCAGCGCAAGGCCAAGCGCTTCATACGGTAGGTGGGGACTTGTACCGCCAGGCGCAAATGGAGTTCTCTTGAAGTCGTCACTTTCGGAAGCGGGAGTGAAATTCTCTCGAGATCCATGGAGGCATGTGCGGGAGCCATTCAGGGAGCCGGGCGTTGGTTAGGAAAGCTTTCCGCCACGGTTTCTCTTGACCTCTTGCCCTCGAGAATGCCTTCGAGCTGGTGAGGAGATGCGGCGTGCCAATTTCATGCCAAGCAGATCCACCGACCGGCCCGCGCGCCGCAAACCATTCCGCTCTCTTGGCGTTCTCGATGCAGGGCCGACATCTGAGCCCGTTCATGGGCGACCGGAGATTACACTCATCTGTTCGTCCCCATCGACAAGTTCACTAAGTGGGTTGAAGCCTCGCCGGTCCCGGCGATCACATCCGCAGCGGCTATCAAGTTTATGAAGAGCATCTTCGTCCGGTTCGATGTCGCCAGCAGAATCATCGCGACAACGGCGCCTTTCGATTCAAGCGCCGATTTCCAAGATCGGTGCGAAGAGTTGGGTACCAAGGCGTGCTTTGCCTCCGTTCGCATCCGAAGAGCAATGGGCAGGTGGAGCGGCGAACGCGAAGTACTCAAAGGGCTCAAGACAAGGGCGTTCGATCGCTGGAGAAGCGTGTGGCTGGGGTGAAGAAGTCCCCAACGTGTTGTGGGCACTGCGGACAACTCCCAACAGAGCCACCGCGAGACCCCTTCTTCTGGTGTATGGCTCGGCGGTGCTCCCATCGAGCTCGCCGGCTCCCCAAGGGTGGCGGCGTTCAGCGAACCAAGACCACGACCGGCGTCGGGGCAAGTGAATCTCTGGAGGAGATCCGAGGCAGAGCTGCGATCCGGCCGCCAAGTATCGGCGGTATTGCGCCGTTATCAAGCAAAGGCGGGTGTGTGTGAGAACACTGGCGATGGGCGACCTCGTTCTGCATAAAATCAAGTGCGGCGGGGACGCAACAAACTCCCACAATGGGAGGCCCTTCAAGGTGGTCTCGATCTCCGCCGAGATCGGTCAGGCTCGCAGATTCGAGGATGGTCGCGAATTGGCGAACACTTGGAGCGTCGAGCGGTGAGGAAGTTCTACCCATAGGTAGCAGTTCGAAGCTTTTTTGCCTTCCTTTGGAGCCGGCGGCGAGGTCTTCTTCCTTCACCGCCTCGGGAATTTGCATTGTACAAAGCCATCTTCAATAAGAGATAAGTTACATCTCCTTGTGGGCATCTGTTTTTTTTCGCCTCAAGTCTGTTAGAAAGCATTACTGTTGAAAGTGGTAGTGAAAAAAGTACTCAAGGCGATGGCCCCTTAGTTGCAAGGACTAACGCCTCGACTTCTTGGTTAGGCGAGGCAAAGGCGGACGAAGGCGGAGTTCTAGCCGGTGTGTCGGCTCGGTCTAGGCAATGCGCCAACAATGGCACCGGCGACTAGACCACTTCCAAAGCTAAGTTCTTGCCACGCGATGTCTAGGGTCGGTTCGCAAAGAGGCCATAAGGGTTGAAGTAACCGGATGCTCGAGGAAAAAGCGCTCACTTTCAATGTAAACTCGTCTAAAGCTTTTTGGCGTCGGTGGCTTAGCTCGAAAAGGTCTGTCGAAAACATTCTCGAAAGTCGGTAGCGAAAGTACTTATGGTGATGGCCCTTAGTTGCAAAGGCAAACGCTTATAACTTACGTTGGTGCGAGGCAAAGCGGACGGAAGGCGGAGTTCTAGCCGGTGTGTCGGCTCGGTCTGAGGCAATGCACCAACAATGCACCGACGACTAGACCACTTCAGGAAGCTAAGCGCCGCCACGTAATGTTTAAGTCGGGTTGCGAGAGGCCATAAGGGTTGAAGTAACCAGATGCCTAAGGAAGCAGCGCTCACTTGCGGCAGAACCGTTAATCTAAAGCCTTTGGCGGCCAGGTGCCCCAGTTCAATTCCGCAAGTTAAAATTGTGCGAAGTTCAAGTGAGACTCACAACAAAAGAGCAAAAGTTTGTTTGCATTAATAGGCAACATTTACAAGGCAAAAAAGACGGGGGAGTCTCGCTACTCCTCCTCGTCTTCGTCTTCCGCTGGAGCGGCGCCGCCCATCATGGATACGTGGCCGGCGGCGGTGTCAACCACGCTTTGCTCAAACCGGTCCACCGGGCGAAAGGCTCCCGATGGCGGCGTCGAGATCAAACGCGCGTCTCGAGCGAACGGTTACCCAAGATGAACCGCGCTGCCGAGCGCCTTGACGACCGTCTTCGATCGCCCCGCGCCAACGCCACCGGAAGGCGCGCAAAAGGCCGGCGGCTCGCCCCACGGCGCCAGCGTCTTGCGATCGTCTCCTCCAATGAGGATGCAAGGTAACACCAGTGGATGCGAGGCGTCCGGAAGCGTGATGGCGGCGCGCAGATGTCGGCGAGGGTTCGGAGGAGCTCGAAGTGCTCAGCGGAGGTCTTCGATCGCTTGGCGGCGAGGCAGCGGGCGGGCTGCCGCAGCCTCATGGTCATCGCCTCCTTGCGGGCGGTTTCTTGGCGAGGCCCGCCGCAGCTTCGCCGCAGATCGCTCCGCCAAGGCAAGGGCTTCCTCGCGTCGCCAGTGCGGGAGAGGGTGCGGCGCCTCGAAGGCGCCCACGCCGGCGGTCACGGCCGAGATGGCGGCGGCGCCGTGACGCGGTGGCTGAAGGTTCTCCGGCCGCGGCGCGGCGAACTCTCCGCCGCCACGAGGCGACCTCCGTCGAAGGAGGCGGCGGGCGGTGGGGCTGGCGAGTCGCGTGGGCGAGCTCGATGCCCGGCGTCCGCTCTGTTGTAAGAAGGACAAACAGGGTTGGTATGCAAAAGCGTGTAGCATGCTAACCCTAATGTGAAAGCGTCGTAAGCGCAGGAAAGCCAACTGAAGCGGTGCGCCCAAGGCAAAAAGCTGAAGGGGAGCTCAAGTCGCTTGTTGGCGGCGGCGGTGGTGTGATCGCGATCACCGCCGCCGAAGCGGTATTGGCGGCGCTGGGCGAGTGGTGCCGGTCAGAAGCACCAAGCTGACGGCGTGACGCCGCGCGCAGGAGCGTCGGCGTAGAAGGAGCGGAAGAAACTGGTGCAGGCGGCGCCAGTTCCTGAAGTGTCGCCGCACTCTCGCCCGGTGGCGGAGCGGCGGCGGTAGCAGCAGGGCCCCCGCTGGAAGGGGCCGGCGGTGGCGGCGAAAGCTCAGGAGTGGACGGGCGAGCCCTCTTTGGACTCGTCTCTCCCTCCTCGTCGTCGTCCACCTGGCGGATGAGGCGGCGCTTCCCGGGGCTTGATCGAGTCGGCCGCCACGGCAGAGGTAGCGGCGGCATGAAGCTTGGGCGGTCGCCGAAGCGGATCGCGGATCTGTAGTGGCCCCGTGCCACTTGGACCGCGAGACGAAGACCTCCATGGGGGCGGCGCACGTAAGTGTTGGCTGCGCCTCGTGAATCGATCGCAGAAGGGAGGATGCTGCGAGCGGTGAAGTGTCGCCGACTAGTGGGGGCGGCAAGCCCTTGACCGATCCAGAGCACGTCGTCCAAGACGTTCCCTGCGCCGGGCGAGCAAGAAATAAACCACAAAGTCGGCGAGCAAAAGGATTCCAAGAAAGACAAAGACCCAAAAGACTAAAAAGCACTCACCGCCGAGGGCGACGCGGAGTCCATCGTTGTCACCGTAGTACATCCAAAGCGGGCGAGTCCTCGCGGAGAGCGGGCAGTCGGCGCCGCAAAAAATCCGCCCACGAGGGTTCCGGTGAGCCAGCGGCAGCGAAGATCGACGATGCGCGCCAGCATCAGGCCCAGCTCCGCTGAATCGTCGGGCGGAGCTCCCCAGTTGACGGTGGGCTCCGCGGGACCCTCAGGGAGAGAAAGATCGTCGCAGCCGCTGGAGTCCTCAACGTCTGACCATTGTCGGTACCGATCCTTCAGTTGGACTTGGACGCGACAGGATGAAGGCGGCTGTTTCCTGCGGGCGTGAAGTAGCAGCTCGAAGGCCCCAAGACGGGCGCGGCCTCGCGTGCAGCACGAAGAGCCGGCGCCAGAGCGGGAGGCTTGGCATTGTCCCCACGAACATCTCGCAGAGGTGGACGAAGATGGACAGCGCAATGATGGAATTGGGGGGAAGGTGCACCGCCTGGATCTCGTGAAGGCGAGTACCCCAAGAAAAATTCAGATCGGCGGGATGAGCCCCTTGTGCGCCATGAGCATAAAGGTGACAATCTCCCGTCGCGAGGGCTCGGCGCCATGGTACTGGGCGGAACAGGCGGCGGTTGGCGGCACGAACACTTGAAGCCGCCACCGAGTCTTCGTCGGCGGCGGAAGTGGGAAAACTGGCCCAGCGCCGGCGGCGCACTGGCGATCCTTGCTGCGTTTGGGCGCCATTGGAAAGCAGTGAAGAAGTGGGCAAAGAGAAAGAAGGCTCTGTGGTGGCAGCGAAGGAGGCAATTGGAAGTTTGAGAAGACTTAGCGCGCGGAAGGATTGACCGCAGCGCTGAGAGAAGTATTTATAGGCGTGGGGTGCGAGCACGACGGTTTGATTCCGCCCACGCGCGGCACCATCATTGCCCCGCGCGTTTTGGTTTACCGCGAAAAGCGGCGTAGTTCCCCAAGGAAGATCGTGTGCAGATGGAGGATCAGGCGTACGGCCGCCGCAGGTGGTGGGCCCCCCACGATTCGTCTCCCGCCGCACAAGAAACGGAAAAGTGTCTCTGCTGACGGTTCACGTATCTGGTGGACCCGAGGGCTACTGTCGGTGTAATAAATACGGGGTACAAAGAGTCTGGGAAGGCTAAGGGGCCCCACGCGTCGGTGGCGAGCAAGGCCCCAGGCGTGGGCGAGCCCCTCAGAGGCCAAGAGGGCCCGGCAGCGTCGGGCGAGCAAGGCCCAATGGCTGGGCGAGCCCCTCAGAGGCCAAGAGGCCCCACGCATCGCGGGCGATCAGCCTCAGGCGTGGGCGAGCCCCTCAGAAGGCCAAGAGGGCCCCACGCGTCTGGCGGGCGATCAGGCCCCAGCGCGTGGGCGAGCCCCTCAGGAGGCCAAGAGGGCCCCACGCGTTAGGCGGGCGATCAGGCCCCAGCGCGTGGACGAGCCCCTCAGGAGGCCAAGAGGGCCCCACGTGCCAGGCGGGTGCGTGGGCAGCCCCTCTCGAGAGGCAGGCGAGGGCCCCACGAGCTAGGCGGGTGCGTGGGCGAGCCCCCTCTGAAGCCCAGGCGAGGGTCCCACACGTCGAGGTGGGGCCAGCTGCAGGGAGCATTGCGTATGAGTCTTGGGACGAAGGCTCCCCGCCGCTGAAGGACGGCGCATTTAATGAGACATCACGCGGATTGACGGTGAAGAAATGATTACCGCTTCTGATGACCCTCGCAGATCCGGCGGCCGCCATCTGTGGCGCAGAAGAATTGACCGCAGAGAGAAGGTTTGCTTAAGGAGGCCGCCAGCGTTAGGAGGAGCAGTGGGGCCCCACCCGCAGACTCACCGGTGTGGATTGCTTGGTCGAGGCCACTTGCGGCACGCGAGGGCGGCTTGCGTGGCATGGGCAATGACACGTTGCGTCTCTTCGTCGTGTCTTGTCGATTATCGCGAGTATCTTGTCTCGCTTACCCCTCGGCTCTCTCCGCCAGCCGAGAGCTTGTATAAAAGGAGAGGAGAGAGAGGGAAGGGGAGAGGTGCACTAGCATTCGTGCATTCGAAACACTCTGTAAACACATTCCCATTCAACCACAATCAGAAAAGAGCTAAGGCTCAGCAGGAGTAGGACTATTACCCGCGAGGGGGTCCGAACCTGGGTAAATCTGCGAGTCGCTCCTTGTTGTGCCCGACGCTCCAATCGAATCGAGCTTGATCGAGTTGGCTAGCAGACTAAAAATCTGACTAGGGGTGTGATCCGCAGTGGTTGAGCGGAGAACACGCCATCAGCACAGTTGGAGGAAGGCAGGTCAGATCTGAAGCACGTGTTGCGGAGGCGGTGGGAGAGCCGTTTGATAACTTTGATAGCGGCCTTTTCATGAATGACTTTGATGATGGAGTTTTTGAGGAGAAAGAACGTGATGTGGAAGACGATCAAATTTCTCTAGGATCCGAGGAGGAATTCTATGATGAGGAGGGGGTAGAAGAAGAGGGGGTGCAAGGCGAACAAGAAGAGGTGGGGGAAGGAGATGAGGTGGAGGAAGATGCTGACGAAGAAGATGACGAGGTTCTTCGTGTAGGTATGGGAGATAGAGGGCAGGCAACGTACATGTTGTCGGCTGAGGAGAGGAGGCAGCTTAGGGCAGTTCATGTTGATGTGCCCACGGTGACGACCTTCGAGGATCTAAGCCGAACTCACATGGCAATATGTGAGTTCTTGTATTGGCCATTTACAGAGAGTGACGAGGACATGCCACCGTATGGCCCAGAAATTGAGTTGTATGACCCAGCAGGATATGGGTCAACAGCCAGTCGCGGCGCCCCAATCGTCGAGCCACCGGACCCCCGTCTATCAAGGGGGCATGGGTGCACGCACACCGTCACGGTCGGGTAGGTCCTCCGTAGCTACTACGGAGACTCCTGCGAGGAGGGCGCGTGGCAAGCACACCGTGCCGCCCGTGGCCGACGACAAAGATGCTGGGCAACACTACGACTCGGACTCTCCGCCGACGACCCCAGCTTTCATAGCACAATCAGGATGAGCCAGATGCCTGATGCTCCCTCCTTGAGTCAGACACAGCCCACCCCAGGAGCGGTAAGACATCTTTAGTGATCACGTGAATTCTTTATTGTTTTCTGTCATATCTAACATTTCTGCCATACAATACAGGGCCCTAGTGGATCCACCTCCCGCCACAGACCATGCATTACGCGAGGCGCAGGCGTGATCATGACGCCGCTGACGTCGGTAGCCACAACGTGCTGCAAACAAATCCTGGGCGGATCCGCCGTCCAAGGGGTCCTTATAAGCCGGGGTCTTGAGCTTGAGGTGTATGCATGTACTAGACCCAGGAGTGACCTGTTGCCTTGTAACTTATGCGTACTAGCCTTGTGACTTGTATGCATGTATCGATATACTAGACGTTTTGTGTGTATGCATGTAGTAGCCTTGTGACTTGAATGCATGTATGGTTGTACTAGCCTTGTGACTTGTATGCATGCATGTATGACATTATGCTCGATGCTATGGATCCGCAACCCTCATAGCTCTTGGTACCACAGTCCACGGAGTTTCAAAAACTGCTACTGTTTTTTTCTTTCTCAAGAGTTTAATAACCACTTGAACATGTCATAGGCGTTGAATTCTGTGAACGCACTTCCTTCTTTGCAATTGCGAAGAATTTAGTTACATACCTCACCACTGTACTCCACGAGAGCAAAGTTACTACTGCGGCGAATGCCTCTGCCTGGGCCGGCACTTGCTTCTTCACACCGCTACATACCTCACCGCTAGAGCCAAACACGAAAATGCCTCTGCCTGGGCCTGGGAAGGCTAGGGATGGCGCGCCAGAAAAATGTGAGGTCCTGCCACTGACGCGCCACTAGGGATGGCGCGTCAGACAAACACTGCCGCACCAGTAGGGAAGGCGCGGCAAAACTGTCGCGCCGCCACTACTGGCGTGGCAGGGCTCTGCTGGCGCATATCCTTGGCCTCCAATCCAGTCAGATCGGGGAAGCCCTGCATACGTGTTCCAGTTGGTGCGGCAGCCAATAACTGTCGCGCCGGTCAATGCAGCGCGTCAGAGCTATGCTGCCGCAGAGCCGGGAACCTTAGACCAGTGCGACCCCTACCTCTCTGGATTTTGGCTCTAGGCTGTGCGGGAGCAGAGCCCTGACGCGCCAGCTCTAATGGCGCGTCAGACCTATGCTGCCGCAGAGCCGTGAACCTTAGACCAGTGCGACCCCTATCTCTCTGGATTTTGGCTCTAGCCTGAGCGGGAGCAAAGCCCTGCCGCGCCGTCTCTAATGGCGCGGCAGCCCTGAGCTCCCGCACAAACTAGAGCCAAAATCCAGAGCCAAAAACATTTCTGTTAGAAACATTCCTATAATGAATTTCTTATTTCTAAATTCACTACCGCTCCGAATTAGATGATGGAGGAAAGACGTAGAGTAAAGACGTATGTTAAATCGGAGTTGGTTTGGCTATGAATGAAAATACCAATATGCTACTTAGGCGATCGCGAACGAAGACTTGTCGAAGTTAAATAAATAGCGACCATGACACATCAAGTACAGTGGTGTCACACTAAAGTGTTCACAAACATAATCATATGTTTAATTGTTCAAATAAGATACGGAGGTTTTCAAAGTGCTAGATAGAACAATCTAATGGTAGATTATCATATTACATAACGACATCAAACCAAGTTGATCTCACTCCTTTCGGTCCTCGTCATCATCATCCGGCACGACATGAGGCAGGTTACCAACAAGAGCCCTCATGGTCTCCATCTCCACCGTCCTCCTCGCCTTTTTGCGCTTCACTGTTTGCAAATGAGCCTCCCATGAATTAGGCTGGTAATTGACATTGAGGTCAATGAGTGAACCCTCAACCATCTTCTTCCTGTACTGCTCAAGCTCGCGCTCCTTCTCCATCTCCGTCTGATGCCTCGCCACCTCTCTTCGATACTTCACCTCTTTTGGATCAACTCCAGGTGGGTACTTGCCCCCTACGCCTTCTCCAATATTTCAATGTTTCTGAAGCGGTGAAGTAGCCACGTAGCGGCACGCCACGCTCCCTCCTCGATGTCATCCAAGACCTTCTTTTTGTCCTTGGTGGACAGCATGAGCACACCATGCTCATGCCTTATCTTCTCTTTCCTCTTCTCTACTTTATTATCTCGTTCAGGTTCGCACAAATTAAGAATCTCGGCTTCGAAAGCTTGTTGTCCCTGATATTTCTCCCAATCACACGTCCTTCCCTCCTACAAGATTTACCGTAAGAGTTATCAAACGCAACATGCAATGAAATATAAAAATAAATAAAAAAGAGCCATGCAAGTATAACGTACTGAAAAATCACCATAAGAGTTGCCACAATAATATCCTTACCCGAGCTCCGATGGGACAACAACTGTACGGGCCAGTATTCCGCACTTACAAGTAGTGGGTGGATATTCATCACATGGCCATTTCTTATCCCCGGAGTGGAAGGCCTACACTTCCACACTAGAAGGCCAACAGGATTTGGGACCATAAATATACTCCTGAAAATCACACAACGGCCATCCATCCTACGGAAAAGTCACTTTGTTATCGAATTTAGTTCAAAATGACACTAATTTAAATAGAAAATAGCATACGTACACTTATTGAATCATTGTACGGGCAACGGAAGAATGTGGTAAAGTCCACCCCTAGGTTAGGCCTTACTAAGATGGACCGTTCATTGCAATGACATAAAGGAGGGTGTATTGCTCTTCCCGTACTTGCGACCACCTTCTCCTCATTTGTCATTTCCGGTGGGTTTGCACGAGGAGGAATCCAATGCCTAAAATCCTTTCTGGTTTAGTATCCATGGAGCGCCAGGGAAAGAGCCGGATCCTCGGATCGTACATTTCTGGGCCGTCAATCCACTCGAAAAAACAACACGGCCGAATAGAACACTGCATATTGTTACTGTGCTTCATACCACAAGTGTAGAAGGCTCTACTGGCAGTATCAGGGCCCCTAAACTGTTGAACCTCCGCAGGAAGGCCGTGCTCACAAACTAGAACCGGAAACGGGGAGGAACGAACTGAAGCATCCTTACTCCTAGGGTAATCCTCATATTTGAGTCTTGACTTCCCTTTGTCGGCATTGTTTCCTACATTAAATTAAAAATATAAAGTCTCCATATAATTCAACATACTTTCTACCACCATTAAACTACACGTAAATACTACGGATTCATATTAAAAGAATCAATACTACAATAATACCCGCAAAACACAATCTAACCCTAACCCTAACCCTATAGCAATCAAAAATGTGTCAAACATGGATCAATAAAACATTAATCTAGAGGAGATCACCTGCCATGATGGAGGAAAGCTTTTCCCACAACAAATCCCGTCGGATGGAGATCAAGTTCTTGCAATGGACTAGGCGATTGAAAAATGAGGAGGGAAGGGAAAATGAGGAGGGAAGGGAGAGGGAAGGAAAGAGGAGGAGCCCCGCGCGACGCTCTGTATAAGGCATTGACGCGCCAAGAGGGGTGGCGCGTCAAGGTGGGTCCCACGCCAGTCTGCGCTGGTGGCCATTGACCGGGGCCGCCAGCGTGGCGCCCTGACGCGCCACATGAACTGGCGTGTCAGTGTGGACACGCCGCGCCAGGTGCCATGGTTTAGATTTGAAAATACTTCTGCCGAGGGGTTAAAATTAAAATTATTTATTAAAAAGGATTAAAATATAATATTTTTTGAAAAACATAGCCATCACCAGGGGCGGATTGAAGGCCCGAGTTGGGTGGGCCATTGCCCGGGCTCCCCTACCCCCACAGAGAAAGGACTGGCTGCGCGCTGCGCAATGTGCGCTGTGCGCTGCATCGCTGGGTTGCTGCTTGCTAGGCTGGTAGCTTGGTAGTGCGCTGTGGCGCTGTGCACTGGGTCTAAAAAAGAAACCAGTAAACTACCATTATGGGGATTACCCGGTAACCAATAAAGTAAGGTAGTCACTATTAGGCAGCGCCTGCAATTTCAGCATTTCTGCAGGCGCCTGCCATGTACGAGCATGCACACCTCGGGTAAAAAAATTTCGCTATCGCCAAACATTTTTTTCAATAAATGCAATGTGGAAAAATAGTAGAAATTTAGTGGAATTTTTTGCGCATGCACGATTTCGCAAATTATACGAGCGAAAAATGTCTCGACATGAAAAATAGAAAACAAAATAAAATTTATAATAAATAGAAAACAAAATAAATCTATAATAAACGAAAAACAAAATAAATATATAATAGATCAGACCTCGCGCAAAAATTTCACTATCACAAAATATTTTTTCCAATAAATGGAAATGTGGAAAATCAGTAGAAATTTAGTGGAATTTCACTATTTGAGTGCTAACTATTGGATTAATCCAGACGCACCCAAGATTCAACGGCCGATAGCGCTCGCATGCAACATCCAATGGCTGATCGCGGCGCCTGCGCGTTCAGCCGGCGCGCAAGCGCCTGTGAAATAGCAACGGCGGTAAAGTAAACCACGACAACCTAGTCACGGCTAGCCGCCGATGGCCTTACCCTAATCGCGCTGATCGCATTGTTTGGGTGATCTCGCCGCTAATCGCCGCTTTTTGTTTTTGGGTTTCCAACTACCGAGCCACCGCTGCTGCCCTACTAATTTACGTTGAAGTGTTGAATGTCTGAACATCAACTAGTCTAAAGTAAACTACAACAGTGTGAGACGATAGACGCTGCACCATTGTACTAGGATTTCTTTTTATTTTTAATACAACAACAACAACAAAGCCTTTAATTCCCACGCAAGTTGGGGTAGGCTAGAGTTGAAACCCAAAACGAGCCGCCAACAAAGGGAGAAAGAGAAGAAAAAGAAGAAGAACAGGCCTAAAAAGATAGAAGAGAAAACATGGCATAAAGCCTAATCAGGGTTCGAGGCACGTGGATAGCTGCTTTCCAAGCACTTCTATCCAAGGCCAACTCTCTCGTTATATTCCAACCTTTTAGGTCCCTCTTGACTGCCTCCTCCTAGGTCAAGTTTGGCCGCCCCCTACCTCTCTTCACATTATTGTCACGTCTTGTGATGCCGCTATGCACTGGTGCCCCTGGAGGTCTCTGTTGTACATGTCCAAACCATCTCAGCCGCTGTTGTACAAGCTTTTCTTCAATTGGAGCTACCCCTAGCTGATCACGTATCTCATCGTTTCGAACTCGATCCATCCTTGTGTGACCACAAATCCAACACAACATACGCATCTCTGCGACACTTAATTGGTGAACATGTCGTCTTTTAGTAGGCCAACATTCTGCACCATACAACATCGCAGGTCTAATAGCCGTCCTATAGAACTTGCCTTTTAACTTCTGTGGTACCCTCTTGTCACATAAAATACCAGACGCTTGACGCCATTTCATCCAACCCGCTTTAATTCTATGGCTAACATCCTCGTCAACATCCCCATCTCTCTGTAGCATCGATCCCAAGTAACGGAAGGTATCATTCTTGGGCACCACCTGACCTTCCAAACTCACATCTCCCTCCTCATGTCTAGTGGTACCGATGACACATCTCATATATTCGGTTTTAGTCCTGCTAAGTCTAAAACCTTTCGACTCTAGAGTCTGCCGCCACAACTCCAGTTTTCTATTCACTCCCGCTCGGTTTTCATCCACTAGTACTACATAAATCGGCAAAAGCATACACCATGGGATATCTCCTTGTATATCCCTTGTGACCTCATCCATCACCAAGGCAAAGAGATAAGGGCTCAAAGTTGAACCTTGATGTAGTCCTATTTTAATCAGAAAGTCATCCGTGTCACCATCAGTTGTTCGAACACTAGTCACAACATTGTTGTACATATTCTTGATGAGGGCAACATACTTTTTTGGGACTTTATGCTTTTCCAAAGCCCACCACATAACATTCCTTGGAATCTTATCATAAGCCTTCTCCAAGTCTATGAAAACCAAGTGTAGGTCCTTTTTCTGCTCCCTATACCGCCCCAAAACTTGTCTTAAAAGAAAAATTGCTTCTATGGTCGACCTTCCGGGCATGAACCCAAATTGGTTCATGGTGATACTCGTCATTCCTCTCAAACGATGCTCTACAACTCTCTCCCATAGCTTCATCGTGTGACTCATCAGTTTAATCCCCCTATAATTTGTGCAACTTTGAATATCTCCCTTGTTCTTGAAGATTGGTACCAAAAACTTCTCCTCCACTCTTTGGGCATCTTGTTCGACTGAAAAATATGGTTGAACAGCTTGGTTAGCCATACAATAGCTATGTCCCCGAGGCATTTCCACACCTCGATTGGGATACCATCGGGGCCCATCGCCTTGCCCCCTTTCATCCTTTTTAAAGCTTCTCTAACCTCAGTTTCTTGGATCCTACGAACAAAGCGTCTATTGGTATCATCAAAGGAGTCGTCCAACTGAAAAGTCGTGTTCTCATTCTCATTCTTTTTATTTTTAATAACAGTTCAATTTTCTCCAAAAAAGTTACAGACTTATACCATTGTACTAGGAATTTTGAATATTAGTTTAATTGTTTACTAATTGTTTCCGAGCAATAAAATTAGATTAAGATTTGAATAAAATAATTGAATTTTACATGTTTGTATGTGCACCAGACCATAATTTCAATAAAATGATTATTATCAAATTTTATGAGCCGTGCAATTTTTAACAAATTTCGTGAGCATATGTAATTGTTTGGAATTTGTTTTTTCGTGCACCGTAACTATGCCCAGACTCCTCTAAAATCTTGACTCCGCCACTGTCCATCACCTATAACATGCTGTCTACTGACTACCACTGCTGATGTGCTCGAATGGCTGCTTAACTATCAGAAAGTAGCCCTTTTCAGCGCTCTTAATCAACAATCGAATAAATATAGAATTTTGTTAATTCAAAACCAAAGAAATTCGAGGTCCCATAATCGAATAAAAATTAGCTCGGTCAGAAGGTCCACGGTATCGTTTTTAAACCATCCAAACGGACGAGCTAAAGGAATTGTACTGCGTTGCCAACCGGCGCTGTATGGTCTTAATTTCTCATAGTAATTTTAGACATATGCATGTCGTGGTTATGTACATTATGTTCCATGGTGTTGCCACAGATTGATAACGCAGATATTCAACCAATCATGTTGTCACAAAGTCAGACCGTTGGGCCTCCCCTCAATGGCTCTATGACGCGCGGCTTCCTACGTAGCTTGTCCTAGGGCGTTGAACCATCCGTCCGGCCCGATGACGATCCACAGTACATAAAGATCAGTTTCGCTACATTGGTTGATCCACATTTTCAAAGGTGATGTATAATATCAATTTAGGCAAAATTCTCGCTAGTTCTGGACTGGTGTCTTCAGGACAATGTGGTATTTACATATGTCTAATGGGCACCATAGCATATAGTCCTGATCCTTCCCAATCCTACTTCAAGCACCACGTACCGTGTAAAGTCGCGTAGAAAGCAACTACTGGTCATGGTAGGTGGTTTTCTTCGTCACCGTACATAATGTGTTGGGCTGGCTAGAATGAAATCTTCACTGTTCTCGTATGCACCCCTTATATATGCACGCATGGGTAATTGTTCCTCACTGTATGACTTGGTTCAACTACCCTCTGCACTACATTTCAAACCAAATCAAATGGTACGTAGCGCAAGTGTACGTACACACTCAAGTCGATCAACTAATAATACTCCCTCTATATTTTGAAGACGTATTTTGTTTCATTAGGATAAGATTTTAACCAACAATTACTTCATTATATGTCATTTATGTGATTCAAAATCATACTCATAAGTAAGTCTTTGGAATACAAATCTAGCAACATGAATCTTGTATCACAAAAGTTATGTACTAACGCTATTGCGGATCGCCCTAAACCAAGCGGTTTGTAAGGCCTGTGCAAGCGGTTTTAGAACCGCTTGCAAGCAACCGCGACTGATGTCCGAGGGGTGCAAGCGGTTCGCAGGGCTCTATGCCGGCGGGCCTGTAGGCCACGTGCAGGCTCTCTGCAGGCGGTTCATGGCACGAACCGCGTGCAGAGAGCATCTCGCAAGCGGTGAATACCGCTATACCGACGACGTCTGATTTACTACACGGTTATAAATTGGGGGGGGGGGGCGCAAATAGATATTTAAATATATATTTCGACAGGGTTTTTTTATTTGTCATTTAAATTTAAATACATATAAGATGAGCATATAATTAGCGATCACACAAGCTTAAATATATTAGATAATATATGTAATAATGTACACTTTATATGCACCGGCCTAGACACACATGCATGAAGTAATAATGAGCCAAATTTATAAAGTTTATAATTAATATACATGGTGCAAAATGGTCAAAACAGTTCATTATTTTCTTGCAGTACTCTTCTTGACGCTCTTTGACGACGTAGAAGTTGTCCCTAGTTCGTTCGTGTTGAAATATGATTTTTGAAAATGGAACTCGCCCTGGGAGTTAATGACCTCATCGAGAATGAAGCCGAGTAGTTGTTCTTGTAATGCGAGCACCCAATGATGTGGTGACACTTCAGTATGTTTATCCATGTCGGGCTGCCAATTCAATTAAAGCGGAAAATAAATAAATATGTGCACCTATGTAAATTAATAGAGTACATAAGAACGTTATTAAGTTGTAGCTAGATGAATGGTTGCGTGCATATATATACGAACCTCTTCTGGAGTTTGAGGCTCAAGCTCACCGTGGCACATCATTTGGATATAGATATAGTGGAACACATAGTAGCCACATAGGTTGTTTTTCACAGTTTGTTGTTTTACCTATGGTCGATGAGGGCAATTACAGATCAGTAAGGGAAAGAAATATTAATTGACTAGGGGCAATTACGTCGTTTTAGCATACCCAGTCGCTTATCTTGACATCGAATTCCTTCTTAAAATGTTCTTTCTGAATCCCTTGAAAGCTCAGTAACGTCTTGTTAAGGAGGTTAATTATCCACTGGTATTCTTTTTGCGGTTTTCTCCTTGAGTCTTGGATGATGATCATGCTTTGGTCAAGCTTTATGATTATAAGGATCCAGTGGAACCTATTCGTATATTGCAACAGTTATGAAATGTAATTAAGTAATATATAGTGTGCCAATTGAATACAATATTTGAATACAACATAGTTCAATTTGTTTTGCAATATTTGAATACAACATTTGAACTATTTACACCAAGTATAACTAATAAATCCAATCCAAGTGTGCCAATTGAAATATTTGATCCCATAATACAGGCCTGTGAGAAAGGCTATGAACTCCACATGGTAAGTGTCTATATCTAGTTGTGGCTTTGAATTGTTAAATTACAAACTTAATAATTGAGAACACATGCTGCCTATCCTAACTTGCCATATCATTCCATCATCTAAATGGTCAATACATTTTATGGGTGCATTCTTGGTAATTTGGAACCGAAAATCCAGAGAAAGATTTCGCAAGAAATCATGAAACCATGATTTCTGTTCCACCAACTTACATCCGAAGCATCATCCAACACAATTTGTTACAAAAATAATTCATACAAACGATACAAAAAACTGATTCGATCGTCTTAGCCATGGGAACCAATTCATACAATGGAACATGCAGAAATTCCCTGGAATATCCTCTTGAGCCATGGGAACCAATTCATACAATTTAACTGATACATTGTAGAATACAGATATAATTTGAAAGATAAACCCTCAAGTAGTCCTATGCTAATGCAGCTCAGGTCATATTCATCAAGAATTCAGCACTGATTGCACCTAGATTCGAATATAGATACTTTAGTGAATCTTTGGAAGAATCTTTAGATGGAGCTAATGGAAAGTAAGATCTGGAGCAATCAGGACTGAACACATTGCTGAATCAACAAACCATCATCACACCAAACGCATCAGAGAAGCAGTTATTTTGACACGGACGGGATCCATCCAGATTAGCCCGCCAAGCTAAATGAAGCTAACCCTTCGCATACAAATGTATAACAACTTGCAATAATTAAGCATAGCATTTAATATATCAATATTCAGTGTGAAAAACATATAAATGCATCTCCAGATTTGCTTGGCGCCGTCCCACCAGAGTGCGCGCATTTCGCCGAACAGCACATGTGCATCATAGAGCAATGGGGGCAGAGGTAGGAGGGAGGCTCAATACCTCGGCCCTTCGTATTCAAAGTGGCGGGAAGGAGGTCGACAAGAAATGGGAGCGAGGGAGCTCGCCGGCGATGGGGCTCATCGGCAGGGTGGCAGAGGCCGGCCGCCTGCACGCGCGTCCTACGCAGGTCCTCGACGGTGAGGTGGAGTGTCCGGGAAACGGCCGCCGCGTGGTGCTCGACGACGGATAGGTGCGGCCGCGCTATGCTACATAGCAGCGAGGGGGCTCGACGGTGGTGGCGGTGGGGCGTGGCGAGATGGCGGCGATTGACGGAGATGGCGCAAATGACTTAGCCAGTTTTCAGCCGCGAAGAGGCCAGCTTATGTAGGATAGTCCTCTACCAAGCGGTTGGTAGAACGAACCGCTTGTAGAGGTACCTCGCTACAAGCCGTTCGTTCTACCAACCGCTTGTAGAGGGAACGTCTACAAGCGGTTCATGATTCCAACCGCTTGTAGAGGTAACTTCTACAAGCGGTTCATACTTCGAACCGCTTGTAGAGGTCATTTACAACCTTATGTCTCTGTACTTAGCCGATTATTGTTTTATGAAAATATTAAAAATAATTTTTAACATCAGTTCCATTTCTTAATATGTACTTAAATCATTATTATTTTATAAAATACTAAGAAATCTTTTTTCACACTAAAAAATCGTGATACGAACCGCTTATAGTGGGCTATCTCTGCAAGCAGTTCTTATTTGGATCCGCTTGCATATGCCCTTTCCCGCCACCCTCCCACCCGTTAGCCACGAACCGCTTGTGGCGATCGGGTCGCAAGCGGCTTAAAGCGAACCGCTTGTGATGGTCCGCTTTGGAAGCTCCGATCCGCAGTAGTGTAATAAAGTAATTGTTGGTCAAAACTTTGTCCTAACGAAACAAAATACGCTTTATAAAAAATGGAGGTAGTAATAGTTTTTTTTTGCATCAATGCAATTACAACGTGAGATTTAACATTTTTGCTATTGCAATATTGGTATAATCACATGTGCCATTATAATTTTAAATGAGAAAATTGCACTGTTGCCCCCCAGAACTTACAGCGATTCTCACGTAGCCCCCTGAACTTGAGTTTTACTTTCTCGCCCTCCTAAACTTGTCTCTGTTTGCACGGTTGCCCCAAAACCGTTAGGGCAACCGTTAAGTGCAGATGTGGCCGTTAACCACTGACGTGGCTGCCACATGGTAGCTGAAGGCAGACGTGGCAGCTCACATAGATAATTATTAGTGAAAAATAGAAAACAATCAGGAAAAATCATAAAAATTGAAAAATAAATAAAAATCATAAAAATTGAAAAAAAATAGAAAATAGAAAAAAATTGGAAAAATTCATAAAATATTCAGAAAAATGAAAAATTTAAATTTAAATAAATTCAGAAAAAATAAGAAAAATTCATAAAAATCATAAAAAGAAATATCAGCGCAAATCGACGCCTTCAAGGGCCCATAGATATATTCAAATGTCATGATGAGCTCCACATTCCTTGATGAAGGCGTAAAAAATTCAAAATATCATATTTTCTTATTTCCATGAAATTGTACTATTTTTCTGATTTTTTTCCATTTGTCTTGATTTTTTCTAATTCTAATGTTTTTTATTTTTTTAGATTTTTCCTTTTTATGAATTTTTATGATTTTTATGAATTTTTCTGATTTTTCCTGAATTTATTTTTTTTAATGATTTCCCTTTTGCACTAATAATTTGCCACGTGGTCGCCACGTCACCTTCAATTTGCCTTTGTGGCGTACCACGCCACCGTTAATCGGCCACATCGCGCCATCGCCAAGATTTAACGGTTGCCCTAATAGTTTTGGGGCAACCGTGCAAACAGAGACAAGTTTAGGGGGTGAGAAAGTAAAACTTAAGTTCAGGGGGCTACGTGAGAATCGCTGCAAGTTCAAGAGGCAACAGTGCAATTTTCTCATTTTTTTAATTTATTTCATTTATCCCATTTTTGGCCTAAAATGACCCAAATGCCCCTTTGACCCTTCAAATTTATGCTGAAATTGTCACTCCCTCACCTTTCTCATCTTTTCTCTCGCCTGCTCCTGTTTGTCCCAACTCTGACAACTCCTCCAACCCTCGACCCGTCGCTGCTCCTCGCCTCCTCCTATAGAACTAACTTATCGCTGCACGAGCTCCCACCTATACCACCACCCCATGGTCGTTTCTCCCATCATTGGCATTGCAGGCCTAATAGTGGGGCCTTCCCTTCTTTTCTGCCAGTGGAGGAGGCGGTGGAGGCAGGCTGCCCATGTGGCGGTTGCCGGAGGAGGTCGTCGGAAGGAGGCGGTGCTGCAGGCCTCGCAATCAAGCCTCCCCTTCTTCCTTGCAGGTGGAGGAGGTGGTGTAGCTCGTCCCATGGCGGCAGGAGGATGGCGCCGATGGGAAGGATGGCGGCAGGGGGATTAGATCACGGCCCATTGCCATGGCCCACTCCCTGACGGCCCAATCGAACAGCCTACTAGGGCCCAGCTCCTTGGAAGGTTCTATCAGCCCGTGCAGCATCCCGCCGAATAGCCTCTTGGTTGGCACGGTGCGTGAACGGCCTAGGATTCTGCTTGAGTCTTACTCAACAAGAGTTCTCAGACGGCCACGTGAAGACCCGGACGTTGGTTTCCGGATTGGATTAGGAGTCGTGATCCTCAAGACTAGGAGTATGCCTTATCCGCCTCGGGATATATTTGGCATGTATGAGTTCGCTGCGATCTCATAGTTAGCCCGCCCGATATTCCCCAGAGGTCGGTTTGCTCGGCGCTTATATAAACGAGGCCTCACGGCGTGTAGAGGGACGAGTTTTACATCTTAGCATCCGCTTAGGGCTCCTAGCACTTGATCTTCGTGATTGTTGCTTCCTCAGACACTATAATCTCGCCGAGACTTGTTCGCCTCGCCGAGCCATCTCTTGTATTCATCTCTCGATATATAAGAAAGGCCGGACGAGGGCTATTATCTCCCGAGAGGCTCGAACCAGATAAAACCCCATCTCCTGCTCGTTCTTTATTCGCGTTGTTTGGCGGTCTCCTATCTCAATCTTAAAGAACCTTAGCGACTTGAGATCGATATCTCAACCGTCGGCGATTGGCGCCGTCTGCGGGGACACGCAGATCGAGCATGTCGAACTCCGTCGCCGATACTGTAGATACTTCCCGAGGGCTACGACTCGGCGACAGATGTCTCATCCTCGCCGGTTCAGACGATCTGTTCGGTCTCGAACGCTCGCGATCCGAGGCGGATGTCTCCGCTTACATGGCGAGATAGCCTCAGATCGCACTCCGCCATCGGCATTTACTCACGGAACCGATGATCTTTACGACGGTTTAGATTTGTCGACTCAAGGCTATGTCGGTAGATTCCACCGTGGAACACAATGATGACACCGTCTAGCATACCTTCGCATGGCCCCGCAAAGATTAACATGGCCGATGTAGAAACCTCGAGGATCCCGTGACGGCCGTGGGCGGCCGCCGAGGTCGGGCAGATTAACTCGCTTCGCATCAAGACGAGGTCAGACAGTCGCCATGAAAGCAAGATGTCATTCGCCGCAGCCTCGACGATTCCATCAATCAAACCTTAGCACGGTTTCGCGACCGTGTAAGCGCGGCTCGCGACCCACCTCGCATGCCGGCGCTAAGTCTCCCATGAAGCTTCGCTCGGTCAATTTCGCGGACCGGACTCGGCCCGCCGAACGCTGGATGATTCGAGGATCCCAGACCCATAGATCAAAGTCGGAACGGCTCGGGCTATAGCAACGGTCCTTAGATCCACCAATCAAGTTGATCTCGCCCGCATGGGCGATGTCATGCGATTAACCTAGAGCGACCGGTCAAGGCCTAAAGTCTCTAGGAGAAGTCAACAACTCCTCAGCAAATAAGCAGCCTAAATCGCCGGAATGATTCGGACACTCGATCGATCAAGGACCCGCCACCATCGGCGATCATCGCCCATGAGCAAGTACCCGTGGTCGCCGCCGCCGCCAAGTCCTCGTAGTCATCGCGACCACGGGGCAAGCGCAAGACGCGATGATCACGGACGGTCCCTCGTGAGGAGCGGCGCCGTCGCCACCACGAGGAAGAAGCGCGGTGGATTGTCCCGAGAGAGTTTCTCCGTGCCGAGTCATCCTGCTCAGCAGAGTTCCCCGCGCAATAAGACCAACGCCTTCTCAAGACTAGGTTCTCGCCGGGAAGGTGGCCGGTCATATGCTGCTGGCTGCGAGGCTTTCTCCGACGAAGCCGGGCTGTCCGGTGGTTCTCAAAATTCAAGCCCGCCACATGGAGAGGTACAATGGGACTCGTAACCCGTAAGAATTCCTTTCCATTCACGCCACGGCCATCATGGCGGCCGGGGTGACGAGCTTGTTATGGCTAATTACCTCCCGACCGTCCTTGAGGGTGCCGCCGGACGTGGTCGTTCAATCGCAAAGAGGGTTCCATCACTCATGGAACCCAGCTTTGTGATGCTCGATCGCTAATTTCAGAGTCATTACGTGCGTCGGGCAAGGAGGATGATCTGCACCAGATGATCCAGATGAACGGGAGACCCTCCGCAACTCGTGAAGCGTTTCATTAAGATCCGCAACACGATCCGAACATCTCGGATGAATCTGTTGTCCGCGCTTTAAAAAACGGAGTCCGCGACGAGCGGCTCACCCAGATCTCAAATCACGAGACTGACCGCTAACGACTGTTCAAGGCGGCCGATCATATGCTAACGCGGCAGAGCTGCTCAAGACAAAAAGGCGTTCGACAGGCGAGCCGCCGCTTGACTGGTGTGGATGAGAAGAAGAAGAGCAAAGAAGAATGTTCCCGTGACAAGAAGTCCCGAAGAAGAAAAACAAAGGTGATGCGAACAATACCGTCGCGGTATGGATCGCGACCTCCTCCCAAGGACGGCGAAGAAGCCCAACAATAACTACAAGGGCAAAAGCTCGCAGTGGAGGCGACAAGGCAAGAAAGGTCCGAAGCGACCGATTTTGTAAGTTCCACCAAAGACTACGGGCACGATATACGCCATCAGAGAACTTGGGCCGCAAAGCTCAAGATTTCTACAACGGCAAGGGCCCAATGCCCACCCCGCCTCAACAAGGTGATGCCGGTAAGGCTAAGCGCCAAACCGATGATGGTGATCGGAAGATGATGATGAATATCAAGAGCCCGTGAACCATATCGCCGTCATTTTTGGCGGCTCTCGCTTACACCTCTCGGCGCAGCCTCAAGGAAGCCGCGCCGGAGGTCCATTAACGTCGAAAAGGCAAAACCTCACTGAATCGATGAAGTGGATCGAGGTCCCCATCTCCTTCTCTGGAGGATTGCCCCATCGATGACTAAGCCTCAACGACTCCCATCGGTGGTCGCCCGACCATCGCTAACGCGAGAGTTGGCCGTGTCTTAGTGGACGGCGGAGCGCTTTTGACTTGCTTTCGCTAAAGTCTTGGACGAGATGCAAATTCCTCGCTCCAAGTCAAGGAAGTCGCTATGCCCTTCTACGGAATTGTTCCGGAGAAGTCGCTGCCGCTAGGGGCAGTTGTTTCGCCTCGCCACCTTCGCAACCCAAGCAACTTCCGACGAGTTGATCACTTTTGACGTGGTCGACACCCGTCGGCGCATAACGCAATCTTGGACAAAGCATCTCGGTAAGTTTATGGTCAGATCCCACCACGCTACCATTGCGTGAAGATACCGGTCCTAACGGTGTGATCACGGTCAAGGGCAACTACAAAGCTGCACCTTTGGATTGCGACGAAAGCGCCCTCGCCTGGTCGACCAACTTCCGCCATGTCTCAAGTTCCGCAGACTAAGTCTCAGACGCCTAGGGTCTCCCTTCACCAGGGGAGAAACTATGAAGTTCATTGCCGCTGACGATACTTCCAAGATAGCTTCACTTGGGGGCCAATCTAGACCCCAAATAGGAAAGCGAGCTCATTGCCTTCCTCCGAAGCTAATGCAGATGTATTCACCGGGAACCATCCGACATGCCCGGAGTCCCAAGGAGGTGATCGAGCACAAACCGTCAGTCCGACCGACAAAAAGCCTCGTTTCGCGTAAGTTTCGCTGCCTGAATTCAAACAGGATCATCAAAGATCGCTTGGCAAACCGCCACTGGTTCATCCGCGAGGTTGATCACACCGAGTGGTTAGCCAACCTGTCATTGTAAAGAAGAAAGGCGCAAGTGGAGGATGTGTGTCGATCACACGATCTGAACGCCGCTTGTCCTAAGGACAATTTCACGCTCAGATGATCGGCTAGTCGATGCGACTCACGGACGCCTAACTCTGAGTTTTTAGATGCTTACTCGGTTACCACCAAATAAGCATCTCCCCGAGGATGAAGAGAAGATCGCCTTCATCACCCCTTTCGCACTTTCTCGCTATAATGACCATGTCTTTCGGGTCTCAAGAATGTCGGTGCCACGCTCCAAACCGCTTTAATGGAGAAGACCTTCCGAGCACACGCTGAAAAACTCCGGAGGTCTATGTCGACGACATAGTTGTAAAGAGCAAGTATGCTCCAGATCATGTAAAAGACCCGCAGAGACTTTTCGTAATCTCACCAGCATCGAATAAAATTAAATCCAGAGAAGTGTACCTTTGGTGTTCGATCCGAATGTTGCTCGTTATGTCATTGGCTCGCAAGGTATTTCGCCAACCCCGAAAAAATCGAGCCATTGAAAATATGTAGGCTCCAACTACCATAAAGGAAGTACAAAGCCTCATGGCGGATGGTCGTCAAGGTGTTTATTTCCGTCAAGGCTAACGCTGGCTGCCCTTCTTAAGGCCTGCGCAGAAGCACAATGGTTTCGAGGGACGGAAGAAGTCGATAGATCCTTCCAGGATCTGAAGCGATACCTGTCCAATCCTCCCGTCTTGACTACCCCGCGGCATGGCGAGCAGCTCCTGCTGTACCTAGGTTGCACGCCACAAGCGGTGAGCGCGGTCTTGACGGTCGAAAGGGAAAGCATACAGCGACCAATCTATTACGTGAGCGAGGTACTTCACGGATCAAAGGAGCATTACCCTGAGGTCCAGAAGCTACTCTACGCCTTGCTCATGTCCTCCAGGAAGCTTCGCCACTACTTCCAGGCGCATCAAATACTGGTCCCGACCACGTTCCCTCTGGGAGAAATCCTACGGAACAAGGAATCTAGCGGACGATAGCCAAGTGGGCAATGAAACTAGCGAGTTTGATCTACTATTTGTCGCCCGAACCGCTATTAAGTCACTGTGTCCTAGCTGACTTTGTCGCTGAATGGACCTGCCCGCCCAAATCCCAGGAAGCTCCCGAGCAACCTGATGAACCCTCTTGACCATGTTTTTCGATGGCTCGCGCACTGGAAACTCGGGGGCTGGTTTTGTTCTCATCTCCCCTCAAGGAGAGCAACTCCAGTATTCTATCCAACTACACTTTGCGGCGACTAACAACGCTGCAGAGTACGAGGCCCTCCTCGCCGGACTAAGAGCGTGTAAGTCGCTTGGTGTCCAACGACCGATCGTGAAGGAGATTCACAAATGGTCATCAATCGAGTTAACAAGGAGTATCGATCTGCGATGACTCAATGGCGCGATACGGTTGAAGTGAGGAAGTTGAGCGCATTTTCGATTTTTCGTGCTCTTCGTGCCTGTGAAGGACAACTTCCGCCGACCAGCTATCCAAGTATGGATCCTCACGAATCTGCTTCCGCAGGTGCTCGTCACGAGCACCTTCACAAGCCCTCAATCACGCTCTCCGGACGAGGCAACAGACATGTGGTGCTGTCTCCGTTATCGAAAGGTGTCATGGATCGACAACGCCATTTGTCCGGTATTTGCGATGGGACCCCGCCCGACGACGGCCGAGCATTCCGGCTTATAAGGCGGTTGCTCCATACAAGCTTGTGGACGCATCCTTTACCGCCAAGGTGCTCGGGAGTTCTTTCCAAGTGCATCTCGCAACAGAGGGTGTGTTCTTCTAGGGACATACACGAGGGTGTCTGTGGCAACCACGCCCTTCCAACGGTCGGCAAAGCTGCTTCGATAGGCTATTATTGGCTCATCATATAAGATGCCCGGACATCGTTATTAAGTGCAAGGCTTGCCAATTTCACGCCGGAAGGCACACAAGCCCGCCTAAGAGCTCCAAACGATCCCCCATCTTGGCCTTTTTCCACATGGGGTCCGGATCCGCCGGTCCATTGCCTAAGGGGTACAAGGGCTATACACACCGCTTGCCGCCATAGACACTTTTACAAAGTGGATTGAGGCGAGCCGTGTCGCCTCTTCACGCCAAAACGGTTGTTCGCTTTTCAAAAGCAACGGGTCACGCGCTTTGGGATTCCCCATAAGCTGATCACGGATAACTGCACCCGCCCGGGCGAGCTATTCTGTGAATATGCGAGCAATTTGGGTACCAAGTTCTGTTCGCCTCGTGGCACACCCACGAGCAATGGAGCAATGAGCGAGCTAACGGACGATAGTCCAGGTATTAAACGGCGGGTATTTGTTGCTCCGCGAGCACAAGAAGGCTCGGGTTGACGAAGTCCTTCCGTCCTCGGGCGATTCGCCAGACTACGGCCACGGGCGACCTGTGGAAACTCCTTTCCAATTGGTCTATGGTGCGTAAATCATCCCGCCTCACGAAATCGTACTCGGTTCGCTTCAAGACGAGCTCGGTCAACTTAGTTGACGACGAGCAAGAGCGCCTCGATCTCGATCTCCTCAAGGCACACGCGATTGGGCACATGTCGAATGGCACGCTACCAAAGAAGATCTTCGCCGACGCCGCCAAGTCGGTTCGACCTAGTGCTTTGAAGGCGGGCGACCTCGTTCTGCCAGGTCCAGAACTTGTCCAATGCCAACAAGTTAACTCCTCGCTGGGAGGGCCCGTTCACGGTCGTTTCTTCCGCTCACCCGGGCCGCTCACTCGCTATGGAGGACGGAGAGAGTTGACCAAGCACTTGGAACATCGACCAGCTTCGTAAGTTCTTTGTGTAGGTATTTTTCGTGTTTGCTTAGCTTTGCGCTTTTGTAAACTTCGCGCCTTTAGTTCATCCAAGTCTCTCGGGCACCATGTAAAGTTCAATCCAATTCTTGCTGAATCCTCGCGGCCTCGTGTTCTTTTCACCGCTTTGTCTACTCGCACTACTTTCTCTCCGGTAACACTTGGCCGCCTTGGCCTTGCGAACTCTTGGCTCCGCAATCTTAAGGATTTTTCCCTACCCGTGTCTAGTCTCGATAGGTTCCTAAACTCGTGGTTGCGTAACACGGCCTTTCCACCTTGCGGCTAAGTCTCGCTCTTGTAAGCCCTCCGCGCAGAGGCACTTATCGCCGGCGCGACCACTTGGCAAAGCTCG
This sequence comes from Raddia guianensis, assembly GCA_036346415.1. Lineage (NCBI taxonomy): Eukaryota > Viridiplantae > Streptophyta > Magnoliopsida > Poales > Poaceae > Raddia > Raddia guianensis. Next base: position 32,887,296 of record CM070544.1, read on the forward strand.
CTCGTAAGCCCCCCGCGCAGGCACTTTCCTTGTTCGGTTACTCTTGGGCGCTTAACTTACGCCAACGAAAGCGATCATGCACAAATCGAGCAAGGTTCGTGTCGCTTTCTCTCTACGCAGTGCTCGAGTTCGCAAGCTTAGGTTCTCGAGCATCGTCTGCATCGGGCTAGGTGTCGCTCTTTCTCTTGTGCACTGCTCGGGTTCGCAAACTCGTGTTTCAGAGCAGATGCACAACGGGCTGAGCTAGGCTAAGCGCCTATCGGTTTTCTTAAACTTCCTAGCTACTGCTGGCTTTTCTCTTAGTTTCATTCGTTTTGTCTTTTGTCAGCTCTTTTTGCGTGAAAAAATGTAAGAGTACTTTATTGCATTACTCAAAGGTCTCAGGTACAAGGCCCTTTCGGGTTACAACCGCGGTGCTACTTAGGAGCAAGCTGCTCCTTCAGCTCCTCAACTTCTAACTTGAGGCGCACGACTTCGCTCTGAGCCTTGATTCCTTCCCGGGCTTCAGCTCGGAGGCGTTCGATCTCCTCCTTGCTCGGCTATTTGCGCCAGCCTCTGCCGGATGGCCTCGACCTCCTCGGTCTTGGCGCCAGAATGATCGCTCAGAGCCTCGCCTGGGTGACTCATTGCTCGGCTGCCTTGAGCTGCTCGTCCAGCTCCTTGACCCTTTTTTCATGAGATCGCCCTCACCGCCATCCCACAGATCTCCTCGATCTCTTCTGTGAAGCCCACAGGCTGAGATCTTAGCCTGAGTCCCGGATGTCCGCTTCCTCGGTGAGCCGGGCTTTTAGCTTGGCTTCCTCCGCGAGCTGGTTCCGCCGATGGGATCGCGCCAAGCCGCTCTGCCACTTCAGGCGCCTGACTTCTCCTCCATGTGCTTTCGCCTTCACGGCTTGCTGCAAGCTCCTCGGCTTCCTTTAGGAGGGCCTAAGAGGAATGCCTCTCCTTGGTCACTTGGCCTTGAGCCTCTTCGCTTCGCCTTCAACCGGCTCGGCTTTGGGCGGTAGAGGAGCGCTCGCCAGGGTCCCCGTCTCGAGATGCTCCGGAGGACGCCAAGACGGGCGTCTGCTCGATGGTAACCCCATCCTCGAGCTTGGCCATGGTATCCCTAAAGACACGAGGGAGAAGATCTACTCGTAACACTTTATGACAACACATTCAAACCGAGCAAAATTTGGTCTTGGTGTTTACCTTGCCAAGTCGGCGCTTGCCCCGCGACGCAGCGGTCCTCGAGGCCAAGGCCACGAAGCCCCGCTCATGCGGGATGAGGCGGGCGCGCCTTGCTGCCGCCGCTTTGTTCGCTCCTTCTTCTTCGGGAGCGTATCGCCGGGAGCGGGAGCAACAGGCGGCGCTGCCTCCGCGAACCTTCTCCTCTTCCTCTTCCGCTTCGCCGAACGTCTTCAGCGAGGCCGAGCCACTCCGCTTCGGTGGCGCCGTTGTTTCCACCGGCAGGCGACACCTCGCCGACCTACTGGGCTTCTTCTTGCTCCTCGGCGGCGGGATTTCACCCTCATCGCCGGAGAATCCTGTCGCCTCAGGGGTGAGCTGCCCCTGCGACGAAGTGCCAGGCAGGACCGGCTGCTCGGTCCCGCCGGGCAGCTTCCGGAGCCATCGCCTTGGCCCCGAAGTCCGTGGCGCCACCCGCCGCTATTTTTGCCTCCAGCCGCTCCACGCGTCTTTGAGCGTCGTCTGCTGCTGCTGAGCCCGACGGCAAGAGCTCCACGCCGCGGCTTGTCCTTGAGGCTCGCCACCTCACTTCCGTGACGCCTGCAGATGCTCGGCAGCGGCGACCGCCGAGCGCCTCCTCGGCGTCGTCTGTGGCGGTCTCTTCTCGGGCGGTGATGAACGAGTTGATCGTTAAGTCTAATACGGTCAAGGTGGAAAGATCAAAAGATCGATTTCTACATACCGCTGTGGAGGGCTTGATCTCGATCTTCCTCGCCGAACTTTCCGCTTTTCCTCGGGGCTCCTTGGCGGCTTCTCCGCTTTGGCCCTTAGGCGTTCATGGCGATGAGCTCAGCTCACAGTGAGCTAAGCACTCCTCTCGCGCAGCAGCAAGAAGTTTTTCCTTGCGCGCGACTTCCTCTTCGAGCCTCCTCCGCTTTCGGCTGACTGTTCGAGCCGCGCTAAATGGCCGGGTGAGTCTGCGAGTAACGCCTAAGCCAGACGGTCATGTTCTTTACCTCTTCGCCGCTTTGCTCGGCGAGAGAGGGAGGGCTTGGTCTCTTCCATTGGCTGACCGCGCCCGCTTGGTCTGCTTCGATGCGCGCCGTCGCCTTGCCACTGGTCTCTTCGACGGGTGGCGACCGCCGTGTCATGGCGAGCTCGCGTCGGCTCGGCCGCCACCTTGGGCTTTATGACCGCCTTGGTCTTGCCCTTCTTCACCTTCTCCTTCTCGGACCGGAGAGGTCCTCACGATCCTCCAAGGATGGTGGTCCTCCGCGGCGTTGTCGAAGTGAGCTTTAGCACTAAACAACATCGCAAGTCTAGCAACACGATCGGGTGTAAGTAATTTACCTCACTTTGCTTGGACGAAAGCACGTTCCTCGGACAAGTATAGGCCACCTCGCCGGTGACCTCGCTGTCCTTCTTCGCCACCTTCAAGATGGCGTCGACCCGCTCGGTCACCCATGCGTCGGTTGGCTTCTCTGCTCGGCAGATGGAATCGTTAAATTCTGTCGGAGAAAACGATCAATGAAGAGGTTGAGTCTTAAAGGCACTTACCCGTGCTCCCTTGTGATGTCTTCCCATCCTCAGTATCTTGTAGAAGGGATAGGACCTTCTCCTTGTGGACAGATTTCATTCATTGTGAAGTCCGGATAATCTTCCCGCCGTGAGCCCGAGGCTCACGAGGGAGGCGATCTTCCTTGTCGGTACCAATCCTCGGCGGACATCTCCGCCGAGGCATTGAGGTTCCTTGGCCGCCTTCCGGTGAAGACGAAGTTTCTTGTCGCCGCTCCGCTTTGTCAGAGAACCACCTCACCCACCACGCGCCATCGAGTCGAAAGGTGGTGGGCGAGGATCTGGCGCGTCGTCGGCGGTGGTCTTGAGCTTGAGGTAGTAGCACCCAGTCACCGGCGGCGGAGCTGCTCCTCGTCATCAATGTAATAGTGGAGAACAGCCCCACGGTGGATCGATGCCAGATAGCCCTCGCACGGTGTGCGAAGACGCCATCTGGAGGATCTTTGTTCGGATTGAGGTTCGCCACCTCCAATCACCTGATGTTCAAGAAGGCCTCAACGGTCGCCGGAGATCGCAACCGAACAAGGCGAACTGCTGGGTTAACGAACTCTCCTCCAGTGACCCGGAGTATCCTCCTCTCCGGCAGCCTCCAGCTACCGGTGTCAATGTAGCCCTCTTCCTCCTGGACCTTGTGTCCTCCTCGGTCGAGCTAGTGCCGTGAACTTGGCCATAGCGTTTCCCAGATCGGACGAGTAAGGTTGGTGGTGGAGCTTGGGTGCTTGATCTTTGGCCTTGGATGGAATTAGGGCTTAGAGAGGAAAGGCGTGAGAACAGAGTGGCTGGTCATGAAGCGGTTTAGGTGCTTTATAGTCCGTAAGCAGCTCTGCAGCGGTTTAGTCCTAAAGCGGCTAGTTTTACTACAACGACTAGGTAAAGCGGTGCTTTGTTTTCACCGTGCAGCGACGGGAAGTTACCGTTGGAGTCTGCCAACGGCTTTTTTTTTCAAAGGTCATGCTGAAGGTGAGTGCTCGCTTTCGGACAGATGTCGTTCCTTGTTCGACGCAATGCGAGTTGCTCGATCTTGAAAGGTGTTTGTTCGGACCCGAACATGTCTTGTTGGTTGAAACTTAACCTGTTCGGTCGATCGTTACATGTCTTTGTAGCAGGAAAATACCCTCTTTGTGACTTGGAGTCTCAAGAGGATGACCCCACTCTAGTGAGTCCTTCCACTTGAGTCTCGGGGCTAGGCTGTCGGGGATTAGATCACGGCCCATTGCCATGGCCCACTCCGACGGCCCAATCGAATGACCTACTAGGGCCCGGCTCAAACTGGAAGGTTCTATCAGCCCGTGTGCATCTGCCGAATAGCCTCTTGGTGGCACGCAGTGCGTGAACGGCCTAGGATTCGTGTTTGAGTCTTACTCGAACAAGAGTTCTCTGACGGCTACGTGAAGACCCGGACGTTGGTTTCCGGATTGGATTAGGAGTCGTGATCCTCAAGACTAGGAGTATGCCTTATCTGCCTCGGGATATATTTGGCATGTATGAGTTCGTTGCGATCTCATAGTTAGCCCGGCCCGATATTCCCTCGGTAGGTCGGTTTGCTCAGCACTATATAAACGAGGCCTCTCTGGGTGTAGAGGGACGAGTTTTACATCTTAGCATCGGCTTAGGGCTCCTAGCACTTGATCTTCGTGATTATTGCTTCCTCAGACACCATAATCTCGCCGAGACTTGTTCGCCTCGCCGAGCCATCTCTTGTATTCATCTCGATATATAAGAAAGGCCGACGAGGGCTATTATCTCTCGAGAGGCTGAACGGGATAAAAACCCACATCTCCTGTTCGTTACTATTCGCGTTGTTTGGCGTGTCTCCTATCTCAATCTCAAAGAACCTTAGCGACTTGAGATCGATATCTCCACCGTCGACAATATCTTTTTGAAACAAAGATAAATCGTTAATCCGCTAAGCTATTAAGCTCAAAAGAACCGAGTCTAAGGCCTAGATTTTTTTCAGCTTAACAGCTTAACGGATTAACAGCTTAACAACTTATCTACGTTTTGAAAGGACATATGGTTTGAGTTTTTTGGGTCCATTTTTTGCTGTTTTGAAGGTGGGTCCGAATGCTTTGAAAAACAAGTCAAACGAAATGATTCCGAATCTCGATACTATCTCAAGAACCTCTTGAAGTTCAGTCATTTTTGTCGTTCAGATCAGCTCAAAAGAACAAGGCCTAAAAGAAACGATAGAGTACACGCACTATTGCTAGCACACAGCAACCTATGCTGCTCGACACACTATTGTTCATACCTCTCGCACCATATGACCATATCTCACATCGTTATATATGAAATTTTACCAGACGTACCATATATGGAAGTTAAGAAAGCAACAAATCAAGAACCACCGTGGTACCATCACCGACCAAAAATATATAAAATTCACAAGGCTCTTTTATGAACATTGTACGTACTGCGCAATATGCGCTCGGTAAACCCATCACAGATCTTTAACAATGGTTCCGGGCCTTCCTAAAAATTATGTAGATTTATTTTGAGGAAAGGATAGCGGAACTGTGTTATATTAATTCAGTAGGAAAGTTACACGATCAAAATTAAAGGAACGTTTAGTCGCATTCCACCCGAACACGTTCTACAAGTGAGTTAACTTATTACAAAACGAGTGCGTGACGTCCCCGAAAGATGATATTCGGTGGCAGCTCCTTCGAGATGAAAATGTGATTTTTTCTTTTAAGTCAGAGATGTCACAAGGTTGTTAGCACGACGGATCCTATATTCAGGGCAAGGTTGGGTTGCAGGATGTCCTCGTCCTATCAGGCACTGATATCATCAGAGTGGGTACAAGCAGAGCGGAGTAGGCGTAGGGCGTTGAGCCTTTTCTGCCAGGAGGTCCCAAATGTGTGAGAAGAATGGGCACTCGAGGAAGAGGTGTTTCGAGGTCTCCAGGCATCAGAGGCAAAGAGCGAGAAGTAGTTATTTATAACTGCCCACGCAGAAGTGCGTCAGCAGTCATGACCCTTCTTAGAAACAGTGTGTAAGCATAGAACTTGCATTTGGAGGGCACCCATTGCTTCCGTTTTAGCACAAGTGTCGTTAGGTATGTCCTTCCAACGAATTGCATGTGCTACGTTGAGAGGATAGAGAAGTTTCCGTCTACGGAGAAACGCCAAAAGGCTCAGTCCAATTGGTTCGGACGGAGTGCAGCACGGCCAATCTTTTGCCTAAGGGAGACTAGCTCGACGACGAGGTTGGAGGCGAAATTTCGTCATAAGTCCAACAACCAGTTGTTATTGTGCATGGCCTCGGCAACTGTGCGTTTTTTCGTATGTAGGTTGCAAAAGTCCTGAGGCCACATCATTCGGAGATTGTCCAAAGGGCCAAGTGTTGGTATAGAAAAGGAAGGTGGCGCTATTCACAAGAACCAGCTCAGTGCCCGCTCTGAAGAGGGCCGCATCAGTAGGGTCCACCCTATCCAGGACGACGAGGCACAATCTGGGGGAGCCGGATTCGACCAGCCAAAGTTAGCACAATAGGAGGGCGTGGGAGAAATTCTTTTGGTCGAGCATCCCGAACCTCACAAGCGTAGCTAGGGAGAAGACGAGTGTACAATTGACACGACGCCCACCCGCCACAACATTGTCACTTCAGTGTCAAAGCCAGGCGTGACATAGTTTGTCGATCTTTTGATGGATGGAGGTAGGCGGAGAGATCACTGATATGGTGTAGGACAATAGGGCCGTCCCAACGCAAAAAAGAATAACCTCAATCTAATGTCCGAGTGAAAAAACAAAATATCACAAACACTATAGCACAAAATTTGCAGACAACAAAAAAAATATCGTAAAACATCGATAGCTCTTGAACCGTGGCTCTAAAACCTATGAATTTTTTTTTATCAAAACTTGATATATTTGTGATACAAATCTTCCAAAAAGAACCACCTAAAAAGAATGTCGGATGAGTTCTCCAGAAAAATAACAAGGATCGGTGAGCAGAAAGAATGAACCAGAGCAAGAAAATAAAGAACTTGATCTTGGGGTTCTTGGGTTGCAAGATGATATGTACGCTATTAAAGACCCATATACCTTCTTATATAGGTTGCTTGAGTATGTGCATCTCCACACTTGAAAGTTGATTAGCTTCTACGCTAAACTTTGAAGGTCTCGGATTTACTCTGCACTTACTGTCACCCCTCAATTTTAACTTACCTTGAGGGTCGACGATCCCGTGCACTAGCCCCTGGATCAGTACGTTAGCGCGGAAGACCACGTAGCCGATGCAGCATACATCGATAGAATTAAAAATCCCTGAATATTACATCATAGTGTTGCGCCTTAGGCGACTTTAGTAAGGCGGCTCATATGCGCCCTATCCTTACAAAAGAATGTTTCAGAGTACAGCGGACACCCAAAATATCTACCCAAAAGAATTCCCTATCAAGTATCAACTACGATCCACCAGCGACTGGAGAGGCTCCTAAGACTCCTCGGGTCCACCAAGATCCTGTCCGTCGTCTTCGAGACACGCGTAAGGATCGACTTCGATGCCATCGTCTAAAGAAGATAAGTGGGTGAGGTCAGCGTCATCCAAACGCTGGCTAGTTAACACTTCCGTTAATGCATATAGTGTAGAAGGCTTTTATTTGGAGGAGAGGGTTAGTTTATTTGCATAAAACCAAGTTTATAAGACTTTTGGGAAACAACCTAACTAGCATTAACTATCACTTGTATTGTTATAAATAAATCAGAGGTTTCCATCTTGATCATGCAATCCGTACCCAATTAACCAAATAATCACTCGACCAACTCTCACTCGAATATACGACCCAGTTTACACCCTCACCTCAAACCATACCAGCTTACACACTATTAACACACTATTTGACTACTCCTCGACCATAACCCAACCAGCTTACTCCATTACCCTTCTAGCTTATTTGTTCCTCATGAACCTTCCTCCTGGTTGCTCCCAACCAGATTTCCTCTTGGTTGCCCCCTACCAATCCTAGTTCTGCCATCATTCCAGGATTTGGCAAACCCTGTTGCGGACCACACATGCCATGGCATGATCACCCCGGCCTAGTAGGGTTGCCGGCCCTCACTAGCCGACCGTCACCCTGGGGATGTGTGGCCATTATCACCCTCGGTGATGGCCCATTCTCAGCCCCTATCGAGGTGGTCCCTGAGGGCCTCCATGAGCGCCACTCCTGGCGATCCACGTCTGGTGCTCCGCGCGATGGCCACGCGTTGTGTTGGAACCAACCTGGGCAGCGATCTTCAGCTACGCGTGTTTATCCGCGCTCCTCCTGGGTAAGCCCTGGCTAAACCCAGCACTCGGCATCTCGTGCCTTAATCATCCATCAGGATGTCCAAATCCAACTAGGGGCAACCCACAACTCTTTCTCTACTTCCACGGTCATCAACCACACCACACCACACACTTGGACTTTCCCAACCGACTGACTCAATTACCGACCAAGTTTTCCCATATCCAAACCCACAAGCACAAATAGCCCAACATGTATCTACCAGCCCTAACTGTCATATGTCATGTCTTTTTAAATGAGAATAATGAATGTCCGATGGATATCGGTTCACCGTTCCGTGGCGATTAGCCAGAAGATTTGTTATGCCTAAGCCGGTCTAAGCAAGTTTTACCCATTAGGTAGAGTTAAAGTGGTTACCAGACTAATCGTAGGCTAACAAGAGCAATGACAATCAAGGCAGTCATTAAGGCCAAACATTTCAAGGCAGGCATGTATAAGTATAACATGATTAGCAATTAGGCAATCTAATAAGCATGCATCTTTAATAAGTAAACAACATAGTTTAAGAAAACAGGGTAATGAATCATGATAGTAGCGATGTTAATCCGCACTAAGGAAAGTCGCTATCTCTCCCTAATACGGATCACATCTAAAGAGTAAGTGTTAACTCGCCTTGTTTGGGGAGGTGGTCCTAGCGTCCCCAAATCTCCCCTCGGGATCGCCTACGTCTAAACATACCAATAACCAATAATTACTAGTAGTAATGCAATGGAAAAACATGATGCATGCACGATCTAGGTCGAACTTATCAGCATAAATACCTAAGGTCGATTTTGCGAACCTATTTTGCGTAAGATATGTTATGCATGCCATTGTGCATTAATTAATAGCATTGGTAATTGAAAGAGGATCCTAAGGCCTAGAGGGGGGGTGAATAGGCAATTTTAATTTCTTTTTCAAGATTATTCTCAATTAGGCAACAAGTTAAGAATGACCCAATCCTAGTTGCAAGACAAGTAAGCGGAAGCTATAAATAAATCACAAAGCAACTATGACATGGCATTCAAAAGAACACAAGCAATGCGAGAGAGTAAATCACGGAAATTAAATGAGAGAGTGACACGGTGTTTGTTTGACCGAAGTTCGGAGCCATAACTCCTACTCTCCGTTGAGGCTACCCCTTGCGACAAGGACCGGCTCGCTCTCGAGCCTACCGCCTCACTCACTCCCGGTGGTCGTTCCGCCACTCCGTGAGGTGGACTCAAATCACCCGTACACCGACTCGAGAGTAACCACACGCCAAGGCCTACTCCCAAGCCCTCGCCTCCACGAAGGATATCTTCAAAAGTAACAAGCCCGAAACGCCTCGATCATGCCGGATCGAAGGACTTCCATGAAGCTCGGTATTGGGGTTTGATGGATTGTGGCTTTGAATGATCTTGTGGGTGGAGGAATGGCTCTAGAACACCTAATTGATGAGCTATGAATGTGGTAGGTGAAGTGGAGCAGCAAACCTCAAGTAGCCGACCACTAGATAGGTATTTATAGCCCTAGAGTAAAACTAGCCGTTGCCCTCGGAAGAGGACAAAAGACTAGCCGTTACACTCTACGGACGCCGTCAAGCGGACTCCGGACGCCGTCCGACAGAGCGCATCGCTTTCAGCAAAAAAAGGTTTATCGGACGCTGTCCGGTCCCCACCGCCGACGCCGGTCTGACAATGCGTGTGTGCAGTGTGCGGCTGACGGGCGCTACCACTGCGCCCAGACGCCGTCCGATGGGAGAAACTCGAATTTTGAGCTTCATCGGACGCCGTCCGGTAATTCACGGACGCCGTCCGGCGATGGCGTGCAAAGGACCGGACGGCCACCCGTGACGCCGTCCGACCGAAAGTGCCTCGGATTATAACTGACGGGACGACGTCCGATAACGACGGACGCCGTCCGGCAGATCTTATTTTGGTGTTTGGTGGTGGACGCCCGTCGCTTTTCCAGACGCCGTCCAAGAGAGAGAAAATATTCGAGCTAAAATTTGTGGGGGAATTTAGGTGGGTTTCTCTCTCTCTAGAAATCTCACAAGGATATATTTGGGTATTTATAGATGCAGTGGACTACGGAAATCTAGTTTTTTAAGAATTCGCAAAGATCCGGCATAGTCCGAGATATTGAACCCCTTTTGAAATCCGATTTAAAAAGGAAATAAACCTAACTACTCTAATCTATACGTGACCTCTTCTCTCGCCCGGTCACGCACTTTGAAATCTTGGAGCAGCTCAGGAAATTTACGTCGCTTTGAATTAGGGTTTGCAAAAGCGCCGAGTCTTCGCTAGGGTTCCGAGAAGTCCAAAAACCCCCTAGCCCTTTATATTGATTAGTTTTATCATCAATGCCACTAATAAAAATTAGGGCTCAACGATGCTCACAATCTCCCCCTTTGTGGCACTTGATGACAACCGAAAAGAGAATAAAATTTTTGAGCTGCAAAAAGGGTTAGTGCAATACAAATATGCGAGCAATTTTAATAATTAAGAAACCACAACTCGACCACAAAGGTGTGCAAATAAAGGAAGCTCCCAATTCATGCATAAATTAAATTCAGAAGCCAACAAGGTTCAAAAGTCATAAAACCAACCAAGGTATCAACCACAAATTTCAACGAGTATCGAGGCATCAAATAATATTACGAGTAAACACAAGGTAAACACAACCTCGATCTCACTACCCTCCCTCTACTACTCTCTAATCTCTCCCCTTTGTCACCAAGTGACACAAACGGAAAAGGTCCTAATCTTGCTGATCTTGATCCATGTCGTGCGCCTCCGTCATCTCCACGGCTGCGGTAGAGGAGCCACGACCTCTGGGACGCTTGAAGAAGGGCATATGAGCTGCAGAGGGTACCGACCGAGGTGAGGATGGATCATCATAAAGCCGGGTCGGTTGAGGGTTTGGCAAAGAAAAGTTGAGATGACGAGCGACTTCTCCACCCGTGAAATGAATCTTACCCGAGAAGGATATGATGGTGGAGGCACAAAAGAAGGAGCAGCCTGAAGGAGGGTACACCCAAGGATGAACCGGTGGAGGGTAGGCAGGTGGGCGAGGAAAACTCTGAGTCTGCTGGTAATCCTGATAACTGTTGTGGGCATGTGAATACCAACCATATGGATTTGCCCCTTCTGGCACTGGCATAAACATCGCCCCATGTCTTGCAGATACTGACTTAAATTCTCGCGAACTCATCTCTTAAGTCGTCTGCGCCACCGCCAAGTCTGTCTATCTCTCTCTGGGTGTTGCGCGGCTCTTCTTTCACCTCAGTGTGAAAATTTCTCATATCTGTGCGCAGCCCCCTCATCTCACCTATCAAAGCATCATACCACGGAGGAGGGACTGCTGAAGAGGAGCTCGCACCAGTCTTGGCACAAATGGTCTGCATTAGGCAAAGCGAGGAGCAAAGACAGAGTGGTGGAGGAGCATCATCACAGTCTAGCTAACTTGGGCTTGCTCCCAAGTGAGTTTAAGAAGTTCTTCATCGATGCTTTTTGATTACATTTGTCCGACTTCTTACTTCATCTCTGTAAACCCGCCGAGTCCTCGGAAAGCAATAGGCCAATATAGGGCGCTAGAGGTAGGGCCTATTGACTTCTCTCAGTATATAGTGTCATCCAACTCTCCCATGAGGGTGGCACCAATGTTTATAACTCTGCTGTCGGAAGGTAAAGCATAAACCATTTGCAGATCTGTAATATCTCGTCACGGTTCCCACCTCGAACAAATAAAGTGCTCGAAGGATAAGATTTATCAGAGCTGGCTCTGGCGCAATTGATTTGCCTTCTCTATGTTTAGTTCTTCTTCATCAACATCAATGTACATGAACCGTACCTCTTCAAGAGGAGGGTACTTGCCTCTCCAGAGGGCATCATCATAGCACACCTCATTCAAATCAGTGCCAGAGTCTGGAGTACCCAAGGCGTGATTCATCTCGGCCACTGTGATCCCTTTAATCTGACCATCAACTGAGTGATAATAGTTCGATTCGACTGTCCTCGGCAACTTGAGAGAGTAGCAAAGAACTCACAATTTCTTTCTACGCTCGGATCAATTTTTTGTTGGAGATCAATTACGCTAGACACGAGTGGTTTGAACATGGTATGCACCTCTGCCCTATTCATCTTGAGATCTCGCTCCATCAACACGATGGGCATCCCTAGGACCGGTCGTGGGAGCAGAGAAGCACATGTACAATTGTTTACGAAACTTGGTGTAGAACACTGAAATCCACGGGTATCCTCTCGCCTCGAGGGAACCACACGGCATAAGAGACGGACCTCCTCTTCCTCGAGTCTCCATAGATAGTTTCAGAACTCGATCATCCACGGGTCGTCCTCGTGACCATCGTCTCGATGACATTCTCATCAATCGGGTCCTCAAGATATGTCTCGTCGGCATCCTCTGCGGTGGCAAAGAAGAACCCGCCATCCGAGTCCAATGGAACCCTTGATCGATCGCCGCTTTGTAAATCTGCTCTAGACACTCTACTTGGGCGAGGAGGGCGGCACTGCTAGCCGTCTCATCGATGTAATCCGGATCGCCCTTATCGCCATTGCCACGCCGACCACCGAGGTCTGCCCGAGCCTTCCCGAATTTCTTCAAGGATTTCGACATGTTGAATCACTTCCTCGACAATGAAACCATTGACAGAACAACCTCACGCCTAAGCGCCAATCGACCAACGATCCAGCGACACGGTGCCAACCCACCACAGTCCAACCCTGAATACGAACGGAAAAACCTATTCAAAACCTAGAACTTCGGTAAACAACGAAATTTGGCGGGAAGAAAGGCGGAAGCGTTCACGAGCCCTAGAAGCGAAGGAGGAAGACGCTGCGGCGCGAGGAGATCGCCCCAAGGCCCTTCCAAGGGGAAAGGAGGAACTTCGGCGGAGACGAGGCGCCGAATGGGGCGTCCACTTCCAATCCACGCGAGGAATCGAAGAGGACGACGAGGGGAGGCCGACGGTGGTGGTGGAGATCGCCGGAGGTCGCCGGAGGGTCTTCCCCGGTGAGGAGAAGCAGGGCGGCGCCGGTTTGGGAGGAGAGGAGATCAAATGAGGAAAGAGGGAGGCGGAGAGGTAAGTTATAAGCAGTTCCGCGCGATTAGGTCCTGTCGGACGGCGTCCGACGGTTACCGGACGGCGTCCGACAGCAAGGGTGCAGCGCACAGGGAACCTCGTCGGACGGGGTCGCGGAGAGGCCAGACGGCGTCCGATAGGGGAGTTGCAGCGCGGATAACACTCTGTCGGACGGCGTCCGATGGCTACCGGACAGCGTCCGACAGGAGGTATGCGGTGCATGCAACACGCGATCGGACGGCGTCTGAGAGTGGCCGGACGGCGTCCGAAGAAGGCTGAAAACGCAGCTGCTGGCACTACTGACCAGAGGGCCCCACCAATGCGAGAGATATTATATAAAAATAATATTTTGAAGTGATGATGTCCATTTTTGCTCAAAATTCATACGAAGATTCAAATGTGAGCAATTTGAAGTGATTTTCTAAGATTTAATTTTGAAGGGATAAGATTATAAATGACAAGTGAAATCAAGTCAAATTCGAAAACCCAAATTTTGATCTTAGAGATCAACAAAATGTGCGAACCCAAATTTTGCCTTGATTTCTCATATGGGCATGAAAACCGAGCATAGGGGCATGAAAATGTGCGAACCCAAATTTTGCCTTGATGTCGGATGTCGATGTGCTTTGTACGGGAATGTTGGACCGGATTGTTGGCTATTTTCACCGCACTTTCATTATCGCATAGAAGTGGCACTTTTTCAAATTTTAGCCCAAAGTCACTAAGCATCCGAAGTCATGTACAAGAGTTGAGCACAACAACTCCCCGCCGCTACATATTCCGCTTCATGATAGATAGCGCCACGGAGTTTTGCTTTCTCAAGTCCATGACACGAGTGGCGTCTAGCAAGTGACAACCCCGAGGTGCTTTTATGATCAATTTTGCAACCGGCGTAATCCGAGTCGGAATAGCCAAGAAGCTCAACACGCCTCCCTTGGGGTACCAAAGACCTAGGCTAGTAGTGATTTTAGATATCTCAAAATGCGTTTACGGCAATAAGATGCACTTCTTTAGGGATGCTTGAAAGCGAGCACACATGCACACACTAAACATAATATCGGGTCGAGAAGCGGTAAGATAGAGAAGCGAACCGATCATGGAGCGATAAAGCTTTTGGTCCACGGGCTTTCCATCTTCGTTCAAATCAAGATGCCCATTAGTGGCCATTGGTGTTTTGATCGATTTGCAATCGTCCATTGAAAAACGCTTGAGAAGGTCCTTTGTATATTTCTCTTGACAAATGAAGGTCCCTTCTCGAAGTTGCTTGATTTGAAATCCAAGGAAGAAGGTGAGCTCTCCAATCATAGACATTTCAAATTCCTTGGACATCATCTCGCCAAAGTCCTTGCATTTAGATTTGTTAGTGCATCCAAAAATAATATCATCCACATATATTTGACAAATAAATAAGTCATTTTCAATTGGCTTTAAAAACAATGTGGAATCAATCGCACCGGTTTTAAATCCCTTTTCTAAGAGGAAGTCCCTAAGACGCTCATACCATGCTCTAGGAGCTTGCTTGAGACCGTCTAGCGCCTTAGTGAGCTTCTAGACATGGTATGGGTGTTTGAGGTTTTCAAAACCGGGCGGTTGCTCGACATAAACGAGTTCATCAATAAAACCATTTAGAAAAGCACTCTTAACATCCATTTGAAAGAGAGTTATTTTATAAAGAGAAGCGAATGCCAAGAGTAACCGAATAGCTTCAAGTCGAGCAACGGGGGCGTAGGTTTCTCCATAGTCAAGTCCTTCGATTTGTGTGAAACCTTGCGCCACCAATCTTGCTTTGTTTCGCACCACTTCACCGTTCTCATCTTGTTTGTTGCGGAAGACCCATTTGGTTCCAATGACATTGTGATCCTTCGGTCTTTCCACAAGCTCCCAAACTTTATTGCGGGTGAAGTTGTTCAATTCTTCATGCATGGCGTTCACCCAATCCGCATACGCCAATGCCTCATCAATGGTCCTAGGCTCAACAATAGACACAAAGGCGTGATGCTCACAATAATTAGCGGTATGAGAACGGGTTCTTACGCCTTGATTGAGATTGCCAATGACTTGATCTAGGGATGATCCTTGAGAGAGTGCGGTGTTGTTGGACGGGTACTTGTAGATCAACGTCTCCCTTGAGCTTGATCAACTTCAAAGTTCGTGATCTCCGCCCACCGCTTGATCTTGAGTTGTTGGAGAGGTGTCTTGAACTTGATCATCGATGGAGGTGGTGGGGTGAATACTTCATCTTTTGGTGCCTCCGATGAGGGTCGAATTTCCCCAACTCCATAGCATCATGCGGTGGCTCATCACCTACATTTCTTATAAAATCTTGCTCATTTTTGCGAGCCATTAGTTTCATCAAACTTGACATCATAGGCTTCCTCAACTAGCCTGGTAGAATTGTTAAAAACTTCAAAAGCTTTGAGCGAGAGGAGTACCCTAACATATTACCAACGCCACACCTCTTTGGAACTTACCCAAATGAGTCCTTTTCTTATAGATGTATACCTTCCAACCAAGACTCAAAATACGAGATGTTGGGCCTTCGCCCCACTAGTAATTCATATGAGGTCTTGTGAAGGAGTCGATTGGAGGTAGAGGCGGTTGATGGCATGGCACGCCCGTGTTGATGGCTTCCGCCCAAAAAGCATGCGGCGGTTGTACTCGCCAAGCATTGATCTTGCCATCTCTATCAAAGTACGGTTCTTCCTCTCCACCACTCCATTTTGTTGGGGAGTGTATGTCACGAGAATTCGTGCTTCACACCAAACTCATCACAAAATTCTTCAACATTTGTATTAGCAAACTCGGTGCCATTATCACTCCTCACCTTTTAATAAAAGAGTCAAATTCCTTTTGAGCTTTCAAAGCAAATCTTTTAAACACATCACCGCAAGAGATTTATTTGCAAGGAAAAACACCCAAGTGAAGCGAGAGAAATCATCGACAATCACATGACAATAAGAATTACCACCTATGCTCGCATAGGTGGTTGGGCCAAATAAATCCATATGCAAAAGTTCAAGTGGTCGGGATGTAGACATAAAAGTCTTAGTCGGATGAGAATTAGCCACTTGCTTGCCGGCTTGGCATGAGCTACATAATCGATTCTTCTCGAATTTGACATCCTTCACTCCAATAACCAAGTTATCTTTAAAAACCTTTTTCAAAGTGCCCATTCCAACATGTCCAAGACGTCTATGCCATAACCAACCAAGAGTGGTTTGAGAGATAAGACAAGTCTTGATTTGAGAAGTTTTACGGTTTGAAAAATCAACCAAATATAAGTTTTGAAACCAGGTGCCTTCAAATGCAACACTTTGATCCTTAGTGGAAACAACACGAACTCCGTTGATCGAAAAGAAGCAATCAAAACCCAAATCGCACACTTGAGCAACGGAGAGGAGATTAAAGTTGCAAGCTTCCACCAAGAGCACATTAGAGATGGATAGGTCATTAGATATTGCAATTTTACCTATACCCTTTACCTTTCGCTTGGAGTTATCCTCAAATGTGATCTTGTGTTCGGGGTCCTTCTCCTCCTCTAGTGAGGTGAACATACTTGAGCTAACGGTCATGTGTTGAGTGCAACCGCTATCGAATATCCAATGCCGCCCGCCTTTTAGTTCACCTACACACACAATTTCAAGCTTGGGTTTTAGGTACCCAAGACTTCATCTTGGGTCCTTTGGAGTTAGTCATCAAACATTTGGGCACCCAAATGGCTTTTACATTCTTCTTATTATTTGGTGCACCAACATACTTAGCATAAGTAGAGCCATTTTTCCTCATAAGCATGTAGCTAGCATCAAGCACTTGAGTTTTAGACATGAATTGAGATGTTTTAGCAAGAGGACAAGCAATGGCTTTATGTTTTTCATTTTTACATATGTGGCAACGGGTCCTCCCTTAACGAAAGTTAGCTTGGCTTATCCCCAACCACCCTTGGCAAATCCGGGATGAAATCCCAAACCATGCTTACCCAAGGTATACCTTTACTCCAAGCACCTTGTCAAGAGAGTTGTTCCTCACAAGCAATTTAGCCAAGCTAGAGTCTAGTTGCTCAATTCTATCCTTAAAAAGCAAATTTTCCTTAACTAGCTCATTAGCACATTTAGCAACACCACAAGTGCCAATTGAACAAGCATTTTCATTTGGAGAAGTAGCACTAGTGGGTGAAGATGAGCTAGCATTGGTGTGATCGTGGGTGACAAGGTAAAGGATGTGTCATGAGATAAGCTAAGTGAACCGTCTATAGTGTCAATCAAATCACAAGTCACACCAACATTGCATTTTTCAATTGAGCAATCAATCGGAGTTTCAACATCAACATTAGAACTAGCAAGTTTATTTTATAGAATTTCAACTTGCAAATTTAGAGCTTCATAATCATCTTCTAGAGTTTCATGCTTTTCTAACAAGTTCTCAAATTCATTTGCTAGCTCTTTATGCACCTTTACTAGCTTCTTTCTCTTAGACTTTTCTTTCTCTAGAGCATTATTCAAATCATCAATCAAAAGCTTAAGCTCACTTTTAGAGAGGTGCTCATGTGTTACCTTCTCCTCTAATGCCATAAGACACATGGGAGGTGAGGGGTTGTCGATGGCGACTCCGGATATCTTCGTGTTTTCATTATCGGAGGAGTCCGCCCAAGAACCTTCATCATCGGTGATCCATTCCCCAATCACCTCTTCTTGTATATTTGCGGTGAGGCAAAGCTTTTGCTTGGGAAGAGCCGGAGGAGCGTTTTCCTTGATCGCAAGTCCGGCTAGCCCATGAGCTCTAGTATCTTCTTCTTCGGAGGAGGATTGAGAGGACAATGAGCTTGAGCTATCTTCCTTCTTAGTCTTTTGACCGCAAGAGCTTTCTTCTTATCCTTTGATTTGTGATCACTCTTGCGGTAGTGACGATATTTCTTCTTGTCATCTTCCTCATCTTCCTCTTGATTCCTTGCCTTGTGCTTGTTCTTTTTACTTTTGGGCAATCCGCCAAGTGACCCTTCTCTCCACATTCATAGCAACGATCTCGAGATAGGTCTTCGCCTTGAAGAGGATGATCCGCCATGAAGCTCATCTTCTTGATCAACTTTCTTGACCGCTTGACAAGGAGTGCCAATTCTTCAATCTCCGAAATTGCATCATCCGAGTCATCATCTTCTTCTTCAATTTCAATCTTCTTCTTCTCACTTTTGGCTTTGGCGGGAAGAGCAATGGACTTCTTATTGAGCGGGGACTCTTCACTTTCAAGAAGTCGCATCTCATATGAGTTGAGTTGCCCGAGAAGCTTTGTCGGTGTCATTTTCTTGAGCTTTGATTTGGATGCTCGAATCAAGGTCACAAGTGGATTAAAGCTAAATGGCACAACATCAAGCATCTTCCGACAAATGTCAATGTCTTTCAAGACCTTCTTCTCCGAACATCCGGCAATTTCATTGACGATGGGGTTCAACCTAAGAAACATTTCATTAACACTTTCATTAGGGAGCATCTTGAATTGATCAAATCTTTTTCTAGCTCGAGATAGCTTCTCCTCAAGCATCTCGGCACTACCAACATGAATTTTCCTAAGATGCTTCCAAATATCATAAGCTTTAGTAAGATTACCAATGCTATCAAAAACTTTGAGGATACACTAGAGAGTAAAGCATTTCTAGTAATGGCATTAAAGCGTTTGTACTTAGCATGAACTTCATCAAGAGCAATTGTTCCAAGCAGAGGGTCCTGATAGCCGGCCTCACAAGCAACCCACACATCATAACTAAGTGCCTCTAAGTAACATTGCATCCTAATTCTCCAATAGTTGTAATTTGTTCCATCGAAAATAGGAGCTTTTCCAATTTCTATCCTAGGCCCCTCTTGAGCCATCTCCTAGCGGTTAAGCTAATACCGGAGAACCTAGATGCTCTGATACCACTTGAAAGAGGATCCTAAGGCCTAGAGGGGGGGTGAATAGGCAATTTTAATTTCTTTTTCAAGATTATTCTCAATTTGGCAACAAGTTAAGAATGACCCAATCCTAGTTGCAAGACAAGTAAGCGGAAGCTATAAATAAATCACAAAGCAACTATGACATGGCATTCAAAAGAACACAAGCAATGCGAGAGAGTAAATGCGAAATTAAATGAGAGAGTGACACGGTGTTTGTTTGATCAAGTTCGAGTCAAGAACTCCTACTCTCCGCTGAGGCTACCTTGCAAGACAAGGACTGCTCGCTCTCGAGCCTCATCACCACTCACTCCGGTAGTCGCTCCGCCACTCCCGCGAGGTGGACTCACACCAGACACCGACTCGAGAGTAACCACACGCCAAGGCCTACTCCCAAGCCCTCGCCTCCACGAAGGATATCTTCAAAAGTAACAAGTTCAAACGCCCGATCATGCCGGATCAAGGACTTCCATGAAGCTCGGTATTGGGGTTTGATGGATTGTGGCTTTGAATGATCTTGTGGGTGGAGGAATGGCTCTAGAACACCTAATTGATGAGCTATGAATGTGGTAGGCGAAGTGGAGCAGAAACCTCAAAGTAGCCACCACTAGATAGGTATTTATAGCCCCTAGAGCAAAACTAGCCGCTGCCCCTCGGAAGAGGACAAAAGACTAGCCGTTACACTCTCTACGGACGCCGTCCGACGGCTCGGACGCCGTCCGACAGAGCGCATCGCTCAGCAAAAAAGGTTTATCGACACTATCCGTCCCCACCGGACGCCGTCCGACAAGTAAGGTGTGCACAAAAGGGTGACCGGGACGCTACCCACCGCGCCAGACGCCGTCCGGCGGGAGAAACTCAGAATTTTGAGCTTCATCGACGCCGTCGGTAACTACCGGACGCCGTCCCGAAGGAGCGCAGAAGGACCGGACGGCCACCTGCACGCCGTCCACCGTAAAGTGCTCGGATTATAACTCGACGGACGCCGTCTGATAACGACCGGACGCCATCCGGACAGAGAGTACTGTTTTGGTGTTTGGTTGGTGACGCCCGTCGCTTTTCCAGACGCCGTCCGACAGAGAGAAAATATTCGAGCTAAAATTTGTGGGGAATTTAGGTGGGTTTCTCTCTAGAAATCTCACAAGGATATATTTGGGTATTTATAGATGCAAAGGGACTACGGAAATCGAAGTTTTTAAGAATTCGCAAAGATCCCAGATAGTCCGAGATATTCAACCCCTTTTGAACCGACGAAAAACAGGAAATAAACCTAACTACTTTAATCTATACGTGACCTCTTCTCTCGCCTTGGTCACGACTTTGAAATCTTGGAGCAGCTCAGAAATTTACGCCGTCAATTAGGGTTTGCAAAAGCGCCGAGTCTTCGCTAGGGTTCCGAGAAGTCCAAAACCCCTAGCCCTTTATATTGATTAGTTTTATCATCAATGCCACTAATAAAAATTAGGGCTCAACGATGCTCACAGTAATATTATAGTCTCTAAACCCAAAAATACAATTTGGTGCGGTAAGTTCGCAAGAGGGTAATTAGGGTTTCTCGTCAACCCAAAATGACGTATGTATATAAGTGTATATATATATTAGAAAAATTCACCTACGCTAGGGTTAAAGTTTAATGGGGTTAACAAAGTAGTAAAGTTTCTAGATAAAGATTTGATTCTAGGTTTTTAAACATTATTTAAAAATATTACTTGTTCAGCACCCTAACAGATTATTTTAAGTGAAATGCAAGCAATTTGTTGGTGTCTAGAGATAAATATCCCTTGAACATAAATATAATTACACATATGTATTTAAGTGGAAATGTTATTTTGAAATATTCTCACATTTATAGAGACACTTTCTAATAACCTATTTTCTAATGCTTATTTGGGGTCTGAGCCATTAATTAATAAACAGCAATTACCCTAAATTCAACTTAATCATTTCAATATAAGAAACTACTAATTTTCAATGTACAGTGCACAATTTTCCTATACAGTGAAGGCTTTTCATATTTTTATAAAATCAAATATCATCTCTAGTATTTATCTAAATTTTTCTAGAATTTTTGGGAGTGATTAGCTATTTTTAATAATTCAGAACCTATATTTGGTAATTAAACTAATCGGAAATCCGCTGGAAAAGAATTAATTGCCCTCGGACCGAACCAACTTGCGGCCGGCCCATCCGACGAATTTGGCCCACGGCCCGCATGCTGATGCCATTGGCGGAAGCTTATCTGCCGGCGTATTCTTTGGACGCCATCGATCGAGCGACGCGCCTTGCTCCAAGAGCGCGTCCACTTAACCTGCCAAGTGGGACCGAAGGCCCACGTGTCAGCGACCCAACGCCGAGGCTTGAGCCAGCGAGCGAAGGGGTATCCTGACCGACGGGGCACGGGTGTCATCGACTCCTACGCTCTCTCTCTGCACGAATCTCCGCGACAGATCCAACGGCCCTCGGTCATCTTCTTCCTCTGGCCGGCGACGTGGCCCGGAGGCGACGGCGAACGACTCGGCGGCGCTATGGCCCATCTCCGGCCAAGTGCGTTAGCGCGTTGGCATCCACGGCCTCCTACGGTTCCAATGACTCTCGCGCCGAGGCCGGAGGCGGCCGGACGCGCGGCGGGCGCGGCGGCAGAATCAAGATTCGCCGAAAACCCGAGCCGCGACAATCGACTTACAAGCTATGGGCATGGGACGGGAGGCTAGAGGGTTCGGGGTGCTCACCACGGCTTGCGTCGAGGATTTAACAGGCTCGAGAGGCAGTGGCGAGTAGCCCGACGGTGACCAAACAGGCGTCAAGGCACGGCTCCACCGGGCGGCTCCACTGAAATTGGGTGAGGGGAAATGTTAGGGGTGTGCAAAGGACGCTTCGGGCGAGAGGAATTGGTCCGGGGCACACTTGAGCGGCGGGATAGCTCTCCGCGGCGGCGCGGGAAAAATTAGGGAAAATGGGGGAAGAAGGGGCCAGTAGGGTCTCGGCTCGGTTTTAGGGCGGGGCTGAGCGACCGGTTGGGCCCACGAGCGCCACGGAACGATAATGGCGATGCGACGGGAGCTGGCCACGCGCGGCAGGCTTGGTGGTACGGCGCGGCGGGGCAGGGCACGGTGCCCGGCTAGGGAGGGGCGTAGCCTTTTGACAAATCGAGCCGAGTGACGAAGGGAGATACGCGCGTGCGATTTGTTTTGACGGACCGACGCACACCGGAGTTTGCCTGGTGGTCCGAAGCGGCGGACCGGTCCTCCGGCGAGGCGCATGGCGGCGACACCGAGGCCGGCCAACCGGGGGTCGACACGGCGGGCACGCGTGCGGGGAGGCGAGCTCAACCACGACAGGACGGCGACTTGCACCCAGTACAGCGGCAGAGCACGCGGAGGGGCAGAGAGAGGGAGAGAGGGAGAGAGAGAGAGAGAGAGAGGGGGTGCCACAGTGGCTGACAGTGGGACCCACACGCCAGGGGATCCAAAATTTCAAGCAAATTTGAATTGGCGCAAAATTTTTAAAATATCCCCAAATTGGGGTGTTACACTTACTCTGTAATTAACCAGCCCAACACTCGGCTTTACAAGGGTTACAGAAGGCGCGCGCGCGCATACACACATATTCAAAAAACCCCATCGATCCTATCTAACGGGCCTATTATCCTATGACTTCATAGCTTATTTTCCACTCCTACAAGTACCTGCCTTTAACCCGAGCCGAATATCTTGAGCTACCTCAAATCCATCTCTAGGACGTTTGTGTGAACTCGGTTTGAGATCAATTGTCTCCCAGGCATCACTACTGCGGATCGGGGCTTCCAAAGCAGCCCATCACAAACGGTTCGCTTTAAGCCGCTTGCGACCCGATCGCCACAAGCGGTTTGTGGCCAACGGTGTGTCGGGGACAAAATCACGGCCCATTGCCATGTCCCACTCCCTGACGGCCCAATCAAACAGCCTACTAGGGCCCAGCTCCCTGGAAGGTTCTATCAGGCCCATGTGCATCCTGCCTAACAGCTTCCTGGTCGGCACGGTGCGTAACGGCATAGGATTCGTGTTTGAGTCCGACTCGAATAAGAGTTCTGCATGGCTACGTGAAGACCCGGACGTGGTTTCCCGGATTGGAATAGGAGTCGTGATCCCCAAGACTAGGAGTATGCCTTATCTGCCTCGGGATATATTTGCACGTTGAGTTCGTTATTTATCTCGTAGTTAGCCCGGCCCGATATTCCCTCGGTAGGTCAGTTTGCTCTGCACTATAAAAACAAAGCCCCTACGGCGTTAGGGGGCATCCCAATATCGGATATCTGACTTCAAATTTACGTCTTAGCATCTGGCTTAGAGCTTGACACCATAATCTCGCCGAGACTTGTTCGTCTCGCCGAGCCACCTCTTGTAATCATCTCGATATATAAGAAAGGCTGGACGTAGGGCTATTATCTCTCCTGAGAGGCCCGAACCAGGATAAAAACCCCTGTCTCCTGTTCGTTGCTATTCGTGGTTGTTCGGCGTGTCTCCTATCTCACTTCTAAAGAACCTTAGCGACTTGGGATCGTTATCTCAACCGTCGACAGTTGGCGCCGTCCGTGGGGAATAGCGGATCGAGCATGTCGAACTCTATTAGCGACCAGGAGATTCTCCCTGAGGACTACGACTCAGAAGGGCAGGATGTCTCTTCCCCTGCCAGATCGGATCGATCCCTTCTATCTTGATCGTCTTCCAGATCTGGTTCCCAGCCCCGCGCTCGGGGACTGGATCTCCTCGCGCTGGGCAGCTCTTCGCCCGGAGCGCGCGTCTGGTCCCCGCGACGAGCTCCGTGCTCGGGGGCTGGATCTCTTCGCGCCGGGCAGCTCTTCGCCCGGAGCGCGCATCTGGTCCTCGCGACGAGCTCCATGCTCGGGGACTGGATCAAAACTCCTTCCGGATCCCGGGGGCTGTTCGCCTGGCAGTGGATGACGGGAGAGAGCTGACCAGCACTTGGATCATCGACCAGTTTCGTAAGTTCCTCGTGTAGGTCTTTCGCTTCCTAGCTTCACGCTTTTTCTCAAATTTCACGCCTTAGTTCGTCCAAGTCTCTCGGGCTGCCATGTAAAGTTCAACCCATTGAACGGTGAATGTTCGCGGCCCCATGCGGCCCTTCTCACCACTCGTCTTCTCAGACTACCTTACTCTCGGGTAACACATGATGGCTGCCCGGTCTTGCGAACTCTTGGCTCCGCAATCTTAAGGTTTTCCCTGCCCGTATCTAGCTTCAAGAAGTTTCTAAACTCAGAGTTACGTAACACGGTATCCAGCCTTGCGGCTAAGCCTGCTCTCGTAAGCCCTCCGTGGCAGAGGCACTTACCGCTCACTGCACAACCACTTGGCAAAGGCTGCTCTCGTAAGCCCTCATGGCGAGGCACTTTCCTTGTTCGGTTACCTTCGAATCGCCTAACTTACGTTAACGAGGTTCTCGAACGAAGTCGATCAGATACGGGTGTCGCTCTAACTCTCACGCGACGTGCTTGAAGTCGCAAGTTCAGGTCTTCATGCATCGTCCGCATCGGGGCTAGGGCGCTCTTTCTCTTGTGCACTGCTCAAGTTCGCAAACTCAGTCCTCGGCGGTACCGCACAAATTGGGAGTTAGGCTAAGCGTTCTACCGGTTTTCTTAAAACTTTCTAGCGTTGTTCACCTTGCTCTTGGTTTCCTATTCGCCCTTGTCTTTTGCTGCTCTTTTTGCAGAAAAGTCGCTCGTCGACTCTCGCTCGATTCAAGTGCTGCTCGGCGATCTTGAGTCGCTCGCCAGCTCCTCGGAGGATCGTCTCTCCTCGGTCAGTTGGGACTCGAGCTGAATCTCGGCAACCCCGGTACGTTTTCAGTTTTCCAGTTCCTTTCCTTAGCATTGGTTTTCCAAAACCTCGTTGGTCTTTCACTCCCGTGGCGCTCCCGCGTCTGAGCATGTTTTTATCCGCAACGACCTGCACAGCTCGGTTAACGAAGGTGCACCACCGATGGAGTTACGCCACCGTAAGTCGATTCTCATCGCGAACGGGCATGCCCACCGTAGCCGATTCTCATCGCAACGGGCACTCTGGCGCTGGTTCCGCACCGCCGAGGCGACACCAACGCCTGCGTGAGTCCATGTCCGGATAAGATTTCGCCTCGACGTCTTGCTGCGGCTAAGGTCCGGATCGCCTTCCCCGGTCGGCGGTCTTAGCTACGCTGGGGTTGCACTGCCCGCACACGTCTTTTTATCCATGCTACGCCCTTCCTTGCACGGTAATCCGGAGCAATGCACCACCCTGTGAGTTACGCCCACCGTAGTCGATTCTCATCGCGACGGGCACTCTGGCGGTGGTTCCGCATTCACCGAGGTGACACTAACGCTATCGGGGACGTACACGGAAAAAATTATGTCTTGTGCGGGTAGGTCGTCTTTTGCGTGTTTTCCAAAACTCGCTTTGCTCTTCTTAGAGCCTGTTCTTGCTCTCTTTTTTCCCTTGCTGGCCCGTTTCTTGTTTGTCTTCTGCAGGAAGTACTGGAGCGGGGAACATCAGACTCCGGTGATGGTCACGGCGAGGTTCTAGGCTTCCCCACCAAAACCGATGTCTGCATCCCTCTCTTCCTAGGTACGCTCCGCGCGTGGCCGGGGACTGATTCATTCCACCCGCGTATGATTTCTCGCCATTGCCCGGCACTAACCTTCACAGTTCGGCTAAGTCAAGGTATTGCGCCACCAACGGAGTCCTGCCCACCGTAAGCCGATTCTCATCGCAACAGGCATGCCCACCGTAAGCCGATTCTCATCGCAACGGGCACTCCAAGCGTCGGTTCTGCACTTGCCAAGACAACGCTAACACTGCGTAAGGAATACGTCATGGGTAAAGCGTTGATCTCACACGTTCTCTTGCAGCTCTGACTGCAACGGGTTGTGATTCACCTCGCACTGGACAGCTCTTCGCCCGGAGCGGGCATCTGGTCCCCACGACGAGCTCCGTGCTCGGGGGCTGGATCACCTCGCACCGGGTAGCTCTTCGCCCGGAGCGCGGGCTCCTACCGGGTACGTCTTCGCCTGGTTGCACTTTCTGGTTCCTTTAATGAGCTCCGTGCTCGGGGACTGGATCGCTTTACCTGGTTCCTTTGGCGAGCTCTATTCTAGGGACTAGGTCACCTTCCCCTCGTATGCATTGTCTGCTCCTAGCACACGATCTACGTCTGGGGGCATATCACCTTCGCTCCTGAGCACGCCATTTGCTCGAGAGTGCAATCTCTATTTACCGAGAGGTGGTTTCTCTATTTCCGTTCATGCTTTCCTAGGCATCTGAATGCCTGGATGCAGCGGCACGAGTCCGTCTCGCGACTTGCAATGTTTATTCTCCCGGAAGATCTGATCTTACCGGATGCGGTGGTACGCTCTTCACTACCAAGAATCCAATCCCTCCTTGATGACGTTCAGCTTCAAGGAGATGATTCACCTCACTTCTTCCGATTTCTGTATCGAGGGCTGGGTACGCTGCTCGGACAGATGTCGTTCCCTGTTCGACGCAACAGAGTTGCTCGGCGCCAGGCGGGTTTGTTCGGTCCCAAACAAGTCTTGTTCGGTTGAACCATAACCTGTTCTGTCGCCTGTTGCACGTTTTTGTAGCAGGAAAAATACCCTCTTCGTGACTTAGAGTCTCAAGAGGAAGACCCCACTTAAGTCTCGGGGGCTAGCTGTCGGGGACAAAATCACGGCCCATTGTCATGGCCCACTCCCTGACGGCCCAATCAAACAGCCTACTAGGGCCCAGCTCCCTGGAAGGTTCTATCAGGCCCATGTGCATCCTGCCGAACAGCTTCCTGGTCGGCACGGTGCGTAACGACCTAGGATTCGTGTTTGAGTCCGACTCGAATAAGAGTTCTGCACGGCTACGTGAAGACCCGGACGTGGTTTCCCGGATTGGAATAGGAGTCGTGATCCCCAAGACTAGGAGTATGCCTTATCTGCCTCGGGATATATTTGGCACGTTGAGTTCGTTACGATCTCGTAGTTAGCCCGGCCCGATATTCCCTCGGTAGGTCGGTTTGCTCTGCACTATATAAACAAAGCCCCTACGGCGTTAGGGGGCATCCCAATATCGGATATCTGACTTCGAATTTACGTCTTAGCATCTGGCTTAGAGCTTGACACCATAATCTCGCCGAGACTTGTTCGTCTCGCCGAGCCACCTCTTGTAATCATCTCGATATATAAGAAAGGCTGGACGTAGGGCTATTATCTCTCCTGAGAGGCCCGAACCAGGATAAAAACCCCTGTCTCTTGTTCATTGCTGTTCGTGGTTGTTCGGCGTGTCTCCTATCTCACTTCTAAAGAACCTTAGCGACTTGGGATCATTATCTCAACGTCGACAGGGTGGGAGGGTGGTGGGAAAGAGCATATGCAAGCGGTTCCAAGTAAGGACCGCTTGCAGAGACTGACCTCTGTAAGCGGTTCGTACGTGATAGGAACCGCTTCCAGAGGGAAATCTCTGCAAGCGGTTTGTACTTTGAACCGCTTGCATATGCCCTTTCCCTTCCCGTCCAGGGCATTTAAGCCCTTCTTCCTCCCCGGCAGCAGACAAGAGTACCGACGGGCCGAGCTTTTCACATTGTGAGAGTGTCGCCAAAATTTTTAATTGAGGCTAATAGCTCCAAATTAAGGTTTCCAAGGTAAGTAAACATAGTCCCAACATCTTTTCATGTAGATGTTGCTTTTTTTGCATTGGATGTGGAGAAATATTGAATTGATCTCTTGTTTGAATTGAAGGGTGTTTGTTTTGCTAGCTCTCTCTCTATAGATAATTTGAAGCAAGATGTTGATCTATTGGG
Source organism: Raddia guianensis (assembly GCA_036346415.1). Classification (NCBI taxonomy): domain Eukaryota; kingdom Viridiplantae; phylum Streptophyta; class Magnoliopsida; order Poales; family Poaceae; genus Raddia; species Raddia guianensis. Next base: position 32,915,116 of record CM070544.1, read on the forward strand.
GTGGTTTAAGTCCCATATTAGTTTTGTATCCTTCTTTTGATGATGTATAAGATGTTGAAATAAGTTAGTAGGGGTGATTATTTGTTTTAGAGAGCTAGATCTAGCTTGGTGCCTTAGTTTAATTTGCCGGAAGATGTCTATTTTGCTAGCTCTCCCCTCTAGATCTTTTGAGGCAATGTGGCGATCTATTGGATGGTTTTAGTTTCAAATTAGTTTAAAATAGTAGGTAGGGTGATTATTTTATTTGCTATAGAGCTAAATAGATCTAGGTTTTTGCTAGGTTGGGAATAAATTATTTTTGTGTATGAAATGTAATTAAAAAAATTAGAGGGGTACACAATAAAAATTACATATGTTTATAATTTAGGCAAAGTATAGAAAATAGTTTTAAAAAGTTTTTAATTTGTGAGATTTAGTTGGTTTAGCTTTAAAAATGTAGAAAGTTTAGAGGTAATTAAAAAATAGAGTAAATTACACTTTTGCCCCCCGGAAGTTAAACGAAAATCTCACTTAGCCCCCAAAACTTTGTTTTGTGTCATGTGGCCCCTAGAAGTTGTTTCCGTATGCCACAAAGCCCCAGAAAGTTAGATTTTGTTGCACCACAACCCCCGGAAGTTGGCTTTGGGTGCTGAAAAAATTAGCCTGCGTGACACACGGAAACAACTTCTAGGCGCCGCAGCGGACAAAACAAAGTTTAAGGGGCTAAGTGAGATTTGCTACCAACTTTAAGTGACAACAGTGTAATTTACTCTAAAAAATACAACAATTAGTTATTCCGAGTTAAATATTTCAATTTGAAAAATCAAAAATATAATAAGTGTTCTTATTAATTTAATTGGTACAAATGAACCGGCAATGGATGTATGTGCATCGTCGGTCAAGAGAGTTCATCGATGGCGTGAATACTTTTCTCGATGTCGTCTTTCAAGATTTGCCTCCAGGAAGCTTTATACGGTGTTTGTGCGTAGATTGCAGGAACGAGAAAGAGCACTCAATGCGAGGACGGATCCAGGGCCACTTGTTGATGAGAGGTTTCATGCCGAACTATACATGTTGGACTCACCACGGCGAAGTAGAGCATACCGGCATAGAAGACGAAGAAGAAGCCGATGAAGAGGAAGTGACATATGATGGTATGCCGGACGCGACGACATACGAGGACGTCGAAGATACACAAGACGATCAGTTTGGTGTGGATGATGACCTAGACCAGATGTTGCGTGACGCAGAGGGAGATATCACAGAGGACAAACAATATAGGAAGTATCAGGGTTTGTTGAAGGACCAGAGAACTCTTTTGTATTCAAATTGTGGTCAGGGGCACAAAAAGCTACGCACTCCACTGGAGCTCATGCAATGGAAGGCCGTGAATGGTGTGTCAGATAAGGGTTTCGATGAGTTGCTGTCGCTCATAAAGAAGTTGCTCCCGGAAGATAATACCCTGGCAGAATCCATGTATCAATCCAAACTGGTCCTGTGTCCCTTAGGATTGAAAGTACGGAAGATACATGCATGTCGCAACGACTGTGTCCTATATCGCAATGAATATGCCGACTTGGATGCCTGTCCAGTGTGCAAGGAACCCCGTATAAGACGAAGCGTGATGATCCAGGTGAAGTAGATGGGGTGCGTGTGAAGAAGAGAGCACCAGCAAAAGTGTTGTGATATTTTTCTCTGATTCCAAGGCTGGACCGTATGTTTGCAACAAAGCGCATGCGAAGATGATGCATTGGTACGAAGAAGAGCGTAAGATCGATGGAATGCTTAGGCATCCGGCAGATGGCTCACAGTGGAGGATGGTCCATCGGAAGTACAAGGACTTCGCAGACGAGGTCAGAAACATAAGGTTCGGTTTGAGTACCTATGGATGAATCCTTTCGGAGACATGAGCAGCAGCCATAGCACCTGGCATGTCACATTATGTGTGTATAATATTCCTCCATGGTTGTGCATGAAAATAAAGTACATAATGATGTCGTTGTTGATCCAAGGCCGAAAGCAACCCGAAAATGATATCGATGTCTACCTGAAACCTTTGGTTAAAGATCTTCAAACGTTATGCAACGGTGTAAAGGTCTGGGATGAATACAAATGGGAGTATTTCAACCTGCGTTCAATGTTATTTGTAGCAATCAACGATTGGCCGGCGCTTGGTAACCTGTCCGACCTAACTGGCAAAGGTTTCAAACCGTGCGTGCAGTGCTTGGGGCAAACCAATGGCACGTACATGAAAGGCTCTCGAAATATGGTGTACATGGGGCATCGCCGGTTTCTTGTTCGGAGCCACGCGTTTCGGAAGAAACGCAGGTAATTTAACGGAGAGGAAGAACATCGTGCCTAGCCGAGGCATCGCAGTGGCAAGCAGGTGTTTGCTATGGTTAAGGATCTGAAGGTAGTATTTGAAAAGGGTCCGGGAAGCAAATCTGTGCCGAATGATGAGGATGGCCATGCACCCATATGGAAGAAGTCAATATTTTTGGACTTGCCTTACTGGGAAGATTTGGATGTTCGCCACTCTCTGGACTTCATGTGCATCACCAATAACGTATGTGTGAGCTTTCTAAGCTATATAGATATGTACGGGAAATCGAAAGATACAGTGAGTGCTCGGAACGACCTTGAAGTCCTGGGTATCAGGAAGGACCTACACCCTGAAAAAGAGGTACGGAACAACTGTACCTACGGCCAGCGAGTTATACTCTAAGTAAAGAAGAGAAAATAAGCGTGATAGAGTGTCTTAGCAGTGTGAAGGTCCCTTCCGGATACTCGTTGAATATAAAGAGATTCGTAAATATGAAAGAGAATAAAATTGTACACCTAAAATCCTATGACTGTTTTGTGTTGATGACACAGTTGTTCCCGATGGTTTGAGAGGTGTACTGCCCGAGTGGGTTCGGGGGACAATCACAAAGCTGTGTTCGTTTTTCAACGCCGTTTCCCAGAAGGTCATCGATCCAAATAAACTGAGTGAGCTGCAGGCTGACGTGGTACAAAGTGTGGTTAGCCTGAAGATGATCTTTCCTCCTGCCTTTTTTGATATCATGGTTCATCTCACTGTTCATCTAAGTAAAGAGATAAGTATTCTTTAGCCCGTTTATTTCCACAGCATGTTCCCTTTCGAGAGGTACATGAGCGTACTAAAGAAGTATGTACGTAACCGTTCTCGCCCGGAAGCATGCATTGCCGAGGGTTATGTGATAGAGGAGGTGGTCGAGTTCTGTGTGTACTACATTGATGATCTAGACCACATCAGCGTCCCGATATCACGCCATGAGGGCAGGCTACGGGGTAAAGGGACACTTGGAAGAAAAGTAGTTGCAAGCAACGATCTTCAGACATTTAAGCAAGCACATTTCACTGTGTTGAAGCAATCGGCAGTGGCCGCCCCGTATGTCCTCCAACACAAGAATGCTCTGCGTCGTCAGTTCCCAGAGAAGAATGATACGTGGATAACACTGAGGCACATGGATTCTTTCGGAGCATGGTTACAAAACCATATCCTCAAGAGCAAGTCCAACAATGAACAATTGCGACGCCTGGCTCGGGGACCATCCGCTGAAATTGTGAGATGGCAGGGGTACGAGATAAATGGTTACACATTCTACACGAGATCACAAGATAACAATAGTACAAAGCAGAACAGTGGTGTCCGTATAGAAGCCGCCGACAACAGAGGCAGGGTGGACACATATTATGGATTCATAGAAGAGATATGGGAGCTCGACTATGGGTCTTTGAAGGTCCCATTGTTTAAGTGCCAATAGGTAAAACTAAACGCAGACGGCGTGAATGTCGACAAATACGGCATGACTACGATTGACCTCCAAGAAGTCGGCTACTTGAGAGAACCATTTGTTCTCGTGAACGAGGTGAGACAAGTGTTCTACGTATTGGACATGTCAAGCAAACCAAAGAAGAATCAAAATAAAGACAAGAAGAAGGAACCGCCAAAGCGACACGTGGTTCTCCATGGCAAACGAAGGATTATCGGAGTAGAGGACGTTACTGATGAGGAAGAGTATGATCAGTTCGATGAGATCCCTCCATTTGCAGTAGATGTTGACATAAGCATCTGGATGACACAGGCATGGATACTCCGCACATACGCCGCGATCACGATGAAGGAAGATTTGTAAAGACAAAAAATGTAAATGATTAGAATGACCTTTATTATGTGGTCGTATTAACTATATTATGTCGTCTGTATGAACTATGTTATCATGTAATAGCATTTTAAAGAATTTATAAGGTGGAAGCAATATTTGGTGTAATGCCAAAAAAATGGGCTAAGTAATAACATTTTTTAGAATTTATAAGATGGAAGCAATATTTACAAATGAATGTAATGCCAAAAAAGATTTTTTAGTATTTTTCGAAAAAATGGGCTAAGTACATATTTAGAAATGAAAGTAATGCCAAAAAAGAATTTTTAGTATTTTTGAAAAGAATAATGGGCTAAGTACATATTTAGAAATGAAAGTAATGCCAAATAAGATTTTTTAGTATTTTTAAAAAGAATAATGGGCTAAGTACATATTTAGAAATGAAAGTAATGCCAAATAAGATTTTTTAGTATTTGGGAAAAAATAATGGGCTGAGTACATATTTAGAAATGAAAGTAATGCCAAAAAAGTTTTTTTACTATTTTTGAAAAGAATAATTGGCTAAAAGTACATATTTAGAAATGAAAGTAATGCCAAATATGATTTTTTAGTATTTTAAAAAAGAATAATGGGCTAAGTACATATTTAGAAATGAAAGTAATGCCAAATAAGATTTTTTAGTATTTCTAAAAAGAATAATGGGCTAAGTACATATTTAGAAATGAAAGTAATGCCAAAAAAGATTTTTTAGTATTTTTGAAAAGAATAATGGGCTAAGTATATATTTAGAATAATGGGCACGTGTGCCACTTCTACTCGCGGTTGGTAGAACGAACTGCTTCTAGAGAGCATCTCCCCCTACATGCCATCTGAAAAGGGCCTCTACAAGCGGTTCCTATTAAGAACCGCTTGCAGAATCCCTCTCCACAAGCGGTTTAAAGTACGAACCGCTTGTACAAGTCTTTTTCTAAGCGGTTGGTAATACAAACAGCTTCTAGAGAGGTGTATTACATAATCCCTCTTCCCCGCCCTTTGCATCCAAAATTTTCTAAGTCCCAAAGCCATCGCCGCCGTCCTCCTCGACGACGTCGCCTACACCGCCACCATGCCGTCCTCGCCACCGCGCTGTCGTCCTCGACGCCGTCGCCTACACCTCCGCGCCGCCTCGACGATGCTCCTTGCAGCGCACCCTCCACCATCACAGAACGCTGCCGCCAGATGTGGACATCGCCACGCCGCCGACGACACACACGCCACTGGAGGGCCGAGGTTTGTAGCCCCCTTGCTCCCTCCCCCTCTCTGCTCTGTGATGCCCACATGCTCACATTTCCCCGGAGGGCCGAGATTTGCAGCCCCTTGCTTCCTCCTCCTCTCTGCTTTGTGATGCCCACATGCTGTTCGACGAAATGTCACTAAGTCTCTGTGAATGTGATGCTTGCTCCATGCCCTTGCTCCCTCCTCCTCCATGCACTGTGATGCTTGCTCCATGCCCTTGCTCCCTCCTCCTCCATGCTTTGTGATGTTTGCTTTGCTCTCTGATCTGATGTTCACTGAGGTGATGCTGTTGCTCTATGTGGTTTTGCTCTATGTGCTCTTGCTCTATGTGTTGATGCTCTATGTGCTCATGCTCATGCTGTTGCTCTGCTCTGATCTGATGCTCTATGATGCACAACCCATATAGTTAACTATGTGCTGGATGGCTAACTAACTTTAGCAACCCATATAGTTTTATGTGCTCTATGTGCTCATCTATGTGCTCTATGAAGCAATCTGAGAGCAAATATTTAAAATTTCATATAGTTATGTCACTTGATTCCATCTTGAAGCAATCTGAGAGCAAATGTGCAATTAACCAAATTAATTGCATATAGTTTTGTCACTTGATCCCATTTTGAAGCAATCTGAGAGCAAATGTTTAAAATTTCATATAGTTTTGTCACATGATTCTATTTTGAAGCAATCTGAGAGCAAATGTTTAAAATTCCATATAGTTCTGTCACTTGATTCCATTTTGAAGCAATCAGAGAGCAAATGTGCAATTAACCAAATTTTATGTATAGCAATTAACCAAATGTTGTATTCAAATGTTGTATTCAATAGCACCAAATGTTGTATTCAAAAGATGTACTGAAAATTTTGTATTAATATAAAGAGACGTATATGTTGTCTTCAAATGTGGATGAATGCATTAAATGTGACCTCCTTAATTTCGATGCGGGACATGATTTTCTACTAAACGAAATCGCGATGGGCACCCTCATAAGCTACGTTGAGGCTAACCCGGTAAATCCAATCGGTGATCAGGCCGCCCCGGCTCAAGCCGGTTATCAGGCCATCCCGGCTCAAGCCGGTGATCATGCTGTGCATGCTCAAGCCGATGATCCAACCGGCCAGGCTGAAGGCGGTGATCAGGCCATCCAGGCTGAAGCCGATGAAACTAATGTCGACGGCTGTGAGGTATATATAGCCTGGACACTAAAATAACCGTTTCTTATCATGTTTCTTCATAGCAATAAACCTCTGACACATGTTCCTGTTCTTTTTTCAAGCCAGAAACATCCAACAGCTAATCCAAGCAAATACGAGGGCCTAATAAAAAGCCGTCGACAAAGTACGTGATTACTCAAATTTCAACCACTGGGAAGCCCGAAGCCTCTCTGTCTACACTTGCCCCCTTCAACAACGCCTGCGGAGTCATTGTGAGGGATCATGTCACTATTCGCATCAAGACATGGCCCAAGATTCCTACGGCTACGAAAGACCTGCTCTAGAAGGATATAAAGAAAAACTTCATGATTCCGACGACTTACGAAAACAAGTGCAAGAAATTTACTCTGAGCAAGATGGCATTGTGCTTTCAGTCGTGAAAGAGCGAGCTCAGTAAAAAGAACGTGGAGACAGGAACAACCCCAGACTTCAATAAGTATCCGAAGCTAGCGGATCACTAGCAAGCATTCGAGGAGTACAAGCTGTCGGCTGAAGGCAAGGCCACGAGTGAGCAGAATAAGGCCAATGCATAGAAGAAAAAATACCACCATCATCTCGGGTCCGATGGTTACATCAAGGCTATGCCAAAATGGGAGAAGCAGGAAGATGAGCTTAGCAAAAAGGGTATAGTACCAGAAACAGAAGACTGTGAAAGAGGATCCTAAGGCCTAGAGGGGGGTGAATAGGCAATTTTAAATTCTTTTGATTATTCTCAATTAAGCATCATATTAATGATCACCCAATCCTAGTTGCGATTGACAAGTAAGCGGAAGCAACAAGCAATTACGAGGCAACTAAGACATGGCATACAAATTTACACGAGCAATGCAATAAGAGTAAGTGCGGGAAATAAATGAGAGAGTGACACGGTGTTTGTTTGACCAAAGTTCGGAGCCGCAACTCCTACACTCCGTTGAGGCTACCCCTTGCGCACAAGGACCGGCTCGCTCTCGGGCCTAGCGCCTCACTTACTCCCGGTAGTCGTTCGCCACTCCGCGAGGTGGACTCACACCCGACACCGACTCGAGAGTAGCCACACGCCAAGGCCTACTCCCAAGTCCTCGCCTCCACGAAGGATGTCTTCAAAAGTAACAAGCCCGAAACGCCCCGATCATGCCGGATCGAAGGACTTCCATGAAGCTCGGTGTTGGGGTTTAATGATTTTGACTTTGGATGCTTTGTGGGTGGAGGAATGGCTCTAGAACACCTAATTGATGAGCTATGAATGTGGTAGGTGAAGTGGAGCAGTAAACCTCAAAATGGCCAGCCACTAGGTAGGTATTTATAGCCCCTAGAGCAAAACTAGCCGTTGCCCCTCGGAAGAGGACAAAAAGACTAGCCGTTAGCCTCTACCGGACGCCGTCCGACGGGCACCGGACGCCGTCCGACAGCGGCAACTGCTCACTGAAAATAGCTTATCGGACGCCGTCCGGTCAGGACCGGACGCCGTCCGACAGAGGGAGTGCGCTGGAAATTGGCTAACCGGACGGCCCCCCAGACGCCGTCCGACCAGAAAGGGCCTCGGTTTTTAACCTGACCGGACGCCGTCCGGTAACGACTGGACGCCGTCCGACAGTGACGATGCAAAGGACCGGACGCCCCTCAGACGCCGTCCGACAGCGAGAAAGACCCAGATCTGAACCTTACCGAACGCCGTCCGGTGATTACCGAACGCCATCCGACAGAATGGATTTTCGCTAAAAGGTGAGGGGAAATTTAGGTGGGTTTTCTCTCTCTAGAAATCTCACAAAGGATAATTGGGTATTTTTAGAAGTGGTGGACTACGGAAACCGAAGTTTTCGAGAATTCACAAAGATCCCAGATAGTCCGAGATATTGAACCCCTTTTGGAAACTGACGAAAAACAGGAAATAGAACCTAACTACTCCTAAACTATACGTGACCTCAACTCTCGCCCGGTCACGCATTTGAAACCACGGAGCAGCTCACAAATTTATCGAAGCTTCCAATTAGGGTTCTGCAATAACGCCGAGTCTTCGCTAGGGTTCCGAGAAGTCCAAAAACCCCTAGCACTTAATATTTATTTGTTTTGTCATCAATGCCACTAATAAAAATTAGGGCTCAACAATGCTCACAATCTCCCCCTTTGTGGCACTTGATGGCAACCCAAGAGAGAATAAAATTTTTGAGCTGCAAAAGGGGTTAGTGCAATACAAATATGCGAGCAATTTTAAATTTAAGACGACCACAACTCGACCACAAGGATGTGCAAATAAAGGAAGCTCCCCCTAAATTCATGCATAAATTTGAAACCACAAGCCAACACGGTTCAAAAGAAATAAATCCAACCAGAGAAACCTAGTATCGAGGTAACAAATAATATTACAGGTAAAGGCACAACCTCGATCTCACTAACTCAAACTACTCTCTCTACCTTCTCCCTAACTTCTCCCCCTTTGTCACCAAGTGACACAAACGGGAAAAGGTCCTAATCTTGCTGGTCTTGATCCATGTCGTCGCCTCCGTCATCTCCCTGGCCGCCGGAAGAGGTGCCCTGACCTCTGGGACGCTTGAACAAGGGCATATGAGCTACAGAGGGTACCGACCGAGGTGAGGATGGATCATCATATAGCTGGGTCGGTTGAGGGTTTGGCAAAGAAAAGTTGAGATGGCGGCGACTTCTCCACCAAGAAATGAATCTTACCAGGAGGAGGATATGACTGTGGTGGAGGCACAAAGGAAGGAGCAGGCCCGGAAGGAGGGTATACCCAAGGATGAACCGGTGGTGGGTAGGTAGGTGGGCGAGGAAAACTCTGATTCTGCTGGTAAGCCTGATAGCTATCATGAGCATGAGAATACCAAGCATATGGATTTGCCCCTTCTGGTACTGGCATAAACATTGCACCCATGTACTGGACTGCTGACTTGAACTCTGCAAATTCATCATTTAAATAAGTCTGCTGCCCTGCCAGTTCTGTCATCTCCCTACGAGTGGCTGCTAACTCTTCTTTCACCTCAGAGTGAAAACTTCTCATATCTGTGCGCAGACCTCTCATTTCACTTATCAAGGTGTCATACCAAGGAGGAGGTGCAGCGGCAGAAGACCCCGCACCAGGTGCTGGCACAAACGGCTGCATTGGAGCAGCAGGAGCAAAAACAGGAGCTGGAGGTGGAGCAACATCGCCAGGACGATCCAACTTGGGCTTGCTCCCAAGTGAGTTCAAGAAGTTCTTCATCTGATACTTTTTGATCTTATTGTTCCAACTCTTTACCTCATCCTCGGAAACCCGCTGTGTCCTAGAAAGAAGCAGGCCAACATATGGAGCTAGTGGAAGTGGTCTATTGACCTCTCTGAAAATGGCGTCATCAAACTCTCCCAGAATAGTAGCTCCAATGTTTATGGTCCTACCTGTCAGCAGATAAAGCATAAACCAACTGCAAATTGGAAGGATTCTGTCGCGGTTGCCACTTCGGACAAATAGTGTGCTTCGTAGAATAAGATTGATCAGGGCAGGCTCCTGTCGCAATTGATTGGCCTGTCCCACATTTATTTCCTCATCATCAAGATCAAGGTACATGAATCTGACTTCATCCAAAGGAGGATATTTAGCCCTCCAGAAGGCATCCTCATAAGCCATTTCGTTCAAGTCAGCGCCAGTATCTGGAGTGCCCAAAGCATCATTCATATTTGCCACGGAGATCCCCTGAATAATTGCATCAACTGAGTGGTAGAAGCTGAACTCTGACTCATCCTCAGCAGGTAGCAGCGTGGCAAAGAACTCACAATTTCTTTTTTTAGACCATGTCAACTTCTTATTTGAGACCAAAGCTGTCAAGCCTGGAGTAGAACTGAAAATGGTGAAAACCTCAGGTCCTACGGCTGCGGTGATTTCATCCCAGTCAATACAATGAGGGTCCCTAGGACCAGTCTTGGGAGCAGAGAAACACATATAAAGCTGCTTCTGAAATTTTGTGTGAAACCTGAAATCCCTGGTATCCTCTCGTCGCTGAGGGAACCATCTAGCATATGATACATCTCGCTTTTTCCTCAATGTCCCCATAGATAACTTCAGGACCGAATTATCCATAGGGTCGTCCTCAGCGACCACAGTCTCAGTAACATCCTCATCAATCGGGTCCTCAGCGTAGGTGTCATCGTCAGCATCCTCGGCGGTGACAAAGGAAGACCCCGCAACCCGAGTCCAATGTAATCCTTGATCAGGCTGCTGCTGTATATCTGCTCTAGTCACTCTACTTGGGCGAGGAGGAGCGGCACTGCTAGCCGTCTCATCTATGTAATCAGGATCGCCCTTACTGCCACTGTCGCGACGACCACTGAGGGTCCTACTCAGAGCTTTCCCAAACTTTTTCAACGAGCGAGACATCTTTGAATTACTCCTTCTGACAAGTGACCACTGACCAGAAGAACCTCACTGCCAAATGCCGCTGACCAACGATCCACAGACAAGGTGCCAACTCACCATGGTCCAATCCTGAACACGAACGCGGGAAAATCCTATTCAAACCTAGAACTCGGTAAACGGAAGAATTTTTCGGAACAAGAGGAGGGAAGCCGTTACCGAGCCCTAGAAGGGAAGGAGGAAGCCGCCGTGCGCGAGGAGATTGTCCCCAAGGCCCTTCCCGGTAGGGGAAAGGAGGGGAGCTTGACGGAGACGAGGCGCACGAACGGGGCCGTCCACTTCCAATCCACGTGGAGGGAATCGAAGAGGAGGACGAGGGGATGCCGGTGGTGGAGGTGGTCGTCGCCGGAGATCGCCGGAGGGGCCTCCCCGGAGAGGAGGAGCAGCAGGGGCGGCGCCGGTTTGGGAGGAGAGAGGAGATGGAATGAGGGAAGAGGGAGGCGGAGAGGTAAGTTATACAGCAGTTCCGCACGGTTGGGCCCTGTCGGACGGGGTCGCGGGGAGGCCAGACGGCGTCTGACAGAGGAATTGCAGCGCGAATTGCACTTGGCCGGACGGCGTCCGGTCGTTACCGGACGGCGTCCGACAGAACAAATTCAGCCCACACAAACCCTGTCGGACGGCGTCCGAGCCTGTCCGGACGGCGTCCGATGGAGGTAAATTTCGCAGCAACTTGCTCTTCCGACCAGTGGGCCCCACCAATGCGAGAATTTTTTATAAAAATAATGTTTTGAAGTGATATTCTCCATTTTGCTCAAAATTCAAAGGAAGATTCAAATGTGAGCAAATTGAAGTCATTTTAAAATTTTAATTTTGAAGGGATGAGATACTAAGTTGACAAATGAAACCAAATTAAATTCAAAAACCCAAATTTTGATCTTCGAGATCAAAAAAATGTGTGAACCCAAATTTTGCCTTGATTTCTCATATAGGCATGAAAATCGCGCATAGGGGTTCACTTTAGAGTTTAAGCACATGTTTTTGAATTTTGGCTCCTTTTCAAATATTTTCAACAATTTTGATGCCATATGATTTTCAAGAGAAGAAATATGCATATGGAGCAAATTTTTCAAAGAGGGATAAGATTTTCAAAATTAGAAGTTTGAAGTGATAAGACGATAAGGATAGTCTATTAAGTTCAAATTTGTTTTGGCTTGAAATATAGGACAAGAATGTGCTAACCCAAAATCAAATTTATCTTTTCACCACTAGAGGGAGTTTTGAGATCATGAGTTGAAACTAAACTCCCCCTAAATGTGACAAGGGTCAAAAGCAAATGGAAAAGTTCAAATAAGACCCAAAAATCACAAAAACCAATCAACACGCATTTGATCTATCTAGTATGTTGAGTTCATTTCTTAATTTGCAAAACCGTGCCTCATCTAAGGGTTTGGTGAAAATATCCGCCAATTGGTCTTCTGTTCGCACGTAGGCAAGCACAACGTCACCCTTTGCAACATGGTCACGAATAAAGTGATGTCGAATGTCGATGTGCTTTGTACGGGAATGTTGGATCGGATTGTTGGCTATTTTCACAGCACTTTCATTACCGCATAGAAGTGGCACTTTTTCAAATTTTAGCCCAAAGTCACTAAGCATCCGAGTCATGTACAAGAGTTGAGCACAACAACTCCCGCGCTACATATTCCGCTCATGTAGATAGCGCCACGGAGTTTTGCTTCCTCAAGTCCATGACATGAGTGGCGCCCTAGCAAGTGACAACCCCGAGGTGCTTTTGCGATCAATTTTGCAACCGGCGTAATCCGAGTCGGAATAGCCAATAAGCTCAACACGCGCTCCCTTGGGGTACCAAAGACCTAGACTAGTGGTGATTTTTAGATATCTCAAAATGCGTTTTACGGCAATAAGATGCACTTCTTTAGGATATGCTTGAAAGCGAGCACACATGCACACACTAAATATAATATCGGGTCGAGAAGCGGTAAGGTAGAGAAGCGAACCGATCATGGAGCGATAAAGTTTTTGGTCCACGGGCTTTCCATCTTCATTCAAGTCAAGATGCCCATTAGTGGCCATTGGTGTTTTGATCGATTTGCAATCGTCCATAGAAAACCGCTTGAGAAGGTCCTTTGTGTATTTCTCTTGACAAATGAAGGTCCCTTCTCAAAGTTGCTTGATTTGAAATCCAAGAAAGAAAGTGAGCTCTCCAATCATCGACATTTCGAATTCCTTGGATATCATTTCTCCAAAGTCCTTGCATTTAGATTTGTTAGTGCATCCAAAAATAATATCATCCACATATATTTGACAAATAAATAAGTCATTTTCAATTTGCTTTAGAAACAATGTGGAATCAATCGCACCAGTTTTAAATCCCTTTTCTAAGAGGAAGTCCCTAAGACGCTCATACCATGCTCTAGGAGCTTGCTTGAGACCGTATAGCGCCTTAGTGAGCTTATAGACATGGTTTGGGTGTTTGAGGTTTTCAAAACAGGTCGGTTGCTCGACATATACAAGTTCATCAATAAAACCATTTAGAAAATCACTCTTAACATCCATTTGAAAGAGAGTTGTGTTATAGAGAGAGGCGAATGCCAAGAGTAACCGAATAGCTTCAAGTCGAGCAACGGGGGCGTAGGTTTCTCCATAGTCAAGACCTTCGATTTGAGTGAAACCTTGCGCCACCAATCTTGCTTTGTTTCGCACCACTTCACCGTTCTCATCTTGTTTGTTGCGGAAAACCCATTTGGTTCCAATGACATTGTGGTCCTTCGGTCTTTCCACAAGTTCCCCAACTTCATTGCGGGTGAAGTTGTTTAATTCTTCGTGCATGGCGTTCACCCAATCCGCATCCGCCAATGCCACATCAATAGTCCTAGGCTCAACAATAGACACAAAGGCGTGATGCTCACAATAATTAGCGGTATGAGAACGGGTTCTTACGCCTTGATTGAGATTACCAATGACTTGATCTAGGGGATGATCCTTGGAGAGAGAGCGGTGTTGTTGGACAGGTACTTGTGGATCAATGCCTCCCCCTTGAGCTTGATCAACTTCAAAATTAGCTTCTTCGTCCACCGCTTGATCTTGAGTTGTTGGAGAGGTGTCTTGAGCTTGATTATCGATGGAGGTGGTGGGAGAGACGACTTCATCTTTTGGCACCTCCGGTGAGGGTCGAATTTCCCCCAACTCCATGGCTTCATGTGGTAGCTCATCACCTACATTTCTTGTCAAATCTTGCTCATTTTGTGAGCCATTAGTTTCATCAAACTTGACATCATATGCTTCCTCAACTAGCCCGGTAGAATTATTGAAAACTCGAAAAGCTTTTGAGCGAGAGGAGTACCCTAGCATGATACCAATGTCGCACCTCTTTTGAAACTTACCCAAATGAGTCCTTTTCTTATAGATGTATACCTTGCAACCGAAAACTCGAAAGTACGAGATGTTGGGTCTTCGTCCCACTAGTAGTTCATATGAGGTCTTGTGAAGGAGTCGGTGGAGGTAGAGGCGGTTGATGGCATGGCACGCCGTGTTGATGGCTTTTGCCCAAAAAGCATGCGGCATGTTGTACTCGTCAAGCATTGATCTTGCCATCTCTATCAACGTACGATTCTTCCTTTCCACCACTCCATTTTGTTGGATAGTGTATGCCGCCGAGAATTCGTGCTTGACACCTAACTCATCACAAAATTCCTCAACATTTGTGTTAGTGAACTCGGTGCCGTTATCACTCCTCACTTTTTTAATAAAAGAGTCAAATTCCTTTTGAGCTTTCAAAGCAAATCTTTTAAACACATCACCGGCAAGTGATTTATTTGCAAGGAAAAATACCCAAGTGAATCGAGAAAAATCATCGACAATCACATGACAATAAGAATTACCGCCTATGCTCGCATAGGTGGTTGGGCCAAATAAATCCATATGCAAAAGTTCAAGTGGTCGGGATGTAGACATGAATGTCTTAGTCGGATGAGAATTAGCCACTTGCTTGCCAGTTTGGCATGAGCTATATAAACGATTTTTCTCGAATTTGACATCCTTCACTCCAACAACCAAGTTATCTTTAAAAACCTTTTTCAAAGTGCCTATTCCAACATGTCCAAGACGTCTATGCCACAACCAACCAAGAGTGGTTTGAGCAATAAGACAAGTCTTGATTTAAGAAGATTCACGGTTTGAAAAATCAACCAAATATAAGTTTTGAAACTGGGTGCCTTCAAATGCAACACTTTGATCCTTAATGGAAACAACACGAACTCCGTTGACCGAAAAGAAGCAATCAAAGCCCAAATCGCACACTTGAGCAACGGAGAGGAGATTAAAGTTGCAAGCTTCTACCAAGAGCACATTAGAGATGGATAGGTCATTGGATATTGCAATTTTACCTATACCTTTTACCTTTCGCTTGGAGTTGTCCCCAAATGTGATCTTGTGCTCGGGGTCCTTCTCCTCCTCTAGTGAGGTGAACATACTTGAGCTACCGGTCATGTGTTGGGTGCAACCACTATCAAATATCCAATGCCGGCCACCGCTCTTATAGTTCACCTACACACACAAATTCAAGCTTGGGTTTTAGGTACCCAAGAGTTCTTCTTGGGTCCTTTCGAGTTAGTCATCAAACATTTGGGCACCCAAATAGCCTTCACATCTTTCTTTTTATTGGGTGCACCAATATATTTTGCATAAGTAGAGCCTTTCTTTCTCATAAGCATGTAACTAGCATTAAGCACTTGAGTTTTAGACATGAATTGAGATGATTTTGCAAGAGGACAAGCAATGGCTTTGTGTTTATCATTTTTGCAAATATGGCAACGGGTCCCTCCCTTAACAAAAGTTAGCTTGGGCTTACTCCAACCGCCCTTGGGCAAATCCCCGGGATGAAATCCCAAACCATGCTTACCCAAGGTGTACCTTTACTCCCGAAGCACCTTGTCAAGAGAGTTGTTTCCCACAAGCAATTTAGCCAAGCTAGAGTCTAGTTGCTCAATTCTATCCTTAAGAAGCAAATTTTCCTTAACTAGCTCATTAGCACATTTTGCAACACCACAAGTACCAATACAACACGCATTTTCATTTAGAGTATTAGCACTAGTGGGTGAAGATGAGTTAGCATTAGGTGTGATAGTGGGTGACAAGTTCAAAGATGTGTCATGAGATAAGCTAAGTGAACCATTCACGGTGTCAATCAAGTCACAAGTCACACCAACATTGCATTTTTTAATTGAGCAATCAAGAGAAGTTTCTTCAACATTAGAGCTAGCTAGTTTGTTCTTTAGAATCTCAACTTGCAAATTTAGAGTTTCATAATCATCTTCTAGGGTTTCATGTTTTTCAAGCAAATTTTCAAACTCATTAGCAAGCTCTTTATGCACTTTCATTAACTTCTTCCTCTTAGATTTTTCCTTCTCTAGATCATTATTCAAATCATCAATCAAAACTTTAAGCTCACTTTTAGAGAGGTGCTCATTTGTTACCTTCTCCTCTAGTGCCATGAGGCACATGGGAGGTGTAGGGTTGTCGATGGCGACTCCGGACACTTTGGTGCTTTTTTTTTTCGGAGGAGTCCGCCCAAGAGCCTTCATCATCGGTAATCCATTCCCCAATCACTTCTTCTTGTGTGTTGGCGGTGAGACAAAGCTTTTGCTTGGGAAGAGTTGGAGGGGCATTTTCCTTGATCGCAAGTCCGGCTAATCCATGAGCTCTAGTATCTTCTTCCTCGGAGGAGGATTGGGAGGATGATGAGGTTGAACTATCTTTCTTTTTGGTCTTTTGACCGGCAAGAGCCTTTTTCTTCTCCTTCGATTTGTGATCGCTCCTGCGGTAGTGACGGTACTTCTTCTTGTCGTCATCCTCATCTTCCTCTTGATTCCTTGCCTTGTGCTTGTTCTTTTTACTTTTTGGGCAATCCGCCGCCAAGTGACCCTTCTCTCCACATTCATAGCAACGCATTTCGGAGATAGGTCTTCGCCTTGAAGAGGATGATCCACCACGGAAGCTCATCTTCTTGATCAACTTTCTTGACCGCTTGACGAGGAGGGCTAATTCTTCAATCTCCGAAATTGCATCATCGGAGTCATCATCATCTTCTTCAACTTCGATCTTCTTCTTCCCACTTTTGGCTTTGGCGGGGAGAGCAATTGACTTCTTATTGAGCGGAGACTCTTCACTTTCAAGAAGCCGCATCTCGTAAGAGTTGAGTTGCCCGAGGAGTTTTGTCGGTGTCATTTTCTTGAGTTTTGACTTGAAAGCTCGAATTAATGTCACAAGTGGATTGAAACTAAATGGCACAACATCAAGCATCTTCCGACAAATGTCAATGTCTTCCAAGACCTTCTTCTCCGAACATCCGGCAATTTCATTGACGATGGGGTTCAACCTAAGAAACATTTCATTAACACTTTCATTAGGAAGCATCTTGAATTGATCAAATCTTTTTCTAGCACGAGATAGCTTCTCCTCAAGCATCTCGGCACTACCAACATAAATTTCTCTAAGATGCTTCCAAATGTCATAAGCTTTAGTGAGATTGCCAATGCTATCAAAAACTTCGGAAGACACACTAGAAAGTAGAGCATTTCTAGCAATGGCATTAAAGCGTTTGTACTTAGCATGAACTTCATCAAGAGCAATTGTTCCGGCCGGAGGGTCCGGATAGCCGGTCTCACAAGCAACCCACACATCATAGCTAAGTGCCTCTAAGTAACATTGCATCCTAATTCTCCAATAATTGTAATTTGTTCCATCAAAGATAGGAGCTTTTCCAATTTCTATCCTAGGCCCCTCTTGAGCCATCTCCTAGCGGTGAAGCTGAAACCGAAGAACCTAGATGCTCTGATACCACTTGAAAGAGGATCCTAAGGCCTAGAGAGGGGGTGAATAGGCAATTTTAAATTCTTTTGATTATTCTCAATTAAGCATCATATTAATGATCACCCAATCCTAGTTGCGATTGACAAGTAAGCGGAAGCAACAAGCAATTACGAGGCAACTAAGACATGGCATACAAATTTACACAAGCAATGCAATAAGAGTAAGTGCGGAAAATAAATGAGAGAGTGACACGGTGTTTGTTTGACCGAAGTTCGGAGCCGCAACTCCTACTCTCCGTTGAGGCTACCCCTTGCGCACAAGGACCGGCTCGCTCTCGAGCCTAGCGCCTCACTTACTCCCGGTAGTCGTTCCGCCACTCCGGCGAGGTGGACTCCCTTCACCCGACACCGACTCGAGAGTAGCCACACGCCAAGGCCTACTCCCAAGCCCTTGCCTCCACGAAGGATGTCTTCAAAAGTAACAAGCCCGAAACGCCCCGATCATGCCGGATCGAAGGACTTCCATGAAGCTCGGTGTTGGGGTTTAATGATTTTGACTTTGGATGCTTTGTGGGTGGAGGAATAGCTCTAGAACACCTAATTGATGAGTTATGAATGTGGTAGGTGAACTGGAGCAGCAAACCTCAAAATGGCCAGCCACTAGGTAGGTATTTATAGCCCCTAGAGCAAAACTAGCCGTTGCCCCATCGGAAGAGGACAAAAAGACTAGCCGTTGGCCTCTACCGGACGTCGTCCGACGGGCACCGGACGCCGTCCGACAGCGGCAACTGCTCACTGAAAATAGCTTATCGGACGCCGTCCGGTCGACGGACGCTGTCCGGCGAGAGAGAGTGCGCTGGAAATTGGCTAACCGGACGGCTCCCCAGACGCCGTCTGACCAGAAAGGGCCTCGGTTTTAACTTTGACCGACGCCGTCCGTAACGACGGACGCCGTCCGACGATGACGATACAAAGGACCGGACGCCTCGACGCCGTCCGACGCCGAAAGACCAGATCTGAACCTTACGGACGCCGTCGGTGATTACGGACGCCGTCCGCTGTAATGGATTTTCGGCTAAAAAGTGAGGGAGAAATTTAGGTAGGTTTCTCTCTCTCTCTAGAAATCTCACAAAGGGATAATTGGGTATTTTTAGAAGTGGTGGACTACGGAAACCGAGTTTTCGAGAATTCGCAAAGATCCGGCATAGTCCGAGATATTCGAACCCCTTTTGGAAACTGACAAAAAACAGGAAATAGAACCTAACTACTCCTAAACTATACGTGACCTCAACTCTCGCCCGGTCACGCATTTGAAACCTCGGAGCAGCTCACAAATTTATCGAAGCTTCCAATTAGGGTTTTGCAATAACGCCGAGTCTTCGCTTGGGTTCCGAGAAGTCTAAAAACCCCTAGCACTTAATATTTATTTATTTTGTCATCAATGCCACTAATAAAAATTAGGGCTCAACGATGCTCACAGACTGGGAGCTCTGGCCACGCAATTGGACCTTGGGCCACGGAGGGAGGCTGAAGGATGATGGCAAGTTGAAGATGGCACCACAAGTGCAACCTGTGAAAGAAAGGATTGTGGAAGCCATCGAGAAGCAACGTGCAGGATCCTTGGTGATAGACAAGGAGAACGACGAGCTTACCTATGTACTCGGGAATGCAGAGCATCCAGGAAGGACACGAGGAATTGACAAGCTGGTGCCGTGGTTGGCTGGCTTCTCAAATGATCAAGCCACATACCGGAGCCGGGAAAGAAGGAAAGTAAGAGAACATAATAGAGTCAGTAAAATCGAACGGGAGCTCAAGGAGCACAAGGAAAACATGGCAGAAATGCTAAAGCGGGAAGTGCATGCTGCAATCGCCAGTCTTCAAAGATCAGGTGAGCTTGTCGTCATGCCTTCGGACAACGTGGTTAGTCCTCCGCCTTCGGTCGGCGAAGCAGCTACGCGTCAAACAACGTGTCGACCGACGAATTGCAGGCCCGTTACCCCGTGGATTACATCACCGTGTCCCGCCAATGTGAGCTACGCGTCCAACTACACAACCTCACCCTCAAGGTGGCTTACGGCATGGCCTTCCCTGTGGAGTCGGGCCAGACATTCCACTGTAAGCCGATACCCGCGGGATACTCTAAAGTCACGGTGGATGAGGTGGTGGCCGGATTTGATGATATGGAGCTCGATATTGCCGGAGGAGACGATGTAACCAAACTTAGAGAGGCCCTTCATAACATCATCCTCTGGTGGAAGAAGTACATCGTGTTTCCTGATGGTGTGGAGGTGACATCTATACCGAGACAGAACACTCCACCGAGACGGAGCTCACCTCCTCCACCAAGACAGTCCACGCCACCACGCAACGCCTCGCCAGTGAGACATAGCACTCCACCACCCGCTAGCGCTATGCACAGAAGCCCAACACCGCCAGCAGCCCCTCAAAGCAAAAGGAAGCAGCAGCCTCCGAGGGGAACAACGACGCCGGCATCTCCCCCCAGTAGAAGGTTGCTACCAAAAGGAGCATTCCTGCAGTTAGAACGACTACAAGCAGCAGGGCGGCCGGTTTCCCATTCAGACAGAGAATGAAGGAACCCAAAAAAACACCATATGAGATGACTCCTTAGGAGCTAAAGAGTGAGTCTAAGAAAGCTGTGGACGCATGGATACAAGGGCTTAAAGATAGAACAAATCCACCGCCAAAGGAACGAATTGATCCAAAGATCGCAAAAAAATTCACGACAACTGTTCAGTACCGACCGCCTCTCTATACCGACTAACAAAGGACTATCAGAAAGCACGTCTTTAAGAGTAAACAACCTCTGGACACATACATGAGCAAGGAAGAACAGGAGGAGGCAAAACGTCTACAGATTGAGTTTGACTTCATGAGGGAAGCCGGCCTCGATAACATAGAAGCCGTCCGTGGATTAACTGATGATCTTTCAACGGTACAAGTCAGGTGGCCATTTAACTTGGGCCAACCGTTGCTAGACCCTAAGGACATACAAAAACTACCGGTCAAGATGCGATGCGCGCATGAATGGTACGAGCACATGTCCGCCAGGGTATATGCTTGACTAAGCGTCTCGTTTTAAGAAGAACATTTGTTTCGAGGGAATGATCAATTGATAAATCTTGATTTTGAAGATTGGTACAATGTGTACCAAGGAGACGCCGTCAACGTGTTCTTCATGACCTGCTGGTGCCTGTGAGTGTTGACCATCCGAGTTTATATATATATATATATATATATATATATATATATATATATATATATATATATATATACCGCTTGCTAAGAACCCTAATTAATTAACTCAATTAACCCATTTTCTGTAGAATGCAGATACAAAGACTTAGAAAGTAGAAGCCGAACTCGACTGGCTTCCTTGATCCTTGGTTGGTCAACGAGGCTGTCTGGCAATACCGTGGAAAACCAAAGGAAATACACGACTACGTTGTACATGCACTAGTACAACAGCACTACAAGCCATACATACTTCTGCCATTCAACTTTAAGTACGTGCTGATGTCCTCACTAACATCTCGTTCTTATATTGCTTAAGGCACATGATGGCATACTATATATTACTTAAATATATTTCATAACTGTTGCAATATATGAATAGGTTCCACTGGATCCTTATAATCATAAAGCTTGACCAAAGCATGATCATCATCCAAGACTCAATGAGAAAACCGCAAAAAGAATAACAGTGGATAATTGACCTCTTTAACAAGGCGTTCTTGAGCTTTCAAGAGATTCAGAACGGACATTTTAAGAAGGAATTCGATGTCAAGATAAGCGACTGGGTACGCTAAAACGACGTAATTGCCCCTTGTCAATTAATATTTCTTTCCCTTACTGATCTGTAATTGCCCCGCAGCGACCATAGGTAAAACAATAATCTACGGGAAACAACCTATCTGGCTACTATGTGTTACACTATATCCAAATGATGTGCCACGGCGAGCTTGAGCCTCAAACTCCTAAAGAGGTTTGTATATATATGCACGCAACCATGCATCTAGCTACAACTTAATAACGTTCCTATGTACTCCATTAATTTACATGGGTGCACGTATTTATTTATTTTCCACTTTAATTGAATTGGCAGCGAAACATGGATAAACATACTGAAGTGTTACCACATCATCGGATGCTCGTATTACAAGAACAATTATTCGGCTTCATTCTCGATGCGGTCATTAACTCTCAGGGCGAGTTCTATTTTCGAGAATCATATTCCAACACGAACAAACTAGGGATGACTTCTACGTCGTCAAAAAGCGTCAAGAAGAGTACTGCAAGAAAACAATGAACTGTTTGGTTCATTTCGCACAATGTATATTAATTATAAACTTTAAAAATTTGGCTCATTATTACTTCATGCATGTGTGTCTAGGCCGGTGCATATAAAGTGTACATTATTACATGTATAATCTAATATATTGAAGCTTGTGTGATCGCTAATTATATGCTCATCGTATATGTATTTAAATTTAAACGACAAATAAAAAAATCCTTGTTGAAATATATATTTAAATATCTATTTGCGCCGCCCCGAAAATAAGCAAGTGGTAAACTGCACGTCTGCACAATCGGTTATTCAACCGCTTGCGGAGATGCTTTCTGCAAGCGGTTCGTGCCTCCAACCGCTTGCAGAGAGCCCCCACGTGGCCTACAGGCCCGCCCGCGCCATCGTCCTGCGAACCGTTTGCAGAGGGGCATCACTACCGGCTCGGGAGAGCTTGCCAGATACCCTCGGGCATCGATCATGATTGCACGCAAGCGGTTCTAAAACCGCTTGTACAGGCCTTACGAGCCGCTTGGGCTATGTCGATCCGCAATAGTGCATCCTTGACCGTTTTGAACCTTGATTATCCCAACAAAGTCTCCTTGCCGCCAATTACCACATCTTCCTTCAAACCTACAGTCAAATGGACCAACACAATCTCAATAAATATCTCGCGTACCTCCATGCAAGTTAGCATATTATCATTCATAAACGTGCAATAGCCACTAATTAACCTGAGGTCAACGGTAATCACAGACAAGTCAAAACCATACCTCACGAGCAGAACAACTTACAAAAATTTGAACAAATTGCCTGTAAAAGAGGCCCTCGCGTCGTCCTGTGCTGGGCGACACGAGCGAAGCCCCAACCCGCCTCCAAACCCACGCCTGAACCCTAGCCAGCCTGCGGCGACTGCTGTGCCGCCGCCGGCCCTCCCTTGCCTCCTCCTCCGTCCCTCCCCTCCATTCCTCCCATTTCCTTACTCCCATTTTCTTGCGCACGGCTGCTCTGGTCGGGTAGGCGGCGTGGAGGCCGGTCTCCAGTGGCACGTAGGCCGGTCTCCACCGGCGCGGAAGCCAGATCTGATGGCGCGGAGGCCGTATCCGGCAGCTGTGAGGTCTCAGTCCCTCCTCTTCCTCTCCTCCCCTCTCCTCTCTGTGGTACTGCTGCGAGATCTGGCGAGGACGGCCCGTCCCAGTGGCGCGGCCGCCGGATCCGGCGGAAGCGGCCTATTCCGGTGGCAGGGCCCCTGCCCCATCAAGTGGAGTACGGGTTTTGGATCATCAGTTGCGAGTGCTCTACGGAGGCCCTCTGGGACCACTCTCGATAGGGATTGGCATTGCTCATCACTAGTGGTCATGGAGGCCACACTTTCCTAGGATAACGCTATAGGCTAGTGCGGGCTAGCAACCCCCTAGGCTGAGGCGGGCAGTCTATGGCAAGTGTGATCCACAACAAGATTGTCAAATCCTAGAAGGGTGGCGGGTTTAGGAACAAGTTGGGGGCAACTTGAAATTTGGTGTGGTGAAGTACATGGTCAAGTATATATCGAGTTTTGGGTTGGTCATCTTAGGGTTGGTCGTTAAGGACGGTCGGTTGGGGCTTGGGAAGTATTTGGCATGGTGCTAAACTCCTTGTGATATAAAGACTATTAACACCTAATGTTAGATAGGGTAATTTAAACTCATTTTAAAATCTAGCTTTACGCAAATAAAATAAACCTTTACCCAATCAAGGCCTTCTATTCACTAAGTGCATTAAGGGAAGTGTTAACTAGCCAGCATTTGAATGATGCTGACCTTGACTACTTATAATCTTTTAGACGATGGGATCGAGGTGGATCCATACAAGAATCATGAAGATGATGGACAGGACCTTGGAGAGCTTGACGAGTCTTAGGGTTGCTCCGGTCGCTTGCAAGTCACTTAGCCACGAAGATATTCTTTTGGGTAGATATTTTGGATAGATGCATTATTCTGAACTATGTTTTGTATTAAAGGCTAATATTGATCACCTTACTGAAATCGCCTAAGGGCATAACTTGGACATGTAATATTTAGGGATTTATGCGTTAATCGATGTATGCTTGTATCGGCTATGTGATCTTCCGCATTACTATACTGATCCAGGGACTAGTACATGGGATTCCGACTCTTAAGATAAGTAAAATTTGTGGGTTGGCACTACTACTGCAAGAAAAACTAAATTACTGCAATATCTACATAATATTGCCATGAAAAGAGAAATCATTACATTAACTACGCTCTACCGCAACAAAATTATATTGATGTGGTATTTTTTTTTCTTCTAATGCAACGATTACGTATTTTACTGTAAAAAACCAACCGTGATGAATGCAATAGGTAGCAATAATTTTTATTCCGTTGTAATATATAACGATTTGGTTTTAATGTAATTATTTTATTTGCAATAGATGCGTGTAATAAGGTCCAAGGGAATACATGTTCTATCTATGACAGCAAGCTATTGAAGGTGAGATGATTAGGTGGGCTTACATGGATTTCAATGTTCATGGATTTTAGAATCATATAAAGCAATGAAATAGTGCAATATTTCTTTAACTTTGTAATAAAACTGTTGCATTAAGTTATCGCCATGAAATCTAGTTACTTGAATAAGGTTGTCACCACAAAATGTTGTTCGTTGCATTAAGTTGGTGCCACAAAAATAAAATTGTCCCAATACAAATAATTTGGAACAATTTTTGTGTGTGATGATACTATGTTGTTGCAACATAAAAGCTATTGCAATATAAGAATTTGTTGTCGTGATTTGAATTTTGTTGCAATATGCTCACTACTAGGGATTGGGCCTTCAGTCCCGATTCCTTAACCGAGACAACCCTTGGAACCAGGACTAAAATTGTTTTGAATATTGGAACAATCAAAATTCAAACCTAGGACATCTTGACTTCTCGTGACTCACACATGACTATTTTAACCAACTCGCCCACCCACACGCTCTAATATATCTTGGGTAGATATACCTTTTAACATTTTCGATAACGAGTCATCAGGATCGGTTCATAACACGAACCAGAACTAATAGGCACACTCTCCATTCCTGGTTGGTAACGTCAACCGGGAACCGGGACTGATACTCCCAAGCTATCAGCTGTGCCTGTAAGGGAGAGTATCAGTCCCGGTTGGTACTGAGGAGTGCCCCACGGCATAGTACTCGTTGAACCGGGACTGATGTAATACGCAATCCCGATTTAAAGATAATCGGAACTGATGGGCCGATATAGAAAGCTTGTTCCCTAATAGCGGCTATTACCATGGTGATTATGAAAACAATTAGCAATAAAATTATGTTTGTTGAAATGCGTGTGTATCGCAATGATTTTATACCTAATATAATAATTAAGCATGGTTGCAATATTTTTTATTCCTTCTAGTGTTTACGTGAGACTTTTCTGGATTATCAAAATGGATAACCTTGAAATGCAACATTTGCAGTATCGTTATGCTCCATTCTTCCTTTCTTTGAGGAAAACTGGAGAAGGCATGAGAGCCGGCGAATTTTCTCTGACTCATCTTTGATTCTTCTAAAAGTCTGGTTGGCTAGAAAATGCAAAAATGTATTAAAATGTTTTTGGATATTTGGAAAGAACTCAGCAAAATCTGAAGAAATAAGAACAAAATATTATGATTTATGACTTATATAAAAATAATAAATTTGAAATTGTATGGTTTTAGTTGGCTTTTCAACTGAGAACAAGAAAATGTGCACATTGCAGATGCCAGTTCAACCAAACCATATTCAAAGAGGGAGCATCAATCATGCACTGTGGCATATAGCAGATAAAGTACATATACCAAAGCTTCACCAGTTCACCTATATATATTGGAGGCTTCCAGCTAAAAGTACTCGATCATGCATGAGAGAGCAACAAAGATTTGATACTACCAAACCAAACACACGATGTACCATGGAAAAGAAAAGTACCATGCAAATGCATAATCAAACACGCATGAAGATTTGGAGGATTGCAGTAGGATTGCGAGGGATCAGGACTACATTTGGGCAGATAAGATTTCTGCCGCGGAGAAGGAGAGAACGATGGTGAGGTGAAGGAGGCCTTAAAATGTAAGGCCAAAACCATACAAGATGAAATGCTGACCAGCCATCATTTCTGGAGGGTTCGCCGGCGGCTGGTGACGTTCCAAAATCTTTGTCGCGTGTATTCTCTAAGCGGCTGATCGTCAGCCGAGATAGGGTAAACCACCGCCTCTCAGGCCTCCCCGACGGGTTCTACCATAGAGGCCAACGATAGACAATAACTCCCCGAACACAGCTTACAACTTTCATCGTACTGTGCTCTCCAAAGAGCAACTCTTCTCAAAATGTCAAAACAAAAGGTGTCGAGCTACACAATAGTTACATTTGTTTACTCAGAGGACTTGTTGCAGTCGATGAAATCAATCGGATTGGAAGAGACGACTGTAAGCACCGGCAGATACATATGTGATGTGCTGCACTAGAAAGTTATTACGAAGGAAAAATGATTTACTCTCTTCATTTTTAAAACATATCACGGTTGACTTTTGAACACATGTTTGATCATTCGTCTTATTAAAAAAAATTATTACAAATATATGAAAAATATAAATATACTTACAATATATTTAATTATAAGCCAAGTCACAACAAAATAAATGGTATTTATATAACTTATTTTAAAAAAACGAATGATCAAACGTGTGTACAAAAGTTAATAATGACATGTTTTTTAAAAATGAAGGGCATACCTTACAACGGCTAAGACAGAAAAATACATTGACTAGAACCAAATACTGTTACAATAAAATTTCTAAAACATTATTTATTCAAGAGATTTTCATGAGTAACAGCACGTTCTCACGGAGCATTTCCTTGGTTCACCTCTCTCGATGACCGTGTCTAGGCCATCGAGAGAGACTATGTTCAGGGGATATTATCACTAGCGGTTCAAACACTCTCTCGACGGCCTAGATACAGCTAGCTAGAGAGGTGAACCAAGAATATGTGCGGCGGGAACGTGCGGTGGGGCCCACTGTAAGTAGTCTCGATGGTCTATGTTTGGTCATTGATATTACGACGCCCAGACGAAAACGGAGTTTGGAGCATTTTGCTCGAACCTAGGCCATCGAGAAAGATTTTCTCGACGGTCAAACCATCGAGAAGAAGTACCTCTCTCGACGGAGCAGTATCGACGGCTTTCTCGAGACAACCTTTTCCTGACGGCTATGGAATTAGCCGTCAAGACTAATGTTGATTCTTGTAGTGAGTAATATGTTGCTTGTTCACACTTTGATATACTTTATTAGCTAATATGGCTCTAAACTGGTATCATTACTCTATTTTACTATGACTACGTGCACTGATCCTTGGACATGTACCATTAACTCAGGGGGTTCAATTTAATAAAATTGGATCCAGACATTTACAAATATCTACTTGGTCATCCTAAACAAAAATTACAAGGTTTGAATGCAAAAAAATTATAATTGTTTGGTCACAGTCCAACTGTTTTGTCGTCTCCTCACAGCGCCCCCTGCCTTTTCCTCTCCACGGCCAAATGCTCTCGCCGCCCGCTCTTGCCTGCTCTTGGATTTGCGGTGTGCCCTGTATTTGCATTGTGCCGAGTTATGCTTTCTTTGGGTTCCCACTGCCGTGCCAGTTGTTGAGTTGTGCTTTCTTTCGGTGTTAATTATGCCAGTTCTTCTGGATCTACGCACCGTGCTTCTATTGCGGTTATTGAGTGCAGCCATTAGGATTAACGTTGTTGCTGTTGTGCATTAGGCCCTCGTGGTCTTCAATTGCAGTGGTTATTGCCAAGGGCTGGATGTGTCCAGCGTTTATGAAGAAATCTTTTTGCCTGATCTGTTCGTTGGGTGAACAGTCAGTCCCCTCCCTAAGCCGCCTCGTCAAGCTATACAGTGGATGAGAAGGCCGATGGTTTAAACCCAGCCTTCTGGTATTTGCTTTTTCTAGGAATTACTGCGCTTGATTATATAGACTGAATTTTGTTAGTGAAATAAACTTTATTTTGGCTGTAGGTTGCTTTGAACTAACATTCTGAACTGAATTAATCCCTGTCTGTAAAGTGAACTGATCCTTATAACTAGCCTCTGATTATGAACTGAACTAAGTTCAGTTTATTTAAATTTGCTTACTTATGAGCCTCTGTGTGTACACAAGATGTAATTTAATGCTGCGATGGTTTCAAATCGTTTAGCAAGAAGAATTGAGAGCAAACACACAATCATGCCTCATCAGCAAATCTTCCTCTTATCTCTTATCTTCTTGTTTTTTCTGTTCATTGGGTGACGTTCATGCCTTTTAGTCCCCTGTTTGCTATCTAACAGTAAGGAAACTCTCAGGTGCTTTCAGTTTTTTCCCATCCTGGCAATAGCATGCGTGTTGCCCTAGCATTACCTGGAGGAAGATGACATAAAAAAAAACATCTAGAACCTATGTATTTGCCCTGCTAGGTTTTGGGACTGCAATTATTTGAGAAGCATGTGTCTTGCTAAAACCATAAGACACTCTGGAACTTGTTGCAGCTTCTCATTAGTCATTACCCATAGTTTTTTGAGGTGGATTAACCTCCCAGTGACGTGGGAACCGGAAAATCTCAAGAAGGGTAATAGTCTTATATTATTTGTTATTTTTTGTACCATTCCCACTGTGGTTAGAGTTCGTGTTATTTATATTGGTTCTTCTATACTGTACTGCTACTTTTTATTTGTGTTTCTGCTTTACCATATGCTTCAAAGTGCAATTTCAATCCTGTTAAATGATCCTTGTCGACCCAAGATATTAATTGGATTACTATGTTTACCAACATGTGAAAATGAGGCATTTAAAGTGTCAGACCATAATTCTTTTTGGCAACAGCTCTTTGTTTGGCTGTGAATAATATAATCTAATTGTTAGTTAAAGCTCTGCTACATGTGTGCATCATTTCTTACCCCTTGGTCAGGATTGAAGATACTAATAGAGGATGATGGGGGACGCTATTTATGTGTTACAAAAAAAAAATGTATGATGAAGTACTGCCCTTTATTTAAAAGACTCTCCCTCTGTCTTTTCTTTGTTTTGCTCTTTTGTTGTTGCAAAAAACACCTATAATTGTAAGAACTGTACTGTTGGCATGTACTGCCTTTTCTCAAAGAACCTTTGCATGTTTGTTTTTTGTCCATATAGTAGGGTTTTTGATTTACAAGGACTGAGCTTGCTGTTATGCAATTAGGTATATGATAAATATGCATTTCTGTTTCACAGTCCTTTTATGTGCCTTTGGTTTGCAGATAGTCTCTTAGTTGCTTATTCATATGTGGCTGTCATGTGTTTACACAGATGAAAACTTTTTGTTATTCAAAAAATATGTTGTATGATGTTTTGTTATAGCCATGAAAATATGATAGATATATACTTCTCTTAGAGTTCTTTTATATGCCTCTACTTTGTACACAATATGTCCAAATTGTTTTATTCATTCTTTGAGTATTAGGTGTTCATAACATAAAAATTCCCGTGAACATGAAATCTATTACATATATAACGCGCGAGCAGTTGTGTTCCACGCGCAACACCTGTCCTGTTGCACCTGCTTGAAGCACGACACTCAGCGTTGGCCGTCCGATTGCGGGTGCCAGGGCAAATCGGCCCGCCCGCGCTGTGCCCTTCCCGAGGGGACGGCTTTGCAGAGAGGCCTCTGGTATTTGTTGTGTCACTTCCAGGTCCTCATAGGTTCGCGTGTAGGTCCTTTTCCTGTTGTGTTCTCCGGTGTTTTTTGTCTTTTTACGCCTTATGTTATTTCCGCGCTTAGCCCACCGTCCTTTTGGGTCGCGCGCAAAGCTTGCTGCTGCGATGTCGCGCCCCGCAATGGCCACGCCTCCTTCACCCTGCCGGCGCGTTGCCCCCGTCCTGTTGGCGCCGCCTTCTCCTATTCTTTCCTCTTCGTCTCTCCGATGGCGTTGGCATCTCCGGCCTCCTATTTTCTTCTCTCCCCAACGCGCAGCGCCGCAACGCCCTCCTTTCGTTCTGCCTCCGGTTCTTCACGCGACGCCGTGCCATGCTGCTTTTCTTCCCCTTGGTTACGTTGTCGGCGCTGCCTGGTGTTGCCAGATCCAGCCATCCCGCGCAGACTTGCCACGCCCTCGTTCGGTGTCGCCTTCGGTTTTTCCTGCGGCGTCGTGCTATTCTGTTCTCTTGTCCTTTCTTGACGTTGTGCGCGCCGCCTCTGCCAGATCTGCTCACCTAGCGTCGCCCCTTTCCCTGTAGGCTCGATTCCCGTGCTTCTTATGGTTTATCTTCCCGCCCATCGTCGCACGAAAGGCTAACCTTCTTCCCCAGCTTGCCTGCGTTTTCAGCATTGCCTCCGGCCCTAAACGTGCAGCTGTTGAGGTATTTCTAATTTATTTGCTAGCATGCTGCTTCGGTTTAGGTGGTTGCATATGTGCATATAATGTGGATTTACTGTGTTCCTGTGCAGGGGAGGTTATTTCGTTGTCGGTTGACTGTATCATCTTATAATACAACGCGCTACCCCGCGCGACACGTGTCTTCCCAGCCATCTCGGCCACATCGTCGTATAATCGCAACCGTTTGATCGTGGTCGACGTGCAAATCCGACCGCTCAATTATACTTTGCATATAAAATATTTTTGTTCGTCAAAATTTTAACAAGACAGGATGATTGCTCCCTTGGTCTACTGCGTCAGCTTTCAGGCCGCAGACCCGGGTTCGAATCCCAGCCGCTCCGCCGTTTTTCCCATTTTTCCTCTTCCCATTTCTACCTTTTGTATTCTACACGTATTTCTCCACAGCACAACAGTACTGGCATGTAGCTCGGTGGGACGTTAGAATCCTCCCATTCATCTCATTGGTCTCTTTTTTCCCCCGGTTTTGTGGACGAAAGCAGCTCGTTCGTTACGTTCTTACTTCTTAGTTCCAGGGGTAATCCCAAAGATGTGAAAAAAAATCAAAAACAGAAAATGAGCCAAATCATTTCTTTCCTTACCTTTTTAGATTTTTAGGATGAGAACAAAACTCATAAAAGAAGAAAAAACTAAAATTGAGCCATAATATCACATAAAAAGAGTTAAGCCTTTCTACGAATTATAGATTTTAGTAGAGAAATAAATTAAATATAACTTATTCTTTATTTTTCGTTCTATCTTTTCGTGGCCAGCTAAACATGTTCTTTTAAAACCAAACCATACATTCTTTTTTTCATTTAGATTTTTATCGCCAACTAAAAACCTTCGAAGACCAAACCTTACAAACTAGAACCACGTTTTTATTTCTCAACTATTCCAAGATCTAGCTATTTTTAAAACATTTTTACTATTTACAAATGGTTGTATTAAGAAATAATTAATTCTTTTCTTTTATTCTAGCTTTTGTGACCACTTAAAAAAATCTAAAAAAGAAAGCTTCAAAAAAGACACCGTATGGTCATAATAATGACCTATAAAAAGATTTTTGCATTAACAACTAATTTGAAAAAAAGAAAGATAATGGGAAAAAATGTAATGCTTTTTTATTCGTTTGTTTTGTGATACATCTTTATTTGCTCACGCATAAGAGAGCATGTAGTGGCGCGCCATGAGCACGCTAACCCTGCTAGTATCTATTACATTTATTGCTCATCAGTGGATGAGATGCATAGTGCACTACTACTCTCATATCAAAATAATTGACGTTGCTTCAATCATTTTTACATTTCCTCTTTGTACAAGGTTTTTTTACTGGATCTTGTTTTCTGCATGTATTTATGTGCTAATAGGTTTGATCTTACCATTATCGAGAACAAAAGTGTCTCACGGATACAGCTATGAACAGGCTTCACACACCTTGCAGGGCCGCTGTCCTGCGTATCCTGGATAATGCTTGCTGTAAACGCCTCTGTATTCGCTGCTTCGCGTACTGTGCAAAATACCGGTATCTCTGTGCTTCAGAGGATCATGGGTATTTCGTTGTGGGCCCTATCAATCTACAGTTGCCTATTTACCATTCAATTTTTGCCATTGCTCAGCGCGGTTGGACGGAAGCAGGATTATTAAGGTGTTCATTTTTTTTCTTCCCTATTCATGGCCGCTATTTGAGCCTAAAAAACTCACCTCATAGGCCATCAACCAGCTTTCCCAACCGTTGCAAACCAACAGCCCACAACAATAACGCCCCACCCAATTATGGTTATTTATACAGGCCCACCCAGCCCACGGAGCTCCTGTGCCCGCAATCCTATCACTCTCATCCCCTGCTACTATTTATCTAATCGCTCACACAAAAAAAAATCCCACGGTATTGGCCACGGCGCGCCAAGGCGCGCTAACCACCCTAGTATAAATCATTCATCTAGATGTATAATATAAATCATTCATCTAGATGTAGGCAGAGCAAGGAATTAGGTCACCCATCTCTCCATTCCATGTCATGCTGGCCCAGACAACCATTAGCAAGGCCTAAGATAACCCAAAGGCACGACAGGCCGTCGTCGAGCTAGACAAGCTCAAGCACAACACGGGAAAAGGCAGCACATTAATTATTTTTTACTCCTTCCATCCTAAAATATAAGGCGTAGTTTGACTTTTAAAAAGTCAAACTTAATAAACTTTGACTATAACTTAATCAAATTATATGCAAATATGTTCATATTTCAAACTGCTTTTGATACAATATCCTCTTCGTAGAATTCATAATACATAATAGAGAAATTTAACGGTCAAATCAATCTTGAAAGACTTTCTCGAAGTCAAAATACACATTATATTTTGGGATGGAGGGAGTATAAATTAATGTGTTGCTCAAATGAAAAGTTTGTTTATGTGGAAAACGTGCGTCTAGAAATTCTCTACAATTCATAAAACAAAAAATCTTGACAGTGTGGAAAGACTGAAACATTATTGATTATCGAGAAAGATGGCGTAGCCCTAAAATACATAGCCATCACCTCCAATGTGTTGTCTACCGACAACCGCTGCTGATAAGCTCTTCCTCATTTTTAAACCATCCAAACGGACGAGCTAAAGGAATTGTACTGTGCTGCCGACCGGTGTTGTATGGTGTTAATCTCATAGTAATCCCAGGCTTATGAAGTCGTGGTTCTGTACATTTGTCCCATGGTGTTGTCACACATCGATCGCAGCAGATCCAGATTATCATGTTATCCTACTGGGCCTCCCCTCAACGGCTCCATGACACGCGGCTTCCTACAAAGCTGGTCCTAGGGCAATGAACCATATGTCCGGCCCGATGACGATCCACAGTCCACAAGGATCAATTTCACTCCACTGGTTGATCCTCATTTCCAAAAGGTGATATACAGTATCAATTTAGGCAAAATTCTCGCTAGTTGTATACTGGTGTCTTCAGAACAATTAATATGGCATTTACATATGTCTAATGGACACCATAGCATATATTCCTGATCCTTCCCAATCCTACTTCAAGCATCAAGTATCGTGTAAAGTCGCGTAGCAAGCAACAACTGGTCATGGTAGGTGGTTTTCTTCGTCACCGTACATAATGTGTTGGGCTGGCTAGAATGATATCTTCACTGTTCTCGTATGCACCCCCTATATATGCACACATGGGTAATTGTTCCTCACTGAATATGACTTGCTTCAACTACCCTCTGCACTACATTTCAAACCAAATTAAATGATAGCGCAAGTGTACATACGTACTCAAGTCGATCAACTAATAATACTCCATCTATTTTTTTAAGACGTATTTTGTTTCATAAGGATAAGATTTTGACCAACAATTACTTCATTATATGTCATTTATGTGATACAAAATCATACTCATAAGTAAGTCTTTAATTGGAATACAAATCTAGCAACATGAATCTTGTATCACAAAAGTTATGTACTAATGAAGTAATTGTTGGTCAAAACTTTGTCCTCACGAAACAAAATACACTTTATAAAAAACGGAGGGAGTAATATTTTTTTTTTGCATCAACGCAATTACAACGTGTGATTTAACGTTTTTGCTATTGCAATATTGGTATTATCACTGGTGCCATTATAGTTTTAAATGAGAAAATTGCACAGTTGCCCCCAGAACTTGCACCGATTCTCACATAGCCCTCGGAGCTTGAGTTTTACTTTCTCGCCGCTGACATGGCCGTTAACCGCTGACGTGGCAGCCCACGTAGCTAATTATTAGTTAAAAATAGGAAAAATCATAACAATTAGGAAAAAATTTAGAAAAATCATAAATATTCAAAAAGAAAATTCAGAAATATCAAAAAATACAAATACAAATTTGGAAAAAATCGAAATATTCATAAAAATGAGGGAAAAATAAATATAAATAAATTCAGAAAAAATCGAAAAATTTCATAAAAATCATGGAAAGAAATATCAGCGCAAATCAGTGCCTTCAAGGGCCCACAGATAGATTCAAATATCGTGATGAGCTCCACAGCCCTTGATGAAGGCATCGATTTGCGCTGATATTTCGCAAAATAAATTAAAAAATTCAAACTATCATATTTTCTAATTTCCATGAAATTGTACAATTTTTTATGATTTGTTTCTAATTTAATATTTTTTCATTTTTCCTAATTTTAATGTTATTTAGATTTTTTATTTTTTATTTTTTTTCCTATTTTATTTATTAATTTTTTTAAATTTTCTGAGTTTTCTAATTTTTCCTGATTTGTTAATGATTTTTTCCTTTTTTGCACTAATAATTAGCCACGTGGGCTACCACGTCAGCCTTCAACTGCCATGTGGCAGCCACGTCAGCGCCACGCCGGCACTTAACGGTTGCCCTAATAGTTTTGGGACAACCATGCAAACAGAGACAAGTTTAGGGGGGGCGAGAAAGTAAAACTCAAGTTCAAGGGGCTACGTACGTGAGAATCGCTGCAAGTTCAGGGGGCAACAGTGCAATTTTCTCATTTTAAATTTATTTCATTTATGCAATTGTTGGCCTAAAATGACCCAAATGCCCCTTTGACCCTTCAAATTCATGGTGAAATTGTCACTCCCTCACCTTTCTCCTCTTTTCTCTCTCCTGCTCCTGTCTGTCCCAACTCTGACAACTCCTCGAACCCCCGACCCGTCGCTGCTCCTCGCCTCCTCCTATAGACCAAACCCACCACTGCACGAGCTCCCACCTATACCACCACCCCATGGTCATCGCCTCCTATTTCTCCCATCATTGGCATTGTAGGCCAGTCGGGCCTTCCCTTCTTTTCTGCCAGTGGAGGAGGCGGTGGAGGCCGGTTGCCCATGTGGCGGCTGCCGGAGGAGGTCGTCGGGTGGTGGCGGTGCTGCAGGCCTCGCAATCAGGCCTCCCCTTCTTCCCTACAGGTGGAGGAGGTGGTGTAGCTTGCGCCATGGCGGGAGGAGGATGGCACCGATGGGAAGGAGGCGATGTCACATGCCTAGCAGCTGGGCCTCCCCTTCTTCCCTACCGGTTGAGGAGGCAGTGGAGGTCGATAGCCTACACAATGGCGGCTGAAGGAGGCCGCCGGGGAAAAGTCGGCAGCGGGCTATTGATGCCGGTATGCTGGTCCTCGGCACCGCCGTCGTGATGCTGCGTTCTAAGGCCTTTGAATAAAACTTGCTCGCTAGAGGGGAGCTCGAGAGGGATAAAGTCATCGAAGGAGGGAAAGATGGCAAGAGGAGAGAGAGGGAATCGAGGAAGAATAAAAAAGTAGGGGCATTTGGGTCATTTTAGATTAAAAATGGCATGGACGTAATCGATTGAAATTATAATGGCACAAGCGACAATTCTGAATTTGTAATGGCATGGATGCAAAAATCCCCAATAATTATACACAAGATAATAAGTAGTATCATAGGGCCTTTTTAAACTAAGAAAAAAATAGAGCATCATGGCACATTGCAAATGTTGGAAAATATTGCAAGCGATTACTCATTGATAATAAAGAATGTCTGTTGAGACTAATACTGTGAACATAAATTCACTTGAATATAATCGTCCTAACTAAAATTTTTGGTTTTACGTACATGAAATGGAGTTATAACTTAAGGTTCACAAGTATGCATGGGGTCTACATTTACCTTTTTTAGTAACGAAGAAAACAATTCCGACCTCTGTGTGTCAGAGACGTTTGTGACAAAAAAAAAAAAAAGAGCGCCACAAGGAGCACTAAACATTAAGTAATCCACGGATCCTATCAAAAATCTAGGATCATGTTTAAATCTAAAGCATAACCTCTGGTAATGGGAATGCCTAAATAGTCT
Organism: Raddia guianensis; assembly: GCA_036346415.1. NCBI lineage: Eukaryota > Viridiplantae > Streptophyta > Magnoliopsida > Poales > Poaceae > Raddia > Raddia guianensis. The sequence continues at coordinate 32,951,406 of CM070544.1, forward strand.
CTTCCCTATAGTATTATGTGTCGGTTTGTAATAAATCGACGTAAATGAACCGACATATTTCAATGTTTTTGGTATAATGGCTAATGAAAATAACCTAATAAACATTATTGCAGATGTTGGAAGTTGGGAGTTTCGGTTTCGGTTTGACAACGTTTGGGTTTCTCATCGTGATTTCTTTGGTTATAATCCTGCTTTCCCATGTTGGAAGTTGCAAGCCTGCAGGCTGCAGCATATCACCTGCCTGCGCAAACTTATAGCCCTCTTCCAATCGTCGGACATGCTTTGACTATTAAATACAGAAAGCCCATTGGACACAAATTAAAATAATTACTGTGACAGTAACCTTTTCGTGGGCTGGGAATTACAATTTGTAGAAATATCTACTGGTGTCATCGAAAACAAAAAAAAAACAATGTTCCAACTGAAAGCAAAACTAAGGTTTTGTTAATTTGGACTAATCTGACTGACTGAATAGCTGAAATTACTGAATTTCCAAAACTTCTCGAGACAGTTTCGAGATTCGAAAATATTTCGTTTGACTTGCTTTTTAAAGCATTAGAACCCGCCTTCGAGACAGTGAAAAACCAACAAAAAAACCTAAAACATATCTTTTTGAAACGAAGATAAATCGTTAATCTGTTAATCCGCTAAGCTATTAAGCTCAAAAGAACCGAGTCTAAAAGAAACGATAGAGTACACCCAGTATTGCTAGCACATAGCAACCTATGCTGCTCGACACACTATTGTTCATACCTCTCACACCATGTGGACCATATCTCACATCGTTATATTTGAAATTTTACCAGACGTACCATATATGGAAATTAAGAAAGCAACAAATCAAGAACCACTGTGGTACCATCACCGACCAAAAATATATAAAATTCACAAGGCTCTTTTATGAACATTGTATGTACTGCGCAATATGGGCTCGGTAAACCCATCACAGATCTTTAACAATGGCACCCATTGCTTCCATATTAGCGCAAGGGTCATTGGGTATGTCCTTCCAGCGAATTGCATGTGCTACGTTGAGCGGATAGAGAAGTTCTCGTCTACGGAGAAACGCCAAACGGCTGAGTCCTATTGGTTCGGACGGAGTGCAGCACGGCCGATCTTTTGCCAAAGGGAGACTAGCTCCACGATGAGGTTAGGGGCGAAATTTCGACATAAGTCCAACAAACAGTTGTTATTGTGCAGGGCCTCGGCAACTGTGCAGTTTTGTAATATGTAGATTGCAAAAAGTCCCGAGGCCACATCATTCGAAGATTGTCTAAAGAGCTAAGTGTTGGTAAAAAAAAAAGGAAGGTGGCGCCATTCACAAAACCATCTCAGTGCCCGCTCTGAAGAGTGCCACGTCGGTAGGGTCCACCCTCTCCAGCGAGACGAGGCACAAGTTGGGGGGAGCCGGATTTGGCCAGCCAAAGCTAGCACAATTGGAGGGTGTGGACGAAATTCTTCTGGTCGAACACCCCGAGCCTCACAAGCGTAGCTAGGGAGAAGACGAGTGTACAATTGACATGACACCCATCCGCCGCAACATTGTCACTTCCGTGCTAAAGCCAGGCATGATATAGTTTGTCGATCTTTTGATGGATTACAAAAGGCAGTGCGCACAGACATACATACATACTACGTACGTACGTATGCGTACCTACGTACGTATGCGGGGGCTTTTCAAAAAACCCGATCAATCCGATGTAACGGGCCTATTATCCTATGACTTCATCGCTTATTTTCCGTTCCTACAAGTACCTGCCTTTAAGCCGAGCCGAAAATCTTGAGCTACCTCAGATCCATCTCCAGGACGTATGTGCGAACCCGGTTTGAGATCAATTGTCTCGCAGGCATCCTTGACCGTTTTGAACCTTTGATTATCCCAACAAAGTCTCCTTGCCGCCAATTACCACATCGCTCGCGTACCTCCATGCAAGTTAGCATATTATCATTCATAAACGTGCAATAGCCACTAATTAACCTGAGGTCAACGGTAACCATAGACAAATCAAAACCATACCTCACGAGCAGAACAACTTACTAAAATTTGAACAAATTGCGTGTAAAAGAGGCCCCCGCGTCATCCTGTGCTGGGCGACACGAGCGGCACCCCAACCCACCTCCAAACCAACCGCTGGAACCCTAGCCAGCCGCTGTCGCCGCCGGTCCTCCCTTGCCTCACTACTAGGGAATGGATGTTCATAAGCGGTTCAAAAATTACGAAGCGAGCCTTTACAAGCGGTTTATTAGCCACAAGCCAGAAGAGCACCTTTAGAAGCGGTTGGGGACACGAACCCGTTGGGGACACGAACCCCTTCTAAAAGTCAAGCAACAGCAGCGGTTCATGCCCCCAACCGCTTCTAAAGCATTACAAGCGGTTGGGGACACGAACCGCTTATAATGCTGGGCTTTAGCAATGTTCGTGCCCCAACCGCTTGTAAAGGCCTATTTTTCAAATAGATAAAAGGAAAGCTCCCCCTATCTAAACAGAGATCACACGCGGGTGAGTTGGCTAGCTGGGTGAGATGTGGCTCACGTGGAGGGATGAGGTCCTGGGTTCAAATCCCACCTCCCCCAATATTATTTGGCTTTTTTGGCGGCACCACTAGAAGCGGTTCCTAGAACCGCTTGTGATGCTCCGTGAGACATCAGTCGCGGTTGCTCATAAGCGGTTCGTGAAACCGCTTGTACAGGGGTTACCAGCCGCTTGTATTGCTGGTTTCCCTAGTAGTGCCTCCTCCTCCGTCCCTCCCCCTCTTCCATTCCTCCCATTTCCTTACTCCCATTTTCTCGTGCACAACTGCTCTGGTCGGGGTGGGCGGCGTGGAGGCCAGTCTCCAGCGGCGCTGAGGCCGGATCTGACGGCTGTCACTACAGGAATACGTGTTATTTTCGTCATCCTAAAACCGACGAAATTAATGCCGATACCGATGAAAATAACGTAATTTCGTCGGTTTGCCGACGAAATTAACCCGACGAAATATCGGCGACGAAATTACATACCATTTCGTCGGCTGCCGACGAAATTAATATAATTTCGTCGGTTTCCACAGGCCGACGAAATATGTTCAGCCGACGCCGGGACAGGTCAGATGATGACGTGGCTCATGTATTTTCGTCGGCTTGGGCCCATGAAAATAATGTTATTTTCATCGGTTTTCCTGGCCGATGAAAATATGTTGACCTGGCGGCGGCACGGCTAGATGGTGATGTGGCATTGTAATTTCGTCGGCCAGGGCCCATGAAAATAATGTTATTTTTGTCGGTTTTCCTGGCCGATGAAAATATGTTGACCGGCGGCGGCACGGCTAGATGGTGACGTGGCATGGTAATTTCGTCGGCTAGGGCCCATGAAAATAAGATTAATTTCGTCAGCCCAGGCCGATGAAATTACTGGGCAACAGCCTGCTGGGATTCACAGCTGCAGTAATTTCGTTGGCATGGGCCGACGAAAATATTAATTTTTTTTTGTTAAAAAACAGGAAATAGGAACCGAAAAATCACAATTATTTACAGAAAATTCATAGTTATTAACAGAAAAATCCCAATAATTAATAAACCCAATTTCATCACAAATGTAATATACCACATCATCATTTATCCCATTATCATCATAGTAGAATCAAATACAGAGTCGCATACATAGTATATGTCACAAACATGGTACATTATCGCATACATAATTCATTATCGCATACATAGTCCATCATCACATACATAGTTCAAAGCATACATAGTCCATCATCACATTCATAGTTCAAAGTTTGAGTTACACACATGATACTTCACAAACAGCACCCAAACACAAATTCTAGGTTCGAGGAGAGTGTGAACCACGCCCGCTACCTGCTGCCTCGCCTCCGGAGTTCAGAAATTGACCGACAGAATGTGTCCCCGAAGCACTAACGGCGTTGTCGCGAACGGGAGCAGCAAGTGGCGGTGTCGAAAAGCCCTAAAACATTTTAAGGGAAAAAAATGTGTGAACCTAAAAATACAAAAGTTTAACAAATAGAAATGCATTGGGAAGTAGCTAGAAACTAAATTGTCTGTTGTGGCGCCTGGGGAAAAAGGCCAGGAGGAGGAGGCGGGGACCGAAATTCAGGCATTTCAAAGTTGGTGCCAAAGTGAGCATGAAACATCGCCTAGAAGAGACACAAAGCATATATCTATCATTTATAGGTTGATAACAATCATAATGTTTGAAGAGGCATTAAAGTAAAAAAACTACACAAGTAAGCAACTTGGTGCACATCATAGCCATATAAATTGGTTTTCATCTATTATAAAGGTAAACAAGACTAATAGAGCAATTTTTGTCCAAAACTAACAAGTGATGTTACTTGTACAAATTTCAACCGTTAAATTGTTATCATCAATTATGAAGGTAATAAAGCTCACATAGCGATTTTAAGGTAATGAAGAATACTTACTTCGAAGTACGTTGTCGCTGGTATGCCTAATAATCCATCATGTATTAATGGGATTGCCTCATTAGCTCTTGCTGTTGGCTCAATTGCTGCTCGAGTGCTGTCTCGCGTGAGGAACAAAAATTGCCAGCAGAGAACTGAGACGACCTCGCCTCTGACAAGGTCTCACTTGAATCCACCACCCCGTTGAATATGCCTCCCATGTTTCCTGCCACCACCACTCGCGTAAAGTGCTACAGGGTCTAATTCTTATTTTCTCTAATCGTAGTCTTCCCCATGGCTGGCCACCATTTTCTCCCCATATCGAGCCTACAATGTTTTGATGTCATGTTAGTTAATAATGTTAGTTTTGATATGTGAGTCCAATTATGTTCCTCCTTAAACCCTTCATATCCATCCTACAGGCGCACCAATCTGCTTTGCCAATCAGCAATCTCGCACACTGTTAAACGCTTCGGCGGACCCTTTGTTATTATCGTATCTTTACGAAACACATTACTGTCCATCCTGAAAGGATGATTGGTAGAAGTGAACCGCCGATGACAGTCAAAGAAGCAGAATTTGCCACCATTCTTTAGACGAAATGCATCTGTATCACCCATGCATATTGGACAACATAATCGGCCGTGTGTACTTCATCCTGAGAATATCCCGTATGCAAGAAAGTCATGTATAGACCAAAGATACGTTGCTCTCAGGTTAAAGGACTCCTTTTTGCTGATGTCATACATTTGCACCCCACTCTACGGCTCTTTCAACTCTTCCATCAATGGTTGCATGAACAAATCTAAGTTCTTTTTAGGATGATCAGGACCAGGTATAACAAGGGTTAGAAACACGTACTCGTCTTTCATGCATAATGCAGGAGGAAGATTATACGTAATCGCGAAAACAAGCCAACACGAGTACGATGACGCATTTGTGTCGAAAGGAGTAAACCCATCAGTTGCTAACCCAATGCACATTTCTGAGGTCTTGGGCAAAATCTGCGTCGTATCTATCCAGTGCCTTCCATGCATCACCATCGGAAGGATGGCACATCATATCTGGTTTAAGACGAACACCATCCTTATGCCATCTCATGTGCTTTGCAGTAGATTTAGATAGATACAGTCGTTGTGACCTTTCTGTGAGAGGCAAGTATCGTAACACTTTTATCAGTTGGGTTGTTTTCTGCATAGTCCCATCTTCTTTGGCAAACTCATCTAGACTTAACACATATTAAGCAATGGTCCTCCTTTCAATTCTCCTTCCAAAACAACATGCAATTTTGGACACACACATCAACTTCTCGTAACGCATCCCTAGATTGTTCAAGAGCTTTCTAGATTGATAGAAATTCTTTGGCATCTATTGGGGTTTTGGTAAAATGTCCGATATCAATTCAACAATATCATTGAAACATGCTACGGAGAAGTTGTACTTTGACCTAATTACCATTATTCTTGTAACAGTTGCAAGTTAGGTGACATCTGTGGACTCATGCAATGGATCTTGCGAGGCAGAGAGAAGACTAAAGAACTTCTCGACTTCTGGCCCTGGGGGATCTTCAAACTGCTCCATAAAATCATCCATCATATCTCCCATCAAATTATCTTCATCATCTACTATACCAATTGGAATTGACATGTTCTCCTTCCTTGACTCTCCATGCTCGTACCATATAAGATAATCTGGCATGAACCCATACTTGCATAGATGATGCTCCATGGTCATCTTGACATGTCGCGAGAAGTTACGACACTTGGAGCAAGGACACTTAGCCAAGCCACCACCAGGATTCAAGGCGTAAACAAAATTCACAAAATCCTGAGTCTTCATCATCCATTCCTTCGACGGCGCCTCGTTGCTTCTCCAACCGTCGTACATCCACTTTCATCTTTGATGGTATTAATATAAATGCATTAATTATTTTTATATGGGTTTTAAATCCTACCAAGGTTCTAGGCAAGGATAGGTCCTAAACCCACCCACGAATGGACAACCTTAGCGCAGCTTGTATGACATGCCGTAGGATCCGAACAAAATTTCGGTAGCATAATCCTGCTGTTCTCCGAGTGCACGTTGAATTGCAGTGCATCAGAGAACAATAGGGTTATGCTGACGAAATTTCGTTCAGATCCCAACCACGACTAAGGTCATCCATTCACAGGCTGTCCAAAAAACGTGGACAATTCCGGACCGACACGGAGCACAATTAAATGTGCCCCGTGTCACTCCCGAACGGGTGACGTATAGGATAGGACAATTATGTTGCAACATGTTACATTCGACATTTATATATATAGGATTTGACTAAATCACTAAATACTTATACATACAGCATTCGAGTAAATCACTCAACATTAATACATATAGTATTCGAATAAATAACTAAACATTTATATATAAAGCATTTGACTAAATCACCAAACATTTATACATAAAGCATTTGACACTCACCTGTGGTGGCGTGATAATGACATGGGGCGGTGGTCACGACAAGGCAGCAGGGGTGATGAGGGCAGCTGAGCCTACGTGCTATGGGGTGTGGAGCGGTAGTGTGGTGGCGACGACAAGGCAGCGGGGCAGCAGGGGCGGCGACGGCCGCAGAGCCAACGTGCTATGGGGCCGGTTGGCGGCGGCGTGGTGATGACAAGGCAGCGGGGCAGCAGGGGCGGCGGCAGGGGTGGGCGGCACTGGACGAGCGGCGGTTGAAGGGAAGGGCGGCCGGGGCGGGCGGCACTAGATGGCGTTTGGGGCGACAGGGGTTGGGGCAGGAGGCTGGGGCGGTGGCGGGGCAGCGGCGGCAGTGGCCAACGAAGGGGCGGTGGCGCACAGCGGGCGACGGCCGGGGCGGGCGGCGCTAGAAGGCGTATGGGGCGGCGGCGGCGGGGCGGCGGCGCACGGCCGGCGGCTCCGAGGCCGGGCGAGCGGCGGCTAGGGCGCGCATGGTGCGAGGCAGGCGCGCGGTCGGGGCGGCCGCGCAGGGCGGGCGGCGACGGCACTGGGCGGGCAGGCGGGGCGGCGGCGCAGCTGGGCTAAGGCTGATGGGCTGAGGCGTGCGGTGGGCAGGTTAAAAATTACGGCCCAACTAATCTCATCGATCAAAGCTTAGGGATTTGCTAAAAAAATTATTTTTGAATATATCTTCATCGGCCTAAGCCGACGAATTTTAAAAAATATATTTTTTATTATATTTTCATCGGCCTCGGCCGACGAAAATAATAATAATAAATTTTTAAATTAATTTCATCGGCCCAGGTCGATGAAAATAAATAAAAAAGTATTTTCTAAATTTATTTTCATCGTCCCAGGTTGACCAAAATACCCTTGGGGAATATAGCATGCCAATTTTCCAATATTCAAAAATATTTTAATTAATTTCATAGGCCCTGGCCGACAAAAATAAATAAAAAAATATTTCTAAAATTATTTTCATCTGCCCAGGCCGACGAAAATACCCTTTGGGAATATGGCCCGTGGATTTTTCCAAATATAATTTTGTCGGCCACGTAGGCCGATGAAATTGTCATTATAGTTTCGTCGGGGAGGGAAAACCTATGAAATTACCTATATAATTTCATCGGTTTACAGTTGCCGAGGAAATTCCTATATAATTTCGTCTGTTGTTTTTTGGCTGACGAATTTTACTCGGGCCGACGAAAAAAGCACGTATTCCTATAGTGTGTGAGGTCTCGGTCCCTCCTCTTCCTCTCATCCCTTCTCCTCTCCGTGGCACCACGGCGAGATCTGGCGGGGGCGGCCCGTCCCGGTGGCGCGGCCGCCGAATTCGGCAGGAGCGGCCCGTTTTGGTGGCAGGGCCCCTGCCCCTGCCCCTACATCGCCCTCCATCCACCTTCGCCGGTACAGCCATGCTCGCGTGGGCTTTGTTCGCCCAGGGTCGTCCTGTCCGCACGGAGGACGACATCGCGGTGTTCTTCCTCACCGACTTCCGCGGCCGCTCGCCCCTCCCGTTGCCGGCGAGTGCTACTGCGGCGTCGGCGGTCGTCCAGGGGGAGGTGCAGGATGGAGGAGGACTCCCACGCCGCCGGCCGCCGGCAACGGCGGGCGCCCGCACATCAGTGGCCTGATGAACGGGTGACCGCACGAATCTTGGCGCCTATCTAGCGGCTCCCGGTCTTAGTCTATCTCCGGATGGCTACTTGGCTGGTGGCGGCGGTTTGGACCGCGGCGGTGCTACAACATTGATCCGATCAAGTGCGTGTGAGTACCAGCATCATCTATCACCTATGACCACAACGATGCCCACGTCGAGGCCGGAGATGACCGGACACGGTGGCGCGACGAACGGCGGAGGAGCCGAAGGCTCGCCGGAGTTGCCAGGCCTCGCTAAGGATCTACACGCCAGGAAATTTTACGGGGAGTGAGGGGAGACACCGGGGATGCTCACTGAGCTCACGATCGGACACGAGGCGAATCGAGCTTGACGGGCAGCAATGAACCCGACGCCGAGCGGAACAGGGGCGTCGTCAACCCGGCTCCACCGAACGGCTCCGCTGAAATTGAGCGAGGCGAAACGGCTAGGGTGTGGCCTAGAAACTCAAGACGAGTATAATTGCTCCAAGGCTCACGGAATCGACGGGGATGTCTTCAGTGCCGCCGCGGAGAGCTTTTGGGGGGGACGGCGAAATGGTGCCGATGGGGGTGGCCTTCAGTTTTATAAATGCGGGGCGAGGGTACGGGTCCGGTGGCCCACTCGGCGCCGTGGGGAAGAGAGGGGCACGCCGACGGGACGCGAACGGCGCGACGTGACGGCGAGCGGCGCGGCGTGGCATGACGTGACGTGACCGGCGTGGTGCAGCGATGATGGCACGAGCGGTGGGGGCAAGGGCCGAAGCGGCGCGCGGCGGAGCAAGGCAAGGCAGGGCCAGGTGGAAAAGGGGAGACAGAGCGAGAGTTTATTTTAAATTTGAAATTTGAATTTTTTCCCAAAAATTTAGGATGTTATAAAAGGAGAGATAGAAAGAGAGGGAAAAACTGCCATGGCCAAATTTGATTTCAATTTTGCAGCAATTTCATGGTGTTACACTGAACTATAGCTAGCTAACACACGGCAGCCATGCTTCTCGGAAGATGATAAACTAGAAGATTAATTAGGAAGTGAGGCAACAAAAATAACAAAAGCATGCATGAAACATTTGAATTGGCATTTTTTCCGTATATTCTCTTCTTAGAGCATCCCCTAGTGTACGTTTCAGAGAATTTTGCAAATTTGCCACTCTCTACAGCTGGTCATACAATTTTGCCACTCTCAACAATTGTCATACAATTTTGCCACTCTCTACAATAGCACCTTATTATTTTGCCATTCTAGTCTTTTCGCTCTATTTTACATTGAACAGGCCACATAAATAGACATTTTTGCCCTTGTCTCATTTAACAGGTCTCCTAGGCTCTTTTTAGGATGATACGTACAGGGAGATAATATGTACAGGGCACTTCATTTTTAAAACATATAGAGACAATCAAAGCGTATTGGACAATATAATACGTACAGATGACATCATTTTTCAACAAGATATTTTTTGCAACCAAAGCATACGAAATATGATTTTCAACACACATAATATCATTTTTTGCAACAACACATAATAGCGCAAATAATTTCACTAAATGCTGTACGTATTATCTTCCTGTTGAAAATCATATTATCTTCCTGTATGTATCAGCCTAAAAAGAGCCTAGGAGACCTGTTAAATGAGACAAAGGCAAAAATGTCTTTTTACGTGGCCTGTTCAATGTAAAATAGAGCAAAAAGACTAGAATGGCAAAATAATAAGGTGCTATTGTAGAGAGTGGCAAAATTGTATGACAATTATTGAGAGCGGCAAAATTGTATGACCAACTGTAGAGAGTGGCAAATATGCAAAATTCTCATTGTTTCACGTGGTGTGATAGAGGAGATATTGCGGATGCTCTTACAGGGTGGGATAGAGGCCCTGTTCACCTGTTAGGGATGCTCTTAGTTTTTTAAAATTTATTATGTACTACTATTTATGATTTTTAAGATGCGCCCAAACTACCCTAGACCATTCATCTTGTTTCATGGAACGGTCTGAAATATAATATTGTATCTATTACTCTTCATGGGACAGAAGTAGGTTTTGTCGAGGCACACAGGCCCCCCTGAGATTTGCATGTGTGCTCGGTCACGGCCATCACCGTTCACCATCGGAAATGACGGACTAATGGAAGCGCACTTCGATGCCGGCTGGATCCTCGTGATGCTGCATTCTGCACACTCTCTCTATGTTGAACAGCTTGTCTTACAGGTCGATGTCGTCGTTAATTTCTGGAGAGAATTTTCTATATGTCACTGAAAAGGTTTTAAAGTTTCTATCTGCTATTGGAAATTATCTCTTTCTTTACATACCACCTGTTTAAGTTTTTCTTCCCTCAAGTGCCACTTAAGCAGTAAAGAATATAACGGTGTTACAAAATGACCATCATGCCACTGCCTTTTTAATACATTACAAAATATAAAAAATTCTTAAAATAATGTAAAATTCATAAAAACATGAGAAAAATTTCTATAAATTCATAAAATTATGTATAACTATATTTGAAAGTAAAAATTAAAACTTTCTGCATATAAATTTTATTTAAAAATTAATCAAACCTACCATGTCTCATAATAAGGGAGAACAAAAGTTTAAAATACCAAATGTTTACAAATATTTGAATGGCAAGTAGAGCATGGTTTTTCATTAATGTAAAATTTTCAATTACTCAATTTGGAGTTAAAATGAAAGAGATATGATTTGTTAAAGTTTTAAACCAAATGGACACTTTAGACATTAATGAATTTTTTAAATGGCTAAAACTAACGGACTTAATGGCAGTGGCACCGAGGGTAGAGAAAACTTGAACCAGTGGCGTGTAAGCAAGGAGATAATTTTGAATAGCAGATAGGGAATTGTAAATTTTTCCAGTGTCATACATGGAATTCTCTCTAATTTCTGCACACTTTCATTGGGTTGCTACTTGCTAGGCCTCCTCTCCCATGTCCCAAGTGAATACGCATGACATTAAAGTCAATTTCAACAAAGATTCTAACGTTCCTAAATTCTATGCACTCTTAAATCTCGATAATTCGTCAGAAAATAATTATTATTCTTTTAAGCTCCCTATTATTTAAAATTAACCGCCCTGATAAAATTGGTAGACACGTACACTGCTCTTATGAAGCAGTGCTCAAGCACCTCGATTTGAGTCTGAGTGTCAGCATTTTCGAAAAAAATACAATAGATTGGAAAATAGAAAAGAACACCAACAGCGAAAGTACTTTGTTGAATCGATGCTGACACTAAGAGATTGAGAGACGAAAGCTAGACGAGCAAATGGGACTAGAGACCTAGGAGTCCTAGCCGTAAATGATAAATACTAGGTGCTGTGCGACTCGACCTAAGCAATGTTGTAGCTAATGTGTTATGTATCCCGTCTGGAGAGTACATCCGTAAGAATGAAACTCAAATGAATTAATGCGGACCTGCACAAATAGTGGAGCATATGGTTTAATTCGACTCAAAGAGAAAAACCTTACTAGAAGTTGCCATGTCACATATCCTCTTGAAAGAGAAGGATGTCTTAAGAAAACGTGGCTCGGCACCGTCGCCTTTTATTAACAGAGACATGGACCTGGACGCGCTAACATTTAGGCCACATCCGAAGCATCCATGTCCGTTGCCCGCAATGTCCACAGTTGGCGAGTTTCCCTAGATGAGTAGTTCCTTATCGCGACGAACTCCTCCACGAGTTGTTATATGATCTATTCTTACCTATAAATTCTGGCTAAATTTTCAGGAGCGGCTCTACACTATTATCTTTATCTATAGTGAATGATGGCCTGACGCACACCATAGAATAGTTGTTCTACATTGTATATAGCTTTTGCGAAGACAAATAGTCCTGATTCCTCCCAAGCATACTGTGATCAGCAACTTTCCTGGCTTCTGCGCTAGTTGGCATACACTCATGCATGATAATTTCTTAGCACACTCTAGCTACATCGTGTATTTGGCTATGTTCAATGAAATCTGAAATATTTGCGGTTCATGTCTCGTATGCATCCTTTTGTCTCCAAGCCTCCAATATATATAGTTGAATTGGTGAAGCCTGGCATTATCTCTGAGAGCTAATGTCATATATAATGCTTAATACTCTAAGAGAACCTTCACAAATTTCCTCAAAGCCTAGATCAGTATTAACATTTATAACAATATTTTAATAAAGTCCGACAGGTAATCTAGTATTTATCCTTATTTTTTATGATTTTTGGAAGTCACTAACTATAGTTAATAATTTATTTCTATTTACTATGATTATTTTATTAACTAAAAGCTGGAAAATCACATGCACAGTAACAAGCTAGCCCAACGTCGCGCAAACTTGTGTGGGCTACACAGCAAGCGCCTTTTCAAAATGCTCTTTCACGCTAGGGAGACGCCGACAATGGAGCACATGACCGGACCCACCCATCAATCCTATCGCAATGAACCCCTTTTTACCCATGTGCATAATCACCAGGCCCACCTGTCATTGGTTGATCACTCCATATAACTTAGTTTTAAACTCGCTTGGCCCACCTATCATAGGCTCAACAATTTGCTAATCAAGTTCTTAATCCCTTCGGGCCCGCCTGTCATAGCCCACTCTCATGGACGCGTCTAGACGTCTTAAACCTTTTGCAATCGCCTCGGGAGCTTGCCGAAGCACGACGCGACAGTGTCAGGGCCCATCCGGAGAGGCGGCTATGGATGATCAGGATCTACATGTCTGCCCGCACCTACCTGCATCTTCGGCAAGGTGAATGGAGCCCAAGGCGACAGATTGATGAGCCTTAAGACAGTGGCACACTGAAGAACTCAACCGCACAAAAAACCTACCTACAGTCTAGGGCGAGGGCAATATGATTAGCTATAGGGACTACCAAGGGTCGGCTGGAGGAGGTGTTGAAGGTCGAGGCAGGATGGAGGTGGCCAGCGATGGAGACGAAGGTGGCGGCGTAAGCAGGGGGATCGGCGTCCGCGGTCTTCGATGGCATTCATGCAAAATTGAAGGATGTGCACATCGGGTCGACAATTCGTAGAAATCGGAGGAAGACTCATTGAATCAGGATAATCAATGATAGCGGTGATGAGGACATCACCAGCGCGGATAAAATCAGTGTGACCGCTGCCCCTCCTTCCTCTCCGACCACTCCAACGACTACTGACGCCGCTCCATCATTGCCGTCTACGATCGACGCAGCGAGATCTTCATCGCCGGAAGGCCTTAATCCTAAGGCCCAACCTTTCAAGCCTTCTCCAAAGAAGCTGCCTAACAAGTCCGAAACTCGCGAGGTCTCGAGGAATAAAGGATAGCCCATATAGAAGTCCAAGACGACAAAAGCTTCGGTTCGGGCATCCAGCAGCACATCAACTTCGAACGGGCGTAACTTAGGCTCCCGACATTTGATTTCGGTGTGCGACCACTCATTGGAAAGCTTAGAAGATAATATTTCTAATGGATCCAGCCCCGCATCTAAATTCATCTAGGAGCATGGGAAAATGCAGAACAATGTTTCGGGCCAGAAACTCAGGGTGCTGCGTCACCGTATTTTTGGGTATGACGAAAGCTCGTCGACGTCCATGCGGAAGAAAATCTTGACGGCGACCTAGTTGAGGGAGTAGCTGATGGAATCCATACCGATGTTGTATTGTTCATACCTATGATGTGCATGGTCACATCATCCTCCCTTTCTTGATTGTGAGTTGTCCTCGACTCATACTTGTTCATCTGCAAAAGGTTAGCTCCAAAGGAAGGCAAAGGAACAAGTATATCATTTGTAATCAAAGTGTTAGAACCATATTGATTAGGATCCACATCCTCCCCTTCTTGAAATTTTTCATATAATTTCGAAACAGAGCTAGAGTCACTTGGTGTCTTCTGATTATTGATAACTTTGTTCTCCAGTTGATCAAATGATTGTACATGGTAAGAAAAATTCAGATTTGAGGAAATGTACACTCGATTCACCATGTATTTTTCTTTATCATTATATTTGCCCACAGTATGAAAAGTGTTTCTAGATAACCACGGAAAATTAACAAGTCTCTCCTCGAAATTGTCTAGATCACATAGAATATCAAATTCAATGTAACCTAAGATATTTAAAGACGACAACAATTTTAACTCATCATTTTCATTTGCAGGATGAATAACATGCTTATATTCAACACAAGTGTTTGGTTTTAAAGCAAAAGTAACATGTTCATTTACTAGTTATGGTATAGATATAAGTGAAGCATTATCACACAACTCTTCTTTATCACAAGAAACATCGAGCAAATCATCTTGTGACAAAGGTAAATCAGCAATTGGTTTCATAATTTGTTGCTCTATCAAAGCATGATCTGTGGAAAATTTCAGCACCCCAAATCATTCTCACCTTGATTGAAAGTGGTACCTTTTTCATTATCTTTGATTTTCTCCTCAGCTAATGTTGGTACATCTTCAGTTGTAGTTATTGAAAGCAGGCATGAGACGACATGCATCGCCTTGTTCGTTGTTAAATCATGCTCCTCCTCTTGATCATTCTCATTATCCTACAACACGTCGCTCTTCCAGAGATATTTGTCTTTCATGTGCAATTTTAATTTCAATCTCGCAAATAAGTTTAAACAAACTAGAGAGAGAATCACATTCTTTATCAACAAGAACATTCTGAATTTTTTTTATCAAGTCCTGCTAAGAATTTAATTTCCTTAGCTTCCTCGGTTTCCTCTAAACCACAACGCAACAACAATGTCTCAAATTTTTTATAGTAAGTTTTAACAGTTCTATCACATTGTTGTAAACCTTGTAATTCATTGATTAAATTTTTATAATGATATGCGGGAACAAATTCATCTCTCAAATATCGTTTCATATCTCTCCATGTTTGAGGTACCTTCTTATATTTACAAAAATCATTCCACCAAATTGATGCACAACAAGTAAAAGCACTAGCGGCAGCATTAATTTTTCGTTTGTCACAGATTTTATATTGTGAAAATATTTTATCCACCGCTATTTCCCAATCAATATAAGCATTAGCACCAAATCCATCATAAGAAGGAAGAGACACTAGAGTTTTACCTTGGTCGGTGGAAGCATATATAGTGTTGGTGGAGTGTTTTTCTTTCAACCTCTCTTGTGTATTATTAATGTTTCGACCGTAATTATTGATCATGGCTTTCAACTCCTTCAATAAGTTTAGCCGCTCCTTGTGACGAACAAGCTTAGTATCGTTTTGATATTCGATCGATGATCCTGCCATTGTTAGTAGTAAACAGAAAATAACACAAGAGTATTATCCCTATCAACTACTAGGTGGTAAAAGGTGGAATCACACTCTCAAGCGTCTTACCATGCTCTTACAAGTGTTCTTACCAATATTGCAGGAGGTACAACCGGTGGCTGGTTCATAATACCGAACGAGTGTGAGCGAAACGATTGCAAGTTCGAACCAGAACTGATTAGAAGTATGTGGAGTTTGGATAGGCAAAATATTGTAACAAGGAATATGCAATTATCAAAATTAGATTAGCAAAGCTGAATAAATATCCAAAGTATTTGTCTAAGTTGCTGGCCTAAACCCGTCCTTAGACTTAGCTCAAGCAAGCAAAACAAATAACACAACACTTTGGATACAAAGAATGCAAGCACTTCTGATTTCTTTCTTTCTTTCTTTTCCTTGCTTTTTTTTCCCTTTTTTTGTTTTTTCTCTTTGTGCGGCTTTTTTTTATGCACTTGCCTTTTTTCACCTTTTTTTTAAATATCAATAGTGCCGCAAATGAGAGATTATAAGATATATATACAAACACTCAATTTTCTCTTGCTGAAAAAAATAGATCTACTATACAGAAACTTTCTTTGCTGTTTTTGGATTTTTGGAGGCCTCAAACTCAAAAACGTATAACAGAAAAGTTGTAGATCTTTTCGTTCTGATCAATTTACATATATGGAACACCAATTTTGGATAATGGATCTAGGAGATATGGGCCCCGCAATACAAACTGCTCAGAAAAATCCGAGACACGTACAGAAACAACTCCAACGCGAGTTTGGATCTAAAGATGGAGTTTCTGGAGCTTGGTACACTGGACAAAGTTGTAGATCTTTTTCGGGCTACAATTTAGGCTCTAAATTTGTTGAATTTGGAGTTTGGACAAGGGAGATAATGACAAAATACCGAACGAGACAGATGGATATCCGATTTGAACGCGGCGACGATGACGGCGTGATGACTTTGGACTCGATGTCAAGATTCAAGACTCAAACTAGACCAAGAACTTAGTCTAAACCAGCAACAAGACGATGACGATGGATACAAATTCAACAACGCGAAACTAAAAACGAAATTGCGAAGGGCACAAAGTGGCTTGGACTATAGATATGACGACGAACTCAAATCTTTTTGTGGGGCAATTTTCTGGACTCTGATGGGCAACCGAGGCTCTGATACCACTTGATGGGGATGGGGTCCCAATCTTTTGACAGGTAGGATAAACACGATTGGTGGAGAACTCGATGTTGACGATCCGGCTTCCAATCAGAACAGATCTAAGCCTGCAATCGCTACACCACTGTCTCCATTCGTTATCAACAACGCTAATACACGGTTGACCTCACCATGAAGGCTAGTTCCTGCAAGCGAATCGAGAACACAAGCAAGAACACGGTAGATGCAATCTCAAATTACAGATTACCGATTAAGCACACAAGTTGGGGTTCCGCAAACCGGTAAACGGCGAAGCTGCAACGGCAGAACAATCTAAGCAAAACCGAGCGACGGCTACTGAATTTATAGTGACGGCTAGGATTTGGGGCGCAGCCCCTAGGGTACATGGGCCATGGGCCTAAAGTGGAGCGGCGCAGCGCCCGACAGTTTCCGGTAGATTCTGGTCGCAATATTGTTTCGATGATTCCTACTGATCCCTAAGGAATTTGGACATGGTACTAGATCCGTTGGAAAGATATCGTCGAGGGCTTATCCGTGCATACTAAGAACGTCCAAAACGAAGTCCGTATGAAGTCGGGACATCCGTTTTAAGTTGAGTGCACGGAAATGGCCGAACCGGACTCGTGGATAAATTAGGTTCATTCTTGAGCCGGCCTTGCAAGGACGTGGCTTGTAGGACCAGAGGGCGTCGAAGTGGTGAAGATGCGCCTTCCTTGAATACGTCTTGAGCTTGGGGAGGTGGCCACGGTGGAGGCCGACCTGCTGGCGGCGACGATGTAACACAACAAGCTTACCGGCCGCCTACACGACCTGGCCAAAGAGGCGGTCGACGAAGACATGCAGACATAGTCATCGTAGGCAGTGCAGATGTACTAGAGGATGTCGTAATGTGTCGCCAACATGTAGTAGATGAAGAGGTCGCATGTGAAGTAGATGATCGAAAGCTCGTCGACGTCCATGCAGAAGAAAATCTTGACGGCGACCTAGTTGAGGGAGTAGCTGATGGAATCCATACCGATGTTGTATTGTTCATACCTATGATGTGCATGATCACATCACCGCTGCCCCCCTTCCTCTCCGACCACTCCAACGACTACTGACGCCGCTCCATCATTGCCGTCTACGATCGACGCAGCGAGATCTTCATCGCCGGAAGGCTTTAATCCTAAGGCCCAACCTTTCAAGCCTTCTCCGAAGAAGCTGCCCAACAAGTCCGAAACTCGCGAGGTCTCGAGGAATAAAGGATAGCCCATATAGAAGCCCAAGACGACAAAAGCTTCGGTTCGGGCATCCAGCAGCACATCAACTTCGAACGGGCGTAACTCGGGCTCCCGACATTTGATTTCGGTGTGTGACCACTCGTTGGAAAGCTTAGAAGATAATATTTCTAATGGATCCAGCCCCACATCTAAATTCGTCCAGGAGGATGGGAAAATGCAGAACAATGTTTCGGGTCAGAAACTCAGGGTGCTGCGTCACCGTATTGTTGGGCCTATGGCCCATGTATCACTAGGGTTTGGTGGTGGCTCTCCCCTTGGGCGCCCCACTACCCTTGGCCGCCGCTATATATGTGGCCGTCGATTCTCTTCTATCCTTAGGATTTATTGTGTTTTGGTTGACCCCGTGTGCGTCCCTCCTCTTGTTCGCGTGTGTCGACTGGACCATCCATGACGAGAAACAAAACCTCACCCTTTCATGAGTTGATTTATCAGTTATCATCTTGTTCTTACTTGTTCTCGATTGCTAGCAGATTCAAGGATCAATTGTGCCTTACTCGGTTGATCGACTTGTGCAGTGACTTTGCGATTGTTTGGTTGCTAATCCCGTGGATTAGTAGCGTCGTCACTACACCAAATCGATGTATCTTTCTCATCAAAAGATCAGGCTGACCTAAGTGCGCATAAAGCGGTGGGTTTGGAGGAAATGGGTGTAAGATCAAGTTTTGGTATTGATGACAACAGAGACTTCAAGATTAAGACTCTTGTGTTTCATAGTTTTTCTCTTATATTCTTTGCGTGAGTCTTCGTTCATGCTCAAGCCTGCTACACATACGTCAAGCATCAAGCTACAAGATCAAGACTAGACAAGACAAGACAAGACAAGACAAGACAAGACTAGACTAGACAAGACAAGATTACGACAAGACATGACAAGATCACGACATGACAAGATCACGACAAGACATGATAAGATCACGACAAGACAAGACAAAACATGACAAGATCACGACAAGACAAGATAAGACAAGACAAGACAAGATCACGACAAGACAAGACAAGATCACGACAAGACAAGATAAGACAAGACAAGACAAGATCACGACAAGACACAAGACAAGACACAAGATAAGACAAAACAAGACAAGACAAGACACAAGACAAGACACAAGACTGACAAGACACAAGACAAGACAAGACAAGACACAAGACTGACAAGACAGAAGACAAGACAAGACACAAGACAAGACATAAGACAAGACACAAGACAAGACACAAGACAAGATCAAGACAAGACAAGACAAGAACCTAGGTGCACCCTGTCATGACCAGGTCATCAGGACGCGTCCGATGCCGACTGCGCTCGTGATCGAACACATGGTGGGCATCGTTTTTTCAGATCCGGAGTTGCACAGTGAGGAGTATCGGACGGCTTCCGATAAACCCGTCGGACGCGTCCGATAAGCCTTTCCAGCCTAAGTCGATTTACTGCTAGCCGTCTGATCTCGTTCCAAGTTAATCTCATCCGTCCATTGGCCCAGCCTGAACCCTACAAATAGGTGGGATTTCGTGGGAGAGACTTGAGAGAGCTCATTTGTTCATCCCCAAGCTTTGAGAGAGTAAGAGCTCCTCCCTAGTTCATCCTTCATCTCCCTAGATCCAACATGAAAAATTGAGATTGAGAGTGGGAGAAGAAGAGGAAGAAAAAGAAGCCATATTTTGCCTCCTCCGGTCATCCCCGAAATTCTTGTACCTTCTCCATGAGTTCTTGGCCTAGCTCTATGGTGGGAGAGGTGGTGATCTAGTTGTGCTTCGGTATTGTGCTCTTGGACTTCTTGTCACCGGATTCAACTCCACCACAAGCTTCATCACATCGACCCGTGAACAAAGAAGCAAACCCACCAACGTGGTGGTCATCGGCCAGGCGAGCCGGTGCATCGCCTTCTCCATTGCGTCGGAGATGTGCTAAATCCTCGGTGTGCTCGAGGTCGACTCGCTGTGAAGTCGGGTGTTTCGGGCCCTTCGCGTGTGAAGGTGCCGATTCTTGTACAAGTTGGAGTTCCTTCCGATGTGTTCGGAATGAACTTCTTCTAGTGGATTGAGGATTAGGGACTAAAGGGTCCCGGGCTTTCTGTGTGGCGAGCTTCCTCAACGAGAGTAGGTGCTTGCATCGAACTCGTAAAAAGATCGGTTTGCCCTCTTGTCTCCTTTATTATTCGCACTTGTGTTTACTTCCGCTACTAGACTTGTGTAGGGCTCATTCGCTAGTTGGGTGCTTAACTTGACTAATTGACCACGCTCAACAAGCTTAATAAAATTAAAATAGTCCGATTCACCCCTCTCGCCTTAGGTCCCTTCAATTGGTATCAGAGCATAGGATCTCTATAATTTGCTTAACCGCTTAGAGATGGCCGAAGGGGATAGCGTTGCTGCTAATAGGGTTCCATTGTTTAGTGGGTCACACTTTGCGTTTTGAAAAATTCGCATGACCACATATCTTCAGTCTATGGGCCCGGACATTTGGGATGCCGTTGAGAATGGCATTGTTATCACACGCACTGAAAGTGTACCTCTCACACCTGAATAAAAAAATTTTTCTGCTAATGACTCTAAGGCTAAAAATGTTTTGTTCACTGGCTTAAGTATGGAGGTGTTTGAGAGGGTTAGTAATCTTGCATCTGCACATGACATCTGGACCACACTCATAGAAATTCATGAGGGAACCGCTTCTGTCAAGGAGGGTAGATTAGTGGTGGTTAAGGAGAAATTTGATCGCTTTGAGATGCTTCCAAATGAAAATGCTAATGATATGTATACTCGACTTAACCCCATAATCAATGAGCTCAAGGGGCTCGGACTCTCTATGCCAGATATTGATGTGCGCAGGAAGATGATGCGGATATTGCCAAGACAAGAGTACCGCGACATCATCACCTACATGTCCAACAGTGGTGATGTGGACAAGATGACCCTCACTGCCTTCTTGAGCAAGCTGAGGGCTCATGAGATGCTCATCATCGAGCCCACAGCTACTCCTGTCCCTGAGAAGAACAAGGTCATAGCACTCAAGGCAACTGGACACAAACCAAGTGACATGTCTTCCTCATCCAAGACTCATGAAGGAACAAGCTTCTTTCCAAGTGAAGCAGCTGAGGAGATTGTGGCTATGATTGGGAGACGCTACGGCTTGAGGAAGCCAGGCAAGAACCCACACTCTAGTTACCGGTGCTTTGAGTGTCATGAGAAGGGTCACATTGCTTCTATGTGCCCTCGAAAGGATAAACTCAAATATGAGAGGGCCAAGCAAGACAGTGATGATGACAAGTCTAAGAACAAGGAGAGGAAGCACAAGGACAAGGATAGCAAGAGAAGCAGGAAGAACACCGAGTTCAAGGGCACCACCAAGCAAGGAAAGAAGCTGGCATTCTTTGGAGAGTGGGCCACAGATGAGAGCTTCAGTGACACACCTGCCTCCGAGGATGAGGAGAATGGTCAAGGACTTGCCACCATGGCAATTGCTGAAATAACACCACCGCCTCCATCCCTTCCTCCAAAATGCTTGGTGGTCATCCCAGAACCACAAGAACAAGTATGGTATTCTGATGGGGATGAGTCTGCTTTCTCCACTACTTCTACACCAAAGGCTTCATCACCACCAGCTACCTCACCGAAGTGCTTGATGGCACGACCCTCCACTGAGGTATCAAACTTTGACTCTGACTCTGATATTGACTGGGATGATGAGGCAACTAGGGAGCATGTGCTCAAATTGGTTGACATTGTGCATAGTGAAACCTTGAGAGCTAAAATTCTTCAAGAGTCTTTAAATTCTTTAATTGCTAAGCATAACTCTCTTGAGACTGAGTATGACATCTTACATGGTGATAACATTAGCATGACTAGAAAGCTAAATGTTCTAGATGAAGAGCGTAGGGCAAAAAATGAAAATGAAAAGGATCTGTTCGCAACCATTTATGAGCTTAGGGCTAAAAATGAATCACTTGTTGCTAAGACTGCTTCTGTTGATGCCTTGCCTATTGCATCTTCTTCCAGTGATTTGAATGTTGCTCCAGCTTTAATTGTGCCTCCTGTCATTACACCTTTCACTGGCACTGTTACACCCGCGATCACATTAGCTGCTGCTAGCAATGATCTCTTTTCTGAATGTGCCATGATTGCTTCTACTGTCAGCATTGTTGCTCCTATTGTTGAAACATATACTAAATGTTCCATGATTGCATCTAGCTCAAGTGGTTCCTCTAATGTAGCTGTTGAGTGCACTCCTGATACATGTAAATTTGCACTATCTGCTAGAGAACTTGCTATTGAAAATGCTGAACTCAAGGTCAAGCTTGAGAAATTTGACAAGGGTCTTGGCAAGTGCTATGAAGGTAGTGTTGCTTTGAACAAGATGCTTGAGAAACAAAGGAACCAACACATAAGGGTGGCTTGGGTTTCACCCCTGATCCTAAGGGAAAGAAAAAGAAAGATTCTCAAGCACATACCAAGAAGCAAAACTCCTCTCATGCCCAAACCAAGAGTAACAACATTGGGCCTAAAAATGTGAACACTAGAAACAAGGCTCCTAGGAAGCACAATGAGCACAACACATAGCAAGGACCTCCTAGGCACTATAACTCCACATGGAAACCTAGGAATCAACATGCTTGGCAATACACTCCTAGGTACAACAATAGGAATGGTCCTCCTATGCATTACAACAACTGGCAAGCTCCCATGTTTCACACCTGGTTAGCTCATCCACAAATGTTTTGGAATGGTCCTCCTAGACAAAACTTTGCTAGACAAGATCCACCTAGGAACCAAAACAGGAACACTCCCAAGCACACCCAACCCAAGCTTCCAAGAGCTCATGCTGAGTTGTATGATCATTACTTGCTTAGGATGAATGACAAGGGTAAGGTGGTTGCTAGATATGCTGATTTGAGGGCTGAGAATGAGCATAAGGCACATGTTTGGGTGCCTAAGTCTTTGATTGATCGATTTGTTCTGTTGCTATGCTTAGTTTGAAGGCTAACCCTGGGGACCTCCTGTGTGGGTCCCTGAGTCACAAAAGTGATCTCTCCTTAATGCAGGTGAACTACCGAAGTGGTGGGTGCCATTGGATCATCGATAGTGGGTGCACTCAACACATGACCGGCAACCCCCGGTTGTTCACCTCAATAGGGGAGGAAGGCAACAACATTCCCCTCAAGGTCACCTTTGGAGATGGAAGCAAGAGCAAGGTGCTTGGCACAGGGAAGGTAGCAATCTCTTCAGATCTTTCAATTAATAATGTGCTACTTGTTAAGACTTTGAATTATAATCTTCTCTCTGTTGCCCAAGTATGCGACTTGGGGTTCCATTGCAACTTCTCATCTGAGGGAATGATGGTTTTGGATAAAAATGAGAAAACTGTGTTCAAAGGCTTTCGTTTTGAAAACTTGTTTCTTGTGAACTTTAATGAGCCTGCCGCATCTATCTCGACTTGCCTTATTGCCAAAGTCTCTCTTGGTTGGCTTTGGCATAGGCGTCTTGGGCATGTGGGCATGGCTAATTTGAAGAAACTTTTCAAAAACGAGTTGGTTCTTGGGGTGCAAGATGTGACATTTGAGAAAGACAAGCTTTGCAGCGCCTGTCAGGCCGGCAAGCAAGTGGCAAGCTCACATCCTATCAAGAATGTCATATCTACATCTCGACCTCTCAAGCTTTTACACATGGATCTTTTCGGGCCAACAAAATATGTGAGTATCGGGGGAAATCTCTATTGCTTGATCATTGTTGATGACTTCTCCCGATACACTTGGGTTTTCTTTCTACCTGACAAAACCCCAACTGGGGATATTTTCAAAAAGTTTGTAAAGAAAGCCCAAAATACTTTTGATTGTACCCTCAAAAAGGTGAGAAGTAACAATGGAACTGAATTCACTAACACCTCTGTTGAGTTGTTTTGTGATGAGTTAGGGGTTGATCATCGTTCTCACCACATACACACCGAAAGCGTAATGGTGTGGTTGAGAGGAAAAACAGGACACTCATCGAGATGGCAAGAACAATGCTCAATGAGTTTGGAACCTCTGAAGTGTTCTGGGCTGAGGCAATCAGCACAGCCTGTCATTGTATCAACAGGCTGTACATTCACAAGCTTCTCAAGAAGACTTCTTATGAGCTGCTTGTGGAAATACGACCAAATGTCTCCTACTTCAGGGTATTTGGATGCAAGGTCTATATCAAGAAAAAGAGGGAGCACTTGGGCAAATTCCAAAGCAGGGTGGATACAGGGATTCTCTTGGGATACTCTTCCAGAGGGACCTCCTACAGGGTATTCAATGAAGGAAGTGGTCAGATTGAATAATCTTGTGATGTGAAGTTTGATGAATCAAATGGCAGTCAAGGTCAGCATGAAAATCTGGATGATGTTGATGGAGAGCCATTGGCAAGAGCAATGGAAGAAATGCAAGCTCAAGATGTGAGGCCTATGGAAGCTCCTAGGGTGAGTGAGACAGTTACACCACCGCTCACACCTGAGCTTGTGTCAGACTCAGGGGGAACTGTGCCTCAAGATAGCTCAAGTGTGGAGCCATCTTCAGTGACAGAGAAAGCTAATGAGCAAGATGGAGAGTCAGTGGAGCAGTCAAATGGACAATCTTCTCGATTGATCAGAACCCATCATTCAATTGCTCGTGATCATCCATCTGATCAAGTGATTGGAGACTTGAAACAAGGTGTGCAAACAAGGTCAAGAACAGCTGGGTTCAGTGAGGTCAATGGCATGACTAACTTCTGTGAGTACCATGTTTTTGTGTCTGACTTGGAGCCAAAGAAGGTGGAAGAGGCATTGGCTGATCCTGATTGGATAAATGCCATGCATGAGGAACTGAACAATTTTGAAAGGAATCAAGTGTGGACACTTGTGGAGCGACCCAAGGATTGCAATGTGATTGGTACCAAATGGGTCTTCAAGAATAAGACAGATGAGTTTGGAGTAATTGTCAGGAACAAGGCAAGACTTGTGGCTCAAGGCTTCACACGGGTTGAGGGTGTGGACTGTGGAGATACTTATGCTCCTGTGGCCAGACATGATGCAATTAGGCTGCTTATGGCGTTCTCTACATGTCACAACATCACTCTTAAGCAGATGGACGTAAAGAGTACCTTCTTGAATGGCTACATCGAGGAGCTGGTGTATGTTGAGCAACCTCGTGGGTTTGAGGATCCAAAGTATTCCAACCATGTGTTCAAATTATCGAAGGCTCTGTATGGGCTCAAGCAAGCTCCCAGGGCTTGGTATGAAAGACTTAGAGACTTCCTCATCTCCAAGGGCTTCAGTGTTGGACGAGTAGACTCTACTCTCTTCACCAAGGTGGATGATGGACACTTGTTCTTGTGCCAAGTCTACGTCGACGACATCATATTTGGGAGCTCAAGCAGCAAGATGGTGCAAGACTTCAGTGAGATGATGGCAGCTGATTTGAAATGTCAATGATGGGTGAGTTGAATTTCTTCTTGGGCTTTCAAATCAAGCAATTCAAGACTGGGGTGTTTATAAGCCAAGAGAAGTACACTCTGGATCTCCTAAAGCGCTTCGACATGGACGGATGCAAGCCAATTCGGACCCCAATGGCTATAAACGGCCACCTCGACCTCGACATAGAAGGTAACCCTGTGGATCCCAAGGTTTACCGTTCCATGATCGATGCATTATTTTACTTGACAGCATCTAGACCGGATATCATGTTTAGTGTGTGCATGTGCGCTAGATACCAGGCCTCCCCTAGAGAAATGCATTTGAAAGCTGTCAAAAGGATTTTTAGATATCTAAAATTCACTTTTAGCATAGGTCTCTGGTTCCCTAAGGGTGCGCGGTTTGAGCTCCTTGGTTATTCTGACTCAAATTATGCCGGATGCAAGATTGATCGTAAAAGCACTTCAGGGGCCTGTCACCTACTTGGTAGATGTCTTGTGTCGTGGGTATCAAAGAAACAGAACTCCGTGGCGCTATCTACTGCTGAGGCTGAGTATATAGCGGCAGGGAGTAGCTGTGCGCAAATTCTATTCCTGACACAATCCTTGCTTGACTTTGGCGTAAAACTTGACCACGTGCCTCTTCTGTGTGATAATGAGAGTGCTGTGAAGATAGCTAGCAACCCGGTTCAACACTCGCGCACCAAACACATTGACGTCCGACATCACTTCCTTCGGGATCATGTGATGAAGGGCGACATCGTGGTTGGATCTGTGCGTACGGAGGACTAGCTTGCTGATATCTTCACCAAGCCACTAGATGAGACACGCTTTTGTAAGTTAAGAAATGAACTGAACATACTAGATAGGTCAAATGTCGCCTGAGTTGGTCGTGGGGCTGTTGTGTGTGAACCTGGCACAATCATATGAACTTGAGACAATCTTGGAGCTTTGCAAATTCTACTTGATTCATATTTGTTCAATGCATCTCCATTTGCACTTGATAGCTAAATCTCAAATTGACTGTCATCGTACTCAATAGGTTCTCTAATTAACACATGCTAATAATTCTTCACTTAGAGCGAGTGTTAGATGTGTCAAAGCCATGTGTATTTTTTTATAGCTCATCTCTATGTGAATGACCTAGTGCTTCTAGTTCTGGTCTTGCTATTCATTATGTATCTTGTTAAATACCATGACTAGATATGAACACATTTGTTTTGGAAATGTTGAGGAATCTAAAAAAAAAGGTGCAAAATGTTAAAATAAGGCCAAAAAGGCCATCCTTGTTCTCACCAATGTCTTCCCAGCTGAGACAGCTTGCCATTGCACTAGGCATGAACTTAGGGGGAGCTTTGGATGATCAAGACACTGAATCCTTCAGTGTAATGCTAGGCAGTGTCGCCTACGGTTTTGAGACATGGAACTTAAAAGAAAATATTTTAGATTCAACTTTTTGACTTGGTATAGCACTTGTGCATATTTGAACATGCTTTTACTAGGTGCTAGTTTGCATCAAGGGACCTCTCCTAGTGTATGAGCTTACTAGATACTCATTGGCTTTGATTCCTCTACATACGACTCTAGATCTTAATTCTACTTACACATCACTCAAACATGAGCCTCTATTGTGTATTGTGATATTTGATCTAGAAATAGTCTTGAATTTGCAATATGGTGGATAACTTGGCATGATTAGAACTTGTATAATCTACAAAGCTCTTGAGTATTGTCTCCTTTTCATGTGCTTGTTGATTGCCCTTTGTGGTTATTGATGACAAAGGGGGAGAAAAATAAATGAGTGGCAAGCAATGGGGAGAAAAGTGAGTAGAACAGTGGAAAATATGACAAAGGGGGAGAAATTGTAAATTTTGCAAATCTGTGTGTTGCTCACTTGATAGGCAATGACCTAGGGGGAGCTAGGTGTTAGTCTTGCATTGCATTGCACTTCAATTGATCTTATCCCTAGTTGTTATTTCAAGTGAAGTAATCTCAATTGGTATCATCTTTGTTGGAACTAACCCACTGCACGAGACACACATTTGCTGGTTGAGTTAGCTATGCAGGAGACTTACAGGTGTTGTCATCAATTACCAAAAAGGGGGAGATTGTAAGATCAAGTTTTGGTATTGATGATAACAGAGACTTCAAGATTAAGAGTCTTGTGTTTCATATTTTTTCTCTTATATTCTTTGCGTGAGTCTTCGTTCATGCTCAAGCCTGCTACACATACGTCAAGCATCAAGCTACAAGATCAAGACAAGACAAGACAAGACAAGATCACGACAAGACATGACAAGATCACGACAAGACAAGATGACGACATGACAAGATCACGACAAGACATGACAAGATCATGACAAGACAAGACAAGACA
Organism: Raddia guianensis; assembly: GCA_036346415.1. Classification (NCBI taxonomy): domain Eukaryota; kingdom Viridiplantae; phylum Streptophyta; class Magnoliopsida; order Poales; family Poaceae; genus Raddia; species Raddia guianensis. Next base: position 32,979,375 of record CM070544.1, read on the forward strand.
TGACAAGATCACGACAAGACAAGATAAGACAAGACAAGACAAGATCACGACAAGACAAGACAAGATCACGACAAGACAAGATAAGACAAGACAAGACAAGATCACGACAAGACACAAGACAAGACACAAGATAAGACAAAACAAGACAAGACAAGACACAAGACAAGACACAAGACTGACAAGACACAAGACAAGACAAGACACAAGACTGACAAGACAGAAGACAAGACAAGACACAAGACAAGACATAAGACAAGACACAAGACAAGACACAAGACAAGATCAAGACAAGACAAGACAAGAACCTAGGTGCACCCTGTCATGACCAGGTCATCAGGACACGTCCGATGCCGACTGCGCTCGTGATCGAACACATGGTGGGCATCGTTTTTTCAGATCCGGAGTTGCACAGTGAGGAGTATCGGACGGCTTCCGATAAACCCGTCGGACGCGTCCGATAAGCCTTTCCAGCCTAAGTCGATTTACTGCTAGCCGTCTGATCTCGTTCCAAGTTAATCTCATCCGTCCATTGGCCCAGCCTGAACCCTACAAATAGGTGGGATTTCGTGGGAGAGACTTGAGAGAGCTCATTTGTTCATCCCCAAGCTTTGAGAGAGTAAGAGCTCCTCCCTAGTTCATCCTTCATCTCCCTAGATACAACATGAAAAATTGAGATTGAGAGTGGGAGAAGAAGAGGAAGAAAAAGAAGCCATATTTTGCATTCTCCGGTCATCCCCGAAATTCTTGTACCTTCCCCATGAGTTCTTGACCTAGCTCTATGGTGGGAGAGGTGGTGATCTAGTTGTGCTTCCGGTATTGTGCTCTTGGACTTCTTGTCACCGGGATTCAACTCCACCACAAGCTTCATCGTCATCGACCCGTGAACCGCAAGCAAACCCACCAACGTGGTGGTCATCGGCTAGGCGTAGCCGGTGCATCGTCTTCTCCATTGCGTCGGAGATGTGTTAAATCCTCGGTGTGCTCGAGATCGACTTCGTCTGTGAAGTCGGGTGTTTCGGGGTCCTTCGCGTGTGAACGCTGCCGATTCTTGTACAAGTTGGAGTTCTCTTTCGATGTGTTCGGGAACGAACTTTTTCTAGTGGATTGAGGATTAGGGACGAAAGGATCCCGGGCTTTCCTGTGTGGCGAGCTTCCTCAACGAGAGTAGGTGCTTGCACCGAACTCGGTAAAAAGATCGGTTTGCCCTCTTGTCTCCTTTATTATTCGCACTTGTGTTTACTTCCGCTACTAGACTTGTGTAGGGCTCATTCGCTAGTTGGGTGCTTAACTTGACTAATTGACCACGTTCAACAAGCGAATAAAATTAAAATAGTCCGATTCACCCCCCCTCTCGGCCTTAGGTCCCTTCAATGGGAATGGCGGACAGAGAGGACACGGGCTCAGCTTAAGAGGTGATGGGGCGCTCGGTGCGGTAACGAGACATTGTGTGATGGGCTCAAGGTGACGAGATGGGACGTGCACGCGGGCTGCATCGTGATCGCGGCACGACGGCGACGTTATGGCTAGGTCTTGACTTTTACAGCCACGCGTCGTGGGTGACAACAGTGTAGAAAGGCATGAGCCACTAGGATGGCGACAATCCAACAGGCGTTGCCTAGGATCGGTGGTTACCGTGGCGGCACTAGGGATGCAAATGGTTTGCTTGGTGGGTACTCGCGAGACCGCTTGCTTCACTAAAATACACTAAGCATTGTGAGACTTAGTGTATTTTGGTGAAGCAAACCATCGCATGGGTACCCACAAAACAACCTGCTTGCATCCCTAGCGGCACACCGGCGCACGGCGAGCGCGACAGACAGGTCGGCGATGGGCATCCACTGCGGGGGCTCACGTGTGCAGGTGAGGGGCAAGCAGAGAGAGAGAGAACGAAAGCCATGGTCAAATTTGAGTTCAATTTTGAGTTTCAATTTTGCAGCAATTTTATGGTGTTACAGTGAACTATAGGCCTATAGCTAGCCAGCACACGGCAACCATACTGCTCGGAAGATGATCAACCACACCAAGATTAATTAGGAAGTCAAACTACAATAGACCATTCATTTTGTTTCATCGAATGGTCTGAAATATCTATTACTCTACGTGGGTTTTATCGAGGCACACAGGGACCCCTGAGATTTGCATGTGTGCTCGGTCACGGCCATCACCATTCACCATCGGAAATGACGGACTAATGGAAGCGCACTTCGATCGGTGCCGGCTGGATCGTTGTGATGCTGCATTCTGAACACTCTCTATGTTGAACAGCTTATCTTGCAGGTCGATGTCCTCCTTAATTTCTGCACACTTTCGTTAGGTTGCTAGGCCTCCTATCCCTGGTGAAAATACGCAATGATATTAAAGTCTATTTTACGAAGATTCTAACGTTCGTTTCTAAATTCTACGGACTCTTCCCATTTTAACGATTTGTCAAAAAATAACTATTATTTTTTAAGTTCCCTATTATTTCAAATTAGCAGCCATGGTGAAATCCGTGGACACGATGCTTTTAGGAAGTAGGTGGCATCATTCTCGAAATGGAATACAATAGATTAGAAAAGAAAAAATGGTCTACTTCACCCCCTCACCTGTAGTGGTGCAGAAACTCTAACCCCCTATGTGTAAAACCGTCTAAGTGGACCCTTGTATTATGTATAGTGGTCTTGATAACCCTCCGCAAACTGTTTTTAGGGCGGTCTTGCCACCGTGGCAGCCTGCGTGGAGTGGTATTGCCACAAGGATTGAACACATGTCATTTTCTTTTAAAAAATTATTATTGTTTCTCACGTCCCACATGTCAATCTCCAATGTCTTCTTCATCTTTTATCTTCTTCTCTCTCCTCCCCAACCGCAACCTCACATCTCCCCTATCCTCACATCTTTTGGCTTAGCTCGTCGGATCGGGTCGCCACCGACCGATCTCACGACATTGCCCTCCGTCGCCGCCCCCTGGGTTGCCGCCCACCTCCCGTCGTCCTCGTTGTTGTTGGCCGTCATTGTCGTCTCCGTCTGCAACGAGGTGCTCCTCTATATCCCTGCTGTTTTTCTTCAACGGTGGCATGGTGATGCAGGACATGGGCAAGGTTGCTCCTTGTCATGCAGTCTTCGACGGTGGTCCAACGGCGTGGTAGTGGCAAGGAAATGGTGGCGCGGTCGGCGGGAAGATGGCAGCGCAGCCAGCGGGGAGAAGCTTGAGCGTGACATGTTCCTTCTGGAGGAGGAGAGGTGGCTAGTGGCGGCGCCGGCGGTGAGCCTGACGACGGCCTTGAGTCGCACTAGAGAGAAAGAGGATGTAGGAGGAAGAAGACACGGGAGGAAGAATATGACGAGTCAGGGACCGACATGTGGGATCCATGACATAAAAACCAACTTTTGTAAAAAGAAATGTCGTGTGTGTAGCCTACATAGCAATACCACTCCACGCGGGCTTCACGGTAGCAAAACCACCATAAAAACCGCTTGCGGGGGGTTATCTTCACCACTATACATATTAGAGGGGTCCACTTAAAACGGTTTTGCACATGGGGGGCTAGAGTCTCTGCACCACTATAGGTGAGGTGGTGAAGTAGACTTTTTCCGTTAGAAAATAGGAAAGAATACCAACAACGAAAGCACTCTGCTGGGCCGATACTCATACTGGGAGACGAAAGCTAGAGGAGCATGTTGGGTTTAGTCCCACATCAGTTAGCGATGATGGAGAAGCACAACTTAAAAGGTGGGGGCTATCATCTATCATTCAAGTTTTTTGGGTTGAGTGGATCTGGACCTTGGTTGTGAATCCAGTTGGGCCTGGGACTTAGGCCCGAGACTATGTGTTGGTCTCGAGATGAGCCGGATCGCTCGTGGGCCATGAGATGGTAGGATCACAGCGAGTTCAAACAGAGCAAATGAGATTAGAGACCCCATTAGCCCTAGCCATAAACGATGGATACTAGGTGTGCTATGCGACCGACCCATGCAGTGATGTAGCTAACACGTTAAATATCCCGTCAGGGAGCACGTTCACAAGAATAAAACTCGAAAAATTGATGGGGGCCCACACAAATAGTGGAGCACGTGATTTAATTCAATGTAAAACGAAAAAACTTATTATGACTTGAAATGCTGGGAATCCTATTGAAATATAGGGATGTCCTTAGAAACGCGGCTCGGCATCGTCGCCTCCTGTAACTTTACAATGTTAATATAGCCATGGACATGGACGCGCTAAGATGTAGGCCCACATCTGAAGCACCCATGTCGATCCGATGCCCGCAATGTCCAGTCCAGCGGCCTAAGGGTCAGTTCGCCGGTTTCACTATAAATGAGTAGATCCTTGCCGCCACAAGCTACTAGCCGAGCTATTATATGACCTATTTTTATATATCAATTCCGGCTAAATTTTCGGTAGCTTTTGTTAGTGCTAATCCTAATCTAGCCATGTTGCCACGGTAAGTGCAGCATGCATGATTTAGTTTTTCAGTCATACGGATCGTGGGATGGCACGAACCGAGTTAGGGAGTCTTCCATATTTTAATTGCTCAGTTTCTCTCTGTATTAGTAGCTCAGTTTTTGAAGAATAGGAACACAGAAAAAATTGGCCCACAAAATATTTTGCTCGTTTCTGAAATTCGAACGTTCAGCCCTGTTTTATTCAGTTCTTTTTTTTAGGAAAGTTTTATTCAGTTCTTTCTTTTTGCCGAATCTGCTACAGCCATTTCAGGGCGTGCTGATCCTGGTTGATTCCATCACCTCTGCACCATTAGAGCATCCCAGCACAGCCTGTGTCAGCTAGTAATCTGCATGCAGTTTGCATCCGCAGCACAGCCTGAGTCTGCATGCAGTTTGAATTCGCAGCGCGCGCCAGCGAAGCTACAGTGATTTACGGGAAGTGCTGGGGATGCTCTTATCTTTAGTGAATGATGGCCTGACGCACACCATAGAATAATTGTTATACATTGTATATAGTTTTTGCCAAGACAAATAGTCCTGATTCCTCCCAAGCATACTGTGATCAGCAACTTTCCTGGCTTCTGCGCTAGCTGGCATACATGCATGATAATTTCTTGCAAACTCTAGCTACATCGTGTGTTCGGCTAGGTACAATGAAATCTGAAATCTTTGCGGTTCATGTCTCGTATGCATCCTTTTGGCCCCAAGCCTCCAATATATATAGTTGAATTGGCGAAGCCTGGCATTATCTTTGGGAACTAGTCATATGTAATGCATGGTTGGTGGTTCCCCTTTGAATATGGTTTGGTTCAACTACCCTCTACGGCATTTCTTGCAGCAATTAAATTCAATGATGGTACAAGTTTACACATACTTGTGAACTGATAAATACAAGATAATTAATTAGTAATAACACGGCTCCTTCTCAAACAAAGAAAAAACAGAGCATCGATCGCGACGCTCTACAAATGATGCAAATTGTTGGAAGCGATACTCATATATTGATAATCGAAAAAGAGTCTAGCTAGGCTTGCATAACTGTAACCATGCATGGTGGTGGTCTCGCCAAAAAGATGTCCAGCTAAACACCTGCGGAGGTTAAGATTTGGTGTTCCCGTCAATAGCGAAATTTGGTTCTGGACATACTAACCAATTTGATCATGCAATTGGTAAGAAAAGACGAAATGAACTTTCAATAGACGATTACACATGTAAAAGATTGAACCTAAAACACAAGAAAATAGATTCGAACAAGGGTAAAAGGATAACGACGCTACCAATTTAGAACCAATCTAAACAAATAGGTTCAAAGAATAAATCTAATATCAATTTAGAACTAATCTAAACAAATAGGTTCAAAAGATAAATCTAATATTGATCAAGCCAATGTAATTAACTAAATGATAGAGTGCAGGTAAACAATCCGCTACTAAGTCAATGAAATAAATAAAGTAGCAGAAAGAAGGTAAACAATGAACTACCGAAAAAATAGAATTTATCAAGTACTACGAAGGAGGGTAAATAGACTACAAACTAACCGATTAGATCAACTAGTGAGTAGAACGAAGGTGAACGATCTAATAGCCAAACCTAACTTGACTAGCCGATAGAAAGTGGAACCAAATAAGAGTATTAAACTGAATCGATAAAACACTTGGGGTGTACTTTGAACCGGTTGAAAAGGCGATGCGCAACAAGACCATCAAGATCGTGAATATGTCGAAACTACATTCTCTTCTCGGATTTTGGAAGTTACTGAACGTAATCCATGTTTGTGCTATACATATGCATTCTCTTAATGGGATTTTGGACATCACTTTTACCTCTTGGACATAGGAGTCCATGCTTCAAACTATGTGTATATTCTGGATTGCGCATATCAGCCTGTATACATCCTATTATCCTCCTATATCCTCATAAGGTCTAATTTGCACTACATATTCAAGCATGATGTCCCAAACAGTCCATTTTAGCTGTACAAATGCACAGATAGCAGTCATTTTACCAAATGCAATATGCTTTTTTGCCAATGTGCTTGAACTAGAAGGTCTAATTTTACCAAATGTATAATATGATACATGGTGCAACTATTATATTATAATCCCCCTCCTAGCTAAACCTTATTAGCAATTTTAATTGCTCTATCTCTTCACGGATCATCGAAGGTGTGTGTGCAATGCATGATCATAGTAAAATATAGACATATATTTATATAATATTCTAACTAAGCCCCCTTTTATTTTAAATAATTTTAATGGCGTTCAACTTGCATATTAGGTATTTTGGGAATTTAATCCGTAGACATAAAGAGTTTATAAATTTTCTTAATTTATTAATGTGGTGAAAATATTACTTTATACCTTTCCTTGCATCTAGAAATTTTTATACACTTAAAAAATATCATGATTTTGGAGCTAGGTTTTCTATCTTTATTAATCCCTTCCCTACATATTGCGGTTTTAATTAAATAAATATCAATTTTAATATGCAAATGGGCTAGGTCTACTATTCAGGCCCAACCAGTTTATTGGGCCAACCCACGACGATGACCTAGAGGCCAATTTAGTGTGTACGCCTAGGATCGAAGGATTTATTTTGAATTACACTACCCTTAGCCCGAAGCGCCCAACAACATTACATGTCCATTTATTAACAGGTGGGGCTGGACCCACCCATCAATCTCTTATCACGATTAACCCCAAACCCACGTATTGTATCGCTATGTCCACATGTCATAGGTTGTTTACTCCAGCTAGTTAACTTTAATCTCACCGGGCCCACCTGTCATGCGCTCAACCCATGCTAACTATGTTTTTAATCTCCTATGTCCACCTGTCACAGGTCATCTTCAACCCAGGGCCGTTCCTGAGTTTTTGGGGGCCCGGAGCGAAATTATAAACGGAGGCCCCCTAACACAAGTATCAAATATTTTTATACGCGTTTGTTTACGCCGTCTACCATTTTATCTAAATGCTCTTGATCCATGCATGCATGCAATCACACGTATACGCATCGCAGTTTATTTTAGTTCTTGTGGCATCGAATCAGGTTGCTTAATTAAGAGGAGGGCGAGCTAGCATGTACACAGAGGAGGACATGTTTCATTAGGATTATAATTTGAGCTCAAGGTCCAGATCTTGTGGATCATCTGAGTTCATACTCATCGATGAGTCTGTCAATTGGTTTAGGTCGTGATGTCTCTTCAAGGAAAGCTCCTACGATTAATGGACAACAATGAATTACATACAGAGTAATTAACACACTAAAAAATGGTAAGTACTCCTATCGGGGTGGGCCTCGGGCTGGGGGCCGGGCGAAACCTTGCGCCGCCTCGTGCACGGCCTCGCTTCATCCTCTTTGCCACCACCTTGTAGGCTCACCGGAGCTCAGTGCGGTGGCGATAGGGCCCATGCCAGTACGCTGCCAGACTGCCATGCGAAACCCGAGCAAACACGGCCTACCGCATCCACTAGTACCATTGGCATGACAGGTGGAGCATCATGACGGCGGTGTGACGGTGCCAGCTATGCAATGGTGTACCGGTGCGCATGGAACCTGACATCTAGCTATGGCCTCCATGAGGGCATGGAGAGAATCTAAGGGTTACTTAATGGCTACCTTAGGTGATGGCGAGGGCCGAGGCAGAGCGGAGATGGCCAACGATGAGGATGAAGACGACGACCGGAACAGAGCCATGGTAGTCGGCTTGCCAAAGAGGAGTTGAGTAGGTAAATTGGGGGTGACGGACAAGGGAAGGAACAAACGGGAAGGCAACGTGCAAACAAGCAACATGGTATGGATTTAGGTGACAAGACTAGGCGTTAGGCATGCACACTCGTTGTAGCGTGCTCATGACGCGATGGGTGGATCAAAGCGCAAAAGAAGTTGGACTGAGAAACACCAAAAGAAAAAGAAATAGTCCAACACAAATATGTCATAGGCATAGTTCTTATGCAACTGTCACATGTATAGTTCTTGTGCTAGATGTTTTCCTTATTTGAAGTGTACTGATTTTCTCTTTAAAAATGATAGGAAGACAAAGGGAAGAAAATTAAGGACACCTATCAATCGGTAGAATCAAGGTTTGAGTGACACACATATGTCAACAAGAAGATTACACTGGTAGTTATATGGAGCTGTTGATGTTAAAAAATAGTACTTTGTCTCTTATTATATTCTTGGTCCTAAATTTCTAATGTTTTTTAAATTTGAATATCATATTCTTGTGCAGAGTGACTCTAATGGTGAAGATTTTGCTAATGAAGATTTACTTCAAGAAAGAGAGAAATGATGGACAAATCCTTTTACTAACCTAGCTAGCTTTTGTCAAAACTTGTGTTATAGTTTCTTTCGGACAAATCCTTTTGATAATATAGCTAGCTAGCTTTTGTCAATACTAGTGATAACCTTTCAGTTTGATTTGGCCACTTCTTGTTGTCTCAAGTCTAAATATGTGTCACTTGAAAGTACATATTCACTTGAAAGTCTGGGCTTGAAGAATGCATGTGGTGGACAAATAGTTTGGTACAAGTTCTCTGAAATTTCACTTAAAGTCTGATAAGATGAACCTGTCAAACCTGCTATATAATATTTCTGTAGATGCTATGAATCCATTTTAATCACTTTGAGAATATTTGGTGCATGCAAGAGCTTCAATTTTGCATGCAAATAGATGCTACCCTGTTTATTTTGTCGCTATATGGTCGGTGTTGTACAGGAAACCAAGCTTGGTCCTTCCTGGGCTTTGCTGCGCGCTGAATGTAGGCTGTGAGGGAGACCTGTTGTGGCTTGCAAGCATCATCAGTGGTAAAGGCACGTGTTGCCGTTAAAGCGACAACGACAGACCAACTTTTATCCACAAGTGGGTTGCCACGGACTGCCGGTGTGTCCCCTCAGAAATTTCTGAACAATCCGTAGGACGGCCACATTGAAATGTACCGCTTTGCCGACCGGGATCATCATTTCATCTTGTAAAGTCCCAGACCTCCTTCACCTCAGCAGCGTCCACTCATCCTCCATGGCTGAAATATTACCTACATATGTATAGTCCTGATCCCTCGCAATCCTACTGCAGGTAGCTCCTTTCTTGTGTTTGGTTATATGGTGCTTGTCTTTCCCACGGTACATCCTATGTTTTGTTAGGTGGTATCAAATATTTGTTGGTCCGATGCGAGTACTTTTGGCTCGAAGTCTTCAATATATATAGGGGAACGGATGAAGGCCGGTACATTATCTCTGAGAGCTATATGCCACCATGTATGAGTGATGGTCTCTTTGAATATGGGTCAGTTGAACTACCCATACAATTATACAAACCATACCATGTGCATATTTTCTTCTCGACTTAAAAGCCAACTGTACCATACAACTTCTAATTTATTATTTTTAAAAGTTATATTCTGTATTTTAAATTTATTTATGAGACTTTATTGGATTCTTATTAAATACCCTAAAATAAATTTTAATACACTTTTTAGCATTTTAGTGTCGTCATTTTCAATGTTAGATCTCATGCCTTCTCTTCATAGAAAGATAAAAATGAAGCAATCACGACGCTGCAAATGTTGCCATTGCAAGCGGTTATTCATTTCGATTATCGAGAAAGGTCCGACTTAGATATCTTTGTTTAGAACAATATAGTGCAGATATATTGGAATCCACATGAATGACCATCCTTGCTGAGATTTTCCTTGCCATTTTTTAGTACATAATTAAGAAGAAATATAAATTTAGGTCTATACACAACTCAGAAATGCTCATTCATCGCTAGCGGATTAGACAAAAATCATTAGTGATGAGGCCCGTCCGATCTCACCTCACCGCGCTTGCCTCACAAAAAAAAAACACCATGATGACAACCTCCAGAGATAACACATTACCACTGTCGGTTTTTAAACAGAACCGAGAGTGATACTTTCACTAGCGGGTCCATAAACGACCTACCAGGATACCAAAAATATTATCACTACTGGTTTTTTTAACATAACTACCATCAATAGAAAATTATCACTAGCACTTCTAGTAAAAAATCGTCAGTGGTATTATTTTTTCAAAAATTATCTTTAAAATTTTTAAAATTATTCAAAAATTTCATTCCAAAATTTGATTTTGCAACTTAATCCCAAATCAATTTTTCTTTTTTCTTATTTTCCTTTTTGTTCTTTCTTTTCTTTTTCCATTTTGTTCCCCCCTTCTTCTTTTCTTTTTTTTTCTTTTCTCCCCTATTCTTTTTGTTTTTCCTTTTGTTTTCTTTTTTCTCCCTTTTTTCTCTCCTCCCTCCACCTGAGTGCCCCCTCCATGTGCCTTCTCCTCCTCCCTCCTCCACCTCTCTTTATCCCCTATCTCCCCTCTATTGCGCACCCTTCTCTCTCGCCAGCCTCTCTCTCTCTCTGCCCGCTTCCCCCTCTTCTCTCTCGCCCTTGCCCCCCTCTTGTGCAGGCAACTGGGCCTTCTTGGCTAGCCCAGTCTCGGCCAAACTCAGCTCAGCATTTGTGCGGCCCTTATGGACGGTGCATTTTTCTATTTTCTTTGAATTTTCTAATTTAGGAATTTCTTCCTGATTTCGTTGCGGTTCCAATTGACCACCGAATCCGGCGATTCCAGTTCCAAAAATTTTTAAAAATTCCCACATTCCTCCAGTAATTTGTATAAAATTTATCTATTGCATATTATATTATTTTAATTTCTAGTATTTATTTTGCTTTTCTTGCTTTGTGTGCGCAAGATTTCACGGCGACGAATGAATGTACCCCAACATCCAGTAAGACAAATTGTACCCACGAGACAAGTCTTTTCCCTAGCTCCCAGTTTTTGTAGATATCACCAAAATTGCTAATTTGAATACCTGTATAATAATTTAACCTAGATGGTCTGAATTGCATGTTCTATTTCCGCAATGTGCAACCACTGCTCATAAACAGCCATCGGAGTTATTACTATTGTATACAAAAATTATTTTATTATTTAGTAGCTTAGCCCCGCTGGTTATGGGAAAATGTACTATTGTGACTATTGTTGTTGCCAACATGGTTGGTAAGTTGTGCTATGAAGGTGTGGTTGGTAAGTTGTGCTATGAAGGTGTGAAGTGTTGGATCACCTCTAATTAAAATTTGACCAACAAATAGCTGGACAGGGAGCGATTGGTTGTATGGTGGGTGCCTTTGTGCATGAGATTGGATTTGTATTTGGTCCACCGCTTCAATAATTAAGAATCAATACCCTGTGATCACTCTACCAAGTACTTACTGTAAGACTACACGTGAGAATTGGACCACATGGCTAATTTTATACACTCGCTAGCTTCGTTGGGTGCCAATGAAGCTACCATATTTACTTATGTTTTTGTGTGTGGGAGTATGTTGCGTCGTCTTTCGTGGGGATTCATGGGTACCCGTTAGTGGACCCATGGGCAGCACCCAGGACAACGGTTAACTCCTTTAGACCACAACCTAGCATGTGGAATGTTGGGCTAAAGTTACCATGAAACCCCATGGGCTAGTATGTATATCTAATTAAGTAGCCTCATCATAGCTTGTTGTCCCGTGTGGGTAAAGTGTACACCTTTGCAGAGTAAAATCATTCAAATGTCCATGTAGTTAAGGGGGGACAAGGGGGTTCATAGTATAGAATCCACGTTAATTAATTTGACTAGATGAGGTTTGTTCCGGCGTGGATGCCGTGGTGCAGTTTCAATTGTTAAGCTGGTTGTGAGAACCCGAGCTGAGTTGTGTTAGTTGTGTTAATTATTATAATTAATCAAGGTTCTATTAAGAATTTCTTTATGTTTATTATCTTAACTTTCCTAAATGCATTTCGACTGCTAATAAAAATGCCTTTTTGCAAATAAACCTTAGTTTCCTAGGATAAGCTCAAACTTGGCTTAACCTAGGGAAGACTTGTATGTACTTGCACAGTGTATTTATCTCGGTTCTATCGAGGCTGCTCATTCTAACAAGCAGGTTAGGAGCATGAAGACTCGCAAGACGGTGTTACCGACTTTCTGGAAGGTGCTCCAGACTACGAGCGGATTTCTAGATCGGTGTGTTCCAGTGGTTAATGGGCACTACTTTTAATTTGTTAACTTTTGTTTTACATTAGTCAAGACTTGTAATCTAAACTAATGTAACACGTTGCTTCTCCACGCTAATGTAAATTATTAGCTAATGCAGCTTCGGACTAGTATCATTACTTTGTTTTACTATGGATACGTGAACTGATCCTTGTAACATGTACTATTAACACAAAGGGATTTGATTTGATAAAACTGAGTCTCAACAGAACCGCAAGTGGTCTAGTTTTCGTCTGCGGTGATACAATTGCATGTTCTAGCTAGACATAGTGTTGTGTTAGATAATGAAAAAAAAATGTGTCAACCTCTATATGTACGACGAATTCTGCCAATATTGATACAAGTCGTCAGCTACTGAACTTTAAAATCTATGGATTCTAGTATTAAATCTCTAGCCATGTTCCGAAAAATAAGGTATGCATGGCAACGACTTCCGGCGAAGCTATGTCTGAGTGATCTCCTCCCACTATATTATCATGCATAATTTCTCGATTTACTTAATCGTTTCTATCAATTGTGATGACCAGGACCATTGCCACTTAACAATCACCACTAAGCTCTTTTCCATAGGAAAGGTGAAAATAGGAATTATAAATACCAGCCACAACCGACAACCATGGGTTCCAGATTTGTTCTCTCCAAAATTATAAGTGACTACATTGTAATGGGAAGCTTATCCTATTAATCTAGCCATGAATATTCTAAGTGCTTGGGTCAGAGAGTTATCCAATTCTGATTTTGTAGATCGTATTTAAAAATGAATTTTAGTGTTGTGCTAAGGCATATCGAAAATTGCCCCGGAGCATATCAATCCTACAACCATGCATGAAAGATTCTCAGGATAATGCAGGCAGCTCGATTGTCATATTCGCTGGCTAGGTCCTAGTAGTATCAATAGGTCATGGTGTATGGTAGCCTTTTTTTTTCCCCTAATACATATCTTGTCTTAGGCCAGGTATTTGGTTTTCTCATCAAGATATTTTTTTTCACATAATAAAGATAATGCAAAGAAGGTAAGTACGATCCTTGACTTGGATAGTATCATACTTAAGATCCGATACACATTGGTCGGCGTCCGAACCACGTACAGGTGGTGGCGCTTGGCGGAGTTCGCCGACGATGGAAGCAAGCTCGCCGGGGAATTCCTCGGGGTTCATCGGGGTTGTGAGCCAGGGGCTCGATCGTGTTGTTGATTCACGAGTTTTACAGGATTCAGAGGTGTTGTCGTCATCTGTTTCGTCGAGGGTGTGTGGGTGCGTCTCTCCCGTTGGATTGACGATACCTGGATCTCAGGAATCTGGTGCTATTTCTCTCCCCTTTCTTGCGTCTCTCTCTCTCTCTCCATCTCCTCCCTCTCTCCCCTCCCCTTCGCTCAGTCCTCGTGCTCCTCGCCCTCGCCTCACTCCCCCCTTTTCGGGGTCGCGCCGATTTTGTCATTTTTTGGGCATTTGTGGAGTTTTTGCCTTCGATCCTGCTTAGGGCTTGGTGGTCCTATATCCTTCGTTTCAGTGGTGATCGACGGAGTCATGAATCCGCATCATCAATCCAGTGGTGTTGCTGATGATCAAGGTATTCCGTTGGGTAGTGTTGGTTTTAACAGTTTGGGAGTTTCTTCTTTTGGTGCTTTTGGGGGTAATCGGGGTTCCATGAACTTGGCTGCTGGTGAGGGTTTGAGAAGTCATGGTCGTGGTGGTGGCTGTGGTGGTGGCTTTCCCCAAGGATGGCGTGATCTTGGTGGTGGTAGATTTTGGGACAGGATGAGTAATCTAATCCAGGTTCTAGGGTGAATGGTGTTGCTACCTTTTCTTCTTCTCATTCTAAATCGGGTGAGGCAAGTTGGAACCATGGATATAGCCCTTCTTCAGGTTCTGGTTTGTTTAGTGGATGGAATCATGGTTTCATCCCTTCTGATGCTGGCAACAATATGTTTGGCAAACATGCGAGAATGATGATTTCTCATTCTTAAGGGAGTGTTGTTGCTTCTACTAGACAATCTGGTTTAGTTGCTTTTGGTGTTGTTAGGTCTTCTAACAGTGGTGGTGCGGTCAGTGCTTGGGAAGGTGGAAGTAGCAAGTGACCTGGTTTTTCTACATCAAATCAATCTGATGCTTGGCAAGCTAATAAGCATAGTGTCAAAGAGGATAAATCAAAACCTGGTTTTGGGATCAAGGAAGGGATTCTTTGGCCTTGTTTTTAATGTGGTAGAAAAGGACATGTGTTTGCAGATTGCCCTCATGCAGTTAGATGCTTTAATTGTGGAAAGTATGGTCATGAAGGATTGAGGAGGATCAATTTCTTGTTAAATTCCCTTCTGCTGAAGCTGTGAAAGTCATGTCAGGGTGTTTGGAGATGAAAATGAGATGTGTAGAGGTCTTTCTGAAAATTGAGCCTTGAAAAACTGGTATTGGAGCAAAAGGAATGCTTCCGAAAACTTTGATTAGGGTGCATAATGTCCCTATGGAACAGAGATAAGACTTTGTTTTGTTTTATGTTTGCTCTTTGGTGGGCAAACTCTTTATGTTTGCTCTTTGATGGGCAAACTCATTGAATTGGATGTCAATAGTCTGAGCAATTTAGATTTTGTTAGGGTCTGTATTAGATGTAAGGATATTTCTTGCTTCCCGGCCATTGCTGAAGGTTCTCTAAATGATGCATTTTATGACATTTTATTTTGAAGTGGAAGAAGTGATTGACATGGGTGTGTCCACTCAAAAAGGATGGCCCATTTCTTCATCCTCTTTTGATTCTTTCGATTTGGAGGGTAAAATTATTTCCAAAAGGCAGAAAACTGACAGTGTGCTGAAATCAAATGCTTAGACCGAGTAAGAGGGGAGTATTAGTGCTGCCACACCCAAAAATTCTAGCAAAGGAAAAGCTATAGCTTTAGACTGCAATTTAGAACCTCCTTCTGTCTCTGCTGTTCGTAGTGATTCTGATTTACAAATGGTTGTTGCCAGCAAGGAACTAAATCCTACTGTATCCCTTAATCATATGAGTTATTGCGGGACTGAGAAAATTGAGAAAAGCTTGTCAGTTGGTCTGTCAATTTCTACTGATATGGATTTCTCTTCAACCTTCAGTTATTTGCAGCCTTACTCGCACAAGATTACTATTAAAGAAGTAAAGTCTGATTCTCCTGATGTCCCATTGAATATCTGTTCTCCTAAAGTTTTTATCCCTGATTCCTCTATTCATAAGCCTTAGTTTCTTACTCCTTCTCCTAATATGTGGAGCTTGAATTTTCCTAAATGGTGGGTTCAAAATGTGGAGAGAAGAAACAATTTTCTTCCCTGCCATAACTTCTGGGTGGATGCACCTCACTTTTTAGAGGAAAGTCATGATAGCTCCTCTGCAAAGGATAAGCAATTAGCCATTTGCCATGTGTCTTCGACAAAACAAATTCAGCATGTTGATAACTTAAGTGTTGATAAATAAGGTGACTTCTCTCAGGCGTTGAGAAGTGCTAGACTGAAAAATAATGCTAATGTTCATTGCATGAAAAAGATTGAGGTGCAGGCCAAGAAAAGAAATTTGGAAGGTACCTATGCTTCCAACTCTTTATCTGTCTTAAATGATGACCAATTATTAGAAACTGCTCATAAAATGGGTGTAATTTTGAATGAAGATCAATCAACTGCCTTTGATGTCATTAGAACTCTTGAAACTGCTAGATATGATCTTTTCATTAATAATACCAAAGTGGTTAAAAATCCTGCTAGTGATCCAGAAGTAGATAAGTTCGCTGATAGACTAGATTCTAGTGAAAGTGACACTGAATCTTTTCTTATGGCAACCAAAGATGACAGAAACAAAACAAAGGGCAAGACTATGGGTGTTTCTCCTACTCACAGTGTCAGATCTAGAGCTAGGCTTCCTAAAAGATCTAAATGAATTATCCTATGAATTGTATGTTTTGGAATTGTAGAGGAATGGGGAAACGTGGTTTCTGTAGGATGCTCAATGATGTGGTGTCTAATCATAATATATAATAGGTTTGTCTGAAACTAAAAATCTTGTTATTCTGATAGCTTTTTTAGGAAAATTGATGCCAACAATGCTTTTTTTTCTGGAATTGGGTACCTTTTAAAGGAAGATCTCATGGGATTATGTGTGGCACCTCAATTAGTAAATTTGATGTCTTGGGAATTAGGAGGGGTAATTTTATCCTACAAGTGGTGCTATGGGAAAAGCTGATAAAATCTAAATGAGGTGTGCTAGAAGTTTATGGTGCTCCTCATGCTAGTGAAAAGACCAAATTTCTTTCTGAGCTTGCTAACTTTTGCTCCTTTGATAATATTACCCTCATTGTTGGTGGTGATTTTAATTTTGTGCGGTGTCTTGCTGATAAAAATACTAGTAAAGTGGGAGGTCATATGGTGGATCTTTTCAATTCTCCTATCTCTGTTTGTGAATTGAGAGAATTGCCTTTGGTGGGAGGTAATTATACTTGGTCATATGCAATCTAATCCCATTTTGGTTAGGCTAGATAGTTTTTATCAATGCAGCTTGGCAGCAGCTTTTCCCTTTTGCTCACCTCTTCAAATTACCCAGAATTTTCTCTAATCACAACCCCATGGTGGTTTCTACTTCTTTCCCTAAGCAGAATAAGAAAACTCATATATTATTCATGTTTAATAGGACCTGGCTTAAAAAAAGATTTCTTATCTCTTGTTACAGAAATCTGGAATTCTAGAGATTGCAATGCTGATGCTATCTCTGTTTTCCTTTATAAACTTCATAGAGTGAGGAAAAAAATTAAAAGGTTGGGGTGCTAATGCTTTTGGTGTCAACAGGAAACTTAGAGCAGCTAAAATTTCTAGACTAGAAGAACTTGAAGAGCTTGAAGAAATCAGTCCCCTATCAGGTAATCTTGCTTCTGAAAAATTTCTTGCATAAAAGACATTATGAATTCTTGTGATGAGGATGATTTTTATTGGTCTACAATCTCCCATCAACAGTGGCTGCTTAGGGGGGACAATAACACTGCTTACTTACAAAGATGTGCTAATGGTAGGAAAAAATGTCATTTATTCTTTACAAGATGATGGGAAATAAATAACCGGGGCAAATAACCTAGTTAGACACGCTGCCAATTACTATAAAATCTGTTTAAGAAAAACCAGAGTGAAAAAGCTTCCTTTGCTCTTGATAATATCTGGGATACTGAACAAAGAGTCACTCTTAAGTACAATAATTGTCTGATTTCTGAGTTTACTTTGGATGAGATCCAGGAGGCAGTCTTTTCCATGAAAAAGAACAAAGCTGCTCGCCCTGATGGCTTCCCTATTGAATTTTTTCGGCATTGTTGGTACATGGTTAAAGGTGACCTTGACATTTTTAAAGATCGGAATAGAGGGATCCTAAAGGTTAAGAGAATTAATTATGTCATAATTACCTTGATTCCAAAGAAAACTCATGCTGACTCTATTACTAATTTTAGACCTATTTGTCTCCTTAATGTTGTTTACAAAATAACTACCAAGGTTCTTACCAATAGAATTGAACCTGCTCTAAATAGAATAATTGCCTCTTCTCAAAATGCTTTCTTGAAAGGTCGGGATATTATGGATGTGTTGACACCCAAATTTGGCAGAAAATCGGATGTTCAGAAAAGGCCGAATATGTTGAAATTATTGGGCCAAATCGGAAATGGGCTTTATCGGCAAAGAAGGAAAGCAGAATACCGATACTTGTAAGACTTCGGAAGAAATACGATGTGATCAGAAGCGCGTTGCGATAAATTAGGTCGTATCGGTATCGACTTTGTAACACTATAAATAGGACTTTAGGTCTCGATAGAAATCAATACTCAATACACAAAATACTTTCTCAAATCTGATCGACCTCGTCGAAAGGTTTCAACTCGCAGGTAGAGCTATCTCGATGGGATAATCGATTCTCTTCTTGTAACCCGTATGCATGGCTGCATCATGTTGATCTCATGTATACAAACCATGTTAGACTGTCTCGGGATTTACCGATCTTTAGCATGTTCACGCATATTGCACTGTCTCGATTTAATCGATCGGTAATGTGTGTTTATCCTGTAATGCCGACTGTTAATTATTTCGTATGCTTTCTCCTGAATCCGATATATGCAACTGTCTCGTTTAATCGATCTTGTGTATGCCTTGTTTAGGACCTTGCATATGCAAGTGTTTACCGATCTGTATTACATCCCTTATTAGCTTCAGACCTTTGCATCGGTTTATTGATATTAAGGTTTATGGCTAATATTATAACAAAATACCAAAAAGAGATAAAGGATTTAGATTTGAATATATACTTAAATTTACTTGCTCTATCAGGCTTAGAGCCGATAGATCTTATAATCGGAATTTAGCAAGCCGATTATAAATAACCTGATCTGGCTATTAAAAAGCCGATTAGGCTTATATTACTAATGATTTTCTCCTTGTCGATTTACAGGTCAAATCGACTGGCACGCTTGGTTTGAGTTGCGACGCAATCACTGGATTGACGCTTCTGCACGTGTGTTCACAGAAACACTCGTTTTTGTGTCAACAGGATAGTGTTCTTACACTTCATGAACTCATGCAAGAGGTTAAAAAGAGTGGTAAATGTGCCATTTTTCTTAAGCGTGACTTTGAAAAGGCCTTTGATAAGTTTAGTTGGTCTTTTATGGCCCATTGCCTTTCCCTCGGGGGTTTTGATCCTACGTCGTGTAGTTGGATTGAAAAAAAGTTTTAGTGATGGTACTTTAAGTGTTCTAGTAAATGGTGTTCAAAGCAACTACTTTAAAAGTGAAAAAGGTGTTAGGCAAGGAGATCCTTTGTCCCCTTTGCTCTTTAATTTGGTGGCTGACTATTTGTCCAAAATAGTTTATACTGCAGCTAGGAATGATTTAATTTGTGGTCTTGCCTCCTATTTGATTCCCGGTGGAGTTCCAATTTTACAACGTGCAGATGAAACTATTGTGTGTTTGGATTAGAATGTGGAAAAAGCCATCAATTTCAAATATCTCATCTACCTTTATGAAAATATGGCTGGTTTAAAAATTAACTTTCTCAAAAGTGAAATTTATGTCATAAATGGTACCCCTCAAATAGAGAAGGTTTATGCAAATATTTTTAACTATGATGTTGGTTCCCTTCCTATGCATTATACGGGTGTTCCAGTTAGCTAGGCCAGGACAAAGCTAGTGATTGGGTCTTTATGGTCAAAAAAGTTTCTAAAAGGCTGAACAATTGGAAGTGTAGTTCCCTGTCAAAAGGTGGTCGGCTTGTGCTTATAAACTCTTGCCTTTCTAGCATACCAATTTATCATATGTCTATATTCTTGGTTCCTGGTTCTTCCATTGCTAAGATTGACAAGATTAGAAGAGATTTCTTTTGGGGTAGTTCTAATATCAAAAGAATGTATCACTTAGTCAAGTGGGACAAAATTTGTACCATTAAAAATTTGGTGGCCTTGGAGTTAAAATTTTGTGTGATCTTAATATTAGTCTTTTTGTAAATGGTTGTGGAAACTTGAAATTAAAATAGCCCCTGGGTTTCGTTGATTCAAGCCAAATATCTTAAAGACACCCCTCTGTCCCTAGTCAAAGCTAAAACTACATATTTTGTTGTTTGGTCCCAACTTTTGAAAATAAGGAGGTTTTACTTGAAAAACAGAACTTTCAAGTTGGGCAATGGTAGGAAAATTCACTACAAGAATCTGCACCAGTGTCGATGGCTAAAGCCCCCGACACAGGTCCAGAAACCGCTGATATTGAACTTTCTCTGTGGCTAGCCGTCGACAAAGCTTCGCCGACACTACTTGGCCGACATAGCTTCATTTTGTAGGCGGCCCCGCCGATCAAACATCTATGTCGGTGGCCCATAGAGCCGCCGACATAACCTATGGCAAACGGCCCGATCCTGTCATGGTGCTCTGACTTGTGGGGTCCATATGATGAGCGAGAAGGCGACGCGTGTCTAAAGCTATTTCGGCGGCCTTACCAAAGACCGCCGACACAGAACATTCCAGGATAATTCCCAGGCACCTCTGGAACGTAGCTATGTCAGCGGTACATATTAAGGCCGCCTACATAGATTAGGTCTGTGTCGGCGACATGTATTGAGGCCGCCTACATAGGTTTAGGTCTATGTCGGCGGTATATAATTTAGCCGCCGACATTGGTTTAGGTCTATGTCGGTGGCTCAAATACGGCCACCGACATTGTGATACCGGCAGCAGCACATATTGCTGCCAATTATAGAAAACATTAACTTAAACCTGCAAAAAAACCCAATCCCCAGCATATATTCAATTCCCAGTTCCCACATTCACATCGACACATATTTAGAAGCTGGCCACCACGATTTCGAGCCCATATACAACCACATCATCGTAAAACACTAAATAATCGATAAATACAACCATTTCATCGCAAAACATCGATCCACACATATTTACAAGTCATATGTTGTCACTAGAGCATAAACAGAGTCGCAGAAAGTTCGAATATATAGAAAATGTGCAAAGAATGGAATGAACCTAACTACATCTCGTGCGGGCCGCCGCCACTCAAGTCATAGTCAGGATTGAGGATATTGGTGACAAACTGCTCAAGCGGAGACCCCGTGCCACTGTCGACATCCCCTGCGAAGCAATCATCATCAAGCAACTGCATTCGAGCCGGACGCCTGCAAAAGAGGATGAAATGTCATATTTGTATAATTTAGAGGCATTGCATTATTTAGATCAAACGACATGGTCGCAAACTTACCCCCGGTGAAGGTCTCGGTGTAGGTGGAAAGTACGCCATCGGAAATTGCGGTGGTGGCACGAAAGCAGGAGCAAATGTAGGGGCAAACTGTGTGGCTGGGCCCCCCTGCGTCTACGTCATCACCGCAGGCATCTGTGGCTGGCTGAAGGTGCTGGTCCCTGCCCGCTGGAACCCATGCTGATCAATAGGACAGGTTAGCAAATGAGCTTAGCTGGAAGGAATAATTTGCGAGCAACGCATGTGTAAATACCTGTTGGTACAGCCGCAGGAGGAGCAGGTTCTGTTCTTGGACGGCCTTCAGATTTTCCATGGCCGCATGCCGCTCCCTTCGCGCCTCCTGTCGCTCCCTTCGCTCCTGCTCTCACTCCGCATCTCGCTGCGCCTTCTCCTCTCGAAGCTGCCGATTCTGCTCTTCCAATTCAGCGATGTGCTTGTTCGAGTCATGGAGAGCCTGCCGACGCGTCTCGACCTCTGGCTTTATGCTGCGTCGGGCGGCACGACGGCGTTTATACCGCCGTACCTGCCGTGAGCCCGTCCGCCAAACTGGTTGTACAGGAGCACAGGGTCAACGGGCATCTCCTCGGGGTTAACTTCTTCCCTGTGCTTCTCCCTCAAGGCCCCAGTGTATGTATCCTGCCAAAAATTGAGATGTGTGATATTTGTTCGAGAACGACGGTGGTCTAAAGAATTGAAATAACAAGTTTTAAGAACTTACAATCAGCTCCTGAGCAGGCGCCGGCATTAGTGGCTGGAACCCGTCTGGCCGCACACAGGGCGTGTGTGCAGCCCTCCAAACCACGAATCCCGAGGGTTCAACCCCCGTCTGAAACTCCTGCGTGGAATTAAACAATGACCTAATTAGATATAGTTATGAAATGTAATTGATTGTAGGGGTTAAAAGATAGGTGTGCTTACTAGGTCTCGTGCCACATGACCCATGCCAAGGCCTCCCATGTAGGTGTTGCACAAACCTGCGCCTGCGTCCCTGTTTTCCCGGTTTCTCTTAGACATGTCGATCCACTCCTGGGACACCCACATGCTACACAGGACCCTCCAAGCATGTGTACACATGTCCATCCAGTCTGGACGCCAGGGGAGGTACTGGTCTGCAGTGAGGTACTCCCGACCTGTTGCTGTCCTAGTCATTTTTCTGCCCCTCTTGCAGTAGTGCTTCATCACTGCATCTACATGGACAAGCCTGTGGGCCTCCTTCACGAGCTTGGTAGCCATCCTGTCGATGACTACCCGAGCCCGGGCGTAGTCCTCGCCAGGGGGAAGCTGGTACCTCGTCTGAAACAAAAGAGACACATGATTAAATAAATGCATGCATGTGTAAAGGTATAAACACGGAACGTCGGCCGTAATAAAAGAAATTTGGCATTTTACCCAGAACTCGTCGACGACTGCCTCGGCGACAGTTCCTCCATCCTCGTACCCCATGAGCTCGTAGTCGGCCCAACTTAGCGTGAGGCGTTTATTCCCGCTCTCGCCAACTCGTCCGAGATAGAGCGACCTGATAAGCACACCAAGCTGTTTTCCCGGCTTAGGCGCAGCCCCCTTGTTTTCGCAAAACATACCACTGCATATAGAATACATTGAAATTAAATGCATCGAAATGAAATACATCGAAACGAAAGATTTGTGGTTAGCACACATACCTATCTCCCATTGTAATGTGTACGATGGCCCTCTCATCTAGGGAATTGGGGGCTTTCGATAATTTGTTCCGGCCCCGAAATCTCTTGGAGATAGAGGAGTCCGCTCCAGAGTCGAGAGCCTCCCACTCATCCTCGGCCACCTCCTCGCCGCCCCCTCCTCCTCCAGCAACGCCCGCCAGTCCAGCTCCTTGTCGGTCTCCGAACCCAACTTCTCCAGCCCACTCCCCTCCAAACTTGTCTCATCCTCGCAATCCTCTAGCAAAACCGCATTATCATCATCGGGCACCAGAACGAGGGGCCTCCTTCCGGCTAGTGCCTGCTGTGGGCACCTCCGCACCCTCCTGCTGTGAGGCAGTGGCCAAGACCTTGTCAAGCTGCAGCTATGGAGCGGCGGCGGCCACCTCAGCAAGCTCCTCCTGCTGTGGGTCGGCGGCCGCCACCTCGGCAGGCTCCTCCTGCTATCGACTCCTCGTGCCACTCCTTCCGAAGATTTTCTTCCGCCCCGCCCGCACCTTCGCCAAAGCTTTCGCCATAGGACCTGTCATCCTGCAAATGTTAAAGATATAAATGTATTAGACTCTTAGTTAAAGTAAATGACATATATAATGTACAAAAACAGATATTGAATGCCTTAAAAATCTTTTGCTTCATCTTCTCTTCCTCCTCTTCCTCATTGTCCTCTTCGGTTTCTCCCTCTTCTCCTTGCTCTTCCTCTTCATTTCCTTCTACTTCCTCATCTGGTTCTACTGGCACATCCCCAATATCAACGTGCAACTACCCTAATAATTCTTGTTCTTGGAATGGTTCGACGTCTAGGTTTGGCTTGTAGTCTTCTTCCGTGAGGTCATGCAATCCACCAACTGGATGATATTTATGGACAATCCACCAATTTTTGTATTTGGGATGGGCGTACGGCAGATAGAATATTAGCTCAACTTGTTCGGGGAGAATGAACACGTCAGGCCTTTGATAAAGGTGCTTATGATTAATTTCAACTAGTTCTAGTTCCGGTGTACGCCACACCCCATTCTCCGGATCGAACCATCTGCACCAGAACAACACGAGCGAAAGTTGGTTGTTGCCGTCATAACTTATTTCGAGGATCTCCTCAATAACCCCATAGTACTCTACGTCTAGACCACCAAGGGCGTCTGCGACATAATTCACGATGCCGCTATTCACCGTGGTTGCATTTGGACGTGCTGACTCGGCCGCTTCGAACCGATATCGATATCTATGGCAATCATAGCATATATGAACCTTAATTCTACGACTGCATCCATGTGACATTTGTCGGAGATCATTGTGCATGCTAGAATGTCTTTGACACTGCAAGACAAGCATACACAAAAAGATTCATTAAAACATGTACTGTTGGGTTAGGTAATTATATGGTATGTTATAGAAAAAACTTACGTGGTAAAAAAACCATGTAAGAAAGTTAGGATGGTCTGGTCCGCGCCCTCGTCGTTTGAGGTTGTCAATTTGTTTCCCCGAGGGCTGACCTGGCTTTCTCCACTCTTCTTGAATAAATTGACTGCAAGTGCAGGTGTTTCATTAGTTAATTTGAAATACAACTATGCGTTTATAACTTAATTGAGAAATGTTTTCACTTACTCGATGTACACGTTCATTCATCCATGTTGTCGTACACATACAGCTGGATCATAATTTTTTCATCTTCACCCAATTGACGTGTTGTGCTTTTGCCAACGTTGCGTCCAACTTGATCATTGAACACATCAAGATCGGAATTACTTACATGTCGTGCCCATGGTTCCAGAACTCGCTATGCGCTATGCGGTCGGCGAGGGAGGGAGTAGCGAGTACTCGGTTTACTCGGGAGTACTCGGAATTACTCGGTAGCAATTACTCGGTTAATTATTCAGTAAATCTACATGTATGAGACTTAATATTTCATATATATGAAATATGAATTTATAAAAAGCGCAAGTGCATGATGGACAAAAGTCATATCGGAAGGCATGAATAATATCCCACAAGCACAAATAGATAAGCATAGTTCTCACAAGCACACGTGAATAAACATAGTTCTCAGTTTCTCACAAGTCACAAATCATGTCCACACAAGCACACATAAATAAATGTAGTTCTCACACAACATAGTAGCAACTAGCAACAAGAAAGCATAATGATATGATGATAAAATGAGCCAAGTCTCACTCTTCATCCTCTTCTCCATAATCCTTCGTTGGTATCACTTCTTCCGGATCAGGTTCGAACTCGACATCATCATCATTTGTATCTTCAACCTCGGAATAGGACTTGAAGTCATCTTCATATAGCTCTCTCACTCTTTTGCTCCTACGAGGTTGCATGGCTTCACTTTCCTCATCAATTGGCTCAACATCCTCCTCACATTCTATTATCCAATCTTGAGCATTAGTGGCATCATTTGCTATAAGAACATCAACATTTTTCCTGTTACATCTCTCTTTCTTGTTCATCAATCTTACATTGAATTGGACATAGACTAGATTGCTCACACGTTGAGCATCTAGCCTATTCCTTCTCTTAGTGTGCACCTACAATATCATTTAGATAACAATATGGATGAAATAACAATTATAAAATAGTAAAATAATGACACCATTATTTAGAGTTGAGAATTAGTGAATTACCATGTCAAAAGTGCTCCAATTCCTTTCACAACCCGAAGAACTAGATGTCAATGAGAGGATCCTTATAGCCATCCTTTGTAAATTTGGAGTACTACCTCCATACTTAGTCCACCAATTAGCTACAACACAGGAATAAATATATGAGCTAGTAAGATATAATAGTATGCATTCAACAAACCAACAAAAACTTCGTAATGGTATATTTACCGGGACTAAAATTTATTTTTTTGCATCCAAGTTGAGCAATAGTTCTTCCAAAGGCACCAACTTGATCTTTAAAAAGATCAAATTCCACATTGCTAGCGGCATCCATTGCATCTATGTTGCCATGATAGAATTGTTCCACACATTCTTGAAAGCCATTGTTTATATCATCCCTTTGAAAAATTGTTCTATCACGGTAGCTATAATATGGATTCAACATATAGCAAGCCATGTGCAATGGACAATCAAGTCTCCCTTCCATTTTTTTTTCCAATTTTGGCCATAACCAATGTGTAGTTGGCCTCCAAGTTGTTCATGGCTTGCTTCATCTTATTCTTTGCCTCCAAAAGTTCTCCATAGAGAAAGGCCATGGATGGACCATCTCCATCGACCATACGAAGAACTTCCACCAATGGCTCAAAAACCTTCATGTAATAGCAATAAACAACATTAGTAAGCAGCAAATATAACAAAAACAAATAGCGGACAGCAATAGGTAGGTTTGGTTATACCTTCAAAAGTTGATTAGCTCCTTTCCAAAAGCCCGCACTCAATATTGTGCCCGTTGCCACCTTTCCCTTGCGTGTTTTAGTGGAAGAACACTCTTCCCATTCCGAACTAACCACCATACTCTTTAGTTTGCTCTTCTTCTCAATCAAACTTTGCAAGGTAAGAAAGGCCGATGCAAATCTAGTTACCCCGGGTCTAACTATGTGTCTTCTCTTTGTGAACTTCCTCATCAAGGCTAAGGTCTTATGGTGTGCATATATGAAGACTGTTAAAGACCTAGCATTATCAATTACTTTTTTGTACTTTGGCATGTTTCCAATAGCTTGAAGCATCAAGTTAATTGTATGGGTTGCACATGAACTCCAAAAAACATTAGGTCTCTTTTCAAGTAATAAATCTTTTGCACCCATGTTATTAGATGCATTATCCGTAACAACTTGCACCACATGTTCATGACCTATTTCTTCAATGCAAGCATCCACATACTCAAAGATAAATGCACTTGTGTGGGATTCTTCGGATACCTCTTTTGAGCGAAGGAAACTTGTTCCCAAAGTACAATGCACACATAGATTCATGATACTTCTTCTTTTTTGATCCGTCCAAGCATCGGTCATGATGGAGCAACCCGTCAATTGATTCTCTCTTCTTCATGCGGTTTCAAGCTATTCTTAGTTTTTTCTACCTCCTCCTTTAACAACTTCTCACGGACATCGTATTGAGATGGACCTTCAAAGCCCGGGCCAAATTGACCAACGGCTTGTAACATTATTTTGAAATCATCATTGTTGATGGCATTAAAGGGTATACCTAGAACATAGATAGAATAAAAATTAGCATTTAGCAATAAATAATTGCAAGTTTGCAATCAAACATACACAAAGCAACATAGGAAATTGGACATTAACACATACCATGAGCATAAATCCATCGAGCAACATATTGATTGCATTGATGCACCCTTTGTTTGCGAAGTGTATTATCAAGGGTGGTTTGCTTGCTAGCCATCGACAAAGTTATGGAAGGATTAATAGGTCGAGCAAATTGATCCATAGGCCCTAAATGACGAGGTTGTGAACCTCCAATCACCTCAACATCTTCCCCTTCTCTCACATTACCATCATTACCACCATCGACATTCACCTCTTTCCTAACCTCCTCTTCTCTAGCTTTCTTGGTTCTCCTTCTTTCTTGATTATCCTCCGTGAATTTCTTAACCCTCTCTTGACATTCCTTGGGAGCCTTCTTGCAAGATTTAACATTTCCTTTGATTTGGGCAATGTGTTCCTTCAATCTATGGATGCCTCCGCAAACTTCTTTGCCACAAAGGTTGCACTTCACTTTATCCAATCTATTTGGATTAATAAGTGTGCCATATTCCCATCCAATGTCATCAGAGCCTCTCTTGAGAATGCTATTGCTAGATGCGGCAGATGCTTGGGTTGACGACATTGAGCCTAGCAAGAAATTAAAAATTGAAACATTGTGTTAAATTATTGATACAAATAGTAAATTCAACTCTCTGCCCATTTGGCCAACTACATTGAGCGAGCCTAGCAAGAAACTAAACATTGAAGCATTTAAACAAATAAGAATATATAGTTACATATAACATTGTCCACTATAAATCTGTAAAGACTATAATAGGAAAAAAATTGAGGCACTGTGTTAACACAAATTGTCAAATATGGAATACAATAAATCAAATAATCAATAATACATTAATACTAGATTACAAGTAGCTAAAATAGTGGATAGTTCTTGATCGTGGCTATTCACCAAATCAAGTAATCAATTGTATGTGTATCAAGTATCAACATTGAATCAACATCAATCAATAAATCCAACTTGGACACCACCGGAGGCGAGGCCAAGGCAGGTGACGGCGGAGCACCATGGGGGACCAAGGCAGAGGCGGTGCACCAGCACCACCGGAGAAGATGCCAAGTTGGGACGCCATACATGGCGGACCACCACGGGGGAGCACGGCAGAGGCGGCGCACCACCGGAGAAGAGATCAAGGCGGGCAGAGCACGGCGGCCGGCGCGGAGCACGAAGGCAGAGGCGGAGCACGGTCTAGTGGTGTACCTCTAAATCGAGGGTGGAGGCCGATGGAGAAGACCCAAGCTGCAGATCTGGGAAAGCACGGCGGCCGGCGACGGCTAGCTCCAAGCCTCGAAAACCTAGCTCGGGTGTGGAGAAAACCGAAGCCTCCACGCTTCTGTTTTGGCCTTCGGGATTTACAAGATTGAGTACGCATAAATGAGCACGAGTACTCGAATATCACCGAGTATGCGCCGATTTTGACCGAGTGCGATCGCTTAATCGGGTGAGCCGATTAATTCAACGAATTGGCTGAAATCGCCTCGGCCAACCACCGCATACTGAGTATCCGCCGAGTATGCGCTGAGTAAATCCGAGTTTTAGAACACTGGTCGTGCCTTCTTATACCTCGGTTGTGGCACATGGAGCTTGTTCTTTGTCGCAAAGTACTTATCCGTGAAGTATGCGATTTCCTGGGTGATCCAAGCTTCGGCAATACTTCCTTCAACTCGTGCTTTGTTCTTCACTTTCAATCTAAAATTTTTCATCATCCGTTCAACAGGATACATCCACCTGTACTGTGCCGGTCCTCCTACTTTTGCTTCGTATGGCAAGTGCACCAATAAATGTTGCATGCAGTTGAAAACCAGAAACATATAGCTTCTCGAGCTTTGTGGCAATAACAACGATCTCCTTCTCCAATTCCTCCATCCTCGAGGCGGATATCTCTTTGACACACAGCTCTCTATAGAAAAAGCTCAGCTCCGACATAGTTCTCCAAATAGCGTCGTCAACATATCCACGCCATATGGCGGGGAATAAACGCTCTATGAAGACTTTGTAATCTTGTGCTTTCATTCCATTTAACTTGCATTGGTCCATACTAACGGCATGACGAAGGCTCGTCGCATAACCATCTGGGAATTTCAACTTTTCCTTCATCCACACTAAGATCTCTCTTACTTGGGCACGTGTTAGGCAGTACTTTGCCCTAGGTCTCATCCCATTTTTATTGAGGTTCATCTCTGGTCGATCGCATATCACAGCACAGTCCAACCGAGCTTTTGTGTTATCTCTAGTCTTATGTTGGATGTCCCAGTTCGTGTTGACTAAGGCCTCACAGACATTCTTCTCCTGGTGCATCAGGTAGAGGATGTGAGGGTGCTTCAGATCTTTTGCGTAAGAAAGGTTATAGATGCTGCACTTATGAGTCCAATGATGCACCTTCCCATAGTCTTCGTCATCGTAACCCTTCTTTGCCAAATCTTCATGCTATTTAATGATATCCTCTATTTTAAACCGTTGTGGTGGTTGTTGGTTCCTAATACTCTTGCCTTTACGAAAAGCTTTTCTTTCCCTCCTAAATGGGTGATTGAGCAAAAGAAATCGACGGTGACAGTCGAACCAACAAGCCTTGCCCCTCTTTTTCAATTTGAATGCATTAGTGTTACACAAACATTTAGGGTATGACAAGATTCCGTGTGTGCTCCACCCCGAAAACATACCATAGGCCAGAAAGTCGTGAATTGACCATAGGTAGGCGGCTCGCATCCTAAAGTTCTGGCCCTTGTAGCTATCATGTGTCAAGACCCCTTTAGTCCACAGGTCACTCGGGTCTTCTACAAGTGGTTGCATGAATAAGTCCAAATTTTTTCCAGAAGACTTGGGCCCGGGTATGATAACAGAAAGAAACATGTACTCTTCCTTCAGATAAAGTTGAGGTGGAAGATTGTACGGGATGGCAAATACTGGCCAGCAAGAGTACGGATGCGAGGTCATATTGAATGGTGTGAACCCATCAGTGGATAGACCAATGCGCACGTTTCTGGGATCGGCTGCAAATTCAGGATGTTGCTGGTCAAAATGCCTCTAGGCTTCTGCATCTGACGGATGAATCATCACGCCTTCCTTTCTACGTTTGCCGTCTTTGTGCCACCTCATGTGCCTAGCCGTGGACTTGGACATGTACAAACATTGCAGGCTTTGAGAGATGGGAAAGAAACGAAAGGTTTTCCGAGCAACCGTTGTCTATCTGTCTGCATCATCTTGTCCTTTAACTAGCATGTACCGACTCTCGCCGCAATGCTTGCAATGAGTCAGCCCAGAATCGGTCTTCCGGTAAAGCATGCAGAATTTTGGATAGTAGTCTATCCTCTCGCACGGCATGCCTAACACACTTAGAAGCTTCTTCGACTCATAAAGATTTGGAGTCATCTTGTGTCCAACCGAAAGTAGGCTGTCCAACAGTTTGCACAGGTCGTTGAAGCAATTGGTCGAGAGGTCAGATTTCGCCTTAACGGCCATCGACCGACACCACGCATAAAGACGGTCACATCGGTTCGCTCATGGAGCGGCTCTTTCGCATGCTCAAGGAGTTCCTCGAATTTCTGTGCAAGTGGCTCGGACTCTTCCTCAGGAGAGAGATCGAAAGCCCTACCCACATCATCCGTTAGCTCGTCCAATCTGTCGACCTCAACTTCGTCGTAGCCCTCCCCAAAATCCACAGGGCTCGGCACCCGCACCGGACGCTTCCTCTCTCCATGATATACCCGTACAAAGTAATTTGCCTTAAATCCATGCCTACAGATGTGCTCGCTAATTTCCCTCTTCGACCTCTTCTCCATGTTCGAGCAAACCGCGCAAGGACAAGGCACTTTTGCTATGTTAGGGTTGGGGAATCTTCGAAAAGCATTTTCGACGAATTCTTCTACTTTATCGAACCACTCGTCTGTGTGCTGCCCAAACCTCATCCATCCATCGCACATCCACCTTCGATCTTCCATCGCTTAATCACTATATGTACAGTCATACATGTTTTTAAATTCTAGGTCTATACCTTTATTGAACAATTACAGCAAATCAATGCATGGCTTACCACCGCACCACACAAACGTTCCATGTCTAGCTACATAGGAGGGCTTACCCACCCACGGATGTTGGTATGAGTATGGTGGTCGTGACCACGGGAGGTGCACAGATCGAAATTCCGGCAACATAACCCTGCAGTCCTCCCAGTGCAACGACGTGTACGGCGTCCCGCTTATGTTATGCACTAGGAGGACGACAGTGTTATGCGGCCGGAATCCCGACCCGTGCACCTCCCATGGCCACTACCCCATACTCATACCAACATCCGTGGGCTGTCCAAAACGTTGACAGCTCGGGAGCACAACATTTTTATAAATGGAACACAACGAATCACCGTCCTCGTTCCGTACGAAAATTTGTTGCGCCCCCGAACGGGTTAGACTATGGTTCCGTACATGCTACGACGTCAAAATATATTAATAAGCACTAATCAACACAAATCACGCCTAACAGTCGTTTTACATAATTAATTAGAAGCACTAATGTCGTCGGCCCACAAAATACCGACGACATAGCTACACACACAAAAAAAGGTCGGGATTACCTTGGGTTGGGGTGCTGATGCGCGGCCGCGAAGGAAGGAGGGGTTTGGAGGTGGCGGCGGCACGGCGAGAAAGGCGGCCGAGGAGGGAGAGAGGAGGAAAAGGAGGCTCGGGGAGGAAGGCGGCTTGGGGGGGGTAGGGGCGGCGGCGTGTCTTGGAAGACGGCACGGCGACGGCGGCGCGGGCCTTGGGAGGCGGCGGCGGGCGCGGGCGCTGGAGGCGGCGGGCGGCGCGGCACGGTGCCGAGGCGGCGACGCAGGAGACGGCGACGGCGGCGGCTGGATACGGCGACGGCAAAAAGGGCGCAGCGGCGGCGGCGGTGCAGAGCTCAGGCGCTAAGTCTTTGGGCACTTAGCGACGGGCCACTTTTTTAAATAGAAGATCAATGTCGTGACGCGACGCCGACATACGACATTAGTTAGACACGCCGCCGACATAGACTAAATTATGAGTTCTTTAATTTGTGGGGCCCAACCGTCAGCCAAATAAACCAATGTCGGCCGTTATACTAATGCCGCCAATATTGCTTGCTCAGTGTCGGCGGCCACGTGTATGCTGACCACATTGCCCCATCAGTGTCGGCGGCAGCAACTCTAGCCGCTGACACAGCTCCTGCCCCCCAAGCCCGCCATCTCTCCGACCCTCCCCGGGGCCCACGGGGTCTAGGGTACGTGCCAAGTGACTTCCTAGGTCATGCTATTAGCATAAGGCCTCATTGGACCGGGCAGCGCCGTCTCGGCTCGACCTCTACCCCAAGTTCCTTCGGAAACCCTAACATCGTATCGATTTTCAGGATCGATCGGCTAACGATTCCAAAGGAACTCGCCGTACAGCTCCAGCTGAGACGACACAACCTGGTCCAATGAACCTGTCGGGGATAAAAATACGGCCCATTGCCATGGCCCATTACCTGACAGCCCAATTGAACAAGCCTACTAGGGCCCTGCTCCCTGGAAGGTTTCATCTGGCCCATATGCATCCTGCCGAACAGCTTCCTAGCTGGCGTGGTGCGTAATGACCAAGGAATCGTGTTTGAGTCCGTCTCGAACAGGAGTTCTGTACGGCTACGTGAAGACCTGGACGTGGTTTCCCGGATTGGATTAGGAGCCGTGATCCTCAAAACTAGGAGTATGCCTTATCTGCCTCGGGATATATTTGGCATGTACTGAGTTCGTTACGATCTCGTAGTTAGCCCGGCCCGATATTCCCTCGGTAGGTCGGTTTGCTCTGCACTATATAAACCATGCCCCTACGACGTTTAGGGGGATCGAAGGACGAGTCTTACGACTTGATCTAGCTTTTAGTACCTGATATACACCATAACCTCGCCGAGACTTGTTCGTCTCGTCGAGCCACCTCTTGTAATCATCTTTGATATATAAGAAAGGCTGGACGTAGGGCTATTATCTCTCCTGCCTAAACCAGGATAAAAACCCCTGTCTCCCTGTTCGTTGCTGTTCGCATTGTTTGGCGTGTCTCCTATCTCAAACTTCAAGAACCTTAGCGACTTGAGATCGTTATCTCAACCGTCGACAGTTGGCGCCGTCCGTGGGGATACGCAGATCGAGCATGTCGAACTCTATCAGCGACTAGGAGATTATTCCTGAGGGATACGACTCAGAAGGACAGAACGCCTCATTCTCTGTCAGTTCAGATCGATCTGTTCAGTCTCGAACACTTTCCGCATCCGAGGCAGAAGTCTCTGCCTATATGGCGGAGATAGCCTCAGATCGCACTCCCGTCAATGACGATGACTACGGAACTGACAATCTTTACGACGGTTTAGATCTGTCAGACTCCAAGGCTATGTCGGTAGATTCCACCTGTGGCGACACAGCGATGACACCGTCAAGCATACCTTCTCATGGCCCCCGCAGCATCAACATGGCCGATGCAAGAACCTCCGGAGATCCTGCACGGGATGCGGCGGCTGACCAGATCGGGCAGATTAATTTCGCTTTCTTAAGAAGAAGATGAGGTCGCTACCGGTCGCTCGCGAGAAAGACATCATTCGCCGCAGCCTCGACACCTCCATTAACCAGACCTTGGCACGGTTTCGCGACCGGTGCAAGCGACAGCGTCGCGACCCACCTCGCGTGCCAGCGCTAAGTCTCCCGGCAGAAGCTTCCCCTGTTCGGGTTAACTCCCGCGGATCGGACTCGATCAAGGTAACGCGGATGGTTCAGGATCCGGGACCCATAGATCGAGTCGAGAACGGCTCGGCTATAGCAACGGTCCTCGATCCACCAATCAAGCCGATCTCGCCCAGTATGGCGTCTTGTTGCTTCCAACCTAGAGCGATTGGCCGAAGGCCTAAAGTCCCTAGGCGAAGTCAACACCTCCTCCAGGCAGCAAAGCACTGATCAACCTGCCCGGAATGACTCGGACAGCTCTGACCGATCGCGTGACCCTCGTCACCATCGAAGGAACACTGTCCGCGATCAAGCTACCCGTGGTCGCCGTCGCTCGCCAAGTCCCCATAGTCGTCACGACCATAGGGGTAAGCGTGCACGTGATGATCACGGACGGTCCCCTCGTGAGGAGTGTGTAGTCGCGACGATGAGGAAGGAGCGTGGCGGATTGTCCCGGAGAGAATTTCTCCAGGCTGAATCTTCCCGTTCAGCAGGAGTCCCTCCGCGCAACAGGGCCAATGTCTTCTCGAGACTAGGTTCTGCCGGGGAAGGTGGCCGGTCATATGCCTTGGGCTGCAGGGTTTTCTCCGACGAGCTTTGTGCTGTCCGGTGGCCCTAGAAGTTCAAGCCCGGTCACGTGGAGAGGTACAACGGGACTCAGAACCCAGAGGAATTCCTTTCCATCTACGCCTGACCATCATGGCGGCGGGGTGACGAGCTCGTTATGGCTAATTACCTCCGACCGTCCTTGAGGGTGTTGCCGGACGTGGTCGTTCAATCGCAAGAAGGTTCCATCTCTTCTTGGAATCAACTTTGTGACGCCTCGATCGCTAACTTCGGAGCTGTTACGTGCGCTCTGGCAAGGAGGATGATCTCGCACCAGATGATCCGGATGAACAGGCGCATCTCCGCAACTTCGTGAAGCGTTTCATTAAGATTCGCAACACGATCCCGAACATCTCGGGCGAATCTGTTGTCCGCGCCTTCAAAAACGGAGTCGCGACGAAGCGGCTCACCCAGATCTCGAGATCAACGAGACTGGACCGCCAACGACTGTTCAAGGCGGCCGATCGCTATGCCTAACGCGGCGAGCGCGTTCAGTACAAAAAGGCGTTCGACAAGGGCGAGCTGCCCGCCCAGCCTGGTATGGATGAGAAGAAGAAGAGCAGCAGCAACCCTGGTGACAAGAAGTCCCGGAAGAAAAAGAATAAAGGTGATGCGAACAATACCGTCGCTGGTATAGATCGCGCACCTCCTCCCAAGGATGGGCAGAAGAAGCCCAACAATAACTATAAAGGCAAAAAGCCTGCTCAGGGAGGCGGGCAAGGCAAGAAAGGTCCAAGCGACCGATTTTGCAAGTTCCACCAGCACTACGGGCACGACATTCGCCATTGTAGAACTTGGGCTGCAAAGCTCGAGGATTTCTACAACGGTAAGGGCCCAATGCCCACCCTGCCCGAACAAGGTGATGCCGGCAAGGACAAGCGTCCAGCCGACGGTGGTGATCGGGACGACGATGATGAATATCAAGAGCCCATGAACCATATCGCCGTTATCTTCGGCGGCTCCTCGGCTTATACCTCTCGGCGCAGCCTCAAGGAAGCTGCTCGGGAGGTCCACAACATTGAAAAAGGCAAACCACAGCCTGAATCGATGAAGTGGACCGAGGTCTCTATCTCCTTTTCTAAGGATGATTGCCCCACTGGGATGACCAAGCCTCAGCGTCTCCCTCTAGTGGTCGCTCCGACCATCAGCAACGCCAGAGTTGGCTGCGTCCTGGTCGACGGCGGGAGCGCTTTGGACCAGCTATCAGCAAAGGTCTTGGACGAGATGCAGATTCCTCGCTCCAAGCTTAAAGAAGTCGCAATGCCTTTCTATGGCATTGTCCCGGGAGAAGCTGTTCAGCCACTGGGGCAGATTGTTCTGCCTGTTACCTTCGGCAGTCCAAGCAACTTCCGGACGGAGCTGATCACGTTTGACGTGGTCGACTTCCCTTCCGCGTACAATGCGATCCTCGGCCGGCCATCTCTTGGCAAATTTATGGCCGTGTCCCACCATGGATACCATTGCGTGAAGATACCGGGCCCTAACGGCGTAATCACGGTCAAGGGCAACTACAAAGCTGCTCTGGATTGCGACGTGCAGTCCCTTGCCCTGGTCGACCAGCTTCCGCCGCGAGGCCCAGACGCCCCACAGACCAAATCTGCACGCCCTAGAGTCTCCCTTCAGCCAGGGGGCGAGACCAAGGAGGTTCCACTGTTTTTGGATGATTCCTCCAAGACAGTTCACCTGGGGGCCAATTTAGACCCCAAATAGGAAAACGAGCTCATCGCCTTCAATCGAGCTAACGCGGATGTGTTTGCCTGGGAACCATCTGACATGCCCGGAGTCCCAAGGGAGGTCATCGAGCACAAGTCGCCGTCCGTGGGACAAAAAGCACGTTTCGCCGAAGCTTCGACTTTTAGGACTTCAGCGGGGATCATCAAAGATCAGCTAGGCAAGCTGCTCGCTGCTGGTTTCATCCGTGAGGTTGATCACACCAAGTGGTTAGCCAACCCTGTCATTGTAAAGAAGAAAGGCGGCAAGTGGAGGATGTGTGTCGATCACACAGATTTGAACGCTGCTTGTCCCAAGGACAATTTCATTTGCCTCAAGATAGATCACCGGTCGATGCGATTGCGAATGCCCACTCTTGAGTTTTTTGATGCTTACTCGTTATCACCAAATAAGCATCTCCCCAAGGATGAAGAGAAGCGCCTTCATCACCCCTTCGCACTTTCTCGCTATGCTCGACCATGTCTTTCGGTCTGCAGAACGCCCGTTAATGCGTCCAGTAGCTTAATGGAGAAAACTTTCCGAGCGGTAGCGGAAAAATCTGGAGGTCTATGTCGACGACATAGTTGTAAAGAGCAAGCATGCTCCAGATCATGTAAAAGACCTGGCCGAGATGTTTCGTAACCTCGCTAGGCATCGAATAAAATTAAATCCAGAGAAATGTAACTTTGGTGTTCGATCTGGAATGTTGCTCGGTTATGTGATTGGTTCGCAAGGCATCTCTGCCAACCCCGAAAAAATCGAGGCCATTGAAAACATGCAGGCTCCAACTACCGTCAAGGAAGTTCAGAGCCTCACCGGGCGGATGGCTGCTCTGTGCAGATTCATTTCCCGTCAGGGCGAACGCGGGCTGCCTTTCTTTAAAGCTCTGCGCAAGCACAATGGTTTCGAGTGGACAGAGGAAGCTGATCAGTCTTTTCAAGATCTTAAGCAATACCTGTCCAACCCACCTGTCTTGACTACCCCGCGTTACGGCGAGCAGCTTTTGCTCTATCTCGGCTGCATGCCGCAAGCGGTGAGCGCGGTCTTGACGGTGGAAAGGGAAGACATCCAACGACCAATTTATTACGTGAGTGAGGTGCTTCACGGATCAAAGGAGCGTTACCCTGAGGTCCAGAAGTTGCTCTACGCCTTGCTCATGTCTTCCAGGAAACTTTGCCATTATTTCCAGGCGCATCAAATACTGGTCCCGACTAAGTTCCCTCTAGGAGAAATCCAAAGGAACAAGGAAGCCGGCGGAAGAATAGCTAAATGGGCAATGGAGTTAGCGATTCGATATTACATCACGCCGAACGGCTATCAAATCCTGTGTCTGGCCGACTTCGTCATTGAATGGACTTGTTCGCCCAAATCCCGTGAAGCTCCCGAGCAACCTGATGAACCCTCTTGGACCATGTTTTTCGATGGCTCGCGCACTAGAAACTTGGGGGCTGGTTTTGTTCTCATCTCCCCTCACGGAGAGCAACTCCAAGATTCTATCCAACTACACTCGCTGGCGACTAACAACGCGGGAGTACGAGGCCCTCCTCGGCGGGACTAAGAGTGCAAGTCGCTTGGTGTCCAACGGCCGATTGTGAAGGAGATTCACGGTGGTCATCAATCGAGTTAATAAGGAGTATCGGTCGCGATGACTCAATGGCGCGATACCTGGTTGAAGTGAGGAAGTTGGAGCGGCATTTTCGATTTTTGGAGGTGCTCTTCGTGCCCAGGAAGGACAACTTCCTGGCCGACCAGCTATCCAAGTTTGGATCCTCACGCGAACCTGCTCCGGCAGGGGTTCTCGTCGAGCACCTTTACAAGCCCTCAATCACGTCCCTGGACGAGGCAACTGAGACAAGTGGTGCTGTCTCCGTCATCGAGCAGGCTGCGAGCTGGACAACGCCATTTGTCCGGTACCTAGCAGATGGGACCCTGCCCGAAGACGAAGCCGAGCGTTCCCGGCTTACAAGGCGTGCTGGTCCATACAAGCTTGTGGACGGCATCCTTACCGTCACAGTGCTTTAGGAGTCCTCTCCAAGTGCATCTCTCAGCAGAAGGGTGTGTTCCTTCTTTGGGACATACACGAGGGTGCCTGTGGCAACCACGCCTCCTTCCGAACTCTGGTCGGCAAAGCGTTTCGCATGGGCTATTACTGTCCAACCGCGCTACAAGATGCCCGGGATATCGTGACTAAGTGCAAGGCTTGCCAATTTCACGCCCGGAAGGCACATAAGCCCGCCCAAGAGCTCCAAACGATCCCCCCATCTTGGCCTTTTTCCACATGGGGTGCAGATTCGCTGGCCCATTCCCTAAGGGGTACAAGGGCTACACACACTTGCTCGTCGCCATCGACACTTTTACAAAGTGGATTGAGGCAGAGTCTGTGTCGTCTCTTCATGCCAAAAAGGCTGTCCGCTTTTTCAAAAGCAACGTGGTCACGCGCTTTGGGATCCCCCATAAGCTGATCACCGATAACGGTACCCAGTTCAGAAGCGAGTTATTCCAGGAATACTGCGAACAGCTGGGCACCAAGGTCTGTTTCGCCTCTGTGGCACATCCACGGAGCAATGGAGCAGTCGAGCGAGCTAACGGACAGATCGTCCAGGGTATCAAACGGCGCGTGTTCGCGGCTCTCCGCGAGCATAACAAGGCGTGGGTTGACGAAGTTCCTTCCGTCCTTTGGGCGATTCAGACTACGACCACCGGCAACCGGAAACTCCGTCCAATTGGTCTACGGTGCGAAGCCATCATCCCGCTCACGAAATAGTACTCGGTTAGCCTCAAGACGAACTCGGTCAACTTAGTTGACGACGAGCAAGAGCGCCTACTCGATCTCGACCTCCTCGAAGGCACACGCGACCGGGCACAAGTCAGAATGGCGCGCTATCAGCAAGATCTTCGCAGGCACGCTGCCAAATCGGTTCGACCAAGGGCCTTGAAGGCGGGCGACCTCGTTCTGCGCCGTGTCCAGAACCTGTCCAATGCCAACAAGTTAACTCCCCGTTGGGAGGGTCCGTTCACGGTCGTTTCCACTGCTCGCCCGGGGGCTGTTCGCCTGGCAATGGAGGACGGGAGAGAGCTGACCAGCACTTGGAACATCGACCACCTTCGTAGGTTCTTTGTGTAGGTCTCTTTGTGTGTTTGCTTAGCCTTGCGCTTTCTATCAAACTTCGCGCCTTAGTTCGTCCAAGTTTCTCGGGCACCATGTAAAGTTCAATCCAATTCTTAAGTGAATTATCGCGGCCTCTGCCCCCTTTTCACTTCTTGTCTTCTGAAGACTACCATTTTCTCTCTGGTAACACTTGATGGCTGCCAGGTCTTGCGAACTCTTGGCTCCGCTATTTTCAGGTTTCCCTGCCCGTATCTTGCTTCAACGAATTCCTGAACTCAGGGTTACGTAACACGGCTTTTTCCACCTCGCGGCTAAGTCTGCTCTCGTAAGCCCTCCGCGGCAGAGACACTTACTGCTTGGCACGACCACTTGGCAAAGTCCGCTCTCGTAAGCCCCCCGCGGCAGAGGCACTTTCCTTGTTCGGTTACTCTCGGAACTGCCTAACTTACGTTAACGAGCAGTCCATGGAACGAGTCGATCAGGCTGCGGGTGTCGCTCTATCTCTCTACGCACGTCCTCGAGTTCGCAAACTTAGGTTCTCGAGCATCGTTCGTACCTGGGACTAGGGTGTCGCTCTTTCTCTTGTGCACCTGTCTAGGTTCGCAAACTCAGGTTTCCGAGCAGATGCACAACGGGGGCTGGGAGTTAGGCTAAGCGCTCTACCGGTTTTCTTAAACTTCCTAGCGCCGTTCGCTTTTCTCTTAGTTTCTGTTCGTTCTTGTCTCTTTGCTGCCCTTTTTTGCAGGAAGAAAGGTAAGCACTTTATTGCATTAATCAAAAGTTTCAGGTACAAGGCGTTTTCGGGTTACAGCCGCGGTGCTACTTAGGAGCAAGCTGCTCCTTTAGCTCCTCAACTTCTAACTTGAGGCGCACGACTTCGCCTTGAGCCTTGATTCCTTCCCTGGCTTCTTCTCGGAGGCGTTCGATCTCCTCCTTGCTTCGCTTGGCTGCAGGCTGGCTTCTGCCGGATGGCCTCGACCTCTTCGGTCTTGGCGCGCGGTGGTCGTTCGAGCCTCGCTCGACTAGCTCGGCCTTTCGACGGTCTTGAGCTGCTCGTCCAGCTCCTTGACCTTCTTCTCCGCGGTGATCGCCCTCACCGCCATCCCGCGCAACTCCTCGATTTCTTCCTGTGAAGCCCACAGGGTTGAAATCTTCGCCTGGAGTCCCACGGAGGTCAGCTCCTCTTTGGCAAGCTGGGCCTTGAGCTTCTTGACGTCCGCCGCAAGCGCCTTCCGCCCGTGAGACGCGTCGGCGAGCTGCTCTTCGAGCCACTTCGTGCGGCTCGGCTTATCTCCCGCGGCGCCAGCCTTCACGACTTGCGCGCGAAGCTCCTCGGCTTCCTTTAAGAGAGCCTCGGAGGAACGCCTCTCTCGGGATAGCTCGGCTTTGAGCTTATTTGCCTTTGTCTTCAGCTGGCTCCGGCTTTGGGCTAGTGCAGAGGGCTCCGCTTCAGGCTCCCTCATCTGGAGGTGCTCCGGGAGGACGCTAGTCTGGGCGCCCGCCGATGGTGACTCCGTCCTCGAGCTCCTCCATGGTGTCCTTGAAGACACGAGAGGAAGAACAAGTTAACGCTTTGCAATGATGTAGCTAAGCCGAGCAAGATTTGGTCTTGAGTTTACCTTGCTGCCGGTGCTTGACCCTCGGCGTAAGCGGTCTTCGAGACCGCGTCACGAAGCCCCGCTTCGGCGGGATGAGACAGGCACGATCTTCCGCCGCCGCCTTTACTCGCTCCTTCTTCTTACGGAGCGCGCGTCGCTTTCGGGAGCAGGAAGCGGCAGCGAAGCACTTTCGCCTCTCGCGCTCCTTCCCTCTTCCTCCCTTCTTCCGCCCAACGGTTTCGGGCGAGACTGGAGCCACTCCGCTGAATGGCCCCGGTACTTCCACGGGCAGGACGACTTGCGCGACCTGCTCGGGGGTTTCTTCTTGCTCCTGGCGGCGGGATTTCACCGCCACGGAGAATCTGTCGCCTCGGGGTAAGCCGCCCTGCGGCGAAGTGCTCGGCAGACCGGCTGCTCGGTCCCGCCCTAGGCAGCTTCCGGAGCCGTCGTCTTAGCCCCGCTGACCGTGGCGCCGCTCGCCGCCTCTTCCGCCTCGGCCGCTCAACGCGCCTTTGGTAGCGTCGAGTCCTTCGGCGGAGCGGTGGAGCCTTGCGGGAGCAGGCTCCACGCTGCCAGCTTGTTCTTGAGGCTGGCTAACCTCGCTGCCATGACGCACTGTGCAGTGTGCTCGGCGGCGAGGATCCTTCGGTTGCCGCGGCAATGTCGTCCGTGGCAATCTCCTCTTGGGCAGCTGATGAAAAGGAGATGATCGTTAAGTTTAACGCAGTTAGGAATTTGAAAGATCAATGGTCGATCTCTACATACCTGCCGTGGGAGGCTTGATTCTGATCTTCTTCGCCGGAACTTTCCGCCTCTTCCTCGGGGGCTCCTTAGCGGCTTGCCCGCCTTGGCCCCTGGGTGTTCGTGGCGATGAGCTCAGCTCCCGGCTAAGCTGGGCGCTCTTCTCTCGCAGTGCAAGAAGCTTTTCCTTGCGCGCAACTTCTTCCTCAAGCCTCCTCTGCTCGGCTACCTGTTGCAGCCGTCCCATGCGGCCGGGGTGAGCTTGCGTGTAACGCCTAAGCCAGAGGGCCATGGTGTTTACCTCTTCGTCGCTCCGCTTTCGGTGAGGAGGGAGGGCTTGGTCTCTTCCTCATTGGCCGACCATGAGCCCGCTATCTCGGCGCCCTCCGTCGCCGTGGGTGGTCTTTTCAATGTCTGGCGGCCGCCGTGTCGCGGCGAGCTCCGCGTAGGCTCGGCCGCCACCTTGGGCTTTGTGGCCACCTTGGCCTTGCTCTTCTTCGCCTTCTCCTTCTCAGAACCAGAGAGTTCTTCCACGATCCCGCCGAGGATCAACTCATCTTCCTGTGTGTTTGAGAAGCAAAGGTTAGCGTGAATAAGCGATGCAAATCCTGCGATGCAGACGAGGGTTCGAGCGACTCACCTCGGCTGTGCGGACGAGTACGTTCCTCGGACAGGTATAGGCCACCTCGCCGGCGACCTCGCTGTCCTTCTTCACCGCCTTCAGCATGGCGTCGACCCGCTCGGTCACCCATGCGTCAGTGGGTTTCTCTGCCCGAACAGGAGGGATCATCAGTTCCTGTTCGGATGGAAATCATCGAAGTAAAGGTTGAGTCTTAAAGGCACCTACCCGTGCTCTCCCTGGAGATGTCTTCCCATCCCTCTATCTTGTAGAAGGGATAGGGCCTTCTCCATGACGGACAAATTCATTGTTGTGAAGTCCCGGATGATCTCCCTGCCCGTGAGCCCGAGGCTCACGAGGGAGGCGATCTTCCTCGTCAAAAACCAATCCTCGGCGGTCATCTCTGGCCGAGGCATTGGCGTCCCCTTCGCCGGTGCCTTCCCGGTGAAGACGAGCTTGCTGTCGCTGCTTCGCTTGCTGTAGAACCACCTCGCCCACCACGCGCCCATCGAGTCGAGTAGTGGTGGGCGAGGGTACGGCGCGTCATCGGCAGTGGCCCGGAGCTTGAGGTAGTAGCACCCGAGCGCCGAAGCGGCGAAGCTGCTCCTCGTCACTGTATAATAGTGGAGGAACAGCCCCACCGGTGGATCGATTCCCAGATAGCCCTCGCATAGGTGTGCGAAAACGGCCATCTAGAGGATGCTGTTCGGATTGAGGTTCGCCACCTCCAATCCGCTGATGTTCAAGAAGGCCTCGGCGGTCGCTGGAGAGACCTCAACCCGAGCAGGCGGCTGCTCGATCTTGACGAACTCTCCTTCAAGCGGCTCGGAGTTTCCTCCTCTCCGGCGACCTCCCACTACCGGTGTCTCGTGGCCCTCCTCCTCCAGACCTTGAGTCCTCCTCGGTTAGGCTAGTGCGATGAACTTGACCATGGCGGTTCCTGTGTTTGGGCGAGTAGGTTTGGTGGTGGGAGTTCGGCTCTTTGGTCTTGGCGTGGTTGGAGTTGGGGCTCGGAGAGGAAAGGCGTGAGAGCAGAATGGCTGGCAGGGCTTGGGTGCTATAGTCCCGTATAAGCAGCTCAGAGCGGTTTTGCCCCAAAGCGGCTAGTTTTACCATAACGGCTAGGTAAAGCGATCGCTGTTTTCTTCTTGTGGCGATAGGAATTTACCGTTGGAATCTGCCAACGGCTATTTTTCCAGTGTCCGCGCTGAAGGCTGAGTGTTCTGCCCGGGTAGATGTGATTTCCTGCTCGGCGCAACAGAGTTGCTTGGCACTGAGCGGGTTTGTTCGGTCCCGAGCAAGTCTTGTTCGGTTGAACCTTAACCTGTTCGGTTGTTTGACAAGTGCGAAATTTCCCTCTTCGTGACTTGGAGTCTCAAGAGGAAGACCCCACTCTAGTGAGTCCTTCCACTTGAGTCTCGGGGGCTAGCTATCGGGGATAAAAATACGGCCCATTGCCATGGCCCATTACCTGACAGCCCAATTGAGCAAGCCAACTAGGGCCCAGCTCCCTAGAAAGTTTCATCTGGCCCATATGCATCCTGCCGAACAGCTTCCTAGCTGGCGTGGTGTGTAATGGCCAAGGAATCGTGTTTGAGTCCGTCTCGAACAGGAGTTCTGTACAGCTACGTGAAGACCCGGACGTGGTTTCCCGGATTGGATTAGGAGCCGTGATCCTCAAGACTAGGAGTATGCCTTATCTGCCTCGGGATATATTTGGCATGTACTGAGTTCGTTATGGTCTCGTAGTTAGCCCGGCCCGATATTCCCTCGGTAGGTCGGTTTGCTCTGCACTATATAAACCATGCCCCTACGGCGTTTAGGGGGATCGAAGGACGAGTCTTACGACTTGATCTAGCTTTTAGCACCTGATATACACCATAACCTCGCCGAGACTTGTTTGTCTCGTCGAGCCACCTCTTGTAATCATCTTTGATATATAAGAAAGGCTGGACGTAGGGCTATTATCTCTCCCGAGAGGCCTGAACCAGGATAAAAACCCCTGTCTCCCTGTTCGTTGCTGTTCGCATTGTTTGGCGTGTCTCCTATCTCAATCTTCAAGAACCTTAGCGACTTGAGATCGTTATCTCAACCGTCGACAGAACCCTTATGCCAATTGCATGACCTAGGGACGCACTTGGCAAATATCCTACATCCCGTGGGCCCGGGGATGGCAGGAGAGAAGGCGGGCTTGAGGGGAGAGGATTTGTCTCGGCGACAAATTAGTTGGCCGCCGATATAGCGCGATCAATGTCGGCGGCCTAATTTGTTGCCGCCGACATTGGTTCCATCTATATCGGCTGTTGGATCAATGGCCGCCGAGACAGACCCTCCCCCCCCAAGCCCGCTATCTCTCCGGCCCTCCCCAGGGCCCACGGAGTCTAGGGTACGTGTCAAATAACTTCCTAGGTCATGCTATTAGCATAACGCCTCAGTGGACCGAGGAGTGCCGTCTCGGGTCGACCTCTAACGCAAGTTCCTTTGCAACCCTAACGTCGTATCAGCTTTCAGGCTTGATCGGCTAACTGTTCCAAAGGAACTTGCTGTACAGCTCAAGCCGAGACGGCACAACCTGGTCCAATCAACCCTCATGCCAGTTGCATGACCTAGGAACTCACTTTGCACCTATCCTAGACCCGTGGGCCCGGGGAAGGGCCGAAGAGAAGGGGGGCTTGAGAGGGAGGG
Organism: Raddia guianensis; assembly: GCA_036346415.1. Taxonomy (NCBI): domain Eukaryota; kingdom Viridiplantae; phylum Streptophyta; class Magnoliopsida; order Poales; family Poaceae; genus Raddia; species Raddia guianensis. Next base: position 33,024,269 of record CM070544.1, read on the forward strand.
TCTTTCTCGGGGGCCTAATCGTTAGCCGCCGATATAGCTGATCAGTGTCGGCGGCCCCTTGTGATGCCGCCGACATTGGTACAATCTGTATCGACGGTTAGATCGACGGCCGCCGAGACAGACTCCCCCAAGCCCGCCATCTCTCCGGCCCTTCCCGGGTCCCACGAGGTCTAGGCTAGGTACCAAGTGATCTCCTAAGTCATGCTATTGTCATAAGGCATCATTGGAACGGGGAGTGTCGTCTCGGCTCGACCTCTACGGCGAGTTCCTTTGAAAACCCGAACGTCGTATCGACTTTCGGGCTCGATCAGCTTACAGTTCCAAAGGAATGTGCCGTACAGCTACAGCCGAGAGGGCACTACCCGGCCCAATGAGCCCTTATGCCCATTGCATGACCTAGGAAGGCACTTGGCACCTAGCCTACACCTCGTAGGCCCGGGGGAGGGACGGACCGAAGGTGGGCTTGGGGGAGGAACTGTGTCGGCAGGTAAGAAATGACCGCCGACATTGGTTACATCTGTATCGGCGGCTGAGAACAAAACCGCCGACACAGAGCCTTCCGCGCAATATTAATAAAACTTTGCAGCTTTAATCTGTTGAATGAAAATGTCTGGTCACTCGGTTATCGGTAGGCCAAGCGTGGGCTCCCATAGGTCTTGGGTTTGAGTCCCGCCGCGCCCCTGATAATACTTTTTATCAGTGTCGGCGGCCTTGTACATACCGCCGACATAGAGGGTTGATGTCGCTCCCTAGCAACCAAGCTGCTGGCCCTGCATGGCAGCGATGTCGCCTGACTGACGCGTGGGACCAGTTGGCGTCGTCCGTTCAGCCGTTATTCCTCCGTCTGGGGAGGGTAATGTCGGGGCATTATTTTTTGCCGCCGACATAGAGTAATGGGCGGGCTCCAAATTTGAATTTTCAACCTGGTGGCGGGAGGGGGTTGATCCTTTGTCGGCAGACTCGACTCGGCCGCCGACATTACTATGTCTGTGTCGGCGGTTGTATTGTTGCCGCCGATATTGGTTGGTCAGCGGTTTCCTGGCCGCCGACACTGACTTTTCTGGCCGCCCACGTAGAGTTTGTTTCCTATAGTGATTGACTTCTGGCATGATATTTGGTGGGAGGGTGTTCCCATTAGCTCCCTCTTCCCCTTGGTTTATGAAGTCTATTTTGATAGGAACATTTCGGTTGTGGATGTTGTAGATATGAGGTTAAATTTTTCTCTTAGAAGAGCTCTTGGTAGCAATTTGACTCTCGCTTGGGATAATTTTAGACATCAGTTGCTTTTTAAAATTAAAGGTGATGAAGTGGATGAAGCTATATTTGGAAGAGCACTAAGAGTGTCAGTTTTACTGTTAAGATTTGTTATAAGCTGGTCACAAATCCTGATGTCATAGTTGACTATTCCTTTATATGGAAAGCTACTATTCCTCTTAAAATTAAAATTTCCCTTTGGCTGGTGTGCAGAGGAGTGATTTTAACAAAAGATGTTCTGAGGAGGAAAAATTGGCATGGTAGTCCTTTTTATTTCTTCTGTGGGAAACTTGAAAACATTCAACACTTATTTTTTTATTGCTCAATTGCCTCCTCTATTTGGTGTATTATAGCTAACATTTTTAGTGTAACAACTAAACCAAATAGTTGGCTGGGAAAGAGTTCTATTGCACTTGCATTGCGGCTGTCATTTGGTGCATTTGGACAGCTAGGAACAAATGGTGTTATGAGATAAAGACTTTTAACTCTCCTGTGCTAATAATTCACTCCATTTGTGTGGTGTTGCGATATTGGCCAGACTTATTTGCAGGAGAGTCGAAAGAGGCGCAAGCCCATGGTGCTTTGTTGATGGAAGAGGCGGCTACTGGGATTCAAGCCCATTGCCTAAAGCGCCATTAGTTCTTGAACTCCAGCTCCCAGATGCTGAATTAGCTGCTCGAGTGGTGCCTTTCTGTGTCTGAATGTTTTGGTGTTCTTGGTGTAGATCGTTGTGTAATTAATGTGGCCTATTTGTCATTTTGGGTAACTGTTTTGCCCCAGTAACTGTTTTGTGGATGGGTGCTGTGCGAGTTGGTCTCTCTTCGGATCTGGTTTCTATTTTCCTGGGACCTTGGAGGGCCTTATCGTCTGTAATGTTGCAAGACATGATTTTCGTTGTATTCTATTTTGGATGCAATGGAAAATGGGGTTAAAATCTTCTTTTTTAAAAAAAATAAAGGTAATGCAAAGATTTGCCTGTTGCAAGGAACCGCTTGTAATAGAGTGTAAAAAGGCAAATAAATATTGGGGGAGGTGGGATTTGAACCCAAGACCTCATGACTCACACCTCACCCAGCTCCCAGATGCTGAATTAGCTGCTCGAGTGGTGCCTTTCTGCGTCTGAATGTTTTGGTGTTCTTGGTGTAGATCGTTGTGTAACTAATGTGGCCTGTTTGTCATTTTGGGTAACTGTTTTGCCCCAGTAACTGTTTTGTGGATGGGTGCTGTGCGAGTTGGTCTCTCTTCGGATCTGGTTTCTATTTTCCTGGGACCTTGGAGGGCCTTATCGTCTGTAATGTTGCAAGACATGATTTCCGTTGTATTCTATTTTGGATGCAATGGAAAATGGGGTTAAAATCTTATTTTTTAAAAAAATAAAGGTAATGCAAAGATTTGCCTGTTGCAAGGAACCACTTGTAATAGAGTGTAAAAAGGCAAATAAATATTGGGGGAGGTGGGATTTGAACCCAAGACCTCATGACTCACACCTCACCCAGCTAGCCAACCCACTCACGCGTGATATCTAATGAGATAGGGGGAGCTTTCCTTTTATCTATTCGAAAAATGGGCCTCTAAAAGAGGTTGGGGCTATTAAACCGCTTGTAAAGCCAAGCATCCTAAGCGGTTCGTGTTCCCAACCGCTTGTAGAGGTATAGCAGCGGTTGGGGACACAAACCGCTTAGGATTTTAGGTCTTTAGAAGCGGTTCGTGTCCCCAACCGCTTCTAGAGGTCATTTTCTGGCTTGAGACTATTTCGAGGCTATTAAACCGCTTGTAGAAGTTTGTTCCTTTTTTTTGAACCGCTTGAGAAAGCTTGTTCCTAGTAGTGATTGCCTATTGCAATTGGATCGGATTCGTGCGGTTCCCAAGCAAAACAACACTATAGCAAATAAAAGGAAAAAAAAACTCCTTTGAGTGAGGACTCTGGACAGGCAACCCTTCTGCTAGGTAGATATGCCCAGTATTTCACACCAAATACTGGGTTTAGGGGTTTTTTTTCGCAAATTAGGGCGATGGAAACAGACGGTTATCTACAAATTAAATTTGACCGCCCTCATCTCGGCCTTCAAATGTTGATCGTATGGCACACATGGAATTGATGGCGTGTGTGCATGCGGGGTTTGATTGCACCAAAAACGCTACCTGGTAGGCATGCAAGGAGGTAATTCTATTGCCTTTATCCGTTACCACGCCATGCCACCCTAGGTTGAATGTGGTCTCCCATGTCCTAATTAATATCATGCACGTCAACCACTAATATGAGCAGCCCAATCCACAGGATGCTAGGTAGAGGCATTGGGTGAATTATCACATATTGGCAATGAATGATACTGTACGTTGTACAAGAGGCGCCCACTGCCTCCATACGGCAAGACTCAACGTGGGATTCTCCTATGTACCCACGCACCCTGTAGCAAACTCCGGCCCTATATTCCGCGTGGAGTTCTCTTACGCCCACGCGCCAATCCTATATAACCATGACAAAAAAAATCGGAACTCCTGCTCAAGGCTAACGGTGAAAAGGAGGTTCGGGATTCAAATATGTTCCGCACCTATCAAAGGTTGACCACCACTGCTGCTTTGGGCCCCAAAATGCTGTGCTGCAATCAGTCAGAAACTAAAGCAGAGGCGATTAGGGGAAACCACAAAAAGTCGTGCAAGGAGAAAAGATCAGTAGACCCCTGCTTTGTCCACCTGACAAAGGGCAAACAGGTAGGCACAACAGGGGAAATATGAGTAAAATACTAATCTACCCTTGAGATTCTTTAATACTCCAATGGGTAGAATTGACACAAGTATTGAGATGTATATAACTAAGGCCATGTTTCTGTTGTAACCAAAGCTCAACAAGAATAAAAAAAATCCTCTTGCAACCAAACTCGTCACTTCCTAGATTGTGCTTCCCAAGTAAGATCACCCTTCCGAGCTCATGAAATCCACTGCTCTCGGAGGGGTGCACCCCTCAAATTCACTATCCGGGCCATCCAGATGGTAGATATTGTTTGAAATAGTACGTGTCAGAGAGTTAGAAAAATCGGCCTCCCTATTCTATACAACAGAATTCATATATAGGGTAAAAAGATTCGTGGAGAGGCTAAAATGTGTTGGTGATATAAAGGCGATCATGTGAGATTATTGTATCATACGTCTATGTTCATGTACTTATGACTTCCTTGAATATAAATGTCACTGCTTTGTTCATTGAGTACGACTTAATTGTGAAAACATTGTCAATATGATATTATTCTAAATGATCCTTGGCCACGTATCATTATATGGAATACTAGTGATTTGACCAGCACGTGTATTGATTGATGATAATGTTTCATATATCATAGATATGGAGATATCAAATCAATAATGTGGGCACATATTAGAGAACATGGGGTTGGATAGACCCGCTCCAAGACATTGCTGAGATAGTTATATTAAAAGTGTCATCATGGTGTAGTCTCGAGTGGTATACCTATACGGTCCTTCGACCTGAGATTTTTATTGATTCTCAGCATATGCGTAGTCGTATACTTTGAGGCTATCAAACGCTTTGCCATAATAGGGAAGTTATAAAGTTAGCTTACGTGTATGACATGAAACATGACATGAGGTGTAAGAGATCAAGATGAAATTTGCTCATCCTCGATAACAGGAGATATATCTGTGGGCCCCTTGGTGTGGATGGATAGGGAAAAGTGCATGACTATGCCAATGTGATTAAAGAGTTAATCACAATTATATCCATTACATTGATGAGTGAATAGGTCGAGCTATCAAAAAGATGGCGTGCATCTTACCTTAAGCTTGACTGATATCATGTGGCAAAAGGATCCTATGTGAGTGTATCAAGGTTCAGCCGATTCGATCATTGTGTACATTAATTCGGGGATCAATATGTGCTGTTAGGTATTGCTATTGACTTGTGGTCAAGGGAAAGAGTTCTTTGGGACTGCGGCCGACTTGTGCATGAGCGTAATGGGTCATACACTTAACGGGTTGTAACATGTCTGATGGGTAGGAATCATTAATGGGTTTTATGCGGATTTGGATCCACTGCGTCCTAATGTGTTTGTATTGTAGAAGATCCATTAGCACGAGTTAATGGGCTTCTCTCATGGAAAGATCCATTAGAGCGCTCTATAAAAGGGAGAGGTGGGGCGCGGGGTGGGTGTGTCTTCCCACCAAAAAACACTAACCGCCACCGCGCGCGTGGGTGCTAGCACACCAACTTGCGGCGTTCCACCCTTGAACGTGTGGATACCGTAGAGGCGTCGTCGCTCCTGCTCTAGCGTTGATCAAGAGGATCGGCTACTTCCGTTGCTAACGCGCTCCAAGGGCAATGATCTATGATTCCTGACTCGCTTGGTTCCTGAGTGTTCGCGATAGAAAAATTTTGTTTTCGGCTATTGTAACACCGTGTTCTCCTTCAAAATGAACCTTTTCATTTCCTTCAGTAACTTGGAATGCATCGCTTTTTATCCTGGTTCAAACCTCCTCAGGATAATAATCTTATGTTCAGCACTCTTGTTGATATTTTGGACGGAAGAAAGACCATATATGTATAAGGATGAAGGGTTACAAGAGTTGCTAAGAGATAACTATGCTTATGCTCCTTCTAGTTGTCTATGTTTCTAAGCTACTATGCCTTGTGGTTACTGGAACGAACTTGTCATCCTTCATGGTGTTGGTTCCTTTTTTATAGGCGCTGGAGTCTCCTTTTTGGGGTTATCTATGGTGTACCTCTAGCTTCGTCTCGTTTTTGTGTATTGAAAGTCCTTACCGCATAGCTTTCTTCGTGCTTCAACCTTATGTGTGGCAGGCTGGATGACCCTGTCATGGTCCTTTGGTAGATATTTGTCTTGTATTTTTCAGCCCTTGCTTGTATGTTATGCCGACATCATGCTATTACCCCTTGTCAACGGGCCTAGCCTCCTTTGTAGCTGCTGTCTTATCATTAATAGTGGAGCGTGGATGACACCACCATGGGCACCAAAAGTAGGTGTATGTCCTTAGTTGATGGTAAGCACTGTGAGGTAGGGTTTTTCCCCTTGACGGGTGTCATTTTTGTCCGATACTTGGCTCGTGACGTACTGTTATGTTTGAGGCTGCTAATTCTCTAGTTAAATCCTTCCACTTTTACCCAAAGAGATGGTTTACTGGTACCATTCACCGTCAGTTAGTCCCTGAGGCTTTACAGAGTAAGTAGCTCTACTCTTTGAAGTTTGAAGCCCTCTAATGGAAGGTGAATGGGGAAATGCTTCTATGTGCCTTGGCTTGAGCCCACATGCTCTTCAGGCCTTATTAAACCTTATTTAAGGTAGGCCCACTACTTTGTTGCACTATGCTTTACCAACAATCATGAGCAAAGGACACAAGAATCTGGTCACGGGACATACCGTGGAAATGATGGACCAAATTATTGAGGTGCCTACTCTGCATACGATAAGTTGAGGTCAGCGACCAGCTATCTCATTGCAAGAGCAATGTACAGCATCGGCCCATTATTTTGGTATCGTATCGTGACAGTTAGGTTCCAGGCTTATGGTTGTCTAAGACATGTCAAAGATTTATTAGTCATGGGAGGTTAACCATTATTTCTTAGGTTTCAAACTCATGTCAAAGATGGATTTGTGTTTAAATGTCAACACTAATAATTAAGTGGATTAGTCAGACTAGCTCTATTAGCTTTTGCTTCACAACATATAATATTTTCAAAAGACTATATTGCATCTAGAGATATTGGATCATGTGAGTCCTAGACATCCTGGTTGTAGGCTGGATCCATGATCAGCTAGTCATTCGTCGTCTAGTTTATTCAAATAAGAATCATCAATATTTGGATGCGGTTGCTCTTAAAGTCTTGCACATGTTTTCCTACTTGACTAAATAACCAAATTAATTTGTTGTATAGTAGGGGGTGCCTATATGAGATCATGGTGATGCAAGGATCCAACCATTAAATTCCAATATGGAAAAAATAATAGCGGCAGCAGCAGCAGCTGATGTACTAATAATATGTAAAACATTACTAGTTAAATCATTTTCAGTATTTAATTAAATGGATTTCTCCTCTAGCACTTCCTCAGTTCAATTTTCAGGGAATTAATAAGATATGGAATGGTAAAAGTAATAAATTTCCTTGGTTAGTTATTGTTCCTAGTATTTTTAGAATTTTATCATAAATTTTGATAGTCATTAATTATTTTTTTAATTTTCAAATCATTTATTGAGTTATTTTAATTGGGTAAAAATTGAGAAAACTCCTGGAATAGTAATGGGGCCCCAGCTTCACAACAACTAGATCCACTTCAATGCAGGCCTCCAACTAATGGGCTAAGCCCACAGGTGTGCATGGTCCATGCAGGACTCACTCGCGCGCAACCCATGCGGGCTTTGCTTACACGCATGGAGGCGACTGGCAGGTGACCCTCGGGCCCTCCAGAATTTATATTTCAAATATATATGTCATGATATTGAAAAGGGTTTCAGAAATTTAGTTGCAAAATAATGCATCCCCACACATTAGTTTTAATGTTTTAAAATTTTCAAGAATTTCTACGGATCCGGCCCAAATGGAATGTATAGCTAGTGCGTTTTGTTTTGGCTCGGGGAATATTTGTGCCTCATCATGATTGGCAATGTCGGTAGCTTACAAAGATGGTGGTGACAGGCTTCTTAAGAAGGGAACACTACTACTAGAGAATTGGGCTTAGATACCAGTTCACTAGTACTGGTTAGACACGAATCGGGACCGATCATCAAATCAGTTTCGGTTCAACGGCTATAGGGCCACCGGGGTCATCCAATACCGCTTAGAGGCACCAACCTGTACTGTCATATATGCTCACATTAGTACCGGTTTGACGGCTACAAGGCCGCCGGGGCCATCCAATACCGGTTGGAGGTACCAACCGGTACTAACGTGTTCACACTAGTAGCAGTTTGTGATACGAACCGGTACTAATTTTTCGAATGCAGGCCAGATGGCACGAAGGCTTATTAGTCATTAATACGGGTTTGTATCATGAACTGTTACCATTGTGAGCATGTGTACACAGGTTGGTGCCTCCAACCGGTATTGGATGGCATTAGTACCTATTTGAAATTCTTCTTTCTCCCCACACTTTCCTCGACCGAACAGTAGCAGGGTGAACTCAGCTAATAGTTTCAAGAGGGGATGTGATGCCCAAATTTGTAAAATTTGGTCATTTAACATCAATCCAACTGCTTCGAGGTTAGTGAAAATGTTCGACATCTTTTAGCTTCCATATGTGTTAAATGTAGCAATCTAGCACATATGGTGGTATTCATTCTCTGTGTTGACGATTGACACTGTGTGCATGCAATAGTAGCACTCGGTCTAGCCTAACAGAACGGCGCAAATCAGAGGCACGCACTGGTACGTGCTTGAGGTGCGCAGAGTCTTTCAAGCTTGGATTATGATGTTGTTTTAATTGTAGGTATGGACTTTTTAGGTGTGGCTACAAAAACTTGTTGTGTAATTAACATATATATGCTACTGCGTTGTAAAAGCCCAAAATGGTCGGACATGCATGGAGCATAGTAGTTCCTACTGCATGCGCGCCTAGTCAATTGTGTATTTGGGATGGGTGGATAGAACGTACGACGAAAGCGTGGAAATTGTATTTTGAATTTGCTTCGATTATGTTGTAGTTTGCATTAAATGTGTGGATCTAGCTCAAATTGGATTAGGTTTTGGTTTCAATGATCATGAAGAGTTTTGAATGTAAACTTTGGTCCAAAAATTCTTGAGCAACGATTATCTTCTAGATTATTTAGATTAGCTATATGGAAATAACATGAGTAGGTTAGTTTTTTTTTGAATTTTTAATAAATAATTATCATAAAATTACCTAATAGTTACCTTGATGTAATTATAATGTAGATAAACCGACTTTGATGTACAACGCGGACCGACACTGGGAAGGAGTTCTTGGGGGCGGACAAGCTTTTATTCATGCGGCCAATGCATACATTTCACCACACTATATATGTTGTCCATGCATATATAGCCTGCAAGAATGAGAAGGGATATCAATACTCATGACCAATGTTTTAAATAGCGGGCTAAGATATTTAGCGGAGCTCTTCTGAAAATGCTGAGACTGCTATAGCGGTGCTATAGCGGCCGCTAAGCATTTAGTGTTTTCAAAAAAAATACAAAAATATGGCATATATATTGCTCAAAGTGACAAAGGAGTCGCAGCCCGCCGGCCTAATTAGGGAGGGCTAGGGTTTCTTGCTTTGTATGTAATGGCAAATGGTCTATAGCCGGCCTAATTGGGCCCGAGCCAGCCACTGGGCCTTCATGCGGCTTCAATTTCGTCCTGCGGATGTCACACCCTCAATAGCGCCGCTATGCCTTTTAGCGCAGCTAAAGCGTGCTATTTCCCTCTTAGCGGCCATAGAGCATATATGGCCAATAGCGTAGCATCTGCACCTCCAAAACGCTATAGCAGCGCTATAGCGGTGCTATAGCCCGCTATTTAGAACATTGCTCATGACAGTTTCACACCCATTTGATCCAAAGAGACATCATGGCGAACTATACCTGTTGGACCAAAAATGGTGAAAAAGAGAACACGGGAAGACGATGAAGGAGATAACAATGACCTGGTCGACGTCACTGCCCAATACAATTCCCTTGCTGATGATGATGAGGGAGATACAATGGCGGAGATTGTTGATAATTAGCTGAACCAGATGTTGCGTGATGGAGAGAGTACAACGATGAAAAAAAGAAAAAAGTTCCGACAGCTGTGGAAGGACCACAAAACACTGTTATACCCAAATTATGATTAGTGCCACAATAAGTTTAAGTACCACACTAGAGCTGATGCAATGAAAGACGACCAATAGATTGTTCGATAAGGGATTTGACGATCGATGTCTTCAACTGTCCCAAAAGGCCTTTCAGGACCAGCCACCACGTGCGCCACCAACTAACTATATATATATAAATTAGAATAGGAATACTATTATAAATTATATATAGCACGCAACAACATAAAACACCTTGGTACCGGTTGGTATCTCCAACTAGTGCTAACGGGCCTTTTAGTACACACTGCTGCGTATGTCCACCAACCGGTACAGCTAGCGCAACAGTGCCGGTTATATGAACCGGTAATGATGCCACAAGGCATCAGTCCCGGTTTGCGTGTACTGGTTTGAAAACCGGTACTAGAGGCCGTTGTGAACCAGTATTGCTGTGGCGCTCCTAGTAGTGTAATCTTACGGTTTATATAATCTAAACAGCCCAGAGGATATAAAGGTGGCCTGCACATCACATGAAAGTTATAATAAATCATATAATTATCTATTTTTTTCAACCATGAATGTGAGTCCATCATTAAGCACCGCACGATATACTCTCAATTATAGCACCACACAATAGACTTCCGACTATAGGCACTGAAATTGATATTTTACGAATTTTTGGATAAAACTACGTGGAGGCAGCGAGTCTGGTCATTTTCTCTGTCCCCTAGAATCTATCTGCTGGGCATGAATTGTGTTATTTCTGAAGTGCAAACTTGCACGATGCCACAAGAATAAGATTCATTGTATTTACTTAGGGCAGTGCTACGCGTCGAGCGTTCCATGGAATCGGACGCTCCCGTCCTAGCGCACGCACACTAAATGACAAAAAAAGATTGGACCCACCGCACCCCACATGTTCGGACGCTTTTCTGACATGCATTTTTTTTAAAAAAAAACATGACATTGATGTTAGTAGCGTTAAAACAAAAAAAAATTATTTAGTAAAACATGAAAAAACATGTACATACATGTTGAAACATGGGCAAAAGATGATGAAACATGATATACAAAAATGATGAAACATGATATGTTCCTGCATGTTTCACTATGTTTCTGAAGAAAAATCGGTGTGCGCGCGTTCGACCACATGATATCGTGCACAAAAAATCAGCAACTGCCACCTGCATGCATGGGCCCCACTCACATGCAGATGCCCCTTTCTCACGCTCTGCCCCTCATGTGGGCCCCTTGCGTGGGCCCCACCCATATGTAGGTGCCCCTTTTTCTCATGCTATGCCACTCATGTGGACCCCCTGCACGTAGAATCTCCGTGTGGGTCCCACCTTGCATGCGGTTCACGCGCGCGTTGTCTCATACGATATGGGCTGAAAAAATTACGGGCCACGGCTTCCGACGCGGCCGGATGCCCGACGGGCAACAATTCCGATTTACTTATTGAGAGTGTCTTCAGTAGAGGCGATTGTGTTTTTCCTAAAACACAGTCACCTCGTTACGACCTCTCTTCCTTCCCTTTTTCCTCGGCAGCGCCGTCCTCCTTATCTTCTTCTTCTCCGGCGCCAGCCTTCCTCTTCCTTCTCAGTTTGTTGTGTGCACCTCCACCGTCACCAACCCACATGCCTCCGATTGGCGACGCTCGCATCGCTTCGCCCCCCTCCCGCCGCCACCTCGACCCCACCCACCCTAATCTCGCCGCCCTTTGCCATATCCCCCACCACGCTACCCGTCCGCATTCAAACTTTTCCGCGGCTCCGGCGACAGCACCGCTGCCTCATCGCCCCCATCATGATCCCCTCTCCACCACCAGGCCACAGCCCCCTGGTCTTCCTCTAAACCCGACCAGCACAAAGAAACCAGCCTCAAATCTAAATCCAAACCTTAAGGTATAGCAACGCCGAAGTCAGGGAAACGACGAACCGTGGATCCGGGTGATTTTGCTCAACCACATACGTATGCATTTAAGCAAAAGCATTATTTATTTACCATAAAAGAGAAAGACAAATATCGGTAGGCGAGGAGGAATATCCCAAGGAATATGATAGAATGGACTTGGAATTGGCGTGAAAGAAACAATTACATGTTGGAATATTCGTAAGAGGTCCATCCTTATTAGCCGAAAAAAGATTGGACTCGAACTCATCGATTTCCAACTCGCTCGCAAAACAGCAGAAACCGAGCCGGTCTCGGTCAGTGTCGCTGGTGGCAACGTTCGCTCGCGTATAAAGCGCCAGAAATATTCCCTAAAAAAAAATAAAATTAGGGAGCCAGGAATAGACGTTGTTGCCTGCATTACCTAGTTTTGGCCGGTGGCTCAAGGCGCCGCGCCGCCGCCGCTTCCTCCTCCTCGAGCCCTCTCCTTCCCGGGCTTGCGGCGGGGCGAGGCCACGCCACCGTCGCCTTCCCCCCTCGCCCTCCCCTTCAGATCCGGGCGAGCGGCGGCGCAAGGCGGCGGGAGGAGGCTGTGCAAGCTCGAGGGCAGCCGGTGGCGCTAGGCCCGCGCGAGGCGGTCTTCCAGTCCCGTTCTTCGTCTTCGGCTGCCGCCTCCGCTCTGGTTCGCCTCATCTCCCTCCCTTCCTCTCTTTTTTTTGGTTTCTTTCTAGTTTATGAGCTCGGGTTTGATCCAATTTCGACCCAATAGGTTTCTTTGTTTTTACTCCAAAGAAATCTCCATTTCAAACGCTTCAACGACATTAGTATTGTTTAATTTTAGGGTTTGTTTTTCAGTTTTCCCCTGATTTTGAACTTGGAACCCTAAATCGTTCGACAACCAGGGTGCCCCGGGCGCCCAAAATTTCAATTTGGTAGCCAGGCCCCCGTCCAATTCCTTCTCCTATCGACAATCCTCCCCCTCTTAATTAACACACAAATTTGCCAGTTCTTCCTTCTCTGACAGCAACAAGTCTATTGCTTTCTGCCCTCTTCACCCTCACAGAGACGTGTCCCATCCCATTCCAATGTGTTGATTTTTCTTTCTTGTGTTAGTTAGGTGAGTCAATTGGGGCACATAAATAATGTGGCTCACGTTCTTTTTCCCCGTGTCTGGCTACGCTACACATGCACGTGCCTTCTCTTCTTTTTCCTACTCCTCAAAAATTCAACGTATGCAAATCTCGTGTTATTTGTTACCTTATAGTTAGGACAGACAGCTAAGTCTTTGTTGTTGTCTTAAAAAAAAAACTAATTTTTTGTTGTTCCTTCCTATGGACCAGGTCAGAGGTGAAGGGTGCAGACAATACAAGGGCCACAAGTATATAATTCTTGAGAGGCAGAGGCTCTCCACTATCCATGATGGCTTCCCTCTCAGGACCCCTCCACCGCCCCCTATCCGCCATGGCGGTTGCCGCATTTGCTGCCGTCTCCTCCCTTGAGCTGCCTGACAGGTTGTCCCACCACAAGCTTGCCGTTGCCGATGCAGCCATGAGTGCAGATGAAATCGTGTCAATTTCAGCCAGCAAGCCGGATTTTTCAGCGCCTTCAGCCTCTGCTCTGTCTGGTCTGCAGTTCTTGCCTCGCAGCGCCAACAATCTGGATCTGCTCAAGGCGCCTGTTGCATCTTTGCCCGTCATTCAGACAATTTACCAATATGCAAAGTTTGTCAAGACCTCAGAACAAGACAGCATCGCGACCGCAGTCCCTTCCTCATCGTCAGATGTTACATACCGCTGGCATCTGCCGGACCCCAGGGTCTGTGGTGACTCATCTGGCAGGTCTTCGACAGTGGTGGTTCTGCTTGGATGGTTGGGCTCGAGGCAGAAGCACCTCAAGAGATATGCTGATTGGTACACCTCCAGGGGCTTCCATGCTGTGACCTTCACCCTCCCCATGTCTGACATTGTAAGTTATAACCTCGGAGGGAAAGCTGAGAAGAATGTAGAAATGCTCTCCGAACATCTTGCTGGTTGGGTTAGCGAGGAGGGCGGGAAGAAAATTGTTTTCCACACTTTCAGTAACACCGGCTGGCTTTGGTATCGTACCACTTCTTTTAGATTTCCCATATCAAGAACTTACGCCTATCTTAAGATTTCGAGCTTAAATTGCTTCTTGTTGCAGCTATGGCGTAATACTGGAGAACTTGCAGAGGCAGGATCCTTCAGCAGTGGAGAAAATTAAGGGATGTGTGGTTGACTCGGCGCCTGTTGCTGTCCCTGATTCTCAGGTAAAATATTTAGATTGCCTTTTGGGAACAAAACAAGTTTGTGTTGTTTGGCATTCAAGTGTTTTGCTGTGTAATTATAAGGTTTGTTACTGATCATGAACTTTCCTGTCGATTTAGTGATTATTAAACTGCTAAGTCTGAACCTTTTCTTCCTGTATTCTGCACATCCAAATTCAGTTGTTTATTTTTTCTGTCTATTTTACAAATGCTTTATTTAGTTACTTGTTCCTCTATTTTTTTTATGTATCAAAGTAATATATTTGTGTGTATGTTGTTTTCTGAACACAGGTATGGGCGTTGGGTTTCTCTGCTGCCATCATGAAAAAGCACAGTGTAGCGACGAAAGCATCAAACGATTCAAGGTCTGACACTGTAGTTGTTGAGTCCAACAAGGATCCCAAGCCATCAGCTACTGAGGCTATTTTACTATCTGCGTTGGAGAGGTTCTTCGATGTTGTTTTGAACTACCCAACCATTCATAGGTATGCATCTCTTGTCCACATATGCAGCCCGTATCCTTTGGATTTTCAGTCGCAGGGTCTTATGTCTAGATCCCTATGCCTTTTTCAACCAAACTGTTGTTAAATGGAGATGGGGCACCAAAGACCTCTCGCTAGTCATATCACAAGAAATAGTTATTGGGTAACGAATGCGCCACCTTGTAAATATGTTGCTGTTATAATGATGTCTCAGTAGAAATTGGAATGCCCAAAATTCAGCGAAGTGGACTAATAAATGTGTGTGTGTTCTTTTTGAACAGGAGGTTGAGTGATGTGATGGAGATTTTGTTGTCAAAGCAACCCAAGTGCCCCCAGCTGTACATATACAGCTCCGGGGACAGTGTGATCCCGGCCAAGTCGGTGGAGTCGTTTGTGGAGAAGCAGCGGAGAGCGGGGCAGGAGGTGAGGGCTTGCAACTTTGTGTCATCGCCCCATGTGGACCATTACCGGAGCAATCCGGCGCTCTATAGCTCGCAGCTGACGAGCTTCTTGGAGGATTGCATGCACAAGACTGATCACTGATTTGTGTTGGCTTGCAGCAGCCAGCAACACAGACAGATAGTATTCATGTGTTCGTTATATTCTTGTGGTCCCTGGTGATGGAATTGGGCTGCACCAGGAAGATACATCTGACCTTTTTTTTATTTGAATTCTTTAGGAGCAGAACACAATTGTAAAAAACGTTGAGAAGAGCAAACAAAGGGAAAATAGAATTGAAGTTCACAGTTTTGTTTGTTTACCAGATCCATGACTGACATTCATTTGAGTTGATTCGGTTACAAGTAGGCTGAACCTGAGAATTGTTGTTGTGTGAGCCTGTGCCACAGCCGTTTTTGAATAGACCATTCATTTTAACTTTTGAAAATGATTTTTCGGAACTTTGTAGTGTTTTTCTTAGAGATCTCAAAAAAAAATTTAATAATTTATTTAGCATTTTCATGCCACTTTTAAAGATGGTTAAATTTTCCTAACTAAAACTAAACAAGGCATCAAAGAGGGTCTGAGAGTTGATCCCAACACATCGAGCGTGCTACTTAGACTTGCGAATTCAATCTCTACTCCTTTGAAGAGAGAGTAGTGCGTGCGTCGGCTCACCCCCGAGCCGTTGAGCCGCTCGCCCGTGAGCCGGTTAGTGTCTACGCCCGCCCCCGAGCCGTGAGCCGCTCTCTTTCCCACCGCCGCCCCTCGCCGATGCCCACGATCCGTCCCGTCCTGCCCACGATCGAGGCGAGGTCTTCCCCGACACACAACCGGCGCATCCCCTCCCTCGGCCTCTTTCCGCATGAGCTCCGCCTCCCTCTACCTTGCCGGGTCAGGTGAAGACGGAGCCGCGCCTCCCGCCGTCTCCGTCCCGCGCCACCATCCCCGAACCGCCCTGGCCCCGCGCCACCGTGCCCGCGCCGCCCCCCGAACCTCGCCGCCCCGTCCCCGACGCCGCTGCATCCCTCGACGCCGATGCCACCGCGCCCTCCCTGCCTTCCAGATCCCTCCACCGCGCCGCCCGCTCTCTTCTTCTTCTCCCTCATCCTCTCTCTCCCTTCTCTTTTTCTCCCTCATCTTCTCTCCTTCTCCTCCTCCTCCTCCTCCTCCTCTTCTTCTCCCACTCCCTAATCTTTCGATCTGCTGCTTGCGCAGCTCGTGTCAACAGCAAGGAGGAGGAGCCGAGCCTCGGCGCCATCTTCATGCCAAGGTTCGACCTCATCCAGATCGTTTAGAACTTCATCCGACCTCTTAGGGTTCTTCGAGGATTTGAGTAATTTTTTTCGAAATTAGCCTTGATTCGTTAGTTTGGATTCGAATTTGAGGGATTTCAACGAATTAGGGTTTCGAGTCCCACTGATATGGGGGAAATTTTGGGGATTTTGCTTGATTCGCCCAAATTTTGGGCAAAAAAAGACAATTGTTCTGCTCTGAGCAACTGCTGCCGCATATCAGCTTCCTGCATTTGCTCTGAGGCAGCCGGCGTTGAGGTTCCCGACGGCTGTCCGGTTTGTCCAGATCTGGAGGTGTGCGAGCTCAAAACGGCGGACCTCCGGCGGGCTGCCCCCCACTCCTCAATCCTGCACGGCTCCGCCGCCGACAGCCCGAGCCACACATCGGCGACAAGCAGGCCCTCCACGCCGCCACCGTCGTCCTCGGCACTCCGGCCGCCTAGCACCACCTCGGCGTCAGCTCCACCGCCCAGCACCGGCCCCAAAGCTGGATGTTGTCTTCCTTTTAATTATATCCAGTTTCTGCTTTTCACCATTTGTTCTATTAGGTGCTGTAACTGTAGGATAAAATCTTCCAGGGTTATTCACATATTATGAGCACGAAACTGTACAACTTTATAGATTTATTTTGGCTCACTGTAGTGTTAAGTCGGCCGGAGCGAATGTGAAATTGTTTTTGAAAAGGTAGGTTTCCAGCATGAGTTTAGTTAGCAAGGGAAACATTATGTGGATGTGATTTTGAAGGAATTATCGACCACATTGCAGAGCTTATGACCAATTCGTCTGCAAACTACCTTGTACAGAAGCTGCTGGATGCGTGTGATGAGGTACATATGCTGAGGGTCGTTGCTGTGCTGACGGATGACCCTGTTAAGCTGCTGAGAATCTCTTTGAACACACATGGGTAATGCTCTCTTCTCTAACTAATCAGTTAAGTGCATTATGATCCTGACATTCGAAGCAATTGGACTTCTAAACAATTTTGGCAAATATTGATATGAGCATGCTGTGATTTCAGTCAGCAATGAAGTACACAGGCAGAAAAGCAATTGTGCTATGATGCTAACACTGCAATATAACCCCCTTTGAGGAAGGAGGGGGGTTTAAAGGGATTGTCTTTTTATTTCAGTAACTGTTATGCAATGATTGCTGATGATTTGGTTTCTGTGATTCGTTTCAGGACAAGGGCAGTACAGAAATTGATAGAGACTGTTAAGACCAGGGAGCAGATTGTGCTTTTTATTTCAGCACTACAACCATGCTTTTTGGATCTTGTCAATGAACTTAACGGTAATCATGTCATACATAAATGCCTGGCACACTTTGGGGTAGAAGAGAATAAGGTACGATAGCACTTAATCTACAATAGCACTTAATCTACATACTTACTCACCCGAAAGTTCATACACTTGTATTGATTATGTAGTGTGGATTCCACTTTACTACCATTTTTTTTTGCTATATCATTGAATTTGAGAAATTATTAATTGTTGCATTTTTATTTGTTTGTAAATGAACTGCACAAAGTCAGAACCAGTGTTGAGCACATGGAATTTAATGGCTGTGGTGTACCACTGGCTTCATCTAATTCTTCTCTCTTACCTGACCAAAGCAAAACTAATGGAGTTGGAACAAAAGGACCTATTAACTGTTCTTCGCCTGGTGAGGAAAGCCATATTACTGGACCACAAATGGTACAGGCTGACAAATGGATTCATGAGATGACCCCAATGGCACATAGACTCCTTTCAGCTTTTATCATGGAGGATGATTTCTCTGATTTCAATGGTGTGCAAGGAAATATACTTGTCGAATATTCAAATGGCCACATTCCTATCATGGCTTGTAGCGTTTCGTTTGATGATTGATCCAAATAATATAGGGCCTATATTATTTGTGTAATTTTTGTAATTTGTGCAAGTCATCTGAGCATAATGTGCAGAACCGCAGATGTGTTTTGTCTTCAAAGTTTGTTATGTGCTTTTTTGTGATCTGCCAGTGAACTGCTGATATGTGGTTCGTGCTCTGTTCCATGCTGGAATCAAATAGCAGTAGAAACTCAGGAATACTATACTAATTCCATCTATCGAGTTTAACTAATTTTTATGGCCTTTTCATCATTGTAGGCTTCAGGTGATCACTATATCACATCAGGATGTTGAAAAAGCACTCCTCACAACATCTTTCCTACAAATAGTTTGTCATCCGAGGGGGCATATTAAAGTGTTTTTCATTTCTCCCGTTGCAACGCACGGGTATTTTTGCTAGTTATACATATAAAGCGAGTCTGATGACCCTTCATTAACGGTTCGGTCTAGTTCTAGCAAAGATCTAAAAAACAAATTTTTATTTATTTTTTAGTTTTTTCTTTTCATGAGCGCCAGCGTCCGGACATCCGTCCGAAGCGCGCGCCGATCGGACGCGCCTTGGCCGTCGGATCGCCGATAGCACGCGCATCTGAGCGTAGCCCGCGCCCTCGCGTGCACCAGACACAGGAAGGCCAAGTTGGTCAGACCCAGGAAGGCCGAGTTGGTCAGATGTGCACTTGATCATTTTTCAATTAAACTTCTGATTTTTGTATAAAATTCAAATAGTGTTCAAAATGCTTGCAATAAATTTTATAATTCTTCTGAAATCAAGAGCAACCCATTTTAAATACTTTTTTTTTATTTATTTCACTTTTTAAATTTTTTTATGTCAACCCAGCAGAACCCACTTATGAAACTTGACAGCATGCTAGAGAAACTTGGCTGTGTGCTGATGAACCCTGGCTCACGTATTGATGAAGACGAACGCCAGATTAAACCTAATGAAACTTGAATGAAACCTGTTGAAACTTGATGAAATTTGGATTGACCTGATGAAACTTGAATAAACTTGGATGAAACCTATTGAAACTTGGATTAAACATGATGAAACTTGACAGTTTGGCAAGTTTAACGAATATGAAATCCAAGTTTCAGTAGGCGAAACCGAAGTTTCATCAGATAAGTTTGAAGATTTATATGTCAACATACGTCTTGTTTTGTTCATAAAAATACGAGGAACACGTTGGTGTAAACGGTTGGTGGATTAAAACACCCAGTCAAAATTTATGGTAATCAAAAGAAAAAAAAGTTTGTGGGATCCACCTTGCATGGCTCCACTGCCCCGCGCGGGCCGGGTCGCGTCCGGACGCGCCGGCCGGCCTCAAGCGTTTTCGTTTTCTTTTTTAAGGCACAAACTTTTTCAACTACAACCAATTTATTTCGTTGTTTTCGTACTTTTCTTCTCCTTTTCAAGTGCTTGACTTTTCCGAATATAATCAAAATCAAGCCAATACCACAAATAAAAGAGGGCCGATACAATACAACGTGCTTGCTTACAACTTGCAGATATAAGTCGCCGCAGGCCAGCTAGGATCCTCAGCCGTAGACACCACACATTACCGTAGACCTTACACTTCGCAATTACGGCAATTAGGAAAAATTGGTTTAATAATACACATTTAAATACAAATTGGGAAACTATGCGACATTCTATTTATATTTGTGATCTGGACCCAGATTCCGCCATGTGGCGTGGCTTCCACCATGCGGGGAGGCGGATACGTGGTTTCCGCCGTGCCACACAGCTAAAGCCGGTGGTTTCCTCCACCCCGCACGACGGAAACCACCAGGAGCTGACACGTGGCCAGTGGCTTTCGCCGTGCTCGCTCTGACGCCACTTGCGCTCGCGCTGACGCCGACGCCGACGCCGACGCAGAAAGCGAGGTAAAATGGGCTGAAAACGAGAGTCGCCGAATATTTGCGGTTTCGGGTTCCGTTGTTTTCCCTCAATGTGAGCATCATTTTATGTAAATATGATTAATTTTATTTAAAGATGCATTATGTGTATTATTTAAAAGATGCATTATTTTATGTAAATGTGATCAATTTTAAAATATGTATATTACATTATATTATAAAAAATATGAGCAATTTAATAATTAATAACATGAAATTATATGTACGGATCTAATTAACTTAAACAATATATTTTAAAATATGTATAGCCCTATCTTAATTTTAGGAAAATTTTATTTATTTGAAGCATCTACGCAAACAAAAGTATTTATGGGGATGAAATTAGAGGAAATTTGAACCGTGTCGGAGCAAGTAAACGGTTTATTGTTTTAGAGAACCGAAGATTAAATAATAAAAATTAGAATTACATGATACATGATACAAGCAATGGCACGCGTGATCTATTGCGGCTTGTGTGTGCCAGCGGTTTACACACGACGCCTCCGACATGCAGGGCACAAGCGTTCCGTGCGGACGTGCAACTCTAGTGTACGCCTTGTCATTTCGAGACGTTGTTCGAGATCTGCGATCCTTGCGTGGAGAACCGTCATGTATGCATCTGCTGCCATTGGAAAATGATCATCCATCCATGATATCGTACGATAATCATTTATCTGTTTTACAAAGGATACAAGGTTAGGTTACATACTAAAATAAATTCGTTGTATATGAATGTAAGTAAACTCACTGCATATAGATGACATCGGTAGAATCTCCGTCCGGTCCAGCCAGATACTAGCGATCATTATTAGTATGTAATTAGTCATTATTCCATACAAATTCTACATGACCGGCAATCATTCAATTTAGCTAGTGCCTAAAATTCTAAACATTGTCTTTGGACATTTCTTGTCTTACATGCTGATGCATGCAACATAATAAACTAATTAACTAACCAACTTCTGTTCTTACGCATGCGAGTGTAATAACATCCTTTATTATTCAGTTAACTTACTTCTTATATGACACGTAGATTGAGACTAAATATTTTATTTGAACCACTATTATAAATTATTCCATACGTAGTTGTTAATGTATATAAAATCTACACGTTCAAACGCATGAAATGAAGAGCAAAAACATAAACAGCACAGTACGTGGACAAGGATAGTGAGAACGCAAAATCAACTGAGGCCTTAGTTACCACCAGATGGAGCGAGAACCGTAGTGAGCACCTGAGGCAGGCAGAATGGAGTGCAGCGGACTTAGTGCGAGCCTTCCTTTTATAGCCGAAGTCATTGATTAAATTTCCATTAACATGTCATTTATTACACCAACTAAACATGGTCTGAACACTTCTATCTCTAGGACAGAAGTGTTCAGACCATATTTAGTTAGTGTAATAACTGACATGTTAACGAAAAAATTTAATCAATGACTTCGGCTATAAAAAGAAGGGTCGCACTCAATCCACTGCACTCCATTCTGACTGCCTCAGGTACTCACCACGGTTCTCGCTGCCTCTAGTGCTCACTACGGTTCTCGCTCCATCTGGTGGTAACTAAGGCCTCAGTTGATTTTGCGTTCTCACTATCCTTCTCCACGTAGTGTGCTGTTTATGTTTTTGCTCTTCATTTCATGCGTTCGAACGTGTAGGTTTTATATAGATTAATAACTTTGAACACATAAATGTTCTCAAATTATTATATTTATTTTAAATTCAACTAACTTCAAATGTTGCATTCACAGTCTGCGTTAATGTTTTCTTAGCACCACAAATATTTTATTTATTTTAAATTTAACTTACTTTAAATGTTACATGCACGGTCTACGTTAATGTTTTCTTACCACCGTTATAAATTAGTCAGTACTATAGTCATAACATCTACGACATAATGCTACAGCTTATAGCTTACAAAATCTACATTAATCTATAATTGATTGTACTGTATGGTACAAGTCCACGAACACGAGTTTATTAAAAAGCATACCTAGTAATAATATGTCGAATAAATAGTCTGCTCACGAGGTACCAAAACCTACGCATTCAAACACATCAAATAATGAATGAAAGTTTTCAAACTATGTCTTCATCTATATATTACATTACCTTCGAACTGGTACAAAGTAAAAAAAGATCATCTTGATGAAGAAAATGAGAAAATGCTACCAGCACAAATGTATGTGAGTCTTTGCTGACAAAGTCGAGCACCGAACAGACAAGATGAGCACCGAAAGCGGCGAGCTTAGCATCGGCGAAAGGAGGAAGTGAGCAACAAGCGACAAAAGTCGAGCACCAGGCTGTGAAATGGGTTTGCGGAGGACTGAGCACCGTGTGCAGACAACCGAGACAACTCCTCCTTATATAGCCGTGCGTGCGTGATTAAATCATCCTAAGCATGCAATTTATTAATAGCTAATTACTTTTTTAATAAATTAAACGGGGGTTTAACAGATAATCGGGAGACATGAAATGACGTCGCACCAGCCGCTACTGTTCCCGCGTGCAGCTGCTGCTCAGACCAATAATTCGGCACGCTTTAATAAATCGGCACGGAATCTAACGGCATCCGAGGCGGAAATCGCGGTGCGCGTGCGGGAGGAGCCAGGGCCCGGCGGAGCCAGGCGCGGGCGAAGCCGCCGCGTGGCGCACGAGCTGGCTTCCTCCACCGGGGGTGGCGAAAGCTCGGCTTCCTCCGCGTGGGGTGGCGGAAGCCACTTTCAGGCACGCGGCGTGGCGGAAGCGCCGCTTTTGCCGTGCCCGGTGGCGGAAAGTCGATCATTTTTTTAATTCCGCCGTATGCCGTATATTCTTCCAATTTCTATTTTTCTATATATTATTAAACCAATTTTTCCCGGCAATTACGGCAGAGGATCCCGGTTGGGCCGCAGGCACACCCTTACACTTCGCCAACCTGCAGCACTCAAGATCGAATGTAACTTGGCCCTACATCCTCACGATGGACGTTGGAACCTGCCCCAACTCTAAGCAACGCCCTCGTTGTGGAAATTAAACTGCAGATTGAGCTAGTTACCACTCCTTTCGTTCCAAATTGTAGTTCACTGTTAACTTTTGAACACGTCTTTTGACCATTCATCTTATTCAAAAAATTAGTGTAAACATGCAAAAATATAAGTCATGCTTAAAGCATATATGTTTAATGATAAAACAAATCACAACAAAATAAATAATATTTACATATATTTATGGTTAAATAAAATATCCAAAAGTCAACAATGAACTACAATTTGGAACGGATGGAGTATTAGGTAAGGTGGAAATCTGTCAACCCTCAAATTTTACTTACCTTGAGAGTCGGAATCCCATGCACTAGTCTCTGGATCGGTACACTAGTACGAAAAATCATATAGCCGATATAAACATACATCGATTAAAACATAATCCCTGAATATTACAAGTCCAAGTTACGCCCTTAGGCGGTTTCAGTAAGGCGATCAACATAAGTCTTTAATACAACACATAGTTCAGAGTAGTGCAGCTATCTAAAATATCCACCCAAAAGAAAACTCCATGGCTAAGTGACATGCAAGCGACCGGAGCAACCCTAAGACTCGTCAGGCCCTCCAAGGTCATGTCCATCGTCTTCATGATACTCGTATGGATCCACCTCGATCATGCCGTCTAAAAGAGTATAAGTAGGCGAGGTCAGCGTCATCCAAACGCTGGCTAGTTAACACTTCCCTTAATGCACTTACTGAATAGAAAGCCTTGTTTGGGGAAAAGGTTATTTTATTTGCGTAAAGCCAGATTTTAAAATGAGTTTAAATTACCCTATCTAGCATCAGGTATTAAAAGTCTTTATAACACAAGGAATTTAGCACCACACCATTAACTTCCCAAGTCCCAACCGACCGGCCTTAACGACCAACCCTAAGATGACCAACCCAAGACTTGATATACACTTGATGTCACAACCCCGGCTTCACCGGGATCTACCCATGATCCATTGCTAGTCCCAGAGATCAATGCTAGCGACTCATGAGCGACTCAGGTCGAGCATCACAACACAATCATCATAACTGAGAAAATATTATGATAATGCAAAAGTAATTGTACCACAACTACTTATTACAATAGTCTGTTTAGATACATAGATAACATTCAGAGTAGCGAAAAATCCCAAATGATATGCAAGATAAATAATATGACGATGATCTCTATCCAACCCTTCAGCGATAGCTAATCCTCCGCGAAGTCCGGCACAGAACCCTCCTGATCCTATGGGCAAACCGGAATCGAATCTTCTCCTCAACAAAATATATCTGTGGTTTTTGTATAGTGAGTACACGGCTACCCAGCAAGAGTCCTTATAAATGATGCAAGGATAATAAAAAGAACAGGATGGTTAATTTGCATAAACACCTATTCTAGTCAAGATTAATTAAAATGTTGTGAAAACATTTGTTGAACAGTTGATAAGATGAATAGACTCCCAAGAACAAACAGAGCTCGGCTTCGAAAGCCCCTCTGCAAAACTGCACAAGCCTCGAATACTCAAAACCAAAACCAACCCATCAGGTTATCATTAAACACATGAGACTACCATGTACGGCCTACCTCCCCTCCCATAACCGTCGGAACGGCTATCATGATAGTTTTAACTCTGCAGAGTGTAGCACACTTTACCCATAAGCCGAGTGGTACTTTTGCATCTTAGCTCTTCCTTAGGAGCCCAGACCAAGTAACAATACAAGGCGATTCATTAGTTCCCTCTGTTAGCACCGATACCCCCTCTAAGGTTTCGCACTCGGGCCCCCCCTTGAGCCAACGGACCGCAGCTCGATCTTTCCAAAGTAAAGTGTGTTAACAGTCTTCCCTAACTACTAAGCCAGGACTAGCACATGTTGGCCGACATGCTAATGCTAGCACTTATGGTTGCGCTTGTTCGGTTTAGCTGGAATGGCACACGTCCAAAGTCCTCAGACCAAGGTGACTACCTCCACACAATCCACATTCCACAAAACCACCCGACTATGCCACCTTTAGTCAACACACGCCACGTAGGTTTTAGTTGATTAGGTTAAAGTAACTCAGCATCTCCAATCATACCAAGTCACAAGAATAATTAAATGATGAACCTAGTCAACTACCAACCCACGAGCACTAGCAACTATGCAGAAGGATAGGCTAGGAAAATAACTAAGGCAGCAATAAACAGGTTCAATTCACAGGGTCAATGACGCAGTGTGAATAATAGGTTTCTACCCTTCCCATCAATTTATGCATGAGAAAATAAATAGAAACAATAAACGGGTGAGTTTTATAAATTTGGGAGAGCAAGATGCAACTATCTTGCCTTGGTAGTACTCCGGGTCTTGGGAACCTCCTCCAAACGGCTCCTGCAATCATCCCGAACAACGCAGACACGGACATCTACACGTATATGCATATGTACAAGAAACAGTAAAACAATTAACAGAACATATATCTCAATAAAACATATAAAATTCTAGGGGATTTATGGAAAATAATGGCTCTGGAATCACATAATTTGAAGTTCGGATGCTCCCAGAACAATTCCTGGAAGTTTTAGGAAAATCAGAAAACTATGGAAAGATTAAACCGGTTAAATAAGAGAAAACCGGCGAACCGACGGAACAGCGTGATCCAGCAGATGGCAGCCGCTGGGCGGATCTGTGGCAGGCTGGGACTGAGTGGGCGCAGCGAGGCGGACGCAGTGACGACGCGTGGCTTGCTGGCGGCGCGTCTTGGGAAATAGCAACCGCACGGCGACACGTGGCGCGACGCAGCTTGGCGGCGGCGGCGGCGAATCGCCATCGACGCGTGGCGGTCTGGGAGACACAAAGCGCGTTGACGTGGCAAGCGGGAGGCTGGCGGCGGTGGGGACACGCGTCGGGCGGGCGGGCTAAGCGGGAATCCCGGCCAGGCGTCTTGGCGAGGTCGCCGGTGGCGCGAGGCTTGGCGGAGACGAGGCGGCGACGGCCAACTCCGGCGAGCTCGTTCTCCTCCGTTTCTTGGCCAAATCTTATGATCCATATATCCATCTTGACCGTCTCGATGAGCTCTACAACATGGCACCATCTAATCTTGAGTTTGGGCGCGGCACAGAGAGGGATCTGTAGAAAAGGGTTTCAGTGGGAAGGATTTTGACGGCTAGGGTTTGGGACTTGAGGGATTTCATGATGAGGACTTGGGACAGGGGTCTTGGGTTGTTTATATAGTGCCAAGGATGACCTGGGGTGGGCCTTGGGCTAAGAGGGGTTGGATTAGGATTCGAATTCTAATCCAGGTAGAATTCAGATTAGGCTGCGGGCTTGTTTATCAAGAAAATAGAGTTTCCTTTGCTGGATTGGGCTGAAATTTGGAGGGTAATTCGGATTAGGCTTCAAAAAGGTCCCCTCCAAATTTGAGCACGAGATTCCCTCGTTTGCTCATTATTTGATGGACGAGCTCCCGGCAGAACGGCAAAACTTCAAGGAATCACGAGCTAGCTTTGGAATTTTGGCATGAAATTTTGAGGGTTGCTTGATGATGGCTTCAAAGAAGTACTGGAATTTTTCTAGAATTTCTGGAAAAGGTCTTCTAGGGTTTTGGCTTTAAACCTAATTAAAAGTAATTTAAACTAGGGTTTTGTATATAACAATTCCCTTTTATTTAATTTTAATATTTTTGAAAATACAAGTGACATACGACAAAATAGAGGATGTCACAAACCTCCCCCCCTTACGGAGAATCTCGACCCCGAGATTCAGAGAAATCCGGCTCGAACAACTCTGGAAACTCAGCCTGCAAATCTTCCTCTTTCTCGCAAGTCGCCTCTGCCTCTGAATGGTTGGACCACTGGACTTTGCAAAACTTATAGACCAACTCCGGGTACACCTTTCTGACACATCCAAAATCTTGACCGGCCTCTCTTTACAGGATAGATCTTCTTGCAAATCCATGGCCTCCACTGGCATCTGCTGCTCTGGCACCGTTAGACACTGCCGGAGCTGAGACATATGTAACACATTATGCACTCCAGACAATTGCTCCAGCAACTCTAACAGATAAGCAACTTCTCATCTCCTTCCCGTTATTGGAAACGGACCAATATATCTCAGAGACAACTTTCCAGAGACATGGAATCGACGAAGACCTTTCATAGGTGAAACCTTTAAATAAACATGGTCTCCAACCTCAAACTGCAACTCTCTCCTTCGCTTATCGGCATAACTCTTCTGCCTTGACTGGACGGTCTTCATCCTTTGCTGGATCATTTTGACTTGATCTTCGGCCTCCTTTCAAAGCATCTGGGCTGAATAACTTTTGCTCTCCTGTCTCATTTCAATACAATGGTGTCCGACACTTCCTTCCATATAGAACTTCGAAAGGCGCCATCTGAATACTGGACTGATAGCTATTATTGTAGGAGAACTCTGCATATGGCAATGCATTATCCCAACTCTTCGAATCTGATAGAGCCACTGCTCGATCTTAACATATCCTCTAAAATTTGATTCGTCCTTTCAGTCTGCCCATCGGTTTGAGGATGATAGGCACTACTGAAAGCTAGATGCTTGCCCAACAGAGAATGAATCTTCTCCCAAAACTTTGACGTGAACTGGCTTCTTTGATCCGACATGATCCTCTTAGAAACTCCATGCAGACACACAATCTTTAACATATAGATCTCTGCCAACTTAGCATTATCATACCTTATTCTCGCAGGAATGAAATGAGCCACTTTGGTCGATCGGTCAACGATCACCCATATCGAATCAAAACCTCTTTGGGTTCTCGGCAGGCCCACAATGAAATCCATACCGACTTCTTCCCACTTCCATTCAGGCACTCTCAAAGGCTGAAGCAAACCTGCCGGTCTTTGATGCTCGGCTTTAACTCTTTGGCAAATATCACACAAAGCAACAAACTCTGCCACATCCTTCTTCATTCCCGACCACCAGTATCTCTCTTTCAAATCCAGATACATCTTGGTACTCCCGGGATGAATAGAATACGCTGAATCATGGGCTTCTTTCAAAATCAACTCTCGAAGATTCTTTTGAGCAGGCACAACGATCCTTCTATCAAACCAAACAATACCTTCCTTATCCATCACAAATCCTGGCGCCTTCTCTAGGATTATCTCAACAATAATGTCGAGAATCCCATCATCAACATCTTGAGCCTTCTTGATCTGATCTTGGAGATCTGGCTGCACTTCCATCATATACAGGTGACTATGCACATAACCGTGCGGAACAATCATCAGATTCAACTTCCCCGCTTCTTCTTGAATATGCTTGCTTCTTGACTTCCGATTTAGAGCATCGGCAACCACATTAGCTTTGCCTTCGTGGTAATGGATACACACATCATAATCCGCTAACTGCTCCAACCATCTCCTCTACCTCATATTCAGATCTGGCTAGGTGAATATATACTTCAGACCTTTATTATCCGTATATATTTTGGTGCGATTGCCAATTAGATAATGCATCCATATCTTTAAGGCATGCATCACTGCAGCCAACCCCAAATCATGAGTAGCATAATTCAACTCATGGG
Organism: Raddia guianensis; assembly: GCA_036346415.1. Classification (NCBI taxonomy): domain Eukaryota; kingdom Viridiplantae; phylum Streptophyta; class Magnoliopsida; order Poales; family Poaceae; genus Raddia; species Raddia guianensis. The sequence continues at coordinate 33,052,984 of CM070544.1, forward strand.
GCCGTAGTTGTCGCGAAGCATATGAAACAACTTTCCCTTCTTGCATAAGCACACATCTGATTCCCAACTCCGAAGCATCACAATACCCTCAAAGTCTTTATGAATATCCGGCAAAACCATTACCAGTGGCGAGGTTAGCTTCTTCTTCAACACCTCGAAGCTGTCCTGGCACTGAGCTGTCCACTTGAACTTAACATCCTTCTTTAACAACTGGGTGAGCGATCGAGAAATCTTAGAAATCCCTCGATGAAACGATGATAATAATCAGCTATTCTAAGAAAACTTCTGACCTTGGTAACCGACTTCGGCACCTTCCATTCCAAAATCTCACTGACCTCAGACAGATCCATAGACACTCCATCTTCCGAGATAACATGACCAAGAAATTCTACCTCCTTGACCCAGAAGTCACACTTTGAATACTTGGCATACAACTGATGCTCTCTTAACTTCTCCAACACCAGCCTTAAGTGCTCGGCATGCTCTTCCTCATTCTTAGAATAAATGAGGATATCATCAATGAACACCACGACAAATTTGTCTAGATATTCCATTGGGACCTTGTTCATAAGCATCATAAAATGTGCCGGAGCATTAGTGAGTCCAAACGACATCACAGCATATTCATATAATCCATATCGAGTAGTGAAAGTTGTCTTTGAAATATCCTCTGATCTCAACTTGATCTGATAATAACCGGATCTCAAATCGATCTTGGAAAACACCTTGTCTCCCTTCAGCTGATCGAACAAATCGTCCACACAAGGCAACAGATACTTATTCTTGATGGTCACTTCATTAAGCTTCCGATAATCCACACACATCCTTAAGGTCTTCTCATGCTTCTTCTCCACGAACAACACAGACGATCCCCATGGAGAAACACTTGGTCTGATAAAACCCTTGGCTTTCAAATCTTCAAGCTACATCTTCATCTCCGCAAGCTCCTTAGGATTCATACAGTACGGACGCTGAGAAATAGGCTCCGTACACGGATACACATCAATGCTGAACTCAACTTCCCGATCTGGCGGAATTCTAGGCAAATCTTCAAAAAAAAATATCCATGAACTCATTCACTATCGGAGTCTCCTCCAATGGCAGACTCTCTTCTCCGTCTCCTCGCATCATCATCAGGTGATTCAGCTTGACAACTGAGCTCTCTTTAAACAAGGACACATACTTGATGATCTCTCTACTTAAAGTAGTAAGGGTTACTGATCTATCAGCACAATCAATCTTACCCTTATACTTACTCAACCAATCCATTCCCAAAATCACTTGGATACCTTTGGAATCGATCATGATCAAATTAGTGGGAAACTTATATCCTCCAATGTCCAGATCCACATTCGGACATTCCCACATTCGCATTCATAGCCCCACCAGACGATTGAACATGCAAAGACTGCCTAAAGGGTACTACCCTCCAACCATTAACAACAACAACATCTCTTGCAATAAGAGAATGCGAAGCACCCGAATCAAACCGAAACAGGGATTGAGTTTGCCAAGAACGTATCGAGAACGACGTCTTGCACATTCTGCACTTCTTCAGCCATGACGTGGTTAACACGTCCACTTCCTTGGGGTGTCTTGAATGCACTCCCACGATTCTGCCCTTGCTGCGGCTGACGAGCAGGCGTCCCTCCTTGGTTCTGCTAAGGTTGGCCTCCCTTATTGAGCGGACAGTCATACGATAAGTGGCCCTGCTGATGACACTTGTAACAATTCACACAAGCAATTGGAGTCTTGGCCTGATTCTGCACTTTGCCTCAGCTTGCTGCGACTGGCGAACTTGCTGAAAATTACCTCCCTGCTGGAGAGTAAATGACTGCTTGAATTCCGAGTTCTGAAAATGCCTCGGCTGATTCTAATTCTGCCCGAAACTTAGAGCTTGATGAGTTCGGGGTCTTGAATTGCTGCTAGACTGCTGAGAAGTGAACTTCCTCTTCTTCTCAACATTATGCTTGTGCTGGGCTCCCTCTAGGATATGAGCCCTTTCGGTCACATCATCAAATGTCTCACAACGAAGCGGCTTCAGCTGCACACCATACCAAGTGTCAAGCCCTTCAGTGAACCTCCAGACCTTAGCCTTTTCAGTAACCACAAGATCTGGCGCATATCGAGACAACTCGATAAACATGCTGATATACTAATCAATGGATCTGTTAGTCTGGTGCAGTCCCTCGAACTCGTGCTTCTTCTCCTCTTGGATGCTCATTGGAACATGGTGGTTCTTGAAGACCTCAACAAAGTCATCACATCCTATGTTCACATTGTTTGGGTTGGTGGCGCAATAATTCTCCCACCAATGAATAGCATTTCCCCTTCAACATATGAGCAGCGTACTGCACACTCTCATAATCATCACAATTAGCTAGGTAGAGCTTATTCTCTACATTCTTGATCCAATCATCAGCTTCTATTGGGTTTCTACGGCCAGAAAACTCCAGTGGCCGAGTCCCCATGAACTCTCTGAACTTAGACTGCGGCAAACCTGCCATTGGCATCTGCTGCGGCGGCGGTTGGTTCAGACGATCCACAATTAGATGCAAAGTTTGGAGAATCATTGCATCATGCACAAGCCCTGCTGGCGCGGAGGTGGCGGGGGCGGTGGCTGCTGCTGCTGCTGCTGAGGCTGCGGCTGCGGATCTTTGAGCAGCGACATTGACCGGTCCTTCTTGATTACTAGCTGCTTGGTTGACTTGCCCTTGGTCATTGGCTTAACCACCCTTGGCTGCTGCATTCTCTTGATTGGCCTGCTGATCCAACTCCTCTTGCAGATTGATGGGTAACGGTTGAACTCCACGGCCACGACCTCTACCCCTTCCACGGCATCTTCCTCTGCCACGAGCTTCACTTCCACGACCTCTGGCCATCTACTGGGACAGAAAGAGTAGGAAAGAGACTAACCGGTATGCGACATCCTTAGAATATAATAGTTTTATAAACGCTTTTATCACTCCATTCAAAGATCCAAATAAGAAGCAACACTCCACATGCTAAAGAAAGCATGCTCCAAATAAATCCAACTCAAGCATTGGTTACAACCACAGACAATAAATTAGTTATTATATTATTGCTGTCATTATCAGCTATTTATTCTCCATACATAGGAAGTATTAAAGTTTATTTAGTGAAGAACTCTCTCTTTTTAAAACCAAATACAACACTTTTTTTTTTGAAATTGTACGGACTGTACGAAAAGGAAAAACAAATACTGTACCGCACAAGTTTTTTTTTCAATTCCTTCTTCTTTTTTTTCAAAAGATTTTATTCAACTTACCTCGATCCTCGTACATCGTCTTTCGGTCTTTATTTGTAGTGGCGGGTCTTGCTCCATCTTCTTGTCGATCTCCTTGTCGTTGCATAAATTAAAGGCAAAACAATACACCAAACAATTTACTAATAAATAACTAGATACCACTATTAACCTAGTTAATGAATATCCGCATCTCACATAGAAAGTCAAAATTTGATACGGTATACTCCACACAAAAATAACAATATATAATTTTTATTATACGATTGCTAACACTTAATCTTTCGAAAGTGACGGCTCTTCATTTTCATGAAGTAGTCTTTCGTTTCTTCTTTTCTTCAACGATAGTCTCTTCTTCTTCGATGTTGGTGTTGGAAGCAATACTTCTTCTCGAACAAATTTGGTCGAGTAACTAAACTTTTGAATTATGGGGTGGATAGAATAAAACTTGGTAAGGTAGAAGAATAGGCAAGGATGGAATGAAATTTAAAAGGTGAGTAGGCAAGGTGAAAGCAAAGAATTCCTAGAAAAGAGATACTAGACTTTGGGAAGATCAGAAAGTAGTAAAGAAGCTTAAACACAATTTTTATTGAAAATAAATCCTTAAGGTTTAAAGGTAGACTAGCTACGCTTCCTAGAGTCAGACTGGCTCTGATACCAACTTTTGTCACAACCCCGGTTTCACCGGGATCTACCCATGATCCATTGCTAGTCCCAGAGATCAATGCTAGCAACTCATGAGCGACTCGGGTCGAGCATCACAACACAATCATCATAACTGAGAAAATATTATGATAATGCAAAAGTAATTGTACCACAACTACTTATTACAATAGTCTGTTTAGATACATAGATAATATTCATAGTAGCAGAAAATCCCAAATGATATGCAAGATAAATAATATGACGATGCTCTCTATCCAACCCTTCAGCGATAGCTAATCCTCCATAAAGTCCGAAGACAGAACCTCCCGATCCTCAGAGGCAAACCAGAATCGAATCTTCTCTGAACAAAATATATCGTGGTTTTGTATAGTGAGTACACGGCTACCCAAAGAAGAGTCCTTATAAATGATGCAAGGATAATAAAAAGAACAGGATGGTTAATTTGCATAAACACCTATTCTAGTCAAGATTAATTAAAATGTTGTGAAAACATTTGTTGAACAGATTGATAAGATGAATAGACTCCCAAGAACAAACAGAGCTCGGCGAAAGCCCTCTCGCAAAACCGCACAAGCCTCGAATACTCAAAACCAAAACCAACCCATCAGGTTATCATTAAACACATGAGACTACCATGTACGGCCTACCTCCCCTCCCATAACCGTCGGAACGGCTATCATGATAGTTTTAACTCTGCAGAGTGTAGCACACTTTACCCATAAGCCGAGTGGTACTTTTGCATCTTAGCTCTTCCTTAGGAGCCCAGATCAAGTAACAATACAAGGCGATTCATTAGTTCCCTCTGTTAACACCGATACCCCCTCTAAGGTTTCGCACTCGGGCCCCCCCTTGAGCCAACGGACCGCAGCCCGATCTTTTCAAAGTAAAGTGTGTTAATAGTCTTCTCTAACTACTAAGTCAGGATTAGCACATGTTGGCCGACATGCTAATGCTAGCACTTATGGTTGCGCTTGTTCGGTTTGGCTGGATTGGCACACGTCCAAAGTCCTCAGACCAAGGTGACTACCTCCACACAATCCACATTCCACAAAACCACCCGACTATGCCACCTTTAGTCAACACACGCCACATAGGTTTTAGTTGATTAGGTTAAAGTAACTCAGCATCTCCAATCATACCAAGTCACAAGAATAATTAAATGATGAACCTAGTCAACTACCAACCCACGAGCACTAGCAACTATGCAGAAGGATAGGCTAGGAAAATAACTAAGGCAGCAATAAACAGGTTAAATTCATAGGGTCAATGACGCAGTGTGAATAATAGGTTTCTACCCTTCCCATCAATTTTTGCATGAGAAAATAAATAGAAACAATAAACGGGTGAGTTTTATAAATTTGGGAGAGCAAGATGCAACTATCTTGCCATGGTAGTACTCTGAGTCTTGGGAACCTCCTTCAAACGGCTCCTGCAATCCTCCCGAACAACGCAGACACGGACATCTACACGTATATGCATATGTGCAAGAAACAGTAAAACAATTAACAGAACATATATCTCAATAAAATATATAAAATTCTAGGGGATTTATGGAAAATAATGGCTCTGGAATCACCTAATTTGAAGTTCGGATGCTCCCGGAACAATTCCTGGAAGTTTTAGGAAAATCAGAAAACTCTGGAAAGATTAAACCGGTTAAATAAGAGAAAATCGACGGACTGACGAAACCGGTGCGGTCCAGCGCATGCGACAGCGCGGGGCGGGACACGCGGCAGGTTGGGACTGGTAGGCGCTGCGAGGCGGACGCGGTGGCGACGCGTGGATTCGGCGGCGGCGCTGGCGGGAAGCAGCAGGCGCTGGCGACACGCGGGCGCGACGCTGGTGGCGGCGGCGACGGCGAATCACCATGCGACGCTTAGCGGTGCGGGGACACAGCGCTGGGCGTCTGTGGCGGGCGCGAGGCTGGCGGTGGGTGGGGACACGCGTCGGGCGGGCGGGTGGCGGGAATCCAGTGGGTGGCTGGCTGGCGAGGTCGCCGCGGAGAGGCGGCGGCGACGGCCAACTCCGGCGAGCTCGTTCTCCTCCGTTTCTTGGCCAAATCTTATGATCCATATATCCATCTTGACCGTCTCGATGAGCTCTACAACATGGCACCATCTAATCTTGAGTTTGGGCGCGGCACAGAGAGGGATATGTAGAAAAGGGTTTCGATGGGAAGGATTTTGACGGCTAGGGTTTGGGACTTGAGGGATTTCGTGATGAGGACTTGAGACAGGGGTCTTGGGTTGTTTATATAGTGCCAAGGATGACCTGGGGTGGGCCTTGGGCTAAGAAGGGTTGGATTAGAACTCGAATTCTAATCCAGGTAGAATTCAGATAGGCTGTGGGTTTGTTTATCAAGAAAATAGAGTTTCCTTTGCTGGATTGGGCTGAAATTTGGAGGGTAATTCGGATTAGGCTTCAAAAAGGTCCCCTCCAATTTTGAGCACGAGATTCCCTCGTTTGCTCATTATTTGATGGACGAGCTCCCGGCAGAACGGCAAAACTTCAAGGAATCACGAGCTAGCTTTGGAATTTTGGCATGAAATTTTGAGGGTTGCTTGATGATGGCTTCAAAGAAGTACTGGAATTTTTCTAGAATTTCTGGAAAAGGTCTTCTAGGGTTTTGGCTTTAAACCTAATTAAAAGTAATTTAAACTAGGGTTTTATATATAACAATTCCCTTTTATTTAATTTTAATGTTTTTGAAAATACAAGTGACATACGACAAAATAGAGGATGTCACACTTGACCTTGTACTTCACCACACCAAACTTCACGTTTCCCCCAACTTGTTCCTAATCCCGCCATCCTTTCAGGATTTAGCAATCCTGTTGTGGACCACACTTGCCATAGATTGCCCGTCTCGATCTAGGAGGTTGCCAGCCCGCACTAGCCTAGCGCGCGTCATCCTGGGTAAGTGTGGCCTCCATCACCTTTGGTGACGATCAATACCGGTCCCTATCGAGAGTGGTCATAGAAGACCTCCATGAGCGCTTCATGAATCGACGATCCAAAACCCATACTCCGAGCGATGGCCACGCGTTGTGTTGGAACCATCCTCCAGATGGCAGCGATCTCCTGCTACGCGTGTTCTTCCGCGCTGCACCTAGGTAAGCCCTGACTAAACCCAGCACAAGACACCTCGTGCCTTAATCATCCATCAGGATGTCATCCACGGGGCAACCTTCCAACCATCTAGACTCCACCTCTTCAACCCAAGACATTACCACACACGATCCATCCCATTCAACCGACCAAACCGGACCGACACCACATAGCCGTACTCGCAAACCACACTCAGCCCATCATGCATCTATTAGCCCTAACTATCACATGTCATAACCTTTTTAATGAAAGAAAGAATGACCGGTGAATATCGGTTCATCGTTCCGTGGCTTGTTGTCAGAAGATTTGTTTAATCCTAAGCAAGTCTAAGCAGGTTTTACCCAGTAAGTAGGGTTAAAATTGTTCCAAACTATTCTTAGACTAACAAGGACATGATAATCAGGGCAGTCATAAAGATTAGATCATACAAGGACAGACATGTATATTTATAACATGATTAACAAGTAGGCAGGTAATAAGCACTTTGATAATAAACAATATAGTTTCAGAAAACTGGGTAATGAACATGATTATAGTGATATTAATCCGCACTAGGGAAAGTCGTAATCTCTCCCTAATACAGGTAAACATCTATAAGAGTAAGTGTTAAATCGCCTTGCCCAAGTGGAAGGTCTTCCTCCGCGTCACCAAACCTTCCCTCGGGATCGCCTACGTCTAATCACACATATAATCCAATAATTACTTACTGATACAAAACGGAAAACATGATGCATGCACGTGATCTAGGTCCTATCATCGGCACCACGAGCATAAAACCGGATAACGGTACTAGTTATGTATGAAATGCAATGCATGCCCTAGTGTATTAATAACCCATAATATCATTGCATAATAACCTAGCGTTACCCCAAAATACGATATCATACGCTAAGGTAATACTTGAGTAATTAGGGTTTAACGGGCGTCATGCGATGACGGCACTTCGTCATATGGCTCACTTACAGTGCTAAGTTTATCGGTGGTGGCATTTCTAAGGTTTCCTTATTATAAAGTGCAGTTCCAAGATATAGATATCATTGTAAATTTTCTAAGGTCAGCACCTATTTTAATTAATAAAGAAAACATTAGTTCTTTAATTGTGTTTGCCAAATTAATTCCCTAATAAATTATTTGGACAAGAATTGCATTTTTATAATGTTCCATAATTGTTAAGGCACTTTTCCACCTTATTTTATTTAATCATGATTTTATGAGGTCAGAATCTATTTTTATAATAATAAAAATTCCCTTAAATCTAATTTAAGCATTTTCTTCTTTGAAGAATTACTTATCTCTAATGAACGGTGCCTAAAAACAGTCACAATGGTTGATTACATATTTTTATAAAATCCAAAATAGTCTTATCTATTTATCTAAATTTTTCTTGAATTTTTGGGCGCCTTTAAGTATTTTAAATAAATCTATAACGCTTTATGTATTTAAATAATTGGCTAAACTCGGGGGGTAATTTGGTAAACAGTAACGAGCTGAGCTAGCGAACCAAGCCGGCCCAAGACGGTTTCGGCCCACAGCCTTGCGCGCGTGCCGGAGTGCAGGAGATTGGATCTACAACCTACGAGAACGAACGGCAAACAAAAGGGTGTGTAGAAGATATGCTCACCGAGCTCAAAGACGAGTGCGTCGCAAAGTGGAGGCGGCTGGCGACGAGAATCCCGGCAGCGACCGAAACGGAGGCGTCGTCGCCAAGGCTCCTCCGAGTGGATCCTCTGAAATCAAGTGAGGCGAAGGGTTAGGGGTGAGATGTGGATGCTCAGAGCGAGAGGAATTGGTCTACATCTCATGAAATCGACGAAACGTCCATGGCGCTGGCGCAGAGAAGTTTTGGGGCAAACGGGGGAGGCGGAGCCAGAGGGGGCTCTTGGGCTCGGTTTAAGGCGTGCGGGGTTGGGGAGGTGGTACTGGAGCACGCACGCCTACAACAGGGTGGTTAATCCCAAAGCGACGAGGGCAGAGCACGCGGGCGGCGAGCGCACAAATGGAGGAGCATGGTGCGCGAGCAGACTCTTGAGTAGGCTTTTTGACTTGGCGTCGCTTGGCGATGATGCCGCATAGCAGAGGCAGATCACGGGCGGGATTTGGTGGGCAATGCTCAACGGTCAGCGGCTATGGCCCGGCGGTCAAAAGCTTTGGCGGTCAAAAGCTTCTGGACCAAGGCTTAACATGGAGGTGTACTGGGCACGGGGCGACGAGCCAGGACACGACGCGGCGGCCACGTGCACACGACACAGCAGCAACGGCCCGCACAGCGTCGAGCAGAGGGACAACGCCTAAGGCGCGTTTGCGCGGGAAAGGGAGAGAGAGAGAGACACGCAGGGGAGAGAGAGAAAACAGAGAGAGAGAGCACGCTCGGCTTCTAAAATTCAGACGAGATTTTGAATATCAACAAAATTTGGAATTGCCCCCAAATTGGGATGTTACAAAATCTTGCAAAGAGCCAATGAATGCCATGTTTCTACAACGGCAAGGTGCAGCATTTCCCAATGATGCAGTAATCGTATGTAACTGGGTTGACATGATGGAGGAACCCAGAAAATAAAAAGGGTAATGTGGAAGCATTTTATATATTAATTCATAAGTACTACAAGCATATACATAAATTGAGCTTTTCATACAGAGCAGTTTGGCTGACTATACTAGTAAGTGTGCACGTGCAAAACATGTTTCACAATAATTTATCGTAGTTTGTGATTCAAAAGGACTATCGAATTAAAAACCCTTTGACATATTTAGTAACTTTGTCATACTCTGCTCAAGAATTGATCTGCGAAGAAAACATGGGCAATGAGCTTATAAGCCACTTTTTTCCCAAGCAGTCCCAAATTGAAAAACATAGGACATGCATCATGTAATTCTCAAGCAGTTCCAAAATGATAAACCTTGAAAACGATCCTTAGAGTTATACAGTTGGTATAATATCCGCTTTTTTTTAAACGATAAGGGTTATTTAATCCATTGAGCTTACTTAATCTAAGAAATCAACTTTTAGAGTCAAAACAAATTGGATAGGTCACACAATTCAGTTTCCCACCGCCCAATCGCTTGGTTAGGTCTTGTTTTTCTAATTTAAAGTTGCTGAAAGTTTTAATCTGAAAAAAAATTGTGATCTCTCGAGAAAGGCCATGGGAGTAAAAAAATTTATGAAATTTTATTTTAATAATTTTAAGAAAAATTGTTTAAAACCGTACAAAAATAACTGCAATTGAGTACTACATTGTTTTGTTTGTACAAAATAAAAACTTTTTACTTAATTTAATTTAAAACCGAAAAGAACTGTGTCTTAGAAAGTGGAAGTAAGAATAGATGGATGCAACCTAAAGGTCAGTTAGGACGGCATGTAGGAGTTCAATGTACTGGTTATAGATGTTCAAACGGGCAGCCTGGCCGGTTAGGCACGACCCGATTTAGACCAGGCCAGGCACGGCCGAGTAAGGTGGCGGGCCGAGCAGTGCCGGCCTAGGCACAGCCCGAAGGGAGACCGGGCCGGCCCGAGACACTAACGGGCCCATCGGGCTTATTTAGCTATTCGTAATAAATAGATAAAATAGGAGGTAAAAATGAGTACTACATCGTTTTGTTTGTACAAAATAATAAGTTTTTTTTACTTATTTAACTTAAAACCGAAAGAACTGTGTCTTAGAAAGTGGAAGTAAGAATAGATGGACACAATGTAAAGGTTAGTCAGGACGGCATGTAGGAGTTCAATGTACTGGTTATAGATGGTCAAACGGGCGGCCTGGCCTGGTTAGGCACGGCCTGATTTAAACCAAGCTCGGCACGACCGAGCTAGGAAGGTGGCGGGCCAGGCAGTGCCGGCCCAGGCACGGACTGAAGGGAGGCTGGGCCGGCCCGTGACACTAACGGTCCCATCGGGCCTGTTAGGCTATCTGTAATAAATATAGAAAATAGAAGGTAAAAATGTTGAAGCTAGGCTTTAGGCCCTGTTTGTTTGAGCTTCTAGCCAGCTTATAGCCTCAGAAGCCAGAAGCTCAAACAAACAGTCAGCTTTTGAAACCCCCTTCAAAGAAGCCAAAAGCCACCAAAAGCCAAATTTATACTGTGATCTGAGCTTTTTCCAGAAGTTAGTTTTTTGTGGTTTTTCTCAAAAGCAGCTTTTAGAGAAGCTGCAGCTCAAACAAACAGAACCTTAAACCTGTGACCTCTTGACATCCAAAGCTCTATTGTCATACCTACTAGCCACTAGGACTTGAGTTCTTTTGTGATGGTTATGTTATGTTATATTATAATATACATGTTGATAAACAAAAAAAATAAAAAAATAAATCGTGTCGGGCCGGGCCAGGCCGGCGTGCCAGGTCTTCGGCCCAGGCACAGCACGCCTGACCGGACCAGGCCAACCCAGGCCCGACATGTGCCGTGTCGTGCTTCGGGCCGGGCCAAAATACCATGCCTTGTGCCGGCCCATTTGACCCGACCCATTTGGCCATCTATAGTACGGTTCCCCAAACGTACGGCCACTCAACGTTCACCGGTCGTTCGGGACGGCGTAGAAGCTCCGGTGTTCGTGAGCGGCAATCCCAGATGGATCAATAATGCATCTGAGTTTCAAATGTGATTCATGTGGGAGCACTGCTTAAAAAATACTATGCAATTAAATTATTCACATATGTCCTATGCCATTTGTTCTCGTAGACAACGAGCGATGTTTACGCGCCCGTGACGCATGGCATTAGTTTCGTAATACACAAACATATTTTAATTTTTTTAATTTTTTTAATTTTTTTAGATTTTTTCGGTTTCTGGGTTTCTAGGTTTTTTGGGATTTTTTATTATTTTTCTATTTTCTATTTTTAATTTATTTTATATAAGTCAATATTTGTAGATTCATTTATGGGCCTTAACCCATAGATTTTTTCTATTACACTTTGGATTTTTATATTATTTTAGAGTTTTTCTAATTTTTTTATTTTTTGGGTTTTTCTCATGAAGAGGTGATGTGACAGCCCCTGGTTGCGCCCCGTGGCGCAGCTAGCAAACGGCATGTATGGCCTTTGTAACATTACATTTATCCACTATGTTACAGGGATTCATAGCAAAGTTGGATACATCCTATAGTTCCTATAGTTGATGTATCAATGTCTTGACACCCGCTATATATGAATATTGATACTTTTGAATACGGAACTATCAGATGTGTATTTGGCACACATGAAGAAATTTTCATCTAAAATAATAAAATTAAATTCCGATACACCTCACTGCTATGTTTTCAATACCTCTCGTCCCTAAGCAAACTCCTCTCTCCAATCCAATCTTTACCTAAATACTCCCTATGCTCATCAAAACAAGTTGTTGTTGATTTTTAAACACGACTTTGACCATTCGTCTTATTAAAAAAACTACCTAATTTATCATTTATTTTGTTTTGTTTTGTTTTATCATTAAAGGTACTTTAATAACTATTTATATTTATGCATGTTTGTACTAAATTTTTGAATAAGATGAATGGTCAAATGCGCGTTGACTTCAACGGCGACTTATTTTTATGACCGGAGGTAGTATGAAATTGGCGATATATACTAAAGTTCCAAGGGTTCTTGTAGCGCTAAATAAAAAGCACGTAGAAAAGCGATCCTTGGTACACAGGTTGAAAGCTACATTCAGTGTGAGCCCGATATCGATCTTTTGAACCAGACAAAATGTTTTAAATTCAACATAAATGTGCACTCATTACAGTGCTAATATACTGTAACACCCTGAATTTAGAAAATCTTGAACAAAAATTCTAAATTCTAAATTGAATCCAAATTCTCTCTCTTTATCTACCCAATATCTCACACCGCGTGCTCGGCTGGGCCAGTGCCATGCGCGCCCGGGCTCGAGTGGTCTCGCGCTGCCCGCCCGGCCTGCCGCCGTTGCCTGCCGGTCTGCCGCTCAGGTCTGTTGGATCGTTGCTGCATGCAACCCACGTCGCATGCTCTGCCACCATGGTGTCACCATGTCGATCGCCTGTTGTACATCGAGCACCCAAGGTCAAGCCCTAAGCTCTAGCCCCGCCGCTCCACCATGCCCATGTCGTCCAACGTGCACGTTCCGTCGCTCCACCACCGAACCCTTCCCGCACAATCTCATGTCCTCGCACACCCTCCCTTGGCGACATAAAACCGAGACAATCATCATCGGTCTCCATTTCTCTTGTCCCCCATTTACTCTCTCCAGCCGACTACTGTGTTGATGTTGCTCTGGTGCCATCAAGCCTACCAACCGTGCTAGACAAACCTTCTCTACCCCTTCGAACTCTTACATGAGCTTGACCACTACTACCGCCAACCACAAGGGAATCACCCCTTTTTCCCTCTCCAACGTCTCGGTAAGAAATTCTCCAATCACTTCCACCTCGAGCTTCCCTAAGATGCCCTCACGTTGTTGTCGCTTGGATTTTGCCTAGGAACCCAGGGAGAGCGTTGCCGCCAGTTCCCCTGTTTTGGTCGCCGCCATCCTCTTCGCCACCGCATCGCACTCCGGCAGGTGTCCACCGCGGTTGTCTAGAGGTTGAGGATGACTAGGTTAGGCAGGATTGATGGATGGGCCCGGTGGGATTAGAAACGTGTTGGCATGGGGGGAAGTGCATGACAGGTGGGCCCAATTTGGTTAAACGCGTTTAGCCATTGGGAGCTACCAATGACAGTTGGGTCCATCTCCATAATACACAACTTAGGGGTAATAGTGTCGATACACTAACGGGTGGGTCTGATCCTACCTGCCAATAAGTGGAAACAATGTGTGCTAAGTGCATTTGGGCTGAGGTTGTGTAAAACAAATTTACGCCTTTGATCCGGCTCAGCGCACCCAACTGCCGTCTTGGCCACCACCGTGGACCACTCCGTTACTTTGCAACCAGATTTCAGCCGTATTAGTGATAAAATAATTCCAGTAGATAAGATTGAATTATTAAAAAAAGCTAGAGAGCACCAACTAGACCAGTTCAAATGTCGGATCAGGCCGGGATTCGAGCCGTGTTTGGAAAAGCCCAGTCTCGCAGGGCTCAAAAATCGGGTCTGAGCGCGGCCCGAAGTCCAAAGGCTCAGCCTGGCCAAGGCTTATTTCGCAAAATTCTTAAGCCCAGGCCCGGCCCGGTAGCCGGGCTTCGGATTAAGGACCGAGCCATGCCCGATGAGCTGATCGGTCCGAGCCGTGTTGCCGCGCTGGGCTTCCCATGATCATGTCTACCACCAACAATGCTAAAAAAATTGAATAAATACAGGATGCCCTTTTGGACCACATAAATATATTGCATTAATTGTGGCACTAATATAGACTGCAATAAATGATTAGGGGTTATTTAATTTAATCCTATAGTTAAATGGCTAAAATGATTTTTTGTTATTTAAAATTAGTAACTAAGTTAAGAAAAATCTGAGAAATTTATAGAAAATGTAATTTACTTCTAGGGACCCAAAAAAATGTCAAAGACCCTAGCATGGTTAATTATGACTAAACTTACGATTACTAGGCTAGTCCCTATTAATATATATAAAACAATATTTTCATTCATCCCATAATTAGGATAGCTACATGCATACATCATATTTAATTTTATTGGATTGTTCATTTGGTGTTAAATCTTGCAAATAGACATGAGCAACTTGGAAGGCAAGTTCGGAGACGCCGAGGAGGACCACCGGTCACAGGGTCAAGGCAAGTTAACTTTCCTTACTTCATGTCTAAACCAAGTTTTATAAACTATATGTTGATTGTTATAAAAATGCATAATTATGAAAGATCTCCATTTGTTATTCATGTTATAAACATGTATATCATTTGTTGCCATTACTTGGTAATTATAATAGCATTGATTGTCATTTCCATTAATTAGCCTAAGTCTATGGTAACAACTTTTATCCTGCTTAATGGATAAAACATGCTTAGACTTAGGTCCAAAATTTATTCTTAGGCGAAATGTCGTGGAGCGGCAAACCAATATTCATTGGACATTCATGTATTCACTTAAATTGATGGCTTATGACAATTATGGTAGTAGTTGAAATCGGGTTGATGACTTGTGCATGCTTGATTTGTGATGGTGTGTTTGGGTGCAGGATGGTCGTTTGGTCGGAAATGTAGTTTGAGGCTATGGAGAAATTGGGTTGGGGGTGATGATGAGATTTGAGTATGATATTACCCCAAGGGAGAAATGCGGATGAGTTGGCTGGTTTGAATGCTCTACGGAGATGAAAGTGTAAGAAAGAATGCTCCACGGAGTTGAATGAGTAAAAAGAATGCTTTGCAGGTGAATGAGTAAGAAAGAATGCTTTGTGGAGCTGAATGTGAGAACATGGTGTAGAAGGAGTAACACGCGTAGTGGGATGGGTTCCATCAAGTAATGGTTCCAACAAAACGTGTGGACATCTTGTGGTAGTACAAGTTTGGTATGCCAATGGCATGCACCCCGCGGAGGCACCCTGGGCTCACCCTCCTAGGTCAAGATCTGACACCTCGGAGACATGAGACTAGATTGGTGTGCAGCTCTCTTAGGTCAAGATCGGGTACCTCATGACATATGTGGCCCAAACCGTGAGTGTCAGTCCGGATAAGATGGCGAGTCTTTGAGAAGGGTGATTGGATATGTTGGTATGGTTGGAATGACTTAGGGGTAAGGTTGGGGTTGTGAGTGTATGGTTGGTTCTTAAAAATGGTTGTTAGATGGATTTAACCCACCGATTATTGAAGACTAATCATAAATAAATGAGTTAGATAGGGTGGTTTAAATATGTTTAAAACTGGCTTTATACAAATAAAAGAACCTCATATCTTGTCTTGAAGCACTTATCACTATATACACTAGGAGTGTTAGCTAGCCAATGTTTGGATGACACTGACCTTCGTCCATACTTACACTCTTTTAGATGGTGGTTATGATGTGGACCGTTACGCATGTCACGAAGAGGATGGTTTGAGTTTCGACGGCCGTGACAAGGTTTAGGGTTTACTGCAATCGCTTGTATGGATGCATAGCCATTGGAGATTTTTTGGATATCCTTTGTTTCGCTGACATTCATGAACTCTGATGACTTTTTTGTAATGAGGCATATGACCGTTTGACCTTACTATTAGCCTATTACTGAGCCTATGGGTTAAAACTAAGTTATGCAATATTTGGGACGATGATCTTGCATGTATGGAATGGTACCTAGCTACGTATTATAAGCACTAGCGTACTGATTCAGTGGCTTGCATGTGAACAACAACTCTGTAATAAGTATAATTTGAGGACCGACCCGTACCCATTTCAAAGTTCAAATTATTGTGAAATACATCTCCTTGGAATGAATGGGTAGAAGGTATTTGTATCAGTAATTGATACCAACCTTTGGTAACCAATGTACATTGGACATCATCGACTATTAGCTAAATCGACCTAAATCAGGAAAGCAATTCTCGATAAGTACTATTGGACTTTTAAAATTTTAGCTCTGACAATATTTTTTAATATATATGTCGACGGTTGAGATATCGGTCTCAAGTCAACCAAGGTTCTTGAAGATTGAGATAGGAGACACGCCGAACAACCACGAACAACAGCGAACAGGGAGACAGAGTTTTTATCCTGGTTCAGGCCTCTCGGGAGAGATAATAGCCCTACGTCCAGCCTTTCTTATATATCAGAGATGAATACAAGAGGTGGCTCGATGAGACGAATAAGTCTCGGCGAGATTATGCGAGTACAAGTGCGCGATAAGCTATAAGATGATGACCAGGCCCCCTTAACACGCCGTAGGGGCTCTGTTTATATAGTGCTGAGCAAACCGACCTATCAAGGGATAATCGGGCCGGGCTAACTACGAGTTTGTAACGAACTCATACATGCCAAATACATCCCGAGGTAGATAAGGTATACTCCAATTCTTGGGGATCACGACTTCTATTCCAATCCGGGAAACCAACGTCCGGGTCTTCACGTAGCCATGCAGAACTCTTGTTCGAGTAGGACTCAAACACGATTCCTTGGCCACTACGCACCACGCCAGCCAGGAAGCTGTTCGGCAGGATGCATATGGGCCAGATAGAACCTTCCAAGGAGCTGGGCCCTGGTAGGCTGTTCGATTGGGCCGTCAGGGTGTGGGCCATGCCAATGGGCCGTGATCTAATCCCCGACAGCTAGCCCCCGAGACTCAAGTGGAAGGACTCACTAGAGTGGGGTCGTCCTCTTGAGACTCAAAGTCACGAAGAGGGTATTTTTTCTGCTACAAAGGCATGTAACAGGCGACCGAACAGGTTATGGTTCAACCGAACAAGACTTGTTCGGGACCGAATAAACCCGATCGAGGCCGAGCAACTCCGTTCGTCGAGCGAGGAACGACATCCGTCCGAGCGAGCACTCGGCCTTGGTCAGACATCGAAATCCAGTCCCCAAGCGCAGAGCTCGTCGCGGGGACCAGACGCGCACTCCGGGCGAAGAGCTGCCCGGTGCAAGGCGAATCATCTCCTTGAGGCTGAACATCATCAAGAAGGGATTGGATTCTTGGTAGTAAAGAGCGTACCACCGCATCCGGTAAGATCAGATCGTTCGGGAGAATAAACATAGCAAGTCGCGAGACGGACTTGTGCTGCTGCATCCAGGCATTCAGATGCCTAGGAAAAGATAGGGGAACCACCTCTAAGGCTAGAGCTTGCCCGAGAAAATAGGGATTGCGCTCTCGAGCGAATGTCGCGCTTAGGAGCGAGGGTGATGTGCCTCCAGACGTAGATCGTGTGCTAGGAGCAGACAATGCATACGAATGGGAAAGGTGACCCAGTCCCAGAGCGTAGAGCTCGTCGAAGGAACCAAGTAAGGAGATCCAGTCCCAGAGCACGGAGCTCGTTAAAGGAACCAGAAAGTACGACCAGGCGAAGACGTACCCAGTCAAAGGCCATCCAGTCCCCGAGCACGGAGCTCGTCGCGGGAACCAGATGTGCGCCCCGGGCGAAGAGCTGCCCGGCGCGGGATGAATCACAACCCGATGCAGTCAGAGCCACAAGAGAACGTGTGAAATCAACGCATTACCCATTACGTATTCCTTGCAACAGTGTTAGCGTTGTCTTGGCAAGTGCAGAACCGACGCTTGGAGTGCCCGTTGCGATGAGAATCGGCTTACGATGGGCAGGACTCCGTTGGTGGCGCACTACCTTGACTTAGCCGAACTGTGAAGGTCAGTGCCGGGCAAAGGCAAGAAATCATACGCGGGTGAAGTGAATCGGTTCCCGGGCATGCGCGGAGCAAACCCGGGAAGAGAGGGATGCAGACATCGGTTTTGGTGGGGAAGCCTAGAACCTCGCCACGACCATCACCGGAGTCTGATGTTCCCCGCTCCTGTATTTCCTGCAAAAGACAAACAAGAAACGAGCAGCAAGGGGAAAAAAGAGAGCAAGAAAAGGCTCCAAGAAGAGCAAAGCGAGTTTTAGAAAACACGCAAAAGACGACCTACCCGCACAAGACATAATTTTTTCCGGGTACGTCCCTTGACAGTGTTAGTGTCACCTCGGCGAATGCGGAACCGACGCTAGGAGTGCCCGTTGCGATGAGAATCGGTTTACGGTGGGCAGGACTCCGTTGGTGGTGCATTGCTCTGGATTACCGTGCCAGGAAGGACATAGCAAGGATAAAGAAGACGTGTGCGGGCAAGTGCAGCCCCGCTGTGGCTAAGACCGCTAACCAGGGAAGGCGATCGGGACCTTAGCCGCAGGCAAAACGTGCGAGGCGAAATCTTATCCGGGCATGGACCCGTGCGGCGTTAGTGTCGCCTCGGCGGTGCGGAACAGCGCCGGAGTGCCGTTGCGATGAGAATCGGCTACGGTGGGCATGCCCGTTCGCGATGAGAATCGGCTTACGGTGGGCGAGAACTCCATCGCTGGTGCACCGCGCGGTTAGCCGGAGCCGTCTGGTCGTCGCCAGATAAAAGACACGCCAGACGCTGGGAGGCGCTTACGGAGCGAAGACCAACGAGGTTTTGAAAACCAACGCTAAGGAAAGGAACTGGAAAACTGAAAACGCATGGGGTTGCGAAATTCAGCTCGAGTCCCGGTGACCGAGGAGAGGCGATCCTCGAGGAGCTGGCCGAGCAGCTCAAGACCGCCGGCGGCGCTTGAATCGACCGAGAGTCGACCGAGTAACTTCGAGCAGCTTTTCCCGCAAAAAGAGAGCAGCAAAAGACAAGGACGAACAGAAACCAAGAGCAAGGCGAAACAGCGCTAGAAAGTTTTAAGAAAACCGTAGAACGCTTAGCCTAACTCCGGCCCCGTTGTGTACCGCCGAGGACCTGAATTTGCGAACTCGAACAGTGCACAAGAGAAAGAGCGACGCCCTAGCCCTCGATGCGGACGATGCATGAAGACCTGAACTTGCGACTTCAAGCACGCGTAGAGAGTTAGAGCGACACCGTATCTGATCGACTCGTTCAGAACCGCCGTTAACGTAAGTTAGGCGATTCAAGGTAACCGAACAAGGAAAGTGCCTCGCGCGGAGGGCTTACGAGAGCAGGCTTTGCCAAGTGGTTGTGCCGTGAGCGGTAAGTGCCTCTGCCGCGGAGGGCTTACGAGAGCAGGCTTAGCCGCGAGGCTGGATGCCGTGTTACGCAACTCTGAGTTTAGGAACTTGTTGAAACAAGATACAGGCAGGGAAAACTTTAAGATTGCGGAGCCAAGAGTTCGCAAGACCGGGCAGCCATCAAGTGTTACCAGAGAGAAAGAGTAGTCTGAGAAGACAAGTGGTGAGAAGGGCCGCAGGGGGCCGCGAACATTCACCGCTCAATGGGTTGAACTTTACATGGCAGCCCGAGAGACTTGGACGAACTAAGGCGCGAAATTGGAGAAAAAGCGCGAAGCTAGGAAACGAAAAACCTACACGAGGAACTGACGAAGCTGGTCGATGTTCCAAGTGCTGGTCAGCTCTCTCCCGACATCCACTGCCAGGCGAACAGCCCCGGGATCCGGAAGGAGTTTTGATCCAGTCCCCGAGCACGGAGCTCGTCGCGGGGACCAGAGGCGCGCCCCGGGCGAAGAGCTGCCCGGCGCGAAGAGATCCAGCCCCCGAGCACGGAGCTCGTCGCGGGGACCAGACGCGCCCTCCGGGCGAAGAGCTATCCGGCGCGAAGAGATTTAGTCCCCGAGCAAGGAGCTCGTCGCGGGGAACAAACGCGTGCTCCGGGCGAAGAGCTGCCCGGCACGAAGAGATCCAGCCCCCGAGCACGGAGCTGGGAACCAGATCTGGAAGGCGATCAAGATCGAAGTGATCGATCCGATCTTGACAGGGGAAGAGACATCCTGCCCTTCTGAGTCATAGTCCTCAGGAAGAATCTCCTGGTCGCTGATAGAGTTCGACATGCTCGATCTGCGTGTCCCCACGGACGGCGCCAGCTGTCGACGGTTGAGATATCGGTCTCAAGTCAACCAAGGTTCTTGAAGATTGAGATAGGAGACACGCCGAACAACCACGAACAACAGCGAACAGGGAGACAGAGTTTTTATCCTGGTTCAGGCCTCTCGGGAGAGATAATAGCCCTACGTCCAGCCTTTCTTATATATCAGAGATGAATACAAGAGGTGGCTCGATGAGACGAATAAGTCTCGGCGAGATTATGCGAGTACAAGTGCGCGATAAGCTATAAGATGATGACCAGGCCCCCTTAACACGCCGTAGGGGCTCTGTTTATATAGTGCTGAGCAAACCGACCTATCAAGGGATAATCGGGCCGGGCTAACTACGAGTTTGTAACGAACTCATACATGCCAAATACATCCCGAGGTAGATAAGGTATACTCCAATTCTTGGGGATCACGACTTCTATTCCAATCCGGGAAACCAACGTCCGGGTCTTCACGTAGCCATGCAGAACTCTTGTTCGAGTAGGACTCAAACACGATTCCTTGGCCACTACGCACCACGCCAGCCAGGAAGCTGTTCGGCAGGATGCATATGGGCCAGATAGAACCTTCCAAAGAGCTGGGCCCTGGTAGGCTGTTCGATTGGGCCGTCAGGGAGTGGGCCATGCCAATGGGCCGTGATCTAATCCCCGACAATATACATAATAATTAAGATTGTAAAAATATATCTAGATTTCATCTCAAAAGTGTTTTGATAAAAATATTATAGTTTCATTAGTTTTATAGATATATTAAATAAAATTATTGGTTAAATTATTTTTTTCATGAGCCATGCTGATGTTAAAAAAGGCAACATTTTACTAGAATAAGTAGTACTCAAAATAGATTGCGGATGTCTCCGATAAGTCCAACCATATGGTATTGACCGGGGTCAACAGCAGCTTCAACATTTCATGCCTTCGACTGACTCGAACGGTCCTTATTAATTTTTACAGCATTAATATCAACTAGAAATATAGGTGCTTATCTGTCGAAATCGCAGTCAAAGCTACTAAAAAAACATCCATTGTATTCTTCAATATAATCACTAGTACTTTGGTAGGAATTAATTTCCTCACAACGTCTTCCACACTGGCATTAACTTTATTGCCTCATATCCTTCTGCAAATCGCCTCTATAAAACACCATGGCTGGCTTGCTACATTTCGTCCTTGAGAAGAGAAGAATCGAGTGCTCGAGGAAGGCAAGACATATCGATCTCGAGGTGAGGAATTCAGTATTGATGTTCTTATGCTTTGGTTTAGGGTTTACAACTTAAAGATTAGGTTTTGCTATTTTCTTTTAGATCTGTATATTATGCCCTGCCATGCACATTGATCTCTTGTTTTTGTGGAGAGTGATCGCTTTGCGCCCTTATTCAAATCAACGAACATATTACCTAGATGTTTTGATATGTACGTACGTAGGCACAGCGTACGATTTGCTAAGTTTCATTCAGCTTTTAATTTAACCAATATGTATAAATCTGTTACGATGTACATATGCACGATGATACCTTTGTGAACTGAATACAACGTGATAGATATCGAACGCATGATTTTTATTGAATTTTGGTAGCAGCATCGCAAGAAAATAAAACGAAAGCTAATTTTTTTTTAGGTTTGTCGTCTGATAAAACCGATCGACATTTCCCCGATTTGAGATAGATTGTGTCAAGTATTTTGTCCAACTCCAATAGCAAACTGATTAATATATAAATCTGGCCACACCATTAAATAATGGACAAAGGGGCAAAATAACACGAGATCGAATCTGGAAAAACATTTTAGTAATATATGATATGATGAAATGGTCGGCCAGGCCTAGATTTACATTTGTACGTAGATATACCATGTGAAATCTCGATGCAGGCATTAGCTATGAAAACTTCGGATCCAAATAAAATAAATCATCTTTTGAATTAATTAAAATCTAACATTGATTCTTGTTGAAGAGAGGATGTTACTAATTTTTTATTACAATGGGACCTTTAAAAAGTCTCACGTGTTTAATATTTAGTGAGCGTGCAATGTTGTTTTGAACTACCCAACCATTCATAGGTATGCATCTCTTGTCCACATATGCAGCCCGTATCCTTTGGATTTTCAGTCGCAGGGTCTTATGTCTAGATCCCTATGCCTTTTTCAACCAAACTGTTGTTAAATGGAGATGGGGCACCAAAGACCTCTCGCTAGTCATATCACAAGAAATAGTTATTGGGTAACGAATGCGCCACCTTGTAAATATGTTGCTGTTATAATGATGTCTCAGTAGAAATTGGAATGCCCAAAATTCAGCGAAGTGGACTAATAAATGTGTGTGTGTTCTTTTTGAACAGGAGGTTGAGTGATGTGATGGAGATTTTGTCGTCAAAGCAACCCAAGTGCCCCCAGCTGTACATATACAGCTCCGGGGACAGTGTGATCCCGGCCAAGTCGGTGGAGTCGTTTGTGGAGAAGCAGCGGAGAGCGGGGCAGGAGGTGAGGGCTTGCAACTTTGTGTCATCGCCCCATGTGGACCATTACCGGAGCAATCCGGCGCTCTATAGCTCGCAGCTGACGAGCTTCTTGGAGGATTGCATGCACAAGACTGATCACTGATTTGTGTTGGCTTGCAGCAGCCAGCAACACAGGCAGATAGTATTCATGTGTTCGTTATATTCTTGTGGTCCCTGGTGATGGAATTGGGCTGCACCAGGAAGATACATCTGACCTTTTTTTTATTTGAATTCTTTAGGAGCAGAACACAATTGTAAAAAACGTTGAGAAGAGCAAACAAAGGGAAAAAAGAATTGAAGTTCACAGTTTTGTTTGTGTACCAGATCCATGACTGACATTCATTTGAGTTGATTCGGTTACAAGTAGGCTGAACCTGACAATTGTTGTTGTGGGAGCCTGTGCCACAGCCGTTTTTGAATAGACCATTCATTTTAACTTTTGAAAATGATTTTTTGGAACTTTGTAGTGTTTTTCTTAGAGATCTCAAAAAAAAAATTTAATAATTTATTTAGCATTTTCATGCCACTTTTAAAGATGGTTAAATTTTCCTAACTAAAACTAAATAAGGCATCAAAGAGGGTCTGAGAGTTGATCCCAACACATCGAGCATGCTACTTAGACTTGCCAATTCAATTATACATATAAAGCGAGTCTGATGACCCTTCATTAACGGTTCGGTCTAGTTCTAGCAAAGATCTAAAAAACAGATTTTAATATATTTTTTAGTTTTTTCTTTTCACGAGCGCCAGCGTCCAGACATCTGTCCGAGCGCGCGTCGATCGGACGCGCCTTGGCCATCGGATCGTCGATAGCACGCGCATCTGAGCGTAGCCCGCGCCCTCGCGTGCACCAGACACAGGAAGGCCAAGTTGGTCAGACCCAGGAAGGCTGAGTTGGTCAGATGTGCACTTGATCATTTTTCAATTAAATTTCTGATTTTTGTATAAAATTCAAACAGTGTTCAAAATGCTTGCAATAAATTTCATAATTCTTCTGAAATCGAGAGCAACCCATTTTAAATATTTTTTATTTATTTATTTCACTTTTTAAATTTTTTTATGTCAACCCAGCAGAACCCACTTATGAAACTTAACAGCATGTTAGTGAAACTTGGCCGTGTGCTGATGAACTCTGGCTCACGTATTGATGAAGACGAGCGCCAGATGAAACCTGATGAAACTTGAATGAAACCTGTTGAAACTTTATGAAACTTGGATTGACCTGATGAAACTTGAATAAACTTGGATGAAACCTATTGAAACTTGGATTAAATATGATGAAACTTGACAGTTTGACAAGTTTAACGAATACGAAATCCAAGTTTCAGTAGGCGAAACCTAAGTTTCATCAGGTAAGTTTGAAGATTTATGTGTCAACATACGTCTTGTTTTGTTCATAAAAATACGAAGAACACGTTGGTGCAAACGGTTGGTGGATTAAAACACCCGGTCAAAATTTATGGCAATCAAAAAAAAAAAAAGTTTGTGGGATCCACCTTGCATGGCTCCACTGCCCCGCGCGGGCCGGGTCGCGTCCGGACGCGCCAACCGGCCTCAAGCGTTTTCATTTTCTTTTTTAAGGCACAAACTTTTTCAACTACAACCAATTTATTTCGTTGTTTTCGTACTTTTCTTCTCCTTTTCCAGTGCTTGACTTTTCCGATTATAATCAAAATCAAGCCAATACCACAAATAAAAGAGGGCCGATACAATACAACGTGCTTGCTTACAACTTGCAGACATAAGTCGCAGCAGGCCAGCTAGGATCCTCAGCCGTAGACACCACACATTACCGTAGACCTTACACTTCGAAATTACGGCAATTAGGAAAAATTGGTTTAATAATACACATTTAAATACAAATTGGGAAACTATGCGATATTCTATTTATATTTGTGATCTGGACCCCGATTCCGCGATGTGGCGTGGCTTCCGCCATGTGGGGAGGCGGATACGTGGCTTCCGCCGTGCCAAGTGGCTTCCGCCGCGCCACACGGCTAAAGCCGGTGGTTTCCTCCACCCCGCACGGCGGAAACCACCAGGAGCTGACACGTGGCCAGTGGCTTTCGCCGTGCTCGCTCTGACGCCACTCGCGCTGGCGCTGACGCCGACGCCGACGCTGAAAGCGAGGTAAAATGGGCTGAAAGCGAGAGTCGCCGAATATTTGCGGTTTCGGGTTCTGTTGCTTTCCCTCAATGTGAGCATCATTTTATGTAAATATGATTAATTTTATTTAAAGATGCATTATGTGTATTATTTAAAAGATGCATTATTTTATGTAAATGTGATCAATTTTAAAATATGTATATTACATTATATTATTAAAAATATGATCAATTTAATAATTAATAATATGAAATTATATGTACGGATCTAATTAACTTAAACAATATATTTTAAAATATGTATAGCCATATCTTAATTTTAGGAAAATTTTATTTATTTGAAGCATCTACGCAAACAAAAGTATTTATGGGGATGAAATTAGAGGAAATTTGAACCATGTCGGAGCAAGTAAACGGTTTATTGTTTTAGAGAACCGGAGATTAAATAATAAAAATTAGAATTACATGATACATGATACAAGCAATGGCACGCGTGATCTATTGCAGCTTGTGTGCCAGCGGTTTACACACGACGTCTCCGACATGCAGGGCACAAGCGTTTCGTGCGGACGTGCAATTCTAGTGTACGCCTTATCATTTCAAGACGTTGTTCGAGATCTGCGATCCTTGCGTAGAGAACCGTCATGTATGCATTTGCTGCCATTGGAAAAGGATCATCCATCCATGATGTCATATGACAATCTTTTATCTGTTTTACAAAGGATACAAGGTTAGGTTACATATTAAAATAAATTCGTTGTATATGAATGTAAGTAAACTCACTGCATATAGACGACATCGGTAGAATCTCCATCCGGTCCAGCCAAATACTGGCGATCATTATTAGTATGTAATTAGTCATTATTCCATACAAATTCTACATGACCGGCGATCATTCAATTTAGCTAGTGCCTAAAATTCTAAACATTGTCTTTGGACATTTCTTGTCTTACATGCTGATGCATGCAACATAATAAACTAATTAACTAACCAACTTCGTTCTACGCATGCAGTGTAATAACATCCTTTATTATTCAGTTAACTTACTTCTTATATGACACGAGATTGAGACTAAATATTTTATTTGAACCACTATTATAAATTATTCCATACGTAGTTATTAATGTATATAAAATCTACACGCTCAAAAGCACAGATAATGAGTTAACAGTGATTTACAAGAGTTTTATAGTCAAGTTATTGATTAAATTATTAACATGTTATTTATTACATCATTAAACATGGTCTCAACACTTCTATCTCTAGGATGTATGTTCGCACTATGTTTAGTTAGTGTAATAACCGATATGTTAACGAAAAAATTTAATCAATGACTTCGGCTATAAAAAGAAGGGTCGCACTCAATCCGCTGCACTCCATTATGACTGCCTCAGGTGCTCACCACGGTTCTTGCTGCCTCTAGTGCTCACTACGGTTCTCGCTCCATCTGGTGGTAACTAAGGCCTCAGTTGATCTTGCGTTCTCACTATCCTTCTCCACGTACTGGGCTGTTTATGTTTTTGCTCTTTGTCGGGGATAAAATCATGGCCCATTGCCATGGCCCACTCCCTGACGGCCCACTCGAATACCTACTACAGGCCCGGCCCCCCGAAGGTTCTATCAGCCCATGTGCATCCTCCCGAACAGCCTCCCGGCCGACACGGCATGAACGGCCTAGGATTCGTGTTCGAGTCCTACTCGAACAAGGGTTCTGACGGCCACGTGAAGACCCTTGACGTTGGTTTCCCGGATTGGATTGGGAGTCGTGATCCTCAAGACTAGGAGTATGCCTTATCTGCCTCGGGATATATTTGGCATATATGAGTTCGTTGCGATCTCATAGTTAGCCCGGCCCGATATTCACCCGGTAGGTCGGTTTGCTCCGCACTATATAAACAGGGCCCCTACGGTGTTTAGAGGGATCCCGGGCATTGAGTTTTACATCTTAGCATCTAGCTTAGACCTTAGCTGATAGATTTTCGCATACTACTCGCCGAGACCTGCTGATCTCGCCGAGTTCCACCTTGTAATCCTCTTTGATATAAAGAAAGGTGGACGTAGGGCTATTATCTCCCGAGAGGCCCGAACCAGGATAAAACCCCCCTCCTCTGCTCGTTGTCTGTTCGTGGTTGTTCGGCGCGGTTCCTATCTCCTCTTTGAAGAACCTTGGTTGACTTGGGGCGATATCCCAACCGTCGACAGCTGGCGCCGACCGTGGGGATACGCAGATCGAGCATGTCGAACTCTATCAGCGACCAGGAGATTCTCCCGAGGACTACGACTCGGCGGGCGGGATGTCTCTTCCTCGCCAGATCGGATCGATCCTTCGATCTTGATCGCTTTCAGATCTGGTCCCCACCCATGCTCGGGCCGGATCTTCTACTGGCGCTCTTCGCCCGGAAGCGCGTCTCGTCCCCGCGACGAGCTCGTGCTCGGGATCGATCTCCTCGCGCTGGCAGCTCTTCGCCGGGCGCGATCCGTCTCTCGCGACGAGCTCCGTGCTCGGGATCGATCAAAACTCCTTCCGGATCCCGGCCGTTTCACCTGGCGGTGGATGACGGAAGAGAGTCGATCAAGACTTGGAACATCGACCGGCTTCGCGGTTCCTCGTAGGTCTTTCGCTTCTAGCTTCACGCTTTTCTCAAATTTCGCGCCTTAGTTCGTCCAAGTCTCTCGGGTTGCCATGTAAAGTTCAATCCATTGAACGGTGAATGTTCGCGCCCTCGCGCCCTTCTCACCACTCGCCTTCTCGCACTACCTTTGTCTCTCGTAACACTTGATGGTCGCCCGTCTTCATAACTCTTGGCTCCGCAATCTTAAGGGTTTTCCCGCTCAGATCTCGTTTCAACAAGTTCCTACACTCGAGTTGCGTAACACGGCATCCACCTCGCGGCTAAGCTCGCTCGTAAGCCCTCCGCGGCAGAGGCACTTACCGCCACGGCACAACCACTTGGCAAAGCTCTGCTCGTAAGCCCTCCGCGCGAGGCACTTTCCTTGTTCGGTTACCTTCGAATCGCTTAACTTACGTTAACGAGCGCCTCGAACGAGTCGATCAGATACGGGTGTCGCTCTAACTCTCTACGCACGTGTTTGAATTCGCAAACTTAGGACTTCATGCATTGTCCGCATCGGGGCTAGGGCGCGCTCTTTCTCTTGTGCACTGCTCGAAGTTCGCAAACTCAGTCCTCGAGTACAGACAACGGGCCGGAGTTAGGCTTAGCGTTTCACCGGTTTTTCTTAAAACTTTCTAGCGCTGTTCGCTTTGCTCTAGGTTTCGCTTGTCCTTGTCTTTTGCTGCTCTCTTTTGCAGGAAAAGCTGCTCAAAAGCTACTCACCGACTCTCGCTCGATTCAAGCGCGCCGGCGGTCTTGAGTGCTCGCCAGCTCCTCAAGGATCGCTCTCCTCGGTCGGATTGGGACTTGAGCTGAATTTCGCACCCCGACGCTTTCGTTTTCGCCTTTTCTTAGCGTTGGTTTTCCAAAACTCGTTGGTCTTCGCCCCGTGAGCGCCTCCCGCAGACGAGCGTGTCTTTTATCCGCAACGACCTATACCGCCCGGTTAATCAAGCGGTGCACCACCGAGGGAGTTTTCGCCACCGTAGTCGATTCTCATCGCAACGGGCATGCCCACCGTAGTCGATTCTCATCGCAACGGCACTCCGGCGCTGGTTCCGCATCCGCCGAGGCGACACCAACACTATACGGGTCCATGCCCGGATAAGATTTCGCTGCGACGCTTTTGCCGCGGCTAAGGTCCCGATCGCTTTTCTCGTTAGCGGTCTTACCACAAATTGGCTGCACTTACTCAAGACACGCGTCTTTTTTATCCATGCTACGCCCTTCCTTGCATGGTAATCCGAGCAATGCACCACCCACGGAGTCCTCGCCCACCGTAGTCGATTCTCATCGCGAACGGGCACTCCTAGCGCCGGTTCCGTGATTCGCCGAGGTGACACTAACGCTATCGGGGACGACCCGAAAAAATTATGTCTTGTGCGGTAGGTCGTCTTTAGAGTGTTTTCCAAAACTCGTTTTGCTCTTCTTATAGCCTGTCCTTTCTCTCTTTTTCCCTTTGCTGGCTGGTTTCTTGTTTGTCTTCTGCAGGAAATACAGGAGCGGGGAACGTCAGACTCCGGTGATGGTCGCGGCGAGGTTCCAGGCTTCCCCACCAAAACCAATGTCTGCATTCCTCTTTTCCTGGGTTTTTGCTCTGCGCATGCCCAGGGACTGATTCACTTCACCCGCGTATGATTTCTCGCATTTGTCCGGTACTGACCTTCACAGTTTGGCTAAGTCAAGATAGTGCGCCACCAACGGAGTCCTGCCCACCGTAAGCCGATTCTCATCGCAACGGGCAAGCCCATCGTGAGCCGATTCTTATCGCAACGGGCACTCCAAGCGTCAGTTCTGCACTTGCCAAGACAACGCCTACGCTGTCGCAAGGAATACGTCATGAGTAAAGCGTTGATTTCACACGTTCTCTTGCGGCTCTGACTGCATCGGGTTGTGATTCACCTTGCATCGGGCGTTCTTCGCCCGAGCGCGATCTCGTCCCTCGACGAGCTCCGTGCTCGGGGCGGATCACCTCCCACCGGCAGCTCTTCGCCCGAGCGCAGTTCCTACCGGTACGCTTCGCTGGTCGCACTTTCGTTCCTTTAACGAGCTCCGTGCTCGGGATTAGATCTCCTTACTTGGTTCCTTTGGCGAGCTCTACGCCTGGACTGGTCACCTTTCCCATTCGTATGTATTGTCCGCCCAAGCACACAATCTACGCCCGAGGCACATCACCTTCGCTCCTGAGCATAACG
Source organism: Raddia guianensis (assembly GCA_036346415.1). NCBI lineage: Eukaryota > Viridiplantae > Streptophyta > Magnoliopsida > Poales > Poaceae > Raddia > Raddia guianensis. The sequence continues at coordinate 33,082,809 of CM070544.1, forward strand.
TTTGCTCGAGAGCGCAATCTCTATTTCCTCGGACAAGTTTTAGCCCGAGAGATGATTCCTCTATTTTCGTTCATGTTTTCCTAGGCATCTGAATGCCTAGATGCAGCAGCACGAGTCCGTCTCGCGACTTGCTATGTTCATTCTCCCAAAAGATCTGATCTTACCGGATGCGGTGGTACGCTCTTTACTACTAAGAATCAAATCCCTCCTTGATGACGTTCAGCCTCAAGGAGATGATTCACCTCACTTCTTCCGATTTCAGACGAGGGTCGGGTACTCGCTTCGGACAGATGTCGTTCCCTGTTCGATGCAACGGAGTTGCTCGGCGCCGGGCAGGTTTGTTCGGTCCCGAACAAGTATTGTTCGGTTGAACCATAACCTGTTAGGTCGCCTGTTGCATGTCTTTGTAGCATGAAAAATACCCTCTTCGTGACTTAGAGTCTCAAGAGGAAGACCCCACTCTAGTGAGTCCTTCCACTTGAGTCTCGGGGGCTAGCTGTCGGGGATAAAATCATGGCCCATTGCCATGGCCCACTCCCTGACGGCCCACTCGAACAGCCTACCAGGGCCCAGCTCCCTGAAAGGTTCTATCAGGCCCATGTGCATCCTCCCGAACAGCCTCCTGGCTGACACGGTGCGTAACGGCCTAGGATTCGTGTTCGAGTCCTACTCGAACAAGGGTTCTGCACGGCTACGTGAAGACCCGGACGTTGGTTTCCCGGATTGGATTGGGAGTCGTGATCCTCAAGACTAGGAGTATGCCTTATCTGCCTCGGGATATATTTGGCATATATGAGTTCGTTGCGATCTCATAGTTAGCCCGGCCCGATATTCCCTCGGTAGGTCGGTTTGCTCCACACTATATAAACAGGGCCCCTACGGTGTTTAGAGGGATCCCGGGCATTGAGTTTTACATCTTAGCATCTAGCTTAGACCTTAGCTGATAGATTTTCGCATACTACTCGCCGAGACCTGCTGATCTCGCCGAGTTCCACCTTGTAATCCTCTTTGATATAAAGAAAGGCTGGACGTAGGGCTATTATCTCCCGAGAGGCTCGAACGTGATAAAAACCCCGCTCTCCTGCTCGTTGCTGTTCGTGGTTGTTCGGCGTGTCTCCTATCTCCTCTTTGAAGAACCTTGGTTGACTTGGGGCGATATCCCAACCGTCGACACTCTTCATTTCATGCGTTCGAACGTGTAGGTTTTATATAGATTAATAACTTTGAACACATAAATGTTCTCAAATTATTATATTTATTTTAAATTCAACTAACTTCAAATGTTACATTCACAGTCTGCGTTAATGTTTTCTTAGCACCACAAATATTTTATTTATTTTAAATTTAACTTACTTTAAATGCACATGCACGATCTACGTTAATGTTTTCTTACCACCGTTATAAATTAGTCAGTACTATAGTCATAACATCTACGACATAATGCTACAGCTTATAGCTTACAAAATCTACATTAATCTATAATTGATTGTACTGTATGATACCAGTCCACGAACACGAGTTTATTAAAAAGCATACCTAGTAATAATATGTCGAATAAATAGTCTGCTCACAAGGTACCAAAACCTACGCATTCAAACACATCAAATAATAAATGAAAGTTTTCAAACTATGTCTTCATCTATATATTACATTACCTTCGAACTGGTACAAAGTAAAAAAAGATCATCTTGATGAAGAAAATAAGAAAATGCTATCAGCACAAACGTATGTGAGTACTGCGCAGCAAGCTGAGCACCGAGCAGCAAGATGAGCACCGAGCAGTAGGTTTAGCACCGAGCAGCAGGAAGCTGAGCAACAAGCAGCAAGCTGAGCACCAGGCTGCGAAATGGGTTTGCGGAGGACTGAGCACCGTGTGCAGACAACCGAGACAACTCCTCCTTATATAGCCGTGCGTGCGTGATTAAATCATCCTAAGCATGCAATTTATTAATAGCTAATTACTTTTTTAATAAATTAAACAAGGGTTTAACAGATAATCGGAAGACATGAAATGACGTCGCACCACCGCCATCGTTTCAAGGCAAACCGCCGCCGACCAATAATTCGGCACGCTTTAATAAATCGGCACGGAATCCAACGGCATCCGAGGCGGGAATTGCGGCGCGCGCGCGGGAGGAGACAGGGCCCGGCGGAGCCAGGCGCGGGCGAAGCCGCCGCGTGGCGCACGAGCTGGCTTCCTCCACCGCGGGTGGCGAAAGCGCGGCTTCCCCCGCGTGGGGTGGCGGAAGCCACTTTCAGGCACGCGGCGTGGCGGAAGCGCCGCTTTTGTCGTGCCCGGTGGCGGAAAGTCGATCATTTTTTTAATTCCCGCCATATGCCGCATATTCTTCCAATTTCTATTTTTCTGTATATTATTTAACCAATTTTTCCCGGCAATTACGGCAGAGGATCCCGGTTGGGCCGCAGGCACACCCTTACACTTCGCCAACCTGCAGCACTCAAGATCGAATGTAACTTGGCCCTACATCCTCACGATGGACGTTGGAACCTGCCCCAACTCTAAGCAACGCCCTCCACTACTGCGGATCGGGACTTCCCAAGCGGCTCGTAAGGCCTGTGCAAGCGGTTTTAGAACCGCTTGCGTGCAATCATGATCGATGCCCGAGGGCATCAAGCGGCTCCCGTGAGCCGCTAGTGATGCCCCTCGCAAGCGCGTTCGCAGAGGCGATGGAGCGAGCGGGCTGGCAGCCACGTGGGAGCTCTGCAAGCGGTTGGAGGTACGAACGCGCTAGAGTGGCATCTCAAGCGGTTCAAAAACGCCTTGCAGACGTAGTAACGCTTATCACTGGTTTTCATTTTGGTGCTACAAGCAAATAGATATTTAAATATATATTTCAGCAGGAGTTTTTTTATTTGTCGCTTAAATTTAAATACATATAGGATAAGCATATAATTAGCGATCAAACAAGCTTAAATATATTAGATATTTAAATATATATTTCAGCAGGAGTTTTTTTATTTGTCGCTTAAATTTAAATACATATAGGATGAGCATATAATTAGCGATCAAACAAGCTTAAATATATTAGATAATACATGTAATAATGTACACTTTATATGCAACCACCAAATTTACAAAGTTTATGATTAATATACATTGTGCAAAATGGACAAAACAGTTCAATGTTTTCTTGCAAGATTTTCTTGACGCTCTTTGACGACGAGAAGTCGTCCCTAGTTCGTCGTGTTGGAATATGGATCTCGATAATGGAACTCGCCTCGGGGTTAATGACCTCATCGAGAATGAAGTCAATAGTTGTTCTCGTAATGCGAGCACCGATGATGTGGTAACACTTCAGGTGTTTATCCATGTCGGGCCGCCAATTAAATTAAAGTGAAAATAATAAATACGTGCACCCATAATGTAAATTAATGGAGCACATAAGAACGTTATTAAGTTGTTGCTAGATGCATGGTTGCGTATATATATACGAACCTCTTCAGAGTTTGAGGCTCAAGCTCGCCGTGGCACATCATTTGGATATAGTGGAACACATAGTAGCCACATAGGTTGTTTCCCGCAGATTGTTGTTTTACCTATGGTCGATGCAGGCAATTATGATCAAGAATAACAAGAAATATTAATTGACAAAGGGCAATTACGCTGCTTTAGCGCATCCGACCGCTTAGCTTGACATCGAATTCCTTCTTAAAACGCCCTTTCGAATATCTTGAAAGCTCGTGAACGCTTTGTTAAGGAGGTTAATTATCCACCGTATTCCTTTTGCGGTTTTCTCCGTGAATCTTGGACGATGATCATGTTTTGGTCAAGCTTTATGATTATAAGGATCCAGTGGAACCTATTTATATATTGCAACAGATTATGACATGTAATTAAACAATATATAGTGTGCCATCAGTGCCTTAAGCAATGTAAGAACGAGATGTTAGTGAGGACATCAAGACGCATTTAAAGTTGAATGGCGAAGTATGTATGGCTTGTAGTGTTGTTGTACTAGTGCATGTACAACGAGTCGTGGATTTCCTTTGGTTTTCGGGGTATTGGCCGACTTCCTCGCTGACCAACCAGGGTCAAGGAAGCCAATCGAGTTCGCTTCGCTTTCTAAGTCTTTGTATCTCCATTCTACGTAAAATGGGTTAATTGAGTTAATTAATTATTGTTCTCGACAAGCAGCATGTATAGATATATATATACATCTTGTGGAGTCGACACTCACAGGCACCAGCAGGTCATGAAGGACACGTTGACGGCGTCTGCATGGTACACATTGTACCAGTCTTCAAATTCAAGATTTATCAATTGATCATTCCCTCGATGTAAATGTTCTTCTTGAAACGAGACGCAGCAATGAGCATATCCCCTGGTGGACCTATGTTCGTACCATTCATGCGCGCGTCGCATCTTGACCGGTAGTTTTCTTATGTCCTTAGGGTCTAGCAATGGCTGACCCGGCTTAAATGGCCACCGACTTGTGCCGCTGGAAGATCATCGCTAATCCACAGGCGGCTTCTATGTTATCAAGGCCGACTTCCTCATGAAGTCATACTCCATCTCAGATCGCTTTGCCTCCTCCTGTTCTTTCTTGCTCATGTATGTGCCCCGAGGTTGTTTACTCTTGAAGATGTGCTTCGATAGTTCTTTGGTAGTCGATGCAGAGGCGGTCGGTGTTGAACGGTTGTCGCGAAGAAGTCCGCGATCTTTGGATCAATTCGCCTTTGGCGGTGGATTTGCTTTAGCTTTATACCCCGTATCCATGCGTCCACAGACTTTTCGCGACTCGCTCTTCAGCTCCTCGACGTTATCTCATAAGGTGTTTTTCAGTTCCTTCATTCTCTCGTCTGAATGGGAAACCGCCGCCTCGCCGCTTGATGTCGTTCTAGCTGCAGAAATGCTCTTTTGCTAGCAAGCTTCTATCGGGGAGATGCGGCTCGTTGTTTCCTGAGGTCAGCCGCCTTTTGCTTTGAGGGGTGGCGGCGGTGTTGGCTTCTGCGCATAGCGCTAGCGAGTGGTGGAGTGCTTTCTCACCGGCAAGGCGTTGCGTGGTGGCGTGGCCTGCCTTGGTGGAGGAGGTGAGGTCCGTCTTGGTGGAGTGTTCTCCTCGGTATAGAAGTCACCTCCGCACCATCGAAACACGATGTACTTCTTCCGCCAGAGGATGATGTTATGGACGGCCTCTCCAAGCTTGGTCACATCGCTCCTCCAAAGAATATCGAGCTCCATATCCTCAAATCCAGCCACCACCTCGCCAACCGTGACCTTGGAGTATCCCGCGGGTATAGGGTTACATGGAATGATCGCCCGACTCCACCGGGAAGGCTAAAGCATAAGCCACCTTGAGGGTGAGGTTGTGCGCTTGGACGCGTAGCTCACATTGGCGGGCACGGTGATGTCGCCCACGGATACCGGGCTCGCAATTCATCGGTCGGCACGTTGTTTGACGCCAGTAGTCGCTTCGCCGACCGGAGCCCGGGACTAACCACGTTGTCCGAAGGCATAACGATAACCCCACCGGTCTTTGAAGATCTGGCGATTGCAGCTTGCACTTCCGCTTTAGCATTTCGCCATATTTTCCTTATGCTCCTTGAGCTCTGCTCGATTTTGCCGACTCTGTTGTGTTCTCTTACTTTCCTTCTTTCCGGCTCCGTATGTGGCTTGATCATTTGAGAAGCCACCATCCACGGCACCGCTTGCCAAGTCCTCGTGTCCTTCCCGGATGTTCTGCGCTCCCGAAAGCGCGACGTAAGCTCGCCATTCTCCCTGCTCGCCACCAAGGATCCTGACGTTGCTTCTCGATGGCTTCCACAATCCTTTCTTTCACGGGTTGCACTTGTGGTGCCATCTCCACTTGCCATCATCCTTCAGCCTCCCGTGGCCCAAGGTCCAGCTTACGTATGAGCTCCCGATCTTCTGCTTGGTACTATACCCTTTTTTCTAAGCTCTTCTTCCGCTTCTCCCATTTTGGCATAGTTTTGATGTAACCACCGGACCGAGATGGTGGTGGTATTTTTCTTCGTGCATTGGCCTTGTTACGCTCACTCATGCCTTGCCTTCACCGCAGCAACTTGTACTCCTCAAATGCTTGCCGCTGATCCGCTAGCTTCGGATACTTATTGAAATCGGGGTTGTTCCGGTCTCCACGCACTTTTTTATCGAGCTCGCTTCTTCCACGATCGAAAGCATAACGCCATCTTGCTCGAGTAAATTTCTTACACTTGTTTTCGTAAGCCGTCGGAATCGTGAAGTTTTCCTTTATATCCTTCCGCAGCTCTTTCGTGAGTCAGAGGAACCTTGGGCCATGCCTTGATGCTAATAGGACGGATCCTCACAATGACTCCGCAGCGTTGTTGAAGGGGGCAAGTGCCGACATAGGGCTTCGCTTCCAATGGCTGAAACTTGAGTAATGACGCATTTTGTTGACGGCTTTTGTTAGGCCCTCGTATTTGCTTGGATTGGCTGTTGGACGTTTTCGGCTTAAAAAAAAACAGGAACACGTGTCAGAGGCTTATTTCTATGAGACGTATAAGAAACGGTTATTTTAGTGTCCAGGCTATATATACCTCACAGCCGTCGACATTAGTTTCATCGGCGAGAGCCTGGATGGACTGATCACCGGTTTCAGCCTGGCCGGTTGGATCACCGGCTTGAGCATGGATTGCGTGATCACCGGCTTGAGCCGGGGCGGCCTGATCACCCATTGGATCTACCGGGTTGGCCTCATCGTAGCTTATGAGAGTGCCCATCGCGATTTCGTTAAGTAGAAAATCATTTCCCGCATCGAAATCAAGATCATCGCTTTCGAGTCGCCATCTATCCTTGTGCATGCACGCGAAATAATAGAACATTTAATACAACATATATATCTCTTTTATTTGAATACAACATTTGAATACTATATTTTAATACAACATATATATCTCTTTTATTTGAATACAACATTTCAATACAATATTTTAATACAACATATACATCTCTTAGATGTCATCCATCTCGACACCCATCAAAACATACAATATTTGAATACAATATTTGAATGTACAGTTTTTAAATGTACCCATTTCGACATCCATCAAAACATACAATATTTGAATACAATATAATTATGTACTGAGCCGATTATGTACAGCTTTTTTTTTTTTATAATTATGTACTGAGCCGATTATTCTTTACAAAAATACTAAAAAATTTGTTTTTGCATTACTTTCATTTCTAAATATGTACTTAATTAGCCCATTATTTTTTTTCCCAAAAACTAAAAATCTTTTTTCCATTACTTTCATTTCTAATATGTACTTAGGCCATTATTCTTTTCAAAATACTAAAAAACTTTGTTTTGGCATTACTTTCATTTCTAAGTATGTACTTAGCCCATTATTTTTTCCAAAAACAAAAAATATATTTTTACATTACTTTCATTTCTAATATGTAATTAGCCCATTATTCTTTCCAAAAATATTGCTTCCATCTTATAAATTCTTAAAATGCTATTACATGATAACATAGTTCATACAACCACATAGGTCATCCTAATCATTTACATTTTTGTCTTTACAATTCTTCCTTCATCGTGATCGCTACCAGATGTGCGGAGCATCCATGCCTATGTCATCCGGGATGCTTAAGTCAACATCTATCGCAAATGGAGGGATCTCATCGAATCGATCGTACTCTTCCTCGTCAATAACGCCCTCTACTCCGACAATCCTTCGCTTGCCATGAAGAACCACGTGTCGCTTTATCGTTCCTTCTTCTTGTCTTTGATTTGATTCTTCTTTGATCCGCTTGACATGTCCAATACGTAGAAGACCTGTCTCACCTCCTTCGCGAGAACAAATGGTTCTGCAAGTAGCCGACTTCTTGGAGGTCGACGGTAGTCATGCCGTATTTGTCGACATTCACGCCGCTGCGCTTAGTTTTACCCATTGGCACTTAAACAATGGGACCTTCAAAGGCCCATAGTCGAGCTCCCATATCTCTTCTATGAATCCATAATATGTGTCCACCCCGCCTGTATTGTCGGTGGCTTCTATACGGACACCGCTGCTCGGTTTGTGCTATTGTTATCTTGTGATCTCGTAGAATGTGTAACCATTTATCTCGTACTCTGCCATCTCACTATTTCAACGGATGGTCCCGAGCCAGCGCTGCAACCTGCTCATTGTTGGACTTGCTCTTGAGGATATGGTTTTGTAACCATGCCGAAAGAATCCATGTGTCTCGATGTTATCCACGTCGTCTTCTCTAGGAACCGGAGACGAGAGCATTCTTGTGTTGGAGGACATACGGGCGCCATCGCCGATTGCTTCAACACGTTGAAATGTGCTTGCTTAAATGTTCAAGATCGTTGCATGCAACTACTTTTCTTCCAAGTGTCCCTTTACCTCGTAGCTGCCCTCATGGCGTGATATAGGGACGCCGATGGGGTCTAGATCATCAATGTAGTCCACACGTAACTCGACCACCTCCTCTCGTCACATAACCCTCGGCAATGCATGCTTCGCCGAGAACGATTACGTACATACTTCTTTAGTACGCCATGTACCTCTCGAAAGGAACATCTTTGTGGAGATAAACGGCCCAAGAATACCTATCTCTTTGCTTAGATGAACAAAGTGAGATGAACCATGATATCAAAAAGGCGGGAGGAAAGATCATCTCGAGGCTAACCACACTTTGTACCACGCCACCGCAACTCACCTAGTTTTTTGGATCGATGACCTTCGGGAAACAGCGTTGAAAAACGAACACGACTTTGTGATTGTCCCCTTACCCACTCGGGCAAGACACCTCTTAAAACCACCGGAGCAACTGTGTCATCAAGACAAGACACTCATAGGATTTTAGATGTACAATTTTGTTCTCTTTCATATTAACGAATCTCTTTACGCTCGACGAGTATCCGGAAGGACCTTCACACTCGCTAAGACACTCTATCACGCTTTTTTCTCTTCTTTGCTTGGAGTATAACTCACGTCAGAGGTACAGCTTGTTCCGCACTCTTTTTTCGTGGTGTAGGTCCTTCCCGATACCCAGACTTCAAGGTCGCTCCGAGCACTCACCGATCTTTCGATTTCCCGTACAGATCTATATATCCTAGGAAGCTCACACAGACGTTCTTGGTAATGTGCATGAAGTCTAGTGAGTGGCGAGCATCCAAATCTTCCCAGTAAGGCAAGTCCCAAAATATTGACTTCTTCTTCCATATGGGTGCATGGCCATCCTCATCATTCGGCACTGATTTGCTTCCCAGACCCTTTCCAAAAACTACCTTCAGATCCTTCACCATAGCAAACACCGCTTGCCACTTCGATGCCTCTACCGGGAACGATGTTCTTCCTCCCGTTAAATTCTGCGTTTCTTCCACAACGCGGGTTCAACAAGAAACCCGCGATGCCCCATGTACACCATCTTTCGAGAGCCTTTCATGTACGCGTTTTCATGTACGTGCCATCGGTTTGATCCAAACACCCACACACGCATTGAAGCCTTTGCCGCTTAGGCCGATGAAAGTTACCAAGCGCGGCGATCGTTGATTGTTACAAATAACATTGCACGCAGTTGAAATACTCTCTTTGTATTCGTCCCGCACCTTTACACCGCTCCATAACGTTTCAAGATCTTCTATCAAAGGTTTCGGTAGACATCGATATCATTTCCGGGTTGCTTGGGCCCTTGGATCAACAACGGCATCATTATGTACTTTCTCTTCATGCATAACCATGGAGGAATATTATACACACATAGTGTGACCGCCAGTGCTATGGTTGCTGCTCATGTCTCCGAAAGGATTCATCCCATCGGTACTCAAACCGAACCTTATGTTTCTCACCTCGCTTTGAAGTCTTTGTACTTCCGATCGACCATCCTCCATCATGAGCCATCTGCCGGATGCCTAAGCATTCCGTCGACCTTACGCTCTTCTTTGTGCTAACGCATCATCTTCGCATGCGCTTTGTTTGCAAATATACGCCCAAATTTTGGAATCGAGGAAAATACCACAACGCTTTTGCGGTGCTCTCTTCTTCACACGCACCCCATCTACTTCACCGGATCGTCACGCTTCATCTTATACCGGGTTCCTTGCACACCGGATGTGCATCCAAGTCGGCATATTCACCGCGATATAGGACACGATCGTTGCGACATGCATGTATCTTCCGACTTTCAATCCTAAGGACACAGACCCGCTTTGGCTTGATACGTGGATTACGGCAGGTGTTATCTTTCGAGCAACTTCTTTATGAGCGACAAGAACTCATCGAAACCCTTATCCGACACACCATTCACGACCTTCCATTGCATGAGCTCCAGAGTAGTGCGTAGCTTCTGTGCCCCTGACCACAATTTGGGTACAAAAGAGTTCTCTCGTCCTCCAACAATTCTGGTACTTTCTATATTGTTTCTCCTCTGTGATATCTCCTCTCGTCCACGCAAAGATCCGTCCAGTCATCATCCACACCAAACCGATCACCTTGTGTATCTTCTACGCCCTCGATGTCGTCACGTCCGCATACCATCATATGTCACTTCCTCTTCATCGGCTTCTTCTTCGTCTTCTATGTCGGTATGCTCTACTTCGTCGTGGTGAGTCCAACATGTATAGTTCGCATGAAACCTCTCATCAACAAGTGGCCTCAGATCCGTCCTCGCATTGAGTGCTCTTTCTCGTTCTCGCAATCTACGACGGACACCGCATTTAAGCTTCCTAGAGGCAAGTCTCAAATACGACTTCAAGAAAAGCATTCACGCCATCGATGAACTCTCTTGTCCGACGATCCGCATACATCCATTGCGGTTCATCTCGCACCAATTAAATTAATAAGAACACTTATTATATTTTTCAAATTGAAATATTTAACTCAAATAACTAATTGCTATATTTTTTAATTACCTCTAAATTTTCTTGATTTTTATAGCTAAACCAACTAAATCTCACAAATTAAAAAACTTTTTTCAAAAATATTTTTAATTACATTTCATACCTCCCATAAAGTATTACCTACCTAGCAAAAAACCTACATCTATTTAGCTCTATAGCAATTGAAATAATCACCCTACCTACTATTTTAAACTAATGTGAAACTAAAACCATCCAATAGATCACCACATTGCCTCAAAAGATCTAGAAGGGAGAGCTAGCTAAGGCACCAAGCTAGATCTTGCTCTCTAAAACAAATAATCACCCCTACCAACTAATTTCAACATCTTATACATCATCAAAAAAGGATACAAAACTAATATGAGACTTAAAACCCCCAATAGATCTACATCTTGCCTCAAATTATGAAGAGAGAGAGAGAGAGAGAGAGCTATAGCAAAACAAACACCCTTCAATTCAAACAAGATTATTTAATATTTCTCCACATCAATGCAAAAAGATAAGCAATGTCTACATGAAAATGATGTTGAGACCATGTTTACTTACCTTGAAACCTTAATTTGGAGCTATTAGCCAATTAAAATTTTGCGCAAGACCTCCTGCATGAACATTTCGGCCCGTCGATACTCTCATGAAGCTCGCTCGGGAGGAAGAAAGGGTTAAATGTGTCAAGGGAAGGAAAAAGATATGCAAGCGGTTCGTGATACAAACCGCTTGCACAGATAGCACATTATAAGCGGTTCAGACACTAACCGCCATAGAGGATTGCAAGCGGTTGGTGATACGAACCGCTTGTAGTGTGATATATCGCAAGCGGTTTCTATCACGAACCGCTTGCATATGCCCTTTCCCGCCACCCTCCCACCCGTTGGCCACGAACCGCTTGTGGCGATCGGGTCGCAAGCGGGTTAAAGCGAGCCGCTTGTGATGGGCCGCTTTGGAAGCCCCGATCGGCAGTAGTGCTCGTTGTGGAAATTAAACTGCGGATTGAGCTAGTTACTACTCCTTTGGTTCCAAATTGTAGTTCACTGTTAACTTTTGAACACGTTTGTTGACCATTCATCTTATTCAAAAAATTAGTGTAAACATGCAAAAATATAAGTCATGCTTAAAGTATGTTTAATGATAAAACAAATCACAACAAAATAAATAATATTTACATATATTTATGGTTAAATAAAATATCCAAAAGTCAACAATGAACTGCAATTTAGAACGGATGGAGTATTAGGTAAGGTGGAAATCTATCAACCCTCAAATTTTACTTACCCTGAGAGTCGGAATCCCATGCACTAGTCTCTGGATAGGTACACTAGTGCAAAAAATCACATAGCCGATATAAACATACATCGATTAAAACATAATCCCTAAATATTACAAGTCCAAGTTACGCCCTTAGGCGGTTTCAGTAAGGCGATCAACATAAGTCTTTAATACAACACATAGTTCAGAGTAGTGCAGCTATCTAAAATATCTACCCAAAAGAAAACTCCATGGCTAAGTGACATGCAAGCGACCGGAGCAACCCTAAGACTCGTCAGGCCCTCCAAGGTCATGTCCATCGTCTTCATGATACTCGTATGAATCCACCTCGATCCTGTCGTCTAAAAGAGTATAAGTAGGCGAGGTCAGCGTCATCCAAACGCTGGCTAGTTAATACTTCCCTTAATGCACTTACTCAATAGAAAGCCTTGTTTGGGGAAAGGGTTATTTTATTTGCGTAAAGCCAGATTTTAAAATGAGTTTAAATTACCCTATCTAGCATCAGGTATTAAAAGTCTTTATAACACAAGGAATTTAGCACCACACCATTAACTTCCCAAGTCCCAACCGACCGGCCTTAAAGACCAACCCTAAGATGACCAACCCAAGACTTGATATACACTTGACCTTGTACTTCACCACACCAAACTTCACGTTGCCCCCAACTTGTTCCTAATCCCGCCATCCTTTCAGGATTTAGCAATCCTGTTGTGGACCACACTTGCCATAGATTGCCCGTCTCGGCCTAGGAGGTTGCCAGCCCACACTAGCCTAGCGCGCGTCATCCTGGGTAAGTGTGGCCTCCATCACCTTTGGTGACGATCAATACCGGTCCCTATCGAGAGTGGTCATAGAAGACCTCCGCAGAGCGCTCACAACTGACGATCCAAAACCCATACTCCGTGCGATGGCCACGCGTTGTGTTGGAACCATCCTCCAGATGGCAGCGATCTCCCGCTACGCGTGTTCTTCCACGCTGCACCTAGGTAAGCCCTGACTAAACCCAGCACAAGGCACCTCGTGCCTTAATCATCCATCAGGATGTCATCCACGGGGCAACCTTCCAACCATCTAGACTCCACCTCTTCAACCCAAGACATTACCACACACGATCCATCCCATTCAACCGACCAAACCGGACCGACACCACATAGCCGTACTCGCAAACCACACTCAGCCCATCATGCATCTATTAGCCCTAACTATCACATGTCATAACCTTTTTAATGAAAGAAAGAATGACCGGTGAATATCGGTTCATCGTTCCGTGGCTTGTCGTCAGAAGATTTGTTTAATCCTAAGCAAGTCTAAGCAGGTTTTACCCAGTAAGTAGGGTTAAAATTGTTCCAAACTATTCTTAGACTAACAAGGACATGATAATCAAGGCAGTCATAACGACTAGATAATACAAGGACAGACATGTATATTTATAACATGATTAACAAGTAGGCAGGTAATAAGCGCTTTGATAATAAACAATATAGTTTCAGAAAACTGGGTAATGAACATGATTATAATGATATTAATCCGCACTAGGGAAAGTCGTAATCTCTCCCTAATACAGGTAAACATCTATAAGAGTAAGTGTCAAATCGCCTTGCCCAAGTGGAAGGTCTTCCTCCGCGTCACCAAACCTTCCATCGGGATCGCCTACGTCTAATCACACATATAATCCAATAATTACTTACTGATACAAAACGGAAAACATGATGCATGCACGTGATCTAGGTCCTATCATCGGCACCACGAGCATAAAGTACTAGTTATGTATGAAATGCAATGCATGCCCTAGTGTATTAATAACCCATAATATCATTGCATAATAACCTAGCGTTACCCCAAAATACGATATCATACGCTAAGGTAATACTCAAGTAATTAGGGTTTAACAAAGGCCATGCGATGATGAGATCATCATATGGCTCACTTACAGTGCTAAGTTTATCGGTGGTGTCATTTCTAAGGTTTCCTAATTATAAAGTGCAGTTCCAAGATATAAGATATCATTGTAAATTTTCTAAGGTCAGCACCTATTTTAATTAATAAAGAAAACATTAGTTCTTTAATTGTGTTTGCCAAATTAATTCCCTAATAAATTATTTTGGACAAGAATTGCATTTTTATAATGTTCCATAATTGTTAAGGTACTTTTCCACCTTATTTTATTTAATCATGATTTTATGAGGTCAGAATCTATTTTTATAATAATAAAAATTCCCTTAAATCTAATTTAAGCATTTTCTTCTTTGAAGAATTACTTATCTCTAATGAACAGTGCCTAAAAACAGTCACAGTGGTTGATTACATATTTTTATAAAATCCAAAACAGTCTTATCTATTTATCTAAATTTTTCTTGAATTTTTGGGCGCCTTTAATTATTTTATATAAATCTATAACGCTTTATGTATTTAAATAATTGGCTAAACTCGGGGGTAATTCGGTAAACAGTAACGAGCCGAGCCAGCGAACCAAGCCGGCCCAAGACGGTTTCGGCCCACAGCCTTGCGCGCGTGCCGGAGTGTAGGAGATTGGATCTACAACCTACGAGAACGAATGGCAAACAAAAGGGTGTGTAGAAGATATGCTCACCGAGCTCAAAGTCACTCAAAGACGAGTGCGTGGCAAAGTGGAGGCGGTTGGCGACGAGAATCCCGGCGGCGACCGAAACGGAGGCGTCGTCGCCAAGGCTCCTCCGAGTGGATCCTCTGAAATCAAGTGAGGCGAAGGGATAGGGGTGAGATGTGGATGCTCAGAGCGAGAGGAATTGGTCTACGGCTCATGAAATCGACGAAACGTCCACAGCGCTGGCGCAAAGAAGTTTTGGGGAAAACGGGGAGGCGGAGCCAGAGGGGGCTCTTGGGCTCGGTTTAAGGCGTGCGGGGTTGGGGAGGTGGTACTGGAGCACGCACGCCTACCACAGGGTGGTTAATCCCAAAGCGACGAGGGCAGAGCACGCGGGCGGCGAGCGGCTCGGCACAGCGGAGGAGCAAGGTACGGCGAACGGGCTACTGAGTAGGCTTTTTGACTTGCGTCGCTTGGCGATGATGCCGCATAGCAGAGGCAGATCACGGGCGGGATTTGGTGGGCAATGCTCAACGGTCAGCGGCTATGGCCCGGCAGTCAAAAGCTTTGGCGGTCAAAAGCTTCTGGACCAAGGCTCGACATGGAGGTGTGCTGGGCACGGGGCGACGAGCCAGGACACGACGCGGCGGCCACGTGCACACGACACAGCAGCAACGGCCCGCACAGCGTCGAGCAGAGGGACAACGCCCAAGGCGCGTTTGCGCGGGAAAGGGGAGAGAGAGAGAGAGACACGCAGGGGAGAGAGAGAAAACAGAGAGAGAGAGAGCACGCTCGGCTTCTAAAATTCAGACGAGATTTTGAATATCAACAAAATTTGGAATTGCCCCTAAATTGGGATGTTACAAAATCTTGCAAAGAGCCAATGAATGCCATGTTTCTACAACGGCAAGGTGCAGCATTTCCCAATGATGCAGTAATCGTATGTAACTGGGTTGACATGATGGAGGAACCCAGAAAATAAAAAGGGTAATGTGGAAGCATTTTATATATTAATTCATAAGTACTACAAGCATATACATAAATTGAGCTTTTCATACAGAGCAGTTTGGCTGACTATATTAGTAAGTGTGCACGTGCAAAACATGTTTCACAATAATTTATTGTAGTTTGTGATTCAAAAGGACTATAGGGTACATATGCTGTGCAATCACGCTAAAAATGCAATCGCCGTGCAATCGAACTACCAAAAGTTGTAAAAAATTCTGAAAAAAATTGTACATGTACTCTTCAACTTACTCTATCTCTGGATAAAATGTCAAGTTCAAATTCATTCTATATTAAGAGTTATAAAAAAAAGAAAAAACAGACAGTTTTGATAAATTCAAAATTGATAGAATTTTCTTTTTTTTGTAACATTCAATATAGAATGAATTTGAACTTGAAATTTTATCCAGAGATAGAGTAAGTTGGAGAGTACATGTACAAATTTTTTCAGAATTTTTTACAACTTTTGGTAGTTCGATTGCACGGCGATTGCATTTTTAGCGTGATTGCACAGCATATGTACCCCGAATTAAAAACCCTTTGACATATTTAGTAACTTTGTCATACTCTGCTCTAGAATTGATCTGCGAAGAAAACATGGGCAATGAGCTTATAAGCCACTTTTTTCCCAAGCAGTCCCAAATTGAAAAACATAGGACATGCATCATGTAATTCTCAAGCAGTTCCAAAATGATAAACCTTGAAAACGATCCTTAGAGTTATACAGTTGGTATAATATCCGCTTTTCATTTAAACGATAAGGGTTATTTAATCCATTGAGCTTACTTAATATCAGAAATCAACTTTTAGAGTCAAAACAAATTGGATAGGTCACACAATTCAGTTTCCCACCACCCAATCGCTTGGTTAGGTCTTGTTTTTCTAATTTAAAGTTGATGAAAGTTTTAATCTGAAAAAAAATTGTGATCTCTCGAGAAAGGCCATGGGAGTCAAAAAAATTATAAAATTTTATTTTAATAATTTTAAGAAAAAAGGTTTAAAACCGTACAAAAATAACTGCAATTGAGTACTACATTGTTTTGTTTGTACAAAATAATAACTTTTTACTTAATTTAATTTAAAACCGAAAAGAATTGTGTCTTAGAAAGTGGAAGTAAGAATAGATGGATGCAACGTAAAGGTCAGTTAGGACGGCATGTAGGAGTTCAATGTATTGGTTATAGATAGCCAAATTTGTACTGTGATATGAGCTTTTCCCAGAAGTTAGTTTTTTGTGGTTTTTCCCAAAAGCAGCTTTTAGAGAAGTTGCAGCTCAAACAAACAAGACTTTAAACCTGTGACCTCTTGACATCCAAAGCTCTATTGCCATACCTACTAGCCACTAGGACTTGGCTTCTTTTGTGATGGTTATGTTGTGTTATATTATAATATACATGTTGATAAACAAAAAATAAAAAAAATTAATCGTCGGTCGGTAAGGGCCGGCGGTTCGGTCTTCGCCCAGCACAAGACGCTCGACCATACCAGGCCAACCCAGGCCCAACATGTGCCGTGCCGTGCTTCGGGCCGAGCCAAAATACCATGCCTTGTGCCGGCCCATTTGACCCGACCCGTTTGGCCATCTATAGTACTGTTCCCCAAACGTACGGCCACTCAACGTTCACCGGTCGTTCGGGATGGCGTAGAAGCTCCGGTGTTCGTGAGCGGCAATCCCAGATGGATCAATAATGCATCTGAGTTTCAAATGTGATTCATGTGGGAGCACTGCTTGAAAAATACTACGCAATTAAATTATTGACATATGTCATTTGTTCTCGTAGACAACAAGCGATGTTTACGAGCCCGTGACGCATGGCATTAGTTTCGTAATACACAAACATATTTTAATTTTTTAAAATTTTTTAGATTTTTTCGGTTTCTGGGTTTCTAGGTTTTTGGGATTTTTTATTATTTTTCTATTTTTAATTCATTTTATAGAAGTCAATATTTCTAGATTCATTTATGGGCCTTAACCCATAGATTTTTTCTATTACACTTTGGATTTTTATATTATTTTAGAGTTTTTCTATTTTTTTATTTTTTGGGTTTTTCTCATGAAGAGGTGACGTGACAGCCCCTGGTTGTGCCTCGTGGCGCAACTAGCAAACGGCATGTATGGCCTTTGTAACATTACATTTATCCACTATGTTACAGGGATTCATAGCAAAGTTGGATACATCCTATAGTTCCTATAGTTGATGTATCCATGTCTTGACACCCGCTATATATGAATATTGATACTTTTGAATACGGAACTATCCGATGTGTATTTGACACACATGAAGAAATTTTCATCTAAAATAATAAAATTAAATTCCGATACACCTCACTGCTATGTTTTCAATACCTCTCGTCCCTAAGCAAACTCCTCTCTCCAATCCAATCTTTACCTAAATACTCCCTCCGATCATAAAAACAAGTCGTTGTTGACTTTTAGACATGACTTTGACCATTTGACTTATTAAAAAAACTACGTAATTTATCATTTATTTTATTTTGTTTTATTTATCATTAAAGGTACTTTAATAACTATTTATATTTATGCATGTTTGTACTAAATTTTTGAATAAGATGAATGGTCAAATGCGCGTTGACTTCAACGGCGACTTATTTTTATGACCGGAGGTAGTATGAAATTGGCGATATATACTAAAGTTCCAAGGGTTCTTGTAGCGCTAAATAAAAAGCACGTAGAAAAGCGATCCTTGGTACACAGGTTGAAAGCTACATTCAGTGTGAGCCCGATATCGATCTTTTGAACCAGACAAAATGTTTTAAATTCAACATAAATGTGCACTCATTACAGTGCTAATATACTGTAACACCCTGAATTTAGAAAATCTTGAACAAAAATTCTAAATTCTAAATTGAATCCAAATTCTCTCTCTTTATCTACCCAATATCTCACACACTGCGTGCTCGGCTGGGCAGTGCCATGCGCGCTCGGCTCGAGTGGTCTCGCGCTGCCCGCCCGGCCTGCCGCCGTTGCCTGCCGGTCTGCCGCTCAGGTCTGTTGGATCGTTGCTGCATGCAACCCACGTCGCATGCTCTGCCACCATGGTGTCACCATGTCGATCGCCTGTTGTACATCGAGCACCCAAGGTCAAGCCCTAAGCTCTAGCCCCGCCGCTCCACCATGCCCATGTCGTCCAACGTGCACGTTCCGTCGCTCCACCACCGAACTCTTCCCGCACAATCTCGTGTCCTCGCACACCCTCCCTTGGCGACATAAAACCGAGCCAATCCTCATCGGTCTCCATTTCTCTTTCCCCCTGTTTACTCTCTCCAACCGGCTACTGTGTTGATGTCGCTCTGGTGCCATCAAGCCTACCAACCGTGCTAGACAAACCTTCTCTACCCCTTCGAACTCTTACATGAGCTTGACCACTACTACCGCCAACCACAAGGGAATCACCCCTTTTTCCCTCTCCAACGTCTCGGTAAGAAATTCTCCAATCACTTCCACCTCGAGCTTCCCTAAGATGCCCTCACGTTGTTGTCGCTGATTTTGCCTAGGAACCTGTGGAGAGCGTTGCCGCCATTCCCCTGTTTTGTCGCCGCCATCCTCTTCGCCACCGCGATCGCACTCCGGCAGGTGTCCACCGCGGTTGTCTAGAGGTTGAGGATGACTAGGTTAGGCAGGATTGATGGATGGGCCCGGTGGGATTAGAAACGTGTTGGCATGGGGGGAAGTGCATGACAGGTGGGCCCAATTTGGTTAAACGCGTTTAGCCATTGGGAGCTACCAATGACAGTTGGGTCCATCTCCATAATACACAACTTAGGGGTAATAGTGTCGATACACTAACGGGTGGGTCTGATCCTACCTGCCAATAAGTGGAAACAATGTGTGCTAAGTGCATTTGGGCTGAGGTTGTGTAAAACAAATTTACGCCTTTGATCCGGCTCAGCGCACCCAACTGCCGTCTTGGCCACCACCGTGGACCACTCCGTTACTTTGCAACCAGATTTCAGCCGTATTAGTGATAAAATAATTCCAGTAGATAAGATTGAATTATTAAAAAAAGCTAGAGAGCACCAACTAGACCAGTTCAAATGTCGGATCAGGCCGGGATTCGAGCCGTGTTTGGAAAAGCCCGGTCCCGCAGGGCTCAAAAATCGGGTCTGAGCGCGGCCCGAAGTCCAAAGGCTCAGCCTGGCCAAGGCTTATTTCACAAAATTCTTAAGCCCAGGCCCGGCCCGGTGGCCGGGCTTCGGATTAAGGACCGAGCCATGCCCGATGAGCTGATCGGTCCGAGCCGTGTTGCCGCGCTGGGCTTCCCATGATCATGTCTACCACCAACAATGCTAAAAAAATTGGATAAATACAGGATGCCCTTCTGGACCACATAAATATATTGCATTAATTGTGGCACTAATATAGACTGCAATAAATGATTAGGGGTTATTTAATTTAATCCTATAGTTAAATGGCTAAAATGATTTTTTGTTATTTAAAATTAGTAACTAAGTTAAGAAAAATCTGAGAAATTTATAGAAAATGTAATTTACTTCTAGGGACCCAAAAAAATGTCAAAGACCCTAGCATGGTTAATTATGACTAAACTTACTATTACTAGGCTAGTCCCTATTAATATATATAAAACAATATTTTCATTCATCCCATAACTAGGATAGCTACATGCATACATCATATTTAATTTTATTGGATTGTTCATTTGGTGTTAAATCTTGCAAATAGACATGAGCAACTTGGAAGGCAAGTTCGGAGACGCCGAGGAGGACCACCGGTCACAGGGTCAAGGCAAGTTAACTTTCCTTACTTCATGTCTAAACCAAGTTTTATAAACTATATGTTGATTGTTATAAAAATGCATAATTATGAAAGATCTCCATTTGTTATTCATGTTATAAACATGTATATCATTTGTTGCCATTACTTGGTAGTTATAATAGCATTGATTGTCATTTCCATTAATTAGCCTAAGTCTATGGTAACAACTTTTATCCTGCTTAATGGATAAAACATGCTTAGACTTAGGTCCAAAATTTATTCTTAGGCAGAAATGTCGTGGAACGGCAAACCAATATTCATTGGACATTCATGTATTCACTTAAATTGATGGCTTATGACAATTATGACTGGTAGTTGAAATCGGGTTGATGACTTGTGCATGCTTGATTTGTGATGGTGTGTTTGGGTCTGGGATGGTCGTTTGGTCGGAAATGTAGTTTGAGGCTATGGAGAAATTGGGTTGGGGGTGATGATGAGATTTGAGTATGATATTACCCCAAGGGGAGAAATGCGGATGAGTTGGCCTGGTTTGAATGCTCTACGGAGATGAAAGTGTAAGAAAGAATGCTCCACGGAGTTGAATGAGTAAAAAAAGAATGCTTTGCAGAGCTGAATGAGTAAGAAAGAATGCTTTGTGGAGCTGAATGTGAGAACATGGTGTAGAAGGAGTAACACGCGTAGTGGGATGGGTTCCATCAAGTAATGGTTCCAACAAAACGTGTGGACATCTTGTGGTAGTACAAGTTTGGTATGCCAATGGCATGCACCCCGCGGAGGCACCCTGGGCTCACCCTCCTAGGTCAAGATCTGACACCTCGGAGACATGAGACTAGATTGGTGTGCAGCTCTCTTAGGTCAAGATCGGGTACCTCATGACATATGTGGCCCAAACCGTGAGTATCAGTCCCGGATAAGATGGCGAGTGCTGAGAAGGGTGATTGGATATGTTGGTATGGTTGGAATGACTTAGGGGTAAGGTTGGGGTTGTGAGTGTATGGTTGGTTCTTAAAAATGGTTGTTAGATGGATTTAACCCACCGATTATTGAAGACTAATCATAAATAAATGAGTTAGATAGGGTGGTTTAAATATGTTTAAAACTGGCTTTATACAAATAAAAGAACCTCATATCTTGTCTTGAAGCACTTATCACTATATACACTAGGAGTGTTAGCTAGCCAATGTTTGGATGACACTGACCTTCGTCCATACTTACACTCTTTTAGATGGTGGTTATGATGTGGACCGTTACGCATGTCACGAAGAGGATGGTTTGAGTTTCGACGGCCGTGACAAGGTTTAGGGTTTATCGCAATCGCTTGTATGGATGCATAGCCATTGGAGATTTTTGGATATCCTTTGTTTCACGACATTCATGAACTCGATGACTTTTTGTAATGAGGCATATGACCGTTTGACCTTACTATTAGCCTATTACTGAGCCTATGGGTTAAAACTAAGTTATGCAATATTTGGGACGATGATCTTGCATGTATGGAATGGTACCTAGCTACGTATTATAAGCACTAGCGTACTGATTCAGTGGCTTGCATGTGAACAACAACTCTGTAATAAGTATAATTTGTGGACCGACCCGTACCCATTTCAAAGTTCAAATTATTGTGAAATACATCTCCTTGGAATGAATGGGTAGAAGGTATTTGTATCAGTAATTGATACCAACCTTTGGTAACCAATGTACATTGGACATCATCGACTATTAGCTAAATCGACCTAAATCAGGAAAGCAATTCTCGATAAGTACTATTGGACTTTTAAAATTTTAGCTCTGACAATATTTTTTAATATATACATAATAATTAAGATTGTAAAAATATATCTAGATTTCATCTCAAAAGTGTTTTGATAAAAATATTATAGTTTCATTAGTTTTATAGATATATTAAATAAAATTATTGGTTAAATTATTTTTTTCATGAGCCATGCTGATGTTAAAAAAGGCAACATTTTTACTAGAATAAGTAGTACTCAAAATAGATTGCGGATGTCTCCGATAAGTCCAACCATATGGTATTGACCGGGGTCAACAGCAGCTTCAACATTTCATGCCTTCGACTGACTCGAACGGTCCTTATTAATTTTTACAGCATTAATATCAACTAGAAATATAGGTGCTTATCTGTCGAAATCGCAGTCAAAGCTACTAAAAAAACATCCATTGTATTCTTCAATATAATCACTAGTACTTTGGTAGGAATTAATTTCCTCACAACGTCTTCCACACTGGCATTAACTTTATTGCCTCATATCCTTCTGCAAATCGCCTCTATAAAACACCATGGCTGGCTTGCTACATTTCGTCCTTGAGAAGAGAAGAATCGAGTGCTCGAGGAAGGCAAGACATATCGATCTCGAGGTGAGGAATTCAGTATTGATGTTCTTATGCTTTGGTTTAGGGTTTACAACTTAAAGATTAGGTTTTGCTATTTTCTTTTAGATCTGTATATTATGCCCTGCCATGCACATTGATCTCTTGTTTTTGTGGAGAGTGATCGCTTTGCGCCCTTATTCAAATCAACGAACATATTACCTAGATGTTTTGATATGTACGTACGTAGGCACAGCGTACGATTTGCTAAGTTTCATTCAGCTTTTAATTTAACCAATATGTATAAATCTGTTACGATGTACATATGCACGATGATACCTTTGTGAACTGAATACAACGTGATAGATATCGAACACATGATTTTTATTGAATTTTGGTAGCAGCATCGCAAGAAAATAAAACGAAAGCTAATTTTTTTTTAGGTTTGTCGTCTGATAAAACCGATCGACATTTCCCGATTTGAGATAGATTGTGTCAAGTATTTTGTCCAACTCCAATAGCAAACTGATTAATATATAAATCTGGCCACACCATTAAATAATGGACAAAGGGGCAAAATAACACGAGATCGAATCTGGAAAAACATTTTAGTAATATATGATATGATGAAATGGTCGGCCAGGCCTAGATTTACATTTGTACGTAGATATACCATGTGAAATCTCGATGCAGGCATTAGCTATGAAAACTTCGGATCCAAATAAAATAAATCATCTTTTGAATTAATTAAAATCTAACATTGATTCTTGTTGAAGAGAGGATGTTACTAATTTTTTATTACAATGGGACCTTTAAAAAGTCTCACGTGTTTAATATTTAGTGAGCGTGCAATAAATGCTAATGGGTGCATAATTAGAGTTCATATTCCTTACGTAAGATTTTTGTTCTACTTCCTCCACTATTCAATAGTAATTATTTTAAACTTGTTATAAGTTAAAGTTTTAAAACTTTTTTATAGAGAAATTTTAAACTATTTAGGTTGAGAATATAAAAATGTATAGATAGATTCATCTTGGAAAGAATTTTTATAATATTATAATTTTTAATGCATTATAAATAGAATTTTAAAATATTTTATGGTCAAATTTATACTTTGAAGATTGTACATACCGGTGTCTAAAACTAGTAATATTATTTTATAATAGAGAGTAATAAGGAATGGCAGATCAATTAATTGTATGATTTGTGTGTTGGTAAACGAGCATTCATTGTTCTGTAGTTGATTGGTGAAGGTTCATTGAATATAGTCCTCCAAAGAAGTGCATATTTATGTTTGTTGCCTTAAAGTTGTATATATCTCCCAAACTTTTACTCATTTGATTTTTCTGGCGCTCCAGTGCAATTCAGTTAATATTTTTTTATCAACGTTTATAATATTATATAGGTTATGTTATGCTAATCTCATAATCTGTTAGTGTTCAATCCGCAATTAAAAATATTTTTATAATTACGGTTTAATAGCTATGAAATAATATTTTAAAATGAAGATATTAACAGCCGAGCTTTAACTCTGAAGAACACACAAAAATCAGATCATTTCTTGCAAAACAATTGGAGAACTCTTTTTTTTTTTCTGGAATCTTGGTCAATTCAATGGTACGATTATATTTAATTAGACCAGCTTTGTAGGATATATGGTCATTTTCTTTAACATCCTCGACTTAACTTCTTTTGCTCCTTGCTTTTCTTCCACCCATCTATCTTCTTCCTCTTGGTATATATATCTTGCTGTCTCTGGGGGGTCATTGTTGGACACGGAACCTCCTAGAGTCTGGCATCTCTCCCTCTCCTTCTCCATATGTCCACTACAATCCAATCTTCCATAGTCCCTTTATAAAGACAGCAAGAAATATTGTCCAGGAACTCAGCAAGAAATATTATAAAAACAGCTAAATAATTAAGTAAATAACCTTCCTTCGTCACAGGAGATATGAGTACATGACTAGTATAGGACGTCATTAGATTGTCTGAGAACATTATAAATATACTATTCGATAATTCGAGATGGACATGAACCAAGAGCATGACATGTATATGTAATGTAATATGTAATAACTAGCTTGCTAGCTATAGCTGGTGAATTGTTCGGTACTTAAGGAGACCATGTCCACCTAACTTACTCAGGAGTCAAGGCATTTCTTTCGCGTTGAGAGGTCACACAAGTACACCTTTCTGTTTACAAGTCTGAAGATACGAATCAGGTATTCAGGTGAGAACGTGTGTCTGTATGTTGCTAGTCCCACACGGAACCTGCAGGTCATGTACTATATATGTTGTCTTCCTCACAAGACTCAAGAAGCATGGCATCTTAAGCTGCGTCCAGTTCATCATCCATTAATCTTCTGTCGGTCTAGCTTGCTCCATATATAGATAGATAGATATGGACCAAGCCATCCTCCTCCTACATATATTTGTGCTTTCTATGTTTTTTTATGTATACATCAGCAAACTTCATGTCTTTCCCTGCAGTTTTCTTCAGATGCTCCTTCCCATTACAGGCAATACAAATTTTGCATAGATTCAACTGAACCTTGAATCCGAGCAAACAAGGGGAGAAGGGTAGAAAGTTGGAGGTAACATTAATTCTTCGTTCTTGTTTCCTGTAATTAAAGTTTCGTTCTATTCGTATGTCATGGTGGCTAGAGATAGATGGACTCTTCCTTTTTTATGGAACTTTTATTCGTCATCCCAGGCCGGCTAGATTTTCATTGCTTGTTTGTGTGTCAAAAAAACGTTCCTTAGTTAATTGTGATATCATGTTCAGATAGATGAACTCTTCCCTTTTTATTGGAACGTTTATTCGTTATCCCAAGCCGGTTAGATGTTCATTACTTGTTTATGTGTCAAAAAAACATTTTTTTTAGTTTATTGTGATATTATGTTCCATTTGTACAAAACATATTTGAGCTAATTTGTTGCGTTGTATGAAACTGCATGACTCTCGTTTTGTTTATGTAAGTTCAGTTTGAAAGTAATTGAAAATTCCTTTTTTTTCTCACCTAGTTATGTGTTCCATTTTTTTGAATTTCACCTAATGAAATGCAAGTACATGTAGAGAGAGAGAGAGAGAGCGCGCGCTAGCTAGTTGTAAATTAGATGTTTTTTATTTGTTATTTTTCTTACTATGATAATCGTTTATAATTTTTCTTTGGTTTTAAAATTTATAATAAACATTTAAGGTTTTTATATATCACTAGTTGGTGCAGATGGAAGTTTTTTCCATTACCTAAATGCCAAAGGTTGTTAAAAGAAGATATGTTTATATGTGAAGAATCCTGTATAATAAATAAAAAAATGCTGCATGAACTTTAGATGATTCAAACAACTTGTGCTAGTTAACTAAATACCTGGATTCATAAAATAAATTAGCCAGCTAATAAGAGATTATATAATACAAATTATTCACTCAGATTTGTTTCCATTTTATCATAGTAACAGTGCGGTATGTTCTACAACATATATATATCTTTCCAGTAAAATTATTGTTTTTTCACCTCATACTTCCTTTAAATTGGTGGAGACCTAATTAAATCGATCAGGGCTTGTTATTAATTTTTCCCTTTGATTTCATATATTGAAATCTATGTACGCACACAAGATAATGAGGCAAAGACTGTAAAATGGAGGATATATATGATTAAGATGATATTTCTACTATATTAAATTAAACAAATCAGCATTTTCCAATCCTAGTTTGTAATTAAACAACATGAATTACGTGGTGATCCTTTGCTTAAGCGACAGTTCATCCAAGTTGCTTCGTTTAGAAGAAGCATCAAACTGGCTACATATTCCCGGGTACAAAGATTTCAATCTGTACATATATATCCATGTAGGTCAATTTGATAGGATGCTGTTTCTTGAAGAAAAATGCACCAGACTTGGCCCATTCTCTTGCCTCTATATTGCCACTACAATAAATTCCAGATGCCTTGTCAATTTGTGCCAATTGTACTTGTAGAACTAAAATATACTCTTGTTTTCACTCTACATGAAATCCTTACTTCTAAGCAAATGCAAAAGAAAATCTGTTTATTTTCCTAGCAAGTAGCTAGAATTTATTCTTTTATACCATTTTTCATTTGCTTTTTCCATCGAAAATGCATGCATGATATATTACATATCATTAACATGTTTTTCTGGTTCTTGCACGACTAAATTTGAGTAATATATATACAGTGGAACATGCATGAATATTAATTTGTGTTCCAGTTTGATTTTAATCTCTTACTAAAATTCATGCCCTCACCGGAATTTCCACTATTTATGCTTGAAATAAAATTATTTCTATAAAATTAATTCAAACAAGCTCCTATACTGTGTCAATCTCAACAATTCGAAGATCAATTATATATGGCAGTTCATCACCAAGATGCATAGCTATATAGCATAACTTTATTTCGCAACTGTATAATGACGACCTCTCTTTACATCATTTTCAGCTCTAATTTTATATATCACTTTGCTAAAGACACAAGGAGTGAAACTAACCGAGGAATACTTAAATTTGTCAAGCTAACTTTTGGTTTTATCTTGGAAATTTTCGAAACATGCAAATTAATTAGGGTCCGTCTATTAGTTAACCAAGCAGGAAATATAGCAAAGTTGAAAATTGAATTACATAAATAGACAAGTTTAAGGTCCTATGAAATGACCAGTGAAGGATAATATCTCTAGGGCAACACACTGAAATTAAGGTCCTATGCAAAGGGATAAATGTTAGATTAAATTAATGGTGTATTTTGTGAAAGGAAACATTTCTGTCTTACTAGAATCCCTAGAACATTAACCCATAGCAAGATTTTCTTTAGTAAAAAATGTAAAGGCATTCCGATCCAATAACATAGTACACACATCTTTCTGAAGTCTACTGAATTATGTCACACGCTTGCTTGTTCAGACAAACAAACGCATGTGCTAGCTAGTACTTTAATGCATGGGGCCAAGCATTTCAAGCAATCGCTCTTAATCTAGTCATTGTCATGTGGAATTACATGTAACTTCCAATTTTCGATGTCACTACCATCACTTGATAACTAATTACTTGCACTGCATCACACTGAAGTACTGAACTAGTGAACCCTAAGCTATGTCATCTCTCATTCAGAGCTCTTGCCGCCGCCATGGACAGCAGCCCGTTGTTGCCACCGGCGCCACCGCCATCCCCCCAAGGGTTCACCGCCGGCAAGCCGCCGGCGACTATCGTGCAGGCCAACACGTGGACGTTCAAGGAGCTGGTGCAGCGTTTCACCGGGCAGGCGGCGGCCGCCGACGGCGCCGCCACCCCTCGCCGCGGCTCCGCCCGCTCGCGCTCGCGCACCGCCGTGCGGAAGCGGGCCGGGTTCAAGCTGGCGCGCCGGTACCGGCCGAAGACGGCAGCGGTCAGGCAGCTGAGCTATCCCTTCTCCAGCAGCACCGTCGACGACTCCTCGCTGGCGTCGTCCTTGTCGACGGCCGGTGCGTGCGTCCTCAACAAGGCCGCCGACCTGCCGTCGCCGGCTTCGGCGTCGACGCTGGCGGAGGAGGTGGTGAGGGGCGAGCTGGACAAGGGCGGCGGCGAGCCGAAGCTTCTGGCCTTGTTCCCGGTCACCTCTTCCTACCCCGAAGAAAGCTCAGAGCTTGAAGATATGTGAGGTGTCTATGTGCGTGACCTGCGTATTCATGTGGTGCGTTCTGATTCTTCTGAATACTGTGGTTGATCCATCGCCATGGAAGAAATTGTTGGATTAATTTGATGTTAAGAACTGAAGATTTTTCTTGTTCTAAGTAAACTTACCTTGGCGAAGGAGATGGATGGTGAATCTATTTATTTGTTAACCTCAATATACTATAGGCGTGTTTTAAATTTGTTATATCTTTTGGTGGAAATCATCTTGAATTCTTGTTGGAGTCAGGTTCGCAAAACCGAGGCCATGCAAGCTATATGGTTTTCGAGGTACACTACAGTAAAAAGATATATTTGTGTCGGTTTAAATCCGGTCATCTGTGCCAAATTTTGAACCGACACAAATAAAAAGGCACAAATGATCGAAGGCGCTACTAGAAAACTAGACTTTTATACCAATACATCAGTATCGGTTGGACCGGTACTGATAGTGGCATCAGTACTGGTTCAGAGTTTTAGTACCAATTAGATACAACAATGAAGATTCATTTCACAGCCGGATACAGGCCAGCTAGCATGCGGGGTCATACCGGTTTGTAATACGAACCGGTACTGATGGGGTTTCATCAGTACTGGTTCATACTGATGCCTCGTTTCAGAAAATTAAAAGGTATGCATGTGCTATTTATATATGTCAAAGCGCGTGGGTGGATGAGCTAGTTATAAGAGTTAGATGTGGGTTACAAGGGGACAAGAGGTGACAGGTTGAAGTCCTGGTTCCGGTTGGTTGAGCCGGTACTGGTATCGTTGGCTCTTACCAACTGGTAGTAGTGAGGTCCATCTGTGTTGCTTTTTTAAGTGACACAAAAAGGTTATATTAATTTGTATCAGTTCTAGCCACGAACCGGCACAAACAATCAGTTATTTGTGTTGGTTCGTGACTAAAACCGACACCATCGAGGTTTTCTCAAAACATGATTTTAAACACATGATTTTAAGCATAAAATTAGTGAAAATGACAAAATAAAAGACAAAAACCCTTCGATAAGTGAAAAAATATAAAATAATACACAAAATTTTATTCCGGAAGTTAAATCTTTTTTTGTTGAGATTCCGAAAGTTAAATCTGTGTTTGATAAGTGTTCGATCGTCTTGTGACAAAAACCTTTCGGTATGAAAACCGATGAATTTGAACAAAAAAATTGATTAGTTTTCGTACTAAACCGAACAAACAACAACCGGCCGCTTGGTGTTTTATCATAATAGCGTGGTTTTTCATTGAAAATCAATCCATTTTGCGAAAAAGAGTAATTTTCCTATAGAATTGTGAACCAAAACTAATCGGTTTTCGTCAAAAAAAAAAAAACTGTTCATTTTCTCTGAAAAAAAAACAAAAGGAAAAGAATTAGCTACCTGTATGCAGGCTGTGCCTGTATGTAGTTTGGTGCTTGGCAATTTTTTAGCTGACTATTCCCTTTCATCGGGTGATTTGGCTCAGAAAGCGCGCTCACTTCTATCTATTCATTTTTAACCTTTTTATTTTTGTATTTTTCTATTTCTTTATATCGCATAACATCAACATATATATTTTTGTTTTTAAAAAATCATGCCGATGTTTTAAACATAATACCGCTTTCAGTATTGTTTATTTTTCCAAATAAAATTTTCAACTACCAGTGACTTCTTAGCACATTTTATTTCTTTTTGTTAAAGTGAAGTACATTGGGCACGAGAAGTAAGTCCACCTTTTTTGGAAAAACTATTTTACACTCTAAATTATGGACTATGGTGTTTTGCCTATTTAATCATCTGAACTACGAAACATGTTATTCTACCAAACGAAACAGGGCCATTTGGCCATCCACATGGGTAGATTTGCCCGCGTGTAATCATATGTAGCAACGCAGACAATAAAATATAGAGCCACATCAATGGACCCACATGCTTCTACATTTTCGACTCTCTCTCCCATCTCCTTGTCAAGCATCGCATTTTGACCGAGCGTCGCCTAGTCACGTGCTCCAGACCAACAACGCGACAGTGATTGAGCAACGTCGACGCAGTTAGACCTATGTGAGGTAGGGCAACACTGGCGAGAAGCAAAGCCAAGGCAAGTCAGCGGCCGACGCTGGTAGAGGCGATAGTCGGTGGTGGTGGCTAGCCTCGGTGTAGGAGGGAGGCACCAGAAAAGGAAACCGATGAAGATGAGAAGGAAATGGAGGAGGTGCTTGGCTCTGGCAGTCAGCGCTGCTGGAGGTAGTCTTCGGCGCGGAGGTAGGGGGGTTGGCGGTGGACCCCGGTGGTCGGCACTCCTCATGGGCCTCGCTACATACCCACTTCACCATGCTCCTTGTAGGGCACTGCCTCGGTGTGCTCGCCGTCAGAATGTTGGCCATGCTAGAGTTTGACCATTGATCCATTCTCTCCCGTCTTTCTCTCCCTCTAAATGACGAACTGGCACCTCACCTCCACCTACGGCCACCTCATCGCTTGTGCCTCTACCTCTAGCCGCTGCTTCTCTTCCTCCTACCAGTGTCATTGCCGTCGTACCCCTCCTCTCTGTCCCTCTCCCAATTTGCATCCAAATGGTTGAGAGAGAGGGATAAAGAGAGAGAATAGAGAAGAAAGGGGAGAGATGAGTCAGATGACTGACATGTGGGTCCACATCAAAAAATGATTAGTAAAAGTAACAAAATGCTCATGATTGGACTGCCACATTGCGCCATAGTGGCAAAACCACCCTTGAAACCTCCTCCAAGGGTTATTTGTGCCCTTTTACACTGTTGTGGGATAGATTATCTAGTTTCATAGTTCAAGGGGTCAAGTAGATTCACCACCATAGTTAATGGTGTAAATAAACTTTCCTTTTTTTGAAAGGATGTAAGAGTTGTCATTCCAATAAGGAGTGTGATGTACATAAAAGAGTACATAGATATATGTGCACCCAAGGCTAGGGAGAGGCCATCAAACTAATCGTTAAGAAACAACAAATGAACCCCTAAGGTGGATGGTAACAGAGGCGCGTTCCCACAGAACAGCGTCCTTAAAGAGCGCACGGGGGGCAAATAAGTTGCCCAGGATGAACCAACCCTGGAGCCTCGCAGATAGACCCCTTCGATTCCGAGAGAACTTTTTTACCTAGACCCAAGAGGTAACTCACTACAAACAAACTAGGATAGAGAAGCAATGTTATTTTAGTGGACTTAACTTACCTGTGCTCTGGCTTGTATCTCGTCGAATATGCTCTGTACAAGCTGGGTGGTAACCTAGCCCCTGAGCATAAGCTCGAGGAGGATAATGCCAGGGTCACGCAAGATTACTCAGAGGCGTTGAAGGACGTCGACTAGGGGTGGAGTGAGACCAAAGTTGCTCAAGACGAGGCGAAGGCAGCCGAAGCCTTATGCATTTGCATTCGGAAGGAGGTAGAGGTTACCCAAGACGAGAACTTCAGCTTGAAGATGAAAGCGAAAGAGTTGTAGAGACGGGTAGAAGAGGTCAACAAGCTTTCATGGAATGCTCAAGAAGAACAGGGCCGGTCCTGGCATTTTGGGGGCTCGTGGCGAAAACTTATACGGAGGCCCCATCCACCTCCTCAATCCTCATATATATGTCTATGTATATATGTATGTATATATAGTCTTTTAAACACACATCATTAAAGAAATTAATACTCGATGCACAAAAATTACTTGTATAAAACACTTTAAAGTTTATGAAATGACAAATGTAAATTGTATTCATAAACACTTACTTGGCACTTGACATTATCTTAAAAAATTTCTTCTAACATTTTGTGATACAAAGTCATCGATTATTATATTGATATTAATCTCGTCCAATAACTTCTTCTCGATGCATAAAGTCGCCAAATCAAAGGATGAATTGAAAAGAACTCTGTACCGTTTATTCAGTCCATGGAATTGAAAAGAAAAATAGAATACACCACTACGAAAAAAGCAATCGTACGTATGAGATGATGGATGGATTTGACGCAATTGCAGGGCACAGATCGCTGATCGCACTAGATCCGGAATTGTGATCGCTGATCGGCCGGTCGGCGTCGCCGCGTCGGCGACCTCCACCGCTCCACGGCTCCACGAGGCACGAGACGCCGCCGAGTCGGCCGAGCCACCGAGACCGCGAGACGCGAGTGGAGGCCGAGGCGCCGAGCCGCCGCCGAGGGGCGAGGGTATGGTGTCGCGTGATGGCATGAGGCGTGTGTGAGCGTGGCTCGCGAGTCGCGTGATCGCGTGATGCGTCGGGCTCGGGCCATCCGCCGTCGGGGCTCTGGACATGGACTTGACGTCTCGGCTTCTCGCGACTGTCCAGGAGTGAGGAGTACAGGCCCATAGCCCCATACAGCATACCTGCATACGCATACCTGGGGGGCCCATGAACTTTGGGGGCATGCCGGCCCCCCCCCAAGGGCCGGCCCTGAAGAAGAAGAAGGCTCGGACCAAGGTGTTGGAAGCCAAGGCCGCACCCCATGAGAAAGCTTAAGGGGGAAGTCAAGAGTAGGCCGATCGAATTGAGAAACTCATGACATAGCTCAAGAAGAGATAGGAAGACGAGAAGAAACTGCGTGAGGAAGTAAAATCTTCCTAGGAGGCGCAGATAGAGGCACTTAGGCTTAAGACCAAGATTGGTATATGAAGATCAGTAGGGTTTTAGGAAAAAAAAACTCCTTGCTATCTTGCTTTCGGTCAATAAATATACTTTTTTGAATGGAAATGTCTCATTTGCGTCATTCACTAAGTGGAAACTCTTCGCTTAGAACTTTTTTGAGGGTTCTTGCTTGAAATGAGAATTGCACAGGAGGGAGATAGAAATGCCAAGTTTGAAAAAAATGCTAGATACGTAGTATCACCCTATCAACCCACATGTGTACGCGTCCAGACACCTAGGTTGTGAGTCTGGGCACGTACACAAGACAAGAAAGACGCACAATGTTTTGATCCTAAGTGCAAGTCCCCTTTTAGAATGCTTAAGGACAAACATATCTCAAGACTCGAGCAAGAGAAGTGCACATGCGATGAGGATCAGTTTATGGGTGTGAAGTCCTCAAGGGGTGCGAATATGTGCAAAAGTGATATTGTGAGGGTTGTTTGATGATGTGGCTTGCCATGTCATTGCAATGTGGCCTTTTCCTCCCTTTTATCTCACTCTACTTTACTTCTCTATCCCCATTGCCTCTCTTTCCTTATTTACCTCTGACACCCCCCTCCAAGCATTGCCACCCTGCCCCCACAGCCATTATAGCACCGCCACGCTGCTCCCTCTATCGTTTCTCCTCCCCAACAACTTCCTACCCCTACGCATGGTGTGTCCACAATGTTTCCTCCATTCGGTTCCTCCCTACCCTCTCTAGTGCTGCCCCTCCTCTCTAGCAGCCTCCTACCCTATTGCGCCTTCCGCGACATTGGCGTTATGGCACCGGTGTGTTCGCCATGCACCGTCTGCCTTCGCCACCTATAGCCCGCCATTGTTGCCGCTGTCTGCCAGGCTGGCTAGTAGCTCCTCTTCATTCATCTTCCCTCATTGTCACTGCAATGGATAATCAGAGGGAGAGAGAAAGGAGTGATAAGAGAGAAAGAGAATAGAGGGGAAAGGAGAAAAAAGGAGTGACATGTGTACAATGTTGCCACAAGTCTCGGTGACTAGAAGAGCAATGTCAAGAAAACTGGCTCTGCAAATCGCTTTGGACTTATTTGAAACCAAAATTTAACTTCGTGTATCTAGATTCTTGGTTTTGGAGATTATGTAGCTAAGCGAAAACTCGTGCCAACTTCATGTATATGCGATATAATCTACTCTTTGAACATTGTTTTGTTTGGTGCTACACTTTATATTGGTATTCAACGAATTCTTTGTATTATCATTCCACGTAGTTTCAATTGTGAACCTTGTGGCCTAAAACTGTCTCCAGCATGTTTCCCTAAAGGTTAAAGCGTCCTCTACCCTAAAATAGAAACAATTATTTCCCTATGTTCTCCAATAGCGTTCCCTATTCCGTTCCCTAAAATAGAGAATTTCTCTCAATCCCCTTATATGTAGGGATTCTCTCTCCTTCCCCTATATAATTCTCCATGTAGAAAAAGCCGTTGGAGATGGGAGAAATATAGGTAGAGAATCCTTTTAAAGGTAGCCTGTATATGAGGTTATAGATGACCAAATTTAGGGATTAGTGTTGGAGAGAGCCTAAGAGCAAAAATTGTGCCATTCCTACCCTCAAAGTTCCTGTGCCTTGAGATCGGTAGGGTTTGGCCACCAACAAAGTACTCTCTTGACTCATGGGGTGAGACGCCTACGGTAAAGTTTTAATTATTTGAATTTTTCTTTTCTTTTCTTAAGAAAAAATCCTTAATCTTGTTGCTTTCAGCTTGTGGAACCTTATTTTACTTATCAATTTATTTACCTATCCTCGTATAACATATTTAGCGCTAGAAAAAATGCTACACATTTCGGCCTGCACTAAGAGACAGAGACCATTTAGCACCCTCCATTTTTCGGTCCAAGTACGACGAGGCTTAGAATCCGGCCCAACTACGACAGGGCGGGGAATGCCCCTGTCCCTGTCGGCTGTCGCCCTTGCCCTGCTTTCGCCGTCTCGCCTCGTCCCGCCAGCCCGCCCGGCATGGAGGGAGGACTCCGGCCGTCGCCCGCCGGAGCCGGACGGCGCCGCCCCACCAACGCCATCCCCATGGGAGATCTGTGTTCTGGTCATGCGAGGCAACCGCGCGCCGGGGCTGGGCATGGTGAGCGTTCTGCTACTTCCATCGTTTCATGCCCTTGTGATCATACAACCCCATCGCTCGCACTCTCAGTTCCAAATTGTGTAGTGGTAGTTCCTTCTGGTGACCTGTGAGGTATAGTTCGTAGTTGCTTGTGGCTACTTTGCTTCTCGATAGATTATCCAAATATTATTTGCAACACTGGTTCTTCCTTGTAGGGTTTGTATAATTTGTATTCCTACAGGAGGTTTGTGTACATGTGTTTTCGGTTCTGTTTTTCATTTTGTCCAAGAAAAAAGTTCTTCCAATTCTATGATTCTTTCTAGAACAAAGGCACGGTGCAAGTATCATCTGAATTCAATCAGGCGTTGATAACTCTGTAATAACTCATTCAAAAAGGCGAAGTTATCAGAGAGGTGTCACTGAGTATATCATCAAACCTCGAGTATCTTCAAGAATCAACGGTTTCATCTGGTATCGGAGATCATCAAGTAAACAAGTAGGTATCGTCAAAGTATTGGGTACATATATATCATCAAGTATGAAAGCTATGGTCGGGTATAAGTACTTTTAAAAACAAGAGCTAATAAAAAGGAAAGAAATTAAAAAATATAAAAATATGAAAAATATGGGGAGATAGATCTTGATTTTTTGTGTTAAACAGAGATTATATGAAGTAGAAATGAAATTATGAAATAAAAAAAGTATTGCTTAGCCTGTGGTTGCGTGTGCATGGTGGGAAGCTGGACACCCTACACAGGGCATGCTGTGCGTGATGAGCAGCGTTGGACATGGTCCATTGTTTCTCTATCGCGCGGGATGCGATTTAATTTATTGTTTTTCTGCCCCGTTAGGAAGGAAAACAACGGTACACCGTCGTGTAGCTCGACTTGTATATATCATCACTTTCACTTGTATAATTGTATCATCCCAGACACAGGTAGCACTTACCCTCAACATCAGTTTGGCACAGCCCAGCTCGACTTACCTAGTTAGCCTGAGGTCTATTGCATCAAATATTTTAAATTTTTTAAAAATTTAGTAGGAGTTCATCCATGTGTTGAGCTTGCATTTAGAACTTGGCTGGCTGTGATCTGCTTGACAGATTTTTTGATGGATTCATAACTGGGGTCTAACAATACAGAGGGCAAGATACTGGGATGTATCCATTGTTTTTGTATGATAAATTTGGGATAGAATTGTAACCCAGATATATATATGTTTGTTGCTACTTAATTATCTGATGACTATGGAACTCACACAGTGACTTAGATGGAAAATCCATAGTATGGGTGACGCATGCATAGTCATCTTTCCAAGCAAGCATAGAAATGGTGAGATCAATACTCTTCTACACTTAGTGCCATATTCCAAGACATAATCATCCACAAAGTTATGCTCTGCACCACTTTACAAGGCTCTGATAGACAAAAAGGGTGGTTTGGTCACATGATGTGCTGTCACTTGATGCATCAAGGCCCTGTAGATGGTAGAGTTCGTTCTGATTATCTTATTGCTCTGCCTAATCATGTTCTTCACTCTCTAGACATGTGAGGGCCCGCCAAATTAACCTGCCATCCAACCACAGTTTACCAGCATCGATCCATGCATCTAGGCTCCGATCCATATGTAGCTAGCAAATCAATTTCTTCTCAATTTACAGGACCATTGTGTGAACTACTGGATTGCTCCAAAGAAAATTTTTAATATCTAATAAAATTTCTTTGATTTGACTAGGTTACAAAAACTTACTATAACTAGCTAGTTCCATGTATTAACAGAATTTCTGAAGGGCAGGAGAACATTCAAACCTGTCTGTTTTTTCCATTTTTAAAAAAAGAATATAAAATTTATTCAAGGTCAAGGAGAAAAATTTGTGCAAAACATGAATTAAATTGGACGGTTTGCATAATTATTGTGGGTAAAGGTTTATGGAATCCATCACTGTTGCATGAAACATGCAGGTGGGGATAGATGAAACTTTTTGTTACGTGCTTGATAAGCACGCAATGGGTAAGACCCTTGATGCGGGCGAGACGGTAGTTTATCGTCGGCGACGCCTTGGCTATTATCGGAGCCACTGCATATTAGATCTACTCTCAATTTTGATTCATTGTTTGGATGATAATAAAAGATACATGACCCTCCCTTTTATAGGGAGCACTAACTTGTACCCTACTAAAAGACCGACTTGAACTCTAAGAAAAGACTTGACTTGCCATAAAAAAAACTTTCCTAATGTAGCGAAACTAATAAGATAATATCTATAACCCTAATTGCAGCGGGGCCATGTGCTACATACCCGTCGGTACTGTTCATTCATGGGCCTAGGCCTTGTTGGGCCTGCCCATATTATTACTCCCCCCATCAAATCAACCTTGTCCTCAAGGTCGAAGCGATGACGCCTAAGAACTTGACGTCGATGTTGAAGTCGAAGCGCATCACCATGCGCACGGCGTAGCCGCGCTGGCATAGCATATCCGCATTCCATCGGATGGTGATGATAGAGACGTTGTGATCGCTGATGCTATGCTTGCCGTCATGGTCGCTGAGTGTGTTCTCAGCATGGATGAAAATGTGGAGTGATGATGGGCTAGATTCTATGGCATCGTTCTGTTGAGACCATCGTCACCTTGGGAACCCTCAAACGGGAGACGCACGAACCATGGATGTTGTCCGTGTCAACCTTGACCACCTTGTCGACCTTCACACTATGATGTGGCTCCTCTGCCTTGTCGACCTTTGTGATTTGTAGCGGCTCCTCTGCCTTGGCAGCGACGTCCACCTCACCATGCATGGCCTCGGCACAGTTCTTTTCGCACGGGTCAGCCGCGTTGTCAGTCGTCGACGTGGTTGGAGTTGCTGGTGTTGTAGAGCGCGTCATCACCTCATCTATTATCTTCATCATGTGTTGTACCTCGTCGATGATGGACTGACAGGTCAAGATCAAGACCAGCCTTGTCCGGCTTGTTCTCTTCACGTGTCCGCCTATTGTAGGAGATGTGACGGTGGTTGTAAGACCGCCGATCGCCGTATGACTTACGAAAGTTATCGATGTTCCGGGCATCTTCCTCGCGCTCTGCCTCACGCGCCAAGTATATTGCATCTGTAAGGTCACGCGGCCGAGCACGACGAACATCTCTCACCGATGTCGTAGGTAGAC
Organism: Raddia guianensis; assembly: GCA_036346415.1. Lineage (NCBI taxonomy): Eukaryota > Viridiplantae > Streptophyta > Magnoliopsida > Poales > Poaceae > Raddia > Raddia guianensis. Next base: position 33,121,103 of record CM070544.1, read on the forward strand.
CCACGATGAAGGCATCAATCTCGTCTTCTCTCCTCATCTGCGATGCTTGGCTGAGCAGCCGCTGGAACTCGCGCGTGTAGTCGCTGACGCGGCCTTCAACTTGTTTCAGATCCACGAGGTCACCAATGGAAACCTTCGCGGAGGGCTCATAGTAGAGGTACGAACGGGGTAGGTCGAAAGCATGCCGCTCGTAGTACCCAGAGTGGAACTCCATCCCGAAGGACCGTCCGGCTCTAATGCCAAATTTTGATTCATTGTTATCGTCGGCGACGCCTTGACTGTTATCGAAGCCAACGCTTATGTGATTTACTCTCAATTTTGATTGATTGTTTGGATGATAATAAAGGATACTGACTTGTACTCTAAGTAAAAGGCCGACTTGAACTCTAAGAAAAAACTTGACTTGCCATAAGAAAACTTTTCTAATAAATTGAAACTAATAAGGTAATATCAATAACCCTAACTACAGTGGGGCTGTGTGCTACAGTACCCATGGTACTGTTCATGCGTTACTGTTCATGGGTCTTGGCCTTGTTGTGCCTGCCCATGTCACTTTTGGGGGGGACCCCTTCTCAGGTATGTCAGAGCTGGTTTGCACTTGTTTCTTTCAGATCTAGATGGTTTTTAAGAAAAATAATGCAAGTGCCTTTTTTTTTATGAGTGAACTAATACTTTCTAGGACCATGGGGTTTTGAAGTACTATTGGTACATGAGATTTCATGTCTGAACAATTGGAATTGATGCCTAACAAACATTTGTGATACACATATGCAATATACATGGATTTCGTATTTTCACTTCCTTTTGATGTAATACAGTTGTGGATTAATCTTGTAAAAGTTGAAGAAAGGAGATTATTAAACTACTAGCAAAATTTTATTTGGGTCCTTATATTTGGAAATTAATTTGGCAGCTATATATATTGTATAACTTTAGGTCATTCAGCCCGTTTAATAAGCTTAAAAATGCTGATGTGCCATTGAGATAGAGGCGTGAAATTGATGTGATCCTTTAGATGGATAATCTAGAGCTATCTGCAATATGGAAGTTTATCATATCAGTTTTATGTATTATAAATCAACTTCAGCATTAACACTTTCGGCTAGTTATACATCAAACTGACCGAGAATATAGGTTGTGAGTTTGGGGACTGCTAAGTAAATTCTTAAGTTGAGAGAGTTAAGTAGCATTTGACAACAAATTTTTGGACCATTGACAGAATTTTATCATGTGAAATATGGACACCTAGATGTTAGTATGTGTTGCAACATTGAACAGGGCCTTATGTTTACTTATTTACGAAACCTTTTGAGTTTTGACAGTCAAGGTCTCATAAGTATATTTATTTCAGCGGATAACAGTATAATTTGGGGTCAAAGCAGTACCTGGGATACTGTACCCCGTAGAAAAATGTCACTTTTTAAATTAGAAATATTATTTGCTAAAAAAACTACAAAAAGCTACAGTCATTAAGTATATCTTGTGTATCAACTAAAACAATTTTACAGACACTTTCAGGAAAAGTTATGACAATGCCAATACATGGGTGCAACTTTAATTCTAAAAAGTGAACATATTTATCTCCCACAATAGTTTTTTAATTAGCAGCCATTTTATTTCAGAACTATGCTTAACTGTATCTAGGAGGAGACCACTTTTTAAAATCACTTTCTTACTTCTTAAATCACCTTTTTACCTGGCGAGTGTCCACCCATGGAGGAAATCACCAAACTTTGAGGGGGAGGTGAGCCCCACGAGGTGTCTGCCTTGCACAGTAGACATCTGACCCATGTTATACTCTTGAAAATGCCTAATAAGTACAATTCATTTCAAAACCTAGAACAAAAGCTCTTAATCTAAAACACCACTATATGGTTATAGGGCCACTTTAGAGCAAAATTCCATAGCAGACATACCCGGGTGCCATAGCCTAAACATGAATGAAGTGAAGACGTGTAAGAGAGAAAAAACTGCACATATTGCTATACTTTTGGGGTGCCCAGAGACCAAAGTATGACCTCCAGTAGTGACCAAAGCAGTATGCTGTTACCACAAGTGCTCATGGTCGGCAATAATCTATTGTTTCCCAACAACTTTCCCCTCTCCTTTTAAATTTTCTTCTATTTTCTTGCTGACTGAGTGGAGATGATTGTACCTCCTGGTAGACTTGGGTGCTCTACTGAGATTAAAAATATTGTAGAAGGAACGAAGTTTTAAAATATTTTTTGAAAAGAAACCCAAACTACGGTTGACTTCAAGAGCAATGCAATGATGCCAGTTAGCATACCACAGGCAAAGGAAAGAGGCCCACAGTCTTGGTTCATCTTTATCCTATTGTTGCACTAGAGGGCTAGAAGCAACAAATCCATCTCTTTAAGCCTAACACACTTAGTGATACGCACACGCCTCGATTTAAGATGCGTACGCACGAGTTTGGTCCCGATCTTCCGTCGTAGGAGAAATCCTTGGAGGGCGAGTTGTCACTTTGACGAAGGGGCGGCTAACCACGATCCAAGAACGCGACTAAAAACCTCGCAATCGCAAAACCACTCCTCAATTGGTTATCAACCGTGTCAAAACACGATTAACCTGTTCACGAAGAACGGCCCGAGCAATTCGACGAGAATTGAAAGAGCAACAGTGGAAGCAAATCACTCGATGATGAATAATCAATTGAGACTTCAAGTTTTGGGGCCAAGGGCCTCTACAATAGCAGTAGCTAACAGCAAAATCAAAGTCTGATCATATCTCCACGAAGGATAGAATAAATATGCTGCTGCGTCCTCCCCCTTACATGCATGCAAATTAAACTTCCTTTTAGTGCAGCCACGAAAATAGGAAGTATTGAAATCTTGTGTGCGCCATGGTGTACGTGGTGCCATGAAAATAGGATCAATATCTTCCCTCACGGCTGGAAAAATAGTTGGCCCTTCCATGCATGCGCCACCATAAAAATAGCAAGAATATTCCATTGCTTAAAATAAATGGCGTGCAACAAAAATCGGAAATGCTCCCTTTCCTTGCATGCAGCCCTATCAATCCTCCTGTGCTCTCATCAATTGAAAAACAATTCCTCTTTTGTTTTCTCCACGGTATCCTCACGGTATCCTTTATCTTTAACATATAGTTCCCCCGAAACACCTGCACCTGTAATAAGTAAACAATAATCATTAGGTAGTATTATATGTTCTGTGTTTAAATAATTATTTTGTTTGAGGAACGAATTCACCTTTTGTCCAAGGCGCCGTGTATGAGCTCGTGTCATTGGACCTTGCATGCTAATTGAATCTTCTTCGTGTGTGCTAGTGACGTCCTCGTCGTACTCCCCCTCTTGAGAAGGAGTCGACCTCGACTCTGGCTTATCCTCATCACCAAGATATGGAGACAAGTCAGCAACATTGAATGTATCACTCACTCCATATTCCTGGGGCAGCTCTAACTTGTAGGCGTTGTCATTAATCTTTGATAGCACTTTAAACGGTCCATCACCTCGAATACCACTTGATAGGGGACGGTTAGGCAAAGATGCCCCTGGAACCAAATCAATTTGATGTTCTATCCCTTGCAATGGTGGCAGCCCCGCCGGCATCTCGTTCGGAAACACATCTTTAAATTCCTGCATCAAAGGAACAACAGAATCTAGCATGGTAGAGGGTGAAGCATTAGTAGAGAAAAAGGTGTCTTTGCACACAAGTGCAAAACACTCTTTGGGCTGGTTCTTGAACTCTCGCATCTCACTTTTTGTGGCTAATAAAACATGTCCCTTACATGGTAGCTCACTTTTGTTTTCACTCTTTTCTTTGTTTCCTCTCACTTTGGGATGGTGGCGATCACTCCCTATTTTGTGGATGACACACTTCTCTTTTTCTTTTCTCTCACGCTCAGCCCTATCTAAATCATCCTTGAGAATTTCCTCTGGTGACATCGGAACCAATGAAACCTTCTTATCTTTGTGTATAAAAGAATATTTGTTGGAGCGCCCATGGTGTGTAGTATCCTTGTCATATTGCCATGGCCTCCCAAGCAACAATGCACAAGTTTACATCGGCACCACATCACAGTCCACAAAATCAGCATAGGTTCCAATGGAGAAATGCACACGTACCATCGCTGTTACCTTCAATTTCCCACAAGAATTAAGCCATTGAATGTAGTATGGCTGCGGGTGTGAGCGTGTGGTCAAACCAAGCTTCTCAACCATCTCTGAACTCGCAATATTATTACAGCTTCCACCATCAATTATCACCTTACATGAGTGCTCATTGATCACAAACTTGGATTGGAATAAATTGTGGCGCTGTCCTCTCTCTGCCTTTTCCATTTGAGAACTGAGAACTCGACAAACAACAAGGCTAACATGACTTGTATCAAAGGTGATCTCCTCTGAATCAGAACCAGAATTATTCTCGGACTTGTCATGATCAGATTCATCTTCCTCCACTTCGCTTGCTGACGTATACTCGCCATCTTCTCTTATGACAAGGGCTCGCTGATTTGGACAATCTCTCATGTAGTGACCCTTTCCTTTGCATTTGAAGCACTCAATCTCCCTTGTCCTACCAGTAGAAGCAACCGATGATGCTGACTTGGTAGGGGCAGCAGCTGTCTTGTTGGAACTAGTAGGTTTGTGTGCTAAGGGAGTTGTTTGGCTTGCTGAATTTTCTCGGGCAGCAGGTACAGTAGCTCGACTTGAGGAAGATTTATCACCTTTTTGCTGCTGGTTGGACCCCTTCCAATGTGTGGAAGAACTAGAGTATGTGCGGCCCGATTTACTATATCCCTCTCTCTTTCCTTGCACTTGCCTCTCTGCTTTGCATGCATAATGAAAAAGTTCATCCAAAGAGTTGTAATTCTGGAAATCAAGTATGCTTTGGATCTCTTTATTTAGCCCACCCAAGAATCTGGCCATCTTCGCATTTTCCTCTTCTTGCACATTAGCACGAAGCATACCCACTGGTAGTTCTTGATAATAATCTTCCATGGATTTGCCTCCTTGATTCAACCTTTGCATTCTATTAAGCACATCCCTCTCAAAATAAGAGGGAACAAACCTTGTTCTCATCAAGCGTTTCAAATCATTCCAAGTGTGGGGAGCTCTATTCCTTTGAAGGATCTGACTCCACCAAATAGAGGCATAATCAACAAACTCACTGGTGGCAGCACACACTCGTCGGTCTTCTGGATAATGATGACAACTGAATTTTTGTTCGACTTGCAACTCCCAATCGAGATATGCTTCAGGGTTAAATTTTCCATCGAAGCTAGGGATAGAAAATTTGATCTTCCCAAGAGGGTCATCTCTTCTTGCTTCTTGGCGATGATGTGCATGTCCTGCACGCTCTCCCATACCCTGGCGGTTTTGTGCAAGACGCCGCTGATCACGCCCCATATGCACATCATCATTTTCAGCAACAAATTCACCATTTTCTCCCTCATTAGCAGCCTCTTGAAATGCAGCATTTAGATTCTCCCTTGGACGAAGTGGGGTAGCCGCTGCAACATGATTGAAAGCACCATTTGGACCTCGAGGGACTCGGGGTGGCGGATGTTGTCGCGGAGGAGTATGCTCAACTTGCTCAATTCGGCCTTCAAGACCTCCAAGGCGATTCTCCAAACCATCCGCATTTAACTAGCACTTGGTCACCAACATCCTTTCAAAAGTATTTGCAAATTGATTCATCAATGCTTGTGTACGAGGAGACAGGGGCACGATAGGATGTTGATCCACACCATCGGCATCATCCTCCGATTGCATTCCATCACGACCATTTCTTGAACCTGACATGGTTAGCGAGGAACAAAAACAAAACCTACCAATGCTAATATATATATGTGGAAACTCACAATCTCACAATTCTTACCAACAGATGCTCTTACCCTTCTCAAAGATTGCTCACATGTTTGCTGGTTCGTGATAACTTTCAAAAGGGAGTTAGTAGAGCGATTGCAAGGTACTAGAACACGCCGATCAATGGCAAATTTGTGGAGCTCTAGGTGTGTAATTTGTATTCAAGGAGAAACGATCAGTAATTCACAAGTTGCAAAATTGAATAAATGTTCGCACAAGTACTAGTCTTAGTTGCTGATCACAATGATATGGGAAATTAGGTTTCAGGCACAAAAGATACAGCACAAGAATAGTGACTAAGTGCAGCACAAAGGTATGCGATCAAAACTGCTCCTTCAAATTTCTCTCTCTTTTTTTTTTTACTTCCTTTTCTGGTTTTTTTTCTCTTTTTTTTTCAAAGGCCAAAGGGCAGATCTGGACAGCAGAGAAGTCTGCGGCCGCTGAAACTTCAAAGTCGTGCAGATTCCAAACCACTCAATGAAAATTCACGAAATTTGACATGGAGATTGATTTTTGAGTTAGGAAGCCAACAAAAGTGGTTTGGGATGATTTCGATTCCTAGAGACAAAGATATTCACGTTTTGGTGACTGCTGCACAGGAGAAAATTATTCAGGACGAAATTGGGGTTCAGATCTGGTGTTGTTTCTTTGAGGCTTCTACTCTCCTTTTTTTTTTGGCAAGGATTTTTCGATTATGCAACAAAGGAACCAGATCAGCAACTAGACATGACCAGACGAACAATAACTCAAAAAGGCAAATTGAAATTAACAGATCGAAAAGCTAGAACAGTCTCGGAATTGGATATTTTTGCATGGCAATTTTCTGGATGTAGGCATGGTTATCAAGTCGTAAAGTCGAGTCGAGTCGCATGAGGGAAGACTTGGGGACTAGTCGTGGACTAGTCATGGCTAGTCCATAACTAGTCGACAACAACATCTATTTTGTTTAGAAAAGTAGTTGTGTAGTTGACATGACTACTTGTACTTTTGTAAAAAAAAATAACAATTACAGTGGAGTCCAAAAGCATAGCAAGGATGAGAATGCAATGCCAAGTGACTAGTTTTCTTCTAATGTTAGATGATGGAACTCAAGGTAGAATGCCTAGTCGAGTCGAGGTCCCTAGTCGTACTAAAAAAAGAGACTTATGGACTAATCGTGGATTAATCGTGACTAATCGCAGGACTTGATAACCATGGATGTAGGTAAAACAAAAATCAATCTACTACTAAAGGATAGATGAATTCCTACCGGCAACGAAGGCTCTGATACCACTTGATACGCACACGCCTCGATTTAAGATGCGTACGCACGAGTTTGGTCCTGATCTTCCGTCGTAGGAGAAATCCTTGGAGGGCAAGTTGTGACTTTGACGAAGGGGCGGCTAACCACGATCCAAGAACGCGACTAGAAACCTCGCAATCGCTAAACCACTCCTCAATTGGTTATCAACCGTGTCAAAACACGATTGACCTGTTCACGAAGAACGGCCCGAGCAATTCGACGAGAATTGAAAGAGCAACAGTGGAAGAAAATCACTCGATGATGAATAATCAATTGAGACTTCAAGTTTTGGGGCCAAGGGCCTCTACAATAGCAGTAGCTAACAGCAAAATCAAAGTCTGATCATATCTCCACGAAGGATAGAATAAATATGCTGCTGCGTCCTCCCCCTTACATGCATGCAAATTAAACTTCCTTTTAGTGCAGCCACGAAAATAGGAAGTATTGAAATCTTGTGTGCGCCATGGTGTATGTGGTGCCATGAAAATAGGATCAATATCTTCCCTCACGGCTGGAAAAATAGTTGGCCCTTCCATGCATGCGCCACCATAAAAATAGCAAGAATATTCCATTGCTTAAAATAAATGGCGTGCAACAAAAATTGGAAATGCTCCCTTTCCTTGCATGCAGCCCTATCAATCCTCCTGTGCTCTCATCAATTGAAAAACAATTCCTCTTTTGTTTTCTCCACGGTATCCTCACGGTATCCTTTATCTTTAACATATAGTTCCCCCGAAACACCTGCACCTGTAATAAGTAAACAATAATCATTAGGTAGTATCATATGTTCTGTGTTTAAATAATTATTTTGTTTGAGGAACGAATTCACCTTTTGTCCAAGGCGCCGTGTATGAGCTCGTGTCATTGGACCTTGCATGCTAATTGAATCTTCTTCGTGTGTGCTAGTGACGTCCTCGTCACTTAGGGGAAATTTTGTTTAACTGAAGCCTATTTTTTCTTCCCTTTTTGCTGATTATTACAGGCATACATGGTGTTGGTGGGTGTAGCCGGCTTCTTGCATGCATGCATATATGATGCCACAATAGTCAACTAGTGGGGTAGACCATGTATTCCAATTGAAGCAAGGTCAAGAGTGAATTTGTAGAATAGGAAATATATACATTTTGGGAAATAATTAATTATATAGTTATTGCATTCACGTCTTTGATAGGCAAATGACAGTGTTATCGTGCATGTATCCACTTTATGCGCATGAATCTTGGATGAATTCAACGGCATCAAGGTATGGAGTATAGATTTCATGAAGTCCCACACACACACATATATTGCACATTTAGTTTACTAAGGCATAATCATAGTGCTTAATTATATGCATTATGTTCTACATACTATCCAATGCTATGATTGTTGTAATACTTGTATGACATATGGCCTTTTTTATTGACCTTGTATTCATTATGATCCACGTACTAAATAAATAGTATTGTTAGGAGAAAATATTACTCATGGCATTTGGAATATTGGAACAAATTTGGTACTTGTATATTTCCTTACAGAATGCCAGACATTATTTTCCACCTTCTGCTGCTGAAGGTAGTTGGAATTAATGAAGTACACCTTGAGGCTTAGAAGTGGATGAAGGTGGGATTTTTACATAAAAGTAATTTTTATCACGGTCACTTCAAGGATTTTTAGTTGTTGATGGGTTGTAATTAAAATGTGAGGCCCATTTTAGCACCTTGAGAAGAATCCAGGCATTGAGGATGGAATATTTGTCTACTGGTTTGGAAGGGTGCCTTTATTAATGAGCACGAAGATCATGCATATGCATGAAGCATTTAGGATATATGAAAAGTCCTGAAATGAAGCCTGTACAGATAAGTGTTCTGTAAACAGATGCAAACATGCCATAAAACAAAATAGAATATTAATCTTTGATGTCAACCTAGCAAAAGAACTTGACCTTTAGTCAGTACAATTGTAGAAGCTGTTGTCGGTGTTCATATCTATACTTCTCAATCAAATTCCTTACATAATTTATGTTTCTGGTTCAGTGTGTCAGCTGTCCTAATCAAACAACTAACCAACCCCAATGACAAGAGCTTTAAAACATTTTGCATTAAAGAGAAACAAAAAGGGAATCTAGACCATATAGTGGTGTTAATTATGTACCCTACCAATATTTTTCCAAATTTTATCATGACGAGTTCACGACATTACTTATCTTCTAAAACAGTGTTCAGAATGCTCATAGGTTTGATCAGAGGGTCTACATGCAGGATCGGAATTTGCATCAGTGGAATAAGGTGAAAAAAGGACAAGGATAGGCCATCTTAAGCTTGTATAACAATGTAACAAGCCAAAGTGATGGAACTTAACATTAACATCCTGGTAGTGGGTTCGGTCTTGGGAATATTCCAAGGCGTGATTATGTCTTGAGACTAAGCTAAAATTGCTTTTTAAGTGTCTACTTATGTTTCCTTTGATTATGCCAACCTACCAATTCATGACACAGGTAATTAAGATCGTATAGATAGATAGGTTGTATTTACATGTTTCATGTGCTAACATTTGCTTCCACAGAGATTCTAGGGGGATGGGTCCTCCACCCAGCCGCAGATGCCACCTATGCCACAGTACGTCTTCACGCAGACTCGGGGGGCCCCAGCGACACAGACCGTCATTCCCAACCCTTTGTTGCTGGACACAGACCGTCATTCCCAACCCTTTGTTGCGGGGCTCGATCCCTTGGATACAGTTCCCTTCTACACAGGCGCCTTCTCCAGGGGTAATATGCATTTTTTGCTTTTAGATCCTTATTATCTCTGAAATTACACAAAATGCACGTGTTTTGAAATTTGTGGTGTCCTCCAATTTTGCAGGTGTCCGGATCAGTTGCGCTTGCGTCTACGACGAATGCCCCGCAGGGGGCTAATTCTAGTGGCACACGGTCGGTCGCAGAGCAAATTGTCGATGAATTCATTGCGACTGATCCCTACAATAATTCACAAAACAATATTCCCTCCGTTCCAAATTATAGTTCACTGTTGACTTTTAGATATTCTATTTGACCATTCGTCTTATTCAAAAAAAATATATGTAAATATTATTTATTTTGTTGTGATTTGTTTTATCATTGTGAATGTGTATGGGTTTGAAATTGTACCAGGGAACACAAAATTATGTGTGGATATGGTGGGAGAAATTGTGCAATGTAATTATGTTGGGAAATATGTTTTTTTGCAGATTGAAATTGATAATTTCAATAATTTTCCAGCAATTTTGATTGATGGAACACTACCTATGTCGTCAGCCATGACCTTCACCGACGACAAAGGTTGTAGGTTTGTGTCGGCGGTTAAAAGAAAGCCGCCGACAAAGATAGGAGGTCAGTATCGGTGGCCTCGTCACGGCCGCCGACATTGGTCTGACACGTGCCTTTCAGTGGTGGCTCTGTGGGGCCTACCTGGTAGAGCGCCGTCTACGGATTCGTGCCGTTAAGGTGTGCGTTTGTTGGCGGCTCGTACAACCGACGACAAGGCCTTCGACTGGTGGCCCGCCCCTAGATGTGTTTGTGTCGGTGGTATATAATGTGGCTGTGGACAAGGGTTGGCTGTGTCATCGACGTGTTGTCGACGGACTTTTGTCGTCGGCCCGTTGCCGACAGTGGGCTTTGTCATCGTTTGTTAGGTCTATGTCGGCGGCTCCAGATTCTTGTAGTGTATGTAGAGATGGCAACGGGGAATTCACCGTCGGGGAATGCGTCGCCATCCCCGTCCCCGCGGGGGAGAAAAATCCCCGTCCCCGTCCCCGCGAAATGCAACGGGGCAATATTTTACCCATCCCCGTCCCCGCACGGGGAATTAATCCCCGCGGGGTCCCCGTCGGCGTCGGCACAGTGAAATTGGCGCGCGCCGCCGCTGGATGACGGGGAACGGGCAGCAGCAGAGCAGAGGGGCGAAGCGGCCGCGCGAGGGGCGCGGTGTTGGCGCTGGCAGCGGGCGCCCAAGGACAGAGGGGCGAGCGGCGGCGAGCCGGGCGAGGGCGTGGCGGTGGCGGCGGCGGTGGCGGCAGCACGGTGGCACTGCAGACGCTGCGGCTCGCGCGACGGGTGGCGGCCGCGCTCGCACGAGCTAGGGTCAGGGACGGTGAGCTGAGAATGTTATATATGTTGGCCATTGGGTTGGGCCTTGTTGTGGGCTGAAACACACATGATTGGGCTGGATGCACGGGGGCCCACCGGGAACGGGGACGGGGGACGGTGAACCATCCCCGTCCCCGCCAGACCCGACGGGGACTACTTTTTTACCATTTGATCCCCCGTGGGGAGTAAATTCCTACCATCCCCGCCCCCTAATAGGGGAATTCCCCGCGGGGAATCGGGGATCGGGTCCCCATTGCCATCCCTAAGTGTATGTCCATAATAGTAGCAACCATATTGTCAGAATTGAGCAACTCTCTCTCTCTCTCTCTCTCTCTCACACACACACACACACACACACGCTGTAAATAGCACACTTAGCTTGGATAGTTTTTGAACTACAATGAACAATGTTGACATAAGGTAGATATTCATATCTAAATATAGCACTGTTTTCAACCAGTGATTCATAAACCTACATAAAGTTGACCGGGAGGACCTTGTCTTGAGGGGAAGAGTGTTTTCCTAGTTGTAATAAAGTGTGCCCCTGTCTTTTGTTAGCAAAAGACAAGATGTTGATATAATGTGCAAGTGTCTCGACACATGGAGACAAAACATGCAAGCAGCAAGACCTTGCAAAATTTGCAATGAACTTGTTCCCTACTTTAGTATTTTAGTTTAGCTCATGCTCCCTACTTTTCGAGCAAAACCTATCATGTTAGTACAACGAAGAGACTGTCATGGATGGTGTGCATCTTATGTTGATATTCCACACAAGTAACCAAGCTTTCTTTGTATTCTAAAGCCTGTTTGCATACCCTCAAATCCATGGTGGAATACACTAACTTGTTTTGGAAATGTAACTCAAGAAATGAGACTAATTAACATCCACCTCTTATTGCCATAATGACAAGATTATCTAGCCAGCTAGGATTCGTATCCTAAGCCTTCCTGTAAAATCCAGTTTTTGGCCGAATTTCACATTGGGTTTTTGTTTAAACTCTATCTCTCTCTCTCTCTCTCTCTCTCTCTCTCTCTCTATATATATATATATATATATATATATATATATCCCTCAGATGCCCTGCTTCTCCACTGTTTGCCGCCTTCTCGATGCCGCTCCGGTTCGTGCGTCGCCGCGCCCCATTGTGTCTGAGCACGGTTCCATGCTCCCACCTCGCCGTCGTGTCGATATCTGGTTCGCGGGCGTCAGAGTTGCCGCTGCATGCCTCGCTGGCGACCGGTCCGTCGTCTTGGACCGCTGGGTATTTGCCGGAGATCGCCAGGCCTTAACCACCAAATCACGGGCACGATCTTCTGCCACTCCTCGCCATCACCACCCGGCTCCACAAGTCAAAAGCCTACGCCCTAGCCTGACCGCCGTGCACTACCGTGCCGCTCGCCCATCCCTCGTGCTTTGCTCCGTCGTGTCACCAATATCGCGTCTGTGGTGCCCGTACTCCCTTGTGGACCCACTCCATCGCTCAGCCACGCCCTTAAACCGAGCCCAAACCCAGGCAATTTCATTTCCCCCACTTTCCCCAATTTTCCCCAAATCGCCGCCGGGTGCGATTCTGCCTATTGGCTTCCGAAACAATCTCCCTCACCCAACGCCTTATCCCCTCGTCCCTAACCTTTCCCCTCCATCAATGGCAGGGGAGCCACTCGGAGAAGCCGAGTCCGCGTCACCCTTGTTTCGGCCGCCGTCACGCTCACTGTTGCCAACCTCCCTCGTGCATCTTCGCGTTCGGCCGAGGGCTCGTTGAGCATCCTCCTTGGCTCCTCTCGTTCAATGCTCATTTTCTTAGCCTAAGGATGTCGTAAATAGGAGTATCACCCCAGCGTGCTTGTGGTATCGCCACCGCTCATCGTGTCACCGCATCAGGCCGTCTTCGGCCCCGGCGCTGGAACCCTGGAGTGATGTAAGGATTTGTAACTGCTAGCACGCACACGCACTTGGCTAGAAATGGGTTGTAGCGCCTCAGCGGCACGGGCAGGCGCCGTCGGCCACGTCGCCTCGGCCGGAGGAAGACAATGACCACAGGTCGTAGGATGTCCGCCAAGATTCGTGCAGGCCGATGGGCTCTAAGTCGCTGTCATGTGGGCCCCACTTGCCAGCATACAACTTCACGTGCGCGTACAGACCGATGACACACGCGTCTCTGCCAGTGGGCCCTTAGCCCACCTGGTAGGTTAAGTGGTGGCACCTCGTGGTGTAGCGCCGCATACGCATGATGGTGCCCCCATGAAATACGCCTTCGTCGTGTGCTGTCTGTGGTGGGCACGGGTGCGCGCGAGCGCTTCGTGGGCCTAATCGGCCCCAGGGCCGAGCTCATGCGCTGGCTTGGACCGTTACTGTGGTTATCTATTTCTGCGGATTTAACTAACTAAATAAGCCTAGAAAATGCTTTTCAATTATTGAAATACCTAGGGACCTCCACAAATTCTAGAAAAATTAGGATAAATACTAGAGACTGTTCTGAACTTTACAAAAATATAAGATCACCTTTTTCTACTATTTACCACTGTATTATTTCGGGAAGTTCAACTCTTCTATTTAGAAAATGCCAAAAATAGGCTGAAGTGAACCTTTATACTTAAAAATAGGTGTTGACCATGAAAAAATGGAATAAAATACCACAAGGAGTAAGACATACACTAGTAATTAGGGAAAATTATGAAAATGCCATTTCTAGACCAAATAAATTCATTAGGAGGATAATTTAGCAAATCACTACTATCATATGTCATTCCGTATAAACCTATGTATGCAAATTAATACTTTAACGTCTATTAACGTATTTTGGGTTACTATCTAGATTTTTAATAATGGTATTAAGGTTAGATAATACCCTATTGCATGCGTGGCATATCATCCGTAGGCGGTATATTATATCTTATCTAAGATAGGGTAGCACCGGTAAGCAAGACATAAATCACGTACATGCATCATTTTTCGATTGCACTTTTGGATATTTATTTTGATTTTACCTGTAATTAGACGTAGGCGATCCCGAGGGAAGGTTCGGCGACACCGAAGAGGATCTTCCACCGAGGCAAGACAAGTTAACACTTACTCTTATAGATGTTTTCTTGTATTAGGGAGAGACTGCGACTTTCCCCTAGTGCGAGCTAACATACCTATAATCATGTCCGTACCTAGTTTTTTCCGAAACTATGTTGTTTAATACAAACATGCATGCTTATTACCCTGCCCACTTGTTAATCATGTTATTTATACATGCCTGTTCCTTATAACTTTACAGCCTTACATGACTGCTTAGATTGTAATTATCCTTAATTAGCCTAAGTCTACGCTGGTAACAACTTTAACCCTACCTAATGGGTAAAAATCTGCTTAAACTTGCTTAGGTCCAAATAAATCTTCTGGTAGTAAGCCACGGAACGGTGAACCGATATTCACCGGTCATTCATCCATTCATTTAAAAGTTATGACATGTGACAGTTAGGGCTGATAGACGAATGTTGGGCTGGATGTTGTATGTGGTATGGATGTGTGGTTTGTTTGGTCCAGTTTGGTCGGTTAGTCGGTCTAGGTCATGAGTGATAACGTCGTCGATTGATGACTTAAGGATAAGATGGTTGGTTAGGGTTGCCCAAGGGAGATAAAATGGCTATGGTTGATCAAGGCACGATATGCCTGTGTGCTATGTGTAGCCTGGTGGCTTACCCAGGAGAAGCGCGGAAGAACAAGCGTAGCGGGATGGCGCTGCCATCAAAAGGATGGTTCCAACACAACGCGTGGCTATCGCGGAGAGTCTGAATTTTGGATCGCCAGCTGCGTGCGATTTGCGGAGGCACTCCTGGGGCGCGCCACTCTCAGAAGGGACCGGCATGGGTCGTCCCTAATAGTGATAACGGCCACACTTCCCTAGGATAACGCTAGGCTAGTGGGGCTGGCAACCCTCCTAGGTCGAAGCGGGCAGTCTATGGCAAGTGTGGTCCACAACGGGATTGCCAAATCCCGAAAGGATGGCGCAAACTGGAAGTGAGATGGGCAATGATAAGTTGGTTTGGACGATGTTGAGGTTGGTTATGATCGATGAGTTTAGGGTTGGTCGACTTAGGGTTAGTGGATAAGGTTGGTCAATTGTTGAGTTGGTAGAGGTGGTTATGGTACGTACTCTTTGTTCACTCAATAATAACTTTAACATTAAGTTAGATAGGGTAAATTAATATTTATTTCAAAACTGGCTTTCCGCAATCAAAAGAAACCCTTTCCCCTCCGCTTGAAACCTTTATATCATTAAATGCACTAGGAGAAGTGTTAACTAGCCAGCATTTGGACGATGCCTACCTCGCAATCCTATATTCTTTTAGATGGTGGTTCCGACGTGGACCCCAACGAGTGCCACGAAGACGGAGATCCGGAGTACGGTGGCCACGATGAAGTTTAGGGTCACTCCAGCCGTTTGCAGAGATGCATAGCTGGGGAGATGCACTTCTGCTTTATATTTTGGATTTGCTGCATCACTCTGATTATCTTTTGTATTAAGGCTAAGGACATCAGCCTTACCGCCTATGGCTGCAACTTGTTTATGTAATATTCAGAAAATCACGATTTAAACTATGCATGCATGATACCGGTTATATGATCTTCCGCACTAGTGTACTGGTACAGGGGCTAGTGTAAGGGAATTCGGCTCTCAATATAAGTATAAATTGTGGGTTGACACTTCCACACCATGGGAACTGAGAAAATATATATACATACAGGTTATTGTTGTGATCGACTTGAGTTAGTTATTCCTTAATAATGTTAGTTAGAGACCACTAGAGTAAATAAAGCCACTTAAGGAAACAATGATATTGTATTTGAGGTCTACTTACATTGACTTCATCTGATGAAATTTCTTCATCATATGATATTCCACGCAAGGCACCATAGATAATTGGATCATCCAAGAACAATACGCGTACACATGAAATAATTTTAGATTATTCACAAATGTCATGTTTAAGCCTGCATAGCTAAGCATGCTTGTAGTGAAGTATGATACCATTTTTACTTACTGCTGACACCAGATTTCTTGATACAGTTTGTAGCACTTTTACCGCTTAGCTCTTATCCTGCACAGAGAGAGGTGAAAGTTCAAAGTTGGACGGTACACTTTGAGTCGAGAATCCAATTTCTTTTTGAATATTGCAGGGTATCATACTGCATGCGCAACTCCTCATATCCACTCTTCCTTTTTTTTTTTAGGGTTTGAGGAAGATGAGCTTTTTTGACCTTTCCCACTTTGCACACATTTCACCGTCCTTATAAAGATTGCATTATATTGCAGTAATTCATTTACAAAGGAAATTATGTCACAATTGCAGAATTGTTGTGAAAACAACAAAAAAAAAAAAAAAACGATTGACGGACATAGGCGCCCTGCTTTTAAGCTTGTTTCCAGTTTTTGCGAAATTTTGAATTATTTTTTATTTCTGTTTGGTGCATTCATTGTAAAACAATAATAGATGCACTCCACCTAAAATGAGTATGGGTGGTGAGAAATCTGCCGGTTCTCGCCAAGGTCCCTTTTTTTGTGACTGGAGGGAGCACTAGGAGAAGGACCCTTTGCTTTTAACGGAAATCATGTTATGTTAAAGTACACGATAAATCTAACAATATACTCATAAGGCTTGTGATTTCTTGAACCCTCTCTACTTACTATTAGGAAATGGATCCTCTGTTTGTTCACGAAATTCATGTTTTGTTGAAATGGAGTAACGAAGAATTCAAGATGATCCTCTCATGACCAGAAGTCGTTGATTTCTCATAGAAACTAAAACATCAATTTTGCCAATTAATTTCCCCGGTTGCAAAAAATTATCATGATCATCCATCGATGGATGATCATCCATTTTCAGATCCATTCTTTTAAATAGTGGTAATGCACACTGCGCACTATTTACTTCAATCAGAATGTAGTGTTGGTCCAACACCGTAAAACTGAGCACAAGTTTTTTACTGTGAAGCTTGTATTTAGTCTTACTTATACCCATGGTCAATGCAGCAATGCAAAGCTTATACAATCTGGTGTTCACCAAATGTGGAACCCACCATGCATGGACATTTTAATAAGCCAAAAATACGACTAAGGTGGAAAGTTGTTCATGATCTAATTCCCGCATGAGAGCCTTATCTCAGATCCGCCCCTACTTTATCTACAACTAAAAGATGATGATATCTAATTAATTAATTTGGCATGGGCCTAATCTAGTAATCCTTTCTTTAATTTTATGATATGGCCGCATACTCACATCTCTGTTATACTTATGCTATCCTAAAACTTTAACCCATCTAGCTCTGTGTTGGGCTATAGTTGGTAAAAGGGAAATCCACATGTATGATTAAGCCAAGTGTGATAGATTCAGTTGTCCCTTTTTTTTGTCAATCCTAAATAACTATGTGATTTATAGGAACTATATTTTCTGCTTCTGCTTTTTTAAAACAGAAGCAACACTCATCAAACATGTTTAAATTTATGATATTTTCGTCGTGCCTTATCAATTTAGATTGCTTAATTAAAGGTAGAAATGAGATACAATTAATTTTGCTGATCAGAGAAACATTTATTACATGAATTACACTGAAATAGAAAATATGCCATCACAATCAATTAAACAATCAGGATTCATCAGGCAGACAAACACTATGTTGATTAAGACAACCATGGTGCACAGAGTTGTTGTGGTGGATGGATCTGGCAGTTTTTCCACTCCTTTTTACTCTCAGAGACCAGGCATGTCCCCAATTTTCACCGTCAAAAGAGTAACACTGTACATGTGTTGAATCCGTGGAGACATGTATATATATAAAAAAATCACAGCGTGTAACATGCAAAGCAGTAAAAGCACCAGTGGCAATGGTGGTGGTGAACAAAGGTAAACAAGGAGGGAAATGGACAACCAACCTATCAGGCCCAAGAAAAAAAAAAAGAAAAAGAAGTTACAGAATCAAGCAGCTCTGGCTAGTGATAAAAAGGTAAAACCAAATAACCAATGCCATTATATTGTAGTGGAGGGTGCATGGTGCTCATTGACAGGCAGCAAGAGACAAGTATGAGAGGCATGCACTATCAGCACAGACTGTATAGGCTATGGCTACTCTCTGAAAGGAACACTTCCTCCAATACTAACTAAGCAACCACACGTACCCACTTGCAGTGCTAGCTATTTTTAGCCACACCAGCATGCATTGCAAACAACCCTCATGGAAGCGTGCGTGCACTCGTGCGTACGTGAAAAGGATGATACTATCATGCAGCCTTTAGACTTTGGACTATACTAATAGATAAGATTGTGGACGTGTTCAATATGCATGGTTGTTGAGCTAGCTAGCTAGAGTTCGGTTTGTGTTTACAGCTCGAAAAGGCCTTTGCTTTGGATGTTATGGTTCGATTTGATTGCTGCCCATTTATATGTGCGTTCATCAGTTCATGTGGTCCTGTTCCTGTGTGATGTCATGGCTGAAAGTAATCAGAGGAGCGGAAGTTTTGGAGGAAGCAATCGCACCGTGGCCGTGCGCTGCCTGCATGTTAATATAGGGGTGACAAAACGCGCCAACGATTTACATCACGCAACAACCTGGATAGACTCGGCCATAGATATCCTAACAACTAAATACAACAACCCTAATCTTGGCTAGCTATTGTTAGTTATCTTAGGCCGACACAATCTCTGGTTGTTGCGGTGTTTACACAGATATACAAGTTTATCTAACAGCCCCCCTCAATCACAACCGCATGAGGTTGAGATTGTGCTTGAAGTTCTCCAATTGTCGTGTAGGAAGCGCCTTGATGAAGCCGTCTGCAATTTGATCTCCTGATGGAACAAAGTCAATGTCTAGGAGTTTTCTTGAAACTCTTTCTCGTACAAAATGATAATCAACTTCAATATGTTTAGTACGAGCATGAAAAACAGGATTTGCAGATAGATACTTTGCTCCAATATTATCACACCAAAGCTTAGCCGCTCGTGGAGATTCAATACCAATTTCTTGTAGAAGTGTTTGAATCCACATGATTTCTGCTGTTGTATTTGCTACAGCCTTGTATTCTGCTTCTGTACTTGACCTTGACACAGTAGGCTGCTTGCGTGCACTCCATGACACTAAATTAGATCCTAAGAACACAGCAAAACCTCCTGTAGACCGCCTATCATCTAGACAGCCAGCCCAATCTGCATCTGAAAAACCACTTACCAAAAGAGAGCTAGATTTACTGATTTTTAGGCCAATCTTGATTGACTGTTTCAGATATCTCAGAATCCTCTTGACGTAGGGCTGTGCAAGAACTGACATACTTTGTTAACAGGAAATGCAAGATCAGGTCTGACGGCGTGTTCTCCGCTCAACCACTGCGGATCACACCCCTGGTCAGATTTCTAGTCTGCTAGCCAACTCGATCAAGCTCGATCCGATTTGAGCGTCGGGCACAACAAGGAGCGACTGCAGATTTACCTGTGTTCGGACCCCTCGCGGGTAATAGTCCTACTCTGCTGAGCCTTAGCTCTTTTCTGATTGTGGTTGAATGGAAATGTGTTTACAGAGTGCCTCGAATGCACGAACACTTCTCTGTCTGCCCCCCTCCGTATGCCTCTCCTCCCCTCCTTTTCTACGAGCTTTGGGCTGGCGGAGAGAGCCGAGGAGTAAGGCGATCTGATGCTCTCAAGATAATCGACAAGACACGACAGAAGAGACGAAAACATGCGCGCCCACGCCGCGCCGCGCCGCCCTCGCTCGCTTCGCAAGTGGCCTCGACCAGCATAGTCACACCGGTGAGTCTGCGGGTGGGGCCCGCCGCTCCTCCCGACACGGCGGCCTCCTCAAGCAAACCTTCTCTCTGCCGGTCAATTCTTCGCGCCACAGATGATGCCGCCAGAGACTGCAAGGGTCATCAGAAGCGTAATCATTTCTTCCTCTGTCTATCCGCGTGGTGTCTCATTAAATGCGCTGTCCTTCGCAGCAGGGGAGCCTTCGCCCGAAGACTCTTCGCAATGCTCGCCGCTGGGCCCCGCCCGCGACGGGCCCTCGCCTGGTCTTGAGAGGGGCTCGCCACGCACCCGCCTGTCGCGCGGGGCCCTCGCCTCACCGTCGGAGGGGGCTCGCCCACGCACCCGCCTGGCGGCCTTCCTAAGGCTCTTTGTACCCCGGTATTTATTACACCGACAAGGTCTAGTAAGAGTCAAGTATTGAAGAGCACCAACTATGCTTCTATACTGTGTTGCATCATTCGGTCCAAGGAGAGTTCCTCCAGAAGCCGAAAGTTTTTCATTCACTGCTAGAGGTGTGGCTACCGCCTTGCAATCAGTCATGCCTACCTTCCTTAATAAATCAGATGCATATTTTTCTTGAGTCAAAACTATGCCATCTGATATTCGATTCACTTCTATTCCCAAGAAATAGCTGAGTGTACCTAGATCCTTGAGAGCAAATTCCTGGCCGAGCTGATGCAATAGGACTTGAGTGGCATCATGTGTGGAACTTGCTACTATTATGTCATCCACATATATAAGAACAAATACGATAACACCCCCTTTATTGAAGAAGAACAAAGACGTATCTGCCTTAGAAGGACTAAAACCAAGACTTTGCAACTTGGCACTCAACCGAGAATACCATGCTCTTGGTGCCTGTTTTAAGCCATCTAGAGCCTTATCCAACTTACATACATAATTAAGCTTAGTTTTATCCTCGTAGCCTAGGGGTTGTTTCATGTAAACCTCTTCTTCTAAGAAACCATGTAAAAAGGCATTTTGTACATCCAATTGACGAAGGCTCCATCCTCTAGACACTGCTATAGAGAGAATTACTCTGATGGTGGCTGACTTAACAACTGGGCTAAAGGTATCTTCATAATCTATGCCATACCTTTGTTTGAAACCCTTTGCAACCAACCTGGCCTTGTACCTATCTAGGCTACCATCAGCTTTGCGTTTGATCTTATAGACCCACTTGCAATCTATTATGTTTCTACCCTTCTGAGGTGGAACTAGATGCCATGTTTTATTTGTTATTAATGCATCATATTCAACATCCATTGCGAGCTTCCAATGCTTATCTCCTAGAGCTTCTTCTAAGCATTGGGGTTCACCAGATGAAGTAAAACAACCATAGCGAACAGTACCGTCACTGTATACCTTGGGCTTTCTGACGCCAGCTTGAAGTCTGGTGTGAGGACGTTGTGCAGGTTGATCCATTGGTGTAGACGACCCCGTTGGCTGTACGTGCACAGGCGAATCAATGGTCACGTCGGCGTCGTCATGCGATGCAGGTTGATCCATTGGTGTAGACGACCCCGTTGGCTGTACGTGCACAGGCGAATCAGTGGTCACGTCGGCGTAGTCATGCGATAGCGTGCCGCTATCCGCCACAGCAGCAGGATTAGCGCCCCCTGCCGCGACAGGCGTGGACGCGCCTGGACGCGGGTCGTCACCCTGCTGGCGTGAAGAGGCCGCTGGCACTAGAGCGGGCTCGGTGGCGGGAACATCGCCTGGCGCATTACGGGAAGGGAGCAATCCTGATGTTGATGGCGCCAGTGACTCCGTGAAGGGGGATACAGCTCCTGACGAACCCTGCTCACCATTTTCTCCGGAAAAATTATTAGTAATAGGAGCATTAGTCACAGGATCAACTACAAAATCATTCCCAGGGGACATTGAATTGGAAGGACGCAGGGCTGAAGGAAGGAGAAGGACCTCAGATCGTAATCTAGCACCAGCATTAGAATGTAATTTGGAAAAGGGAAAGACTCCTTCATCAAAGACAACATCACGAGAGATGTATATGCGACCGGTAGCGGCATCAAGGCATTTAAACCCCTTATGTAGATTACTATAGCCAAGGAAAACACACTCTTTGGAACGGAACTGAAGTTTGCGTTGATTATAGGGTCGCAAATTGGGCCAACAAGCGCACCCAAAAATCCTCAGAGATGAATATTCAGGTTTGACCATGAATAGGCGTTCTAGAGGAGTGGTGTAAGCGATAACTTTGCTAGGGGTGCGGTTGATAAGAAAGGTGGCAGCAAGGAAAGCTTCGTCCCAAAATTTAAGTGGCATGCAAGCTTGTGCAAGAAGGGATAGCCCAACCTCAACAATGTGCCTGTGTTTTCGCTCGGCGGATCCATTTTGTTGGTGTGCATGAGGACACGACACATGATGAGATATGCCTATTTTAGTAAAGAAGGAATGGAGTTTTTCATATTCACCACCCCAATCAGTTTGCATAGTGATTATTTTGCGATCAAAAAGACGTTCAACAAGAGTCTGAAATTCATGAAATTTGGTGAAAACTTCAGACTTGTGTTTTAGGAGATAGATCCAAGTAAATTTGCTGAAATCATCAATAAAACTCACATAGTATTTATATCTGCCGACTGAATCGGGTGCAGGCCCCCATACATCTGAGAAAACAAGTTCTAAAGGATGACTCGAAATACTAGTTGACTTAGGATAAGGTAATTGGTGACTTTTTGCTTGCTGACAAGCGTCACACAAGATTAAAGCTACTAATGATCTTCTGAACTATGGGGGCTGCAGGATGACCAAGACGACTGTGCCATCTTTCAAAGGATGGTTTACTAACTCCAAGGGCTTGCTTTGTGGATGCTGGTGGAAGGGGATATAGCCCTTTGTAACATCTTCCTTTAAGAAGCGTGCTCCTCGTGTCCCGATCCTTTATCAAGAAGAAATTAGGGTGAAATTCAAGAAAAACATTGTTATCTGTGGCAAGACGATGGACAGAAATCAGATTCTTTGTGGCTTGTGGAACATGCAGAACATGATTTAGATCAAGATTTCGATCCTGGGTATGAATTGTAGTTTTACCAGTGTGACTAATGTCCATACCTGCCCCATTTGCCGTGTGGATTTGCTCACCACCATTGTACTTCTCTCGGAAGGAAAGCTTCTCCAATTCTCCTGTTATGTGATCAGTGGCACCAGTATCCATGTACCAATTTGTGTCCACGGTGTAGGATCCTGCTGCAGCAGCTGCATATCTTTGATCAGGCACATAGTTCTCATCATACCTGTGCCAGCATCTATCTGCTGTGTGGCCAGTCTTGTGACAGACTTGGCACTGGGGGCGATCAGAAGAGCTGCTGTTGTTGTTCATGCGTGCACCATTGTTTCCTTGACGCGAGGTGCTGTTGCTGGAGGTGAACCCGCGGCCGCCGCGCTGTGCAGGAGCGTTGCTAGGACGTCCGCCGCGGCCACCACGTCCAGATCGCCCGAAGCCCCCGCGACCACGTCGATTTGCGACATTGGCCGAGGACCCAGATGAGTTGTTGTTGCCGTTGTTGCGTAGATCCAACCGAGTCTCAAAAGCGAGCAGCTGAGAGTACAGCTCGCTTACAGAGATCGGTTCAGTCCGGGCGAGGACCGAGGAGGCCACCGAGTCATATTCTTCATCTAACCCGGTGAGGATGTATTCCACCAGTTCTTCATCTTCTAGAGGCCGCCCTGCTACAGCCATCTCGTCGCCGAGAGAGCGCATCTTCCCGACGTACTCGGTCACCGTCATGTTCCCTTTGTGGGCAGTGGCCAGAGCCAGACGCGTTTTCACCGCGCGGGCTCGTGTCTTTGACGCGAACATGATCTCAATCGCGTTCCAGGCCTCCGCCGCGGTTTGCTTGGCCGCGACTTGAGTCATGATCTCCTTGGACACGGAGGCGAGGAGGAAGCTAAGGACCTGTTGATCCGAAGCTAACCAATATTCATAGACGGGGTTGGCGACCTTGATAACTTTGTCGCCGTCCTTGCCGTCGATCACCGCAGCAGGCTTCACAGCACTGCCGGTGAGATAGCCCTCTAAGCGGGCGCCACGAATAGTGGCAAGAACTTGAGCTCTCCAAGTAGCATGATTATGTTTGGCGAGCTTCTCTTGAACAGGATGAGTAATCATGGAGGCGAGTCCAGATGAGGATGACGAACTGCCGGCCATAACTGTGGATTGGATCTAAATGCAGCTCTGATACCATGAAAGTAATCAGAGGAGCGGAAGTTTTGGAGGAAACAATCGCACCGTGGCCGTGCGCTGCCTGCATGTTAATATAGGGGTGACAAAACGCGCCAACGATTTACATCACGCAACAACCTGGATAGACTCGGCCATAGATATCCTAACAACTAAATACAACAACCCTAATCTTGGCTAGCTATTGTTAGTTATCTTAGGCCGACACAATCTCTGGTTGTTGCGGTGTTTACACAGATATACAAGTTTATCTAACAATGGCTTCTATCCACAAACTTGGTGAACAGTAACAAACATTATGAATAAATGATTCCTTGTAACATTACATATATATATAGTTTACAGTGTGAAGTGGTCGATGATCAACACATGGAACATGAATTCCCTATGTAAGGATAAGATAGACTAGTTCACAAATATGTGCCTGCAAGAAAAGACTCGTGAGAGGTGTTTGTTAGGTTTTGTAGAAGAGAACAGCATTGAATCTAATTTGAGTGACATGCAGTTCTTGATAACAACTTAGGTCGTTTTAGGACTTGCTTAGTCTGTTTTGAGAGGGTAAATATAGGATGTTTATTAATATTATTAAAGAAGACTACTGTGGACACCACGATTGCTCGCAAAGAAAAGGAACTTGTGCCTGGTTCTCAGCATGAGGGCAAGAGAAAAGGCTTATGTTTCTTCTCATCAGTTGTTCTCTTGCATAATCATGCTTGTCTAAAGGCTTCTTGCTTTCTTTGGACAACGGCGATGTTTCTTGGGAGATGTATATGCATGCTAAGCTTATCTTGTAGTGGTTTATCTCTGAAGTTAATTTCCTGGAGATTGGAAAACGGATCATCATGCATTTTTTTCTATAGGTAAAGGGAATCATATACAAATGCGGTGCAGGCTAAGAGCATATCAATAACTGGGTTCAGTGCAGGTTTTTTTTTTATAATTGGGCCAATCATTCTCCTTTGTACTCCAATAGTACATTCTTTATATAATGAAGAAAATTATGGCCTCAATATCTATATCATGAGATGTACAATCATATAAAAAATGCTAGCAGACGAAGAATTACCAAGGCACATGAATTCTGGAACAAAATTCAAGCGGCGTAAAATTATTAAATCTCCATCCAACTTTGGTGAAGGAATTAAGCCAATGAAATCCATGCTCAATGAATCTAGAGTGGCTGTCGAACAATGCCCAAAATGGTGGTCGGTGGAATTCCAAAAGTGCGGATTTAAAATTCAAAAGGGATGAATGGCTTTCTTCCGGTGGCGACGAATTGTGAAATGCCAATCTAGCAACTAGATATGTCCTCTCCTGTCTCGAGATGTCCAAATGGTCTATCCTTCCCGACAACAGAACCTGGGGAGGTGATGATGCATAACCTAGTGGAAGACGAAGACACACGACAAAGGCGATGGAGATACCTACATTGGAGAAGGCCCTCATTGAAGTTGCTTCGTCGGGCGGTGGCGCTAATCAAAAGCTATGGCCTGGATTCGAAATGTACGACCAAATCCAGCCAGATCTAGATCATCGTCTAGAGGATGGGGAGGAGGATTTGGCTGATCACTAGAGGGCATCTCCTTTCTCAGATCTGACACCGTCCATGGCTGGTGGAGCCCTTTGATCCAACAATGTTTATGGTCAACGACGCCCGCTGCTAGGTCTAGCCGGAACTAAATGTGATGGTGGCCGACGACATTACTGTGTTCCTGTATCAAATTTTGATGCTCCAATAATATGTCTTTTTAAAGAAATTTTGACTTAAAATATATTTTTTTATTGAAACCAAGGTCTGAAAAATGTAAAACTTCTTTTGAAATGATATTTTCTAAAAAAAAATCAATTTCATGATTTGAAAGATTTTAGACTAATAGCTGACAAATGCCAAATTAATTTCAAAGTTGGATATAGAAAACTATTTGAATTTTTCAAATTTATACTTCGATATTTATATCTTTTGGATTTCATGAAAATCAAAGAAATATTTGTTTTGGAAATTTTTAAAGACAAAATTAAATCTCCTTTGTTTGGCGTGGAGTTGGGGACGGACGTCCGACGCGCGCGTGCGTCGAACGCCGCCCCGACCTAGCCCACCGCTAATCGCGCTTGCACGTTGCACGCAGCTGCACGTTGTGTGCTGCTCCTTTCCTAATGGCATGCATGCATCGCTAATCGCACATGCACAGCTGTCTCTCCTAATCACATGCAAACAGTATGAACACAGCGCGAGCCATGGTTCCAGCGATGACGTCCGCAACGCGTCAGTGAAGATTGATTTTTTGTTTTCCTTTCAAAGGCAATAGATTTTGACTGGGTGCTCCAATCCACAAACCGTTTGCACCAATGCGTTCCTAACATTTTTACGAACAAAGCAAGACCAATGTTGCTATAAAAAAGTTACTGAAACAATTTGTTATCCTAATGGAACAATTAGTTTAACCTGTTGAAACAATATGGTTAGCATGCTGAAACAATTACTTTTGCCTACTGAACGTATAACCAAGTGAAACAGTTGGTTTAGCCTATTGGAACAATATATATAGCCTGCTGAAACAACTAGTTTAGCCTATTGAAACAATTTGTCCTGATGAAATAATTTGTACAGCATGTTGGAACAATATATAGCATGCTAAAACAATTGATTTAGCCTATTGGAACAATATATATAGCCTATTGAAACAACTAGTTTAGCCTGTTGGAACAATATGGCTGGTATGTAGAAACAATTAGTTTAGCCTGTTGGAACAATATATATAGCATGCTAAAACAATTGGTTTAGCCTATTGAATTAATATATATAGCCTGTTGAAACAACTAGTTAGCCTGTTGGAACAATATGTCTGGCATGTTGAAACAGTTAATTTAGCCTGTTGGAACCATCCATCTAGTCTGTTGAAACAAATGGTTTAGCCTATTGAAACAATATTTTTAGCCTATTGGAACAATTAGTTTAGCCTACTGGAACGATATGTCTATCAAAGTGCAACAATTAGTTTTCTCTTTTGGAACAATTAATATGTCTACCCAGCTGAAACAATTAGTTTAGCCAATTGAAAACAATATGTATAGAATGTCGAAACAATTTGGCTAATGAAAATAATGAAAAATAATAATAATAAAGTATTTAAAATGAGTTAATTAGGATTTTAGATGAAGTATGAAATTTGTTCCATGTATTTTGGACTCCAGATGAAATAGAGACGAAAATGAGAAAATTAAATAAGAAAAAAAGGAACTGCACTTTTTGCTAGCAGTGTCTCAGAAGAGGCGCGTGCGTTTTTGGTCCGCTGGGCTGGGCCGGTGCGAAGCATTTCCGTTATTCTTTTCACCTTGCTTATCTAACTTATATCCTAATTTTGAGAGCTCCTCGACATATCTTTGAGGATGATCATCTTCATTTGATTTGTTTTATTTATAGAACTTTTATACATGGCTTTCACATAGTAAATGTTAGATCTCATTTTCTCTCCTATTTCATTCTCAACGAGATCGGATCGCGTCGTTGGCCAACCTCGTCTCCGGCGCGGCATCCTGTACGCCGCCCTCGGCTTCCCGCGGCGCCTCCCGACGGCAGCGTCGCCAGCCCATCTACCCCGGCGTCGTAGGCTCTACCGGCGCGGCCGCGCCGTCCTCCGCAACTCGTTCCACCCGCCGCCGCCCGGCGCGGCCCCGTCCCGGCTTCGCCTCCATCGCGGCGGCGCAGCCTCCTCCCGGCGCGGGCGGCCATCCCAGCAGCCGCCGGCGCCCCGCCTCCCCTTCCGGCAAGCCGCGGCGCCTCCCTGACCCCGGCGGCCCCGATCCGTCCTTCTCCGGCGCCATCAACCTCCCTGGCGCCGGCCTCCTCCCGACATCTGAGACACGCCGCGACATCCTCCGCGACGCCGCGCCGGCGACTTTCTCCGCAACGCCGCGCCGTCCCCCGCGATCAGCCGGCCGGCGCCCTCCAAAGCACGTCCTTCCTCCGGCCCCAGCGCCACCGTGCGTCTCCATGTGCATCCACACCGACGCCGTCCTCAGCCTCTGGCGCTGCGTCCGCCGGGCCGCGCGCCGCTGGCCTGGTCATGGACCTTTCTCACTGAGAGTCATGCCATTCTTGAAATTTATCCCCATGCCACTCAATACTTTCGTCAACCTTCACCCCAATAACACTGCGCTTTATTTGGCTTCGTCCTCTCCACGACGAACGCCTCCCCGATGATGCAAGAGCGGCCTGAGGGCAGCGGTAGCGATGCCGTCACCCACGCGACGTTCCGGCTGCTCCCGCACGGCTTGGCCAAGCGCCGCCGACGCGATGCTCGAGCAGTTAGGCCATCTAGGGATGGTGCTCACCGGCGGCGGCCTGACAGTGTCCACATAGGGGAGCTCGGGCGCGGTGTTCAATGTCTTCCCGGGGCTTGACGGGAAGCCTGGGTGTCGCTCGAGCTCGAGGCAAGGCCGGGATGCTTCCCGGTGGCCGCCGGCACGAAGGTGACCAAATGAAGAATAGGGACAAAATGGTCGACATCTCAGGTTAGAAATGAGGGGAAAAAATTAAACAGATTAAAATAGATAAAAAAAAGCCTTAAATAACATACAGGAACGCTCATCCAGTGTCACTATGCCGAAGGTTGACGAAAGTGATAGCAGACGAAGCGAGACAGGTGAATTGAGTGGCATGGGGTAAATTTCACGTGCCATTCCTACAAATTACTACCTCCGGTTATAAAAACAAGTCGTCGTTGACTTTTGGATACATCTTTGACCATTCGTCTTATTTAAAAAATTATGTAAGTTATCATTTATTTTATTGTGATTTGTTTTATTATTGAAGGTACTTTAAAAAATAATTATATTTATGGATCTTTGCACTAAATTTTTGAATAAGGCGAATGGTCAAAGACGTGGCCAAAAGTCAACGGCGACTTGTTTTTATGACCGGAGGAAGTACTTAGGAGGAATATGCTATGAAATATAATAAAAGATTTTTATATTTTACTAATCATTGCGGCACTGTAATCCATAGTAATCAGCCGTTTTACTATTTTCGTCGTAATCCACACGCACGAGTAGATTAGTGCCACCGTGTGTGTATGCGCGCGCACACGAGTTATGATTATCACGAGGGTTGGGAGCAGTTGCAAACTTAATGTTAAACCACTTCTAATAGTTTTAACTACGAATATTGCAGAAAAATATTTTGCACCGGCAACTTGTTGTTATACATAAGTATTAGTTTTTGGTGCAATGGTGAATGCTGATCATGTCATCTACATGGATCCAGATGCAGGCTGCCAGTTGCCTTAGAGCATCCCTAGCAGAGCCTTTAAATTTCCCTCTATCGCTACAAAGAATCGCTACAAGAATCGCCATAAAGGCAAATTCCTCCCACATGCATCAAATTCCCTCCTGCTGCATTTGAAAAATTTTGAAATAGAGGTGCATTTGGGGGGTGAGATGGGGATGCTCTTAGGATGTCCTAATCAAGATCTGTTGTTGGGATCCTGATCAATCTGGAGATAGCATTCATCATCACATAATCGTTAAAGTAATCAGTAGAAGGGCACAACATGCAACTAGTTTAGCAAGTGTACGTGCTTGTGATTTGTGATCATCTAACATATCATTACTTTGCAAATGTATCTCATTGTACCTAAGATTGGCTATGCAATATGCGTATATATATGTCAACTCCAAAAAAATCTACAGTACCACCCAGGGAAGTGATTTTGTAGACCCAATTAGTGCAGTTTATTTTCTGAATATTGTATGTTATCATCTGATTACATAGGTAAATTTTTTAGTGTGTACCTTCCTTCTGCAAATTAGTATTTACTGGTCACTTGGCAGTCGATTTAATAGTATTGTTCAAAAGGATGTTACTATCGCAACAGTGTTGAAGCAATTAGGGTTCTAATAACTACTTTCAAACTTTGTTTAACCTTTGTTTTCTTGGTCAACGTCATAATGGATTCCAAATCTTAAAATTCTCCGAACAATAAGCAGAAACAGAGATCTTGCATACTCCCGACAGCAACGTTGCCCCAATTTAGACACACTCCGAATATCCTACCCAGTTATGTCGTGGATAATTAAACATTTCATCGTATCTCTGCCATAAAAAGTTAACTGTGGAGGTTAACTAGTGATGTTGTGGTACCATGCTAAGCTAAGCTAGCCCAAGCCTTGTGCCTCCCAAACCTTCTACCACTTGCATCAGCACATATGCCATTAGATTAAGCTCTGATTAATGAGAATATGTGTGTGCATTATATTGTGTGTCCAGCATCAGTGGGAAAGCTGCATGATTGGCAATGCTAGATTGGAATAGATTTTAAATAGAGGTGTCCATTTCCCATAGGAAAGTTGTGTGTATGGCCAGTGTTGGTTTCAGGCCCATACATTCTGCCAATGCACCCCCACATTGCACTCCCTAAAGCAGAACAAACTCTGACCCTTTAACAGAGACCTGCACTGGGCAGGAACTGTTCACCACAGCCAATTCCATGCCTTCACCACAGATAAGTCCACAAAGCAAAAGTAGAACCACACCGCAACCACATCCTGTAAAATTTGATAAGCATGACCCCTCTAGACATGATCGTTCTGGGTTACATGATGCAATTATTGGAATTCTAGCAACAGTGTTGATTGTAAGTAGGTGGTAGAGAATATCTTATTTGTTTAATGGTTATAGGATCATGTGGTTTAGACTTTACAAGAAGTTAAGGCCTTGTTTGTTTTAGATTAAAGTTGAGTTGAGTTTTACTGTAGAAAATTTGTGACCCCTCTCGAAAGTCATTTTAAAAATTTTAAAAATCCAAAAAAAATATTTTACAAATTCTAAGAATAACTATTTGAAACCCCATAAAAATGATTACAAAATATTACATCATTCGGCTTATACAAAAATGACAAATTTACATTTAATTTAATTTAATTTAAAACGACCAAGTCGTAAGTGTGTATCTGTAGGATACCACATCCGCATTTGCAATGGTAGCCACATATCCGGGTCGTAAATTCTTACCCCATTACTGTGCGAGTAGGGTTGGA
Organism: Raddia guianensis; assembly: GCA_036346415.1. Lineage (NCBI taxonomy): Eukaryota > Viridiplantae > Streptophyta > Magnoliopsida > Poales > Poaceae > Raddia > Raddia guianensis. The sequence continues at coordinate 33,152,358 of CM070544.1, forward strand.
GTAAATATAATTGAGGAGAATATAAGAAAGAATAGAATAATAATGGAGTTAGCATCACACTTGCCCTATGTGACATCCTAATAAAATTATTAGGTGTCCCAATATTTTTCCAAAAGAAAACCTAGGTAATTCTTCTCATTTTGCAGCTAGCATCAATCTAATTTCGAGTTAAGTGCTAATGGGCTATTAGTGCATGCGATTAAGGGCCCATATTGGAGAGTTTAGCACTTTGAGCCCACCCAAGAAGCCCAACCGACCCCTCCTGCGCCCTACGCCCCTATAAGACCCTAATCTACTGTTCCTCGCCGACCACTCCGCTCCCCACCCCTACACCTAAACCCTACGGCTCAAGACCCCCATTCCGAGGACGTTTTCGAGGTAAATCACTTTTTCCCATAGGTAATTTGTCGTGTAGATGGTACCAGTAGATAGATCTCGTCGAGACGAACAAAATGCATATGCGGATCGCCCATTTTGGTGCCGTTTTCCGTCCGCTAGAGCTCGCCGTAGTTTGTTGCCCCCACGGTCACCGGCGATCTCGCCGTTCGCCGCCAGCCGGAGATCCGAGCCAACCGCTCACGCCACGCCGCCCTGCGTTGCCGCTTCGCGCCGTCGTCGCCGCTGCGAGCGCGCGCGCGCCACACGCCGCCTCAACAAGCCGCCGACGCGTGGCCCTCGGGTCCGCAAACCGCGTCTCGGCGGGACCGCGCCGGCGACGCCACCAATCACGCATTGGACCGTTCCGTCGCCGCCGCCCAATCCGGTAGCGCCACCTGTCCCGTGGGACCCGCCGCTGATGCCGGCGCCACTTCGTTTCACCCGCGCCAGATCCAGCCACCGCCGCTGACGTGCGGGCCCGGTCAAGCCGTGGACCCCGCTGGTCGAGGCGTACCGATTCGCCGCCACCAAGACACGACGCGGCACCACGTACACGCCACACGCCAGAGATCCCGCCGCGGTCTCGACCGTGGGCCCGTCCGCGCTGCTGTCACCGAGAGCCACGTGGCCCGACACGTGTTGAGCCACGTCATCCGCAGGCCGCACCACACTGCCACGTGGCATGCCACGCCACCGCCACGTGTCTCGCCACGCCGCCACCGCACCGCCGACCGCCACGTGGCGTGCCACCACCGCCACGCCACCTCGCGTCGTTGCCACGCCCGCCGCCCGCCGCCATCGCCCGATGGGTCTCGCGCGTCGCCGGGCGCCACTGCCCACCGGTCCCTTTGTCACCCGACGCTGTCGCGCTGGACTGGGCCGAGCTGGGCCGAGCGCACGCGGGCGGAATCGGGCCGGTTCGTCGGTTCGGCCCGTTTAGGGTTTATTTGGGTTTTCTATTTTCCTAGATTTTCCTATTTAACCCGAAACTTCTCCGAATTGTTTAGGGAGCTCCGTAACTCCAAATTGGATGATTTTGGAGCCTAAAAATCACATTTTAATTCTAGAATTTTTCTGTATATTAAATAATTATTTTCTCTGTATTGATGTTGCTGTTTATTTGGTTGTTGTTGTATGTATAGACGGTGGGTGTGATTGTTGCGTGGATTGTTGCCCGGAGCCGCAGTGGGACTCGCAGAGCGCTGAATTTTTCGAAGGCAAGCTTAATTTCATATTCCATCCTAGTTTTACAATATAATTATCTGTTGTTTATTTTTCCGAATTACCTGCATGCATGTAATTAGGCGTGAGTACCTATACATGTTAATCATCTATTAGTATGCTTTAGCCACCTTGTGAACCCGTTGAATATTTCCTAGCCTATCCTTGTCTAGTTGAGTAGGATTGCACTTGGGGATTCACTATAAAAATGAGACTTGGTGAGGCGTATGCTTCACGTTGGTATTTGTGGTAAAAACCTAACCAATTAAAAGTTGTAGTTGATTTAGGGAAGACCCGGCAGTGTTGTTTCCGAGAGTGTGGTGGGGATGAGGCTGCCTACTCTAATAAGGACTCAAGCTTGTGTATTACTAGACCAAACCTTACCGTACAACCACTTGTACCTTCGTCCCTGGCTTAGTACACTACGAAACCCACTAACTCCTGGCTCGTAGGCTGGCCGGTTACGTTTCGTCACTGCTGCCCTAGGAGGAGCCTTGCAATCTCCTCTGAGGGGTAGGTGCGTTCCTGAGACCGAATGGCTTAAATGGGGAACGACCCACGGGTGGTGCCTAGACGTAGGGCGCCCTACTGTGGCGGGCACCGGCGGGGCCGGGGAAACCTAATGAAAGGGCTGGGGAAGTGGTGGGCGTAGTAGGCTGGAAAAGTCTTGTACCGTTTCTCCTAGTGGATGAGACGGGGCTTGTGGAAAAACTTGTACACACTCTGCAGAGTTAAAACTATCATGATAGCCGTATCCACGGTCATGGACGGGCCGAGAGGTTTGCACATGTAGAATCACCCCTTTTCAATAACTAAACCTGACTAGATTAGGCTGGGATTGGCCTGGTGTGAGATACATCTTTTGTTGAACTAAGAATGGAGATATATGATCATGCATTCACAATAATAAAACTTGACCTGATCAACTAAAATATGACTAGAAATAGGTTTTGGGTAAAATAACCTTAACCCCACTTTTGACCCTGCATTCATGTTTAAGGACTGCTTGCTGGGTAGCCGCATACTCATTAAATTGCTTGCAGACATATTTTTATTCAGATTATGGCCAGGACCAGGAAGGCTCTGCAGAGGGAGCGCAAGACTAGCTATGGTGTTCGGGTCGACACCTTGGAATTTATCATAGTTATTTAATTGGACTGCTCTGATGTTTTCTGCTTTATGTTTAATCCTGTATGGGACTATCGACTGGTATGGCAGTTTGCTTTTGTAATAAAATACTACTGTTCTACTGTATTTCACTTTAATTAAATATACTGTGATGATTCCACCGCGTTGTCCATCACGAGATACTAAACTGGGATTAGTATCGACATCGTGATGCTGGATTCCCAATACAAGTACTGGGGTCACGACACCCTATAAACGCCACTTAGACTTTTGTTACAGCTTAAATTAAATTAAATTAAATTAAATTAAATGAAAATTTATTGTTTTGTATAAGCTAAATGATGTAATATATTGTAATTTTTTTTTAGGTTTTCAAATGTAGCAGGGAGGTGGTTCATCCTCGTACGTAACTGCAGCTGCAAGATTTTACCTGAGCTCGATCAAAATCAGAATCCTACCTCACATCTTCTCCAGCTGTCCAGATCAAAATTCTAAAAGTATAAAAAAAGAAAGTAAGATGCTCCCTCATCTCATCAAGATGATAACTGGTATCCATTCAGATTGTAACGAAGAAAGTTCAGCCTCCATTTTATTATATCTTATTTTTTATAAATGCCATTTCAGAGTAGATTCCTAATCATGTGTTTTCCTCAACAGTAAACAAAAAAATCTCTGCCGATGGTTTGTGTTTCATTCTTGCATTTCCACTGGTAAACACTAGGCCATGATAATTGGTTCCCCTCCTACATGGGGAAAGGCTTATAAATAACCGACCAACTTGGCCAGAATTTACCAAGGCACACTTGGGGGGTGAGCAGAGCACAACACACTAGCTCGATAGTGAGGCTGCCAAGAAGGTGCCTGAACCATACAGAGCTAGTGGTACTACAAGATCAGAGAAAGAGAGGCTCTTGGAACAGAGCAGAGTGTGATTAAGGAAGTGGTGCACAGTGCGACCTTGCAGTACAGCAAAGAGAGAGGAGAAGGTGATCAACTGAACCAATGGATGTTGAGTCGAGGCACGGTGCCAAAGGGGACTCCATGGCTGCTGCCTCTGAGGTCTCTGTGGACTGGAGGGGCAGGCCCTGCAGCCCTCACAAGCATGGGGGCATGAAAGCTGCTGTCTTTGTCCTAGGTTTGTGCATGCTTGATCCTCAATTCCCCTCTCTCTAGTCTCTACAAGCCTCTCCTTCCCTGATCCATAGCTGACCCATAGCTATGCTTGCTTGCTCGATGTGCTCTGTTCTTGGTTCCTTGGTTACTGAACCTTGTTGCTGCCATGTTTCGCGCGTTTTTTTTTTCAGGGATCCAGGCATTTGAGATGATGGCGATTGCGGCCGTGGGGAACAACCTCATCACCTACGTGTTCAATGAGATGCACTTCCCGCTGCCCAAGTCGGCCAACATCGTCACCGACTTCATCGGCACCGTCTTCCTCCTCTCGCTGCTCGGCGGCTTCCTCTCCGACTCCTACCTCGGCAGCTTCTGGACCATGCTCATCTTCGGCTTCGTCGAGCTCTCGGTACGTAAGCCCAGATCGATCATATCTCGCAAAGGCTTCGTCGAGCTGGCAAATCTCTCCACTGATTCTGAATCATGCATTCGGCTGGGAAACTGAAGCTGCTATCGCTGCAGCTTTGCCCTGATTGCGTTCTTGTTTCTTTAAGCATCCCCATCACACCCCCTAAAATGGCCTCTATTTCAAAATTTTTCAAATGCATTAGCAGGGAATTTGGTTCATGTGAGTGTCCAGATGCACTGTAGCAGTTACTGTAGCAGTTAGTGTAGCGATAGGGGGAAATTTGAAGACCCTGCCGGGGATGCTCCAGGATCGTTTATTTTAGTCCATGCTCTTTGCTGGTCACTATGTTTATTTTTCAAGAGCTGCAAAAGACTCATGAAATAAAAAAATATTAAGATTGAGCAAAAGGCAGGAAGGAGCAGCTTTAACTGCCTGCAGCGAAAAGATTTAATTTGTGGCGGCAAGCTGCAAGTTTGACATATGGTTTTTAAGTTGGTGGGAAGAAAAAATGTTTGGGAGAGTAGGCAAGCAAAGGTCGTGCCATTGTGACTGTGGAAGCAAACAAATGATCACCAATGCCGTCTAGTGCGCCTTCAGTGAGTGCGCAGCCAAAACACCAATCCACTCCTCCCAAAAGGAGCAGAATTATGCCTCCTTTTTTTTAATCTCTCTTTCTCTGTCTCTCTTTGATTCCAGCTACGTTCAATGCAACAAGGAAGTCAAGAAGTCTCAAGTCTGAAACTTTCTGAGGAATTTATCATTTATTTTTTGTGGGGTTTCTGCTTTCTGTGCTCCAGGGATTCATACTGCTGGCGGTGCAGGCGCACCTGCCGCAGCTGCGGCCGCCGCCGTGCGACATGATGGCGGCGGGCGGCGGCGGGCGTTGCGAGGAGGCCGGCGGGGTGAAGGCCGGCATCTTCTTCGCGGCGCTGTACCTGGTGGCGTTGGGCAGCGGGTGCCTGAAGCCCAACATCATCGCGCACGGCGCCGACCAGTTCCGGCGCGGCGGCGGCGACGGCGGCGGCGGAAGCGCCTGTCCAGCTACTTCAACGCGGCCTACTTCAGCTTCTGCGTGGGGGAGCTGGTGGCGCTCACGGTGCTGGTGTGGGTGCAGACGCGCTCCGGGATGGACGTCGGGTTCGGGGTCTCCGCCGCCGCCATGGCGCTCGGCCTCGTCAGCCTCGTCGCCGGCGTCTTCTTCTACCGCAACAAGCCGCCGCAGGGCAGCATCTTCACGCCCATGGCCAAGGTACGTACGTACGTCGGCCATACCAACGCCTAAGTATACCAGTCTTATCATTATTCGTTCACAATATTAATTAGCACGTATTATTAGCTAATAATACAACTGACCATGGCATTTAAATCGTGAATTAATATGCCACTCTCAATAAGTGAAGCTCAGCCACACGAAAATACAAGCAACCATACAAATTTCGCAAAGCGAACCCTGGACCGTTTTTCAGAAGCTTTTATGAATGACTAAAGAGATAAGATTTGGTAGATCCTAGATATAATAATTGAAATATATGAATTTTACACTGCAATAGTTCTTATTAAGATTCTCCAAAATTGTTGAAGTGGGTTTCACAAGAAGAGGCAAAGGCAACATGGGCGGCCCTAGGTATACGTATGTGTACTATCTATGTGCATACATATAATAAATGTATTGTCCAATAATTAAAAAATACATATGATGAATAAGCATGTGTGTATCCAGCAAATTAAACAAGAAAAAGTTTAAACATGATCATGATCATGATTCCTTGTCCAGAAAGATATGTTGCTTTGCGGGCAAAGCCGCCTGCGTTGTTTAATGTGAAAATCTTTGACTCAAAAGCCATGGGATCAACCGTTGTCTGCAATGAAAAATATTGAAGGAGCAAAAAAGAAATTATATTTAGCTATCATCATCCTATTACAGTCCGTGTTAGAAGGACCATGGTGGTATGTATATATTATCTAAAGGAAAATATTAAACTTATTTTTTTCTGTAATCTGCTCGATGGACCACGGTGGTGTTCATAACTAATGGACTCCTTCCTAGTCATATGCTACTTAGCAGTTACCTGTTTTTTATTTTAAAATAGTTGACTATTTTCTAAATTTGTTTACACTATTTTTTGCATAGTTCGACAGTAGAATTTTAATTATTTCGTATTGAAAAAATATTTGCACATATAAGCCGACATCAACTTTTAAAATTTTTTAATGATTGACTGTGGGTTTGTGGTTGGTTTTGCTAGAAATTTGGTTTTTATGTGTTTGTGTGTGTTATACAATTTAGTATTTATGTTTTCTATTGTATTTTAATATGCGATGACTAGTCTTGATTAGGTGACCATCAAAAATCTAAAAAACAACCAGTACCCGCCACTAAGCTAGCCGGTCTAGAAATTAAACTGTTTTGTGTGACCAACTTAGTTCGACGTCTTTTCAAAAGTTTTGAGAAGCTGCATGCCTGCATCGCAAGTTTTTTAATGTTGCCTTTTAATTTCGGGGACATATTCTAATTGACAAGGGCTAGTGCCTAGCGTCACGAACATGTAGCTTTTGTTCAATGTTCAGCGGTGGGTCTAGCTAGTTGTGCTGGAATGTGCATCAGTGCATGCGATATAATTGATCGCAGGAACCGGAGGCCCATTCTGTTATGCTCGTGATGCAACGCATCAATCATCATGTACGTGCTGTTTGTGTGTGTGGGAGACATGTAACGTGACAGCACGTGTGACATGTACGTAACGTGCACAGAATTTTTTTTAAGGTAATAGAATAGATTCGATCTTTACATCGATCTGGAAGATGTACAACCTAATGTGTGTAGATGTAGCGTAGATTATAATTAACTTGCAGTTTGCATGTCGGTTTCTTGGTTTTTGATTTGAGCTAACGGCTGATTTGTGCGTGGAACTGGATGCATGCATGGGTACGTAGGTCTTCGTCGCCGCCGTGAGCAAGAGGAAGCAGGTCTGCCCGTCGACGGCCGCCGTGCAGGCCACCGCCGGCGGCGCCACCAACGTCCGCCGCATCAACAAGTTCAGGTACGTACGTATGTTACACCACGGACGAGAGAGCTTACGTGCACAGTACACAGTAACTCTCATGCACAGCATGCATGCATGCGAGCCATGACTCCATGAGATCTACTATATAGCTTGTGTTCTTCTGTGAGAAGGTTAATTTGCCAGTTGTTTTGTGAATGGTTTAGATTTTTTTTTTTGACGCATGCATGCAACACGTCTGCGGATATAGAGAGACCGAAGTATTTTTATTATCTAAAAAAATTCAAACCATTCTATGGAACTAAGCTATGTATAGTTCAATAATTGTCTTGAATTCTCTAAGGGTTACTACCTTTGTTTCATAATATTTGTCCGTTTTTTACATATTTAGGAGACATGCATGTCAGTCATTCTTTAATGAAATTGTATTATTCTTGCTTAATCCGTCAGATAGATCTGATATCTTTAAAAAATGCAAGTTAATTACTGGGTTGTAAATGATGTTAATTGATCTAGGTTTCTGGACAAGGCGTGCGCGAAGGCGCGGGACGGCGGCGGGAGCGGGAAGGAGGAGAGCGGGTGGCGGCTGTGCGCGGCGGCGGAGGTGGAGCAGGTGAAGGTGCTGCTGTGCGTGGCGCCCATCTTCGCCTGCACCATCGTCTTCAACACCGTGCTGGCGCAGCTGCAGACGTTCTCGGTGCAGCAGGGCGGCGCCATGGACACCCGCCTCGCCGCCTCCTTCCACGTCCCGCCGGCGTCGCTCCAGGCCATCCCCTACCTCCTCCTCGTCGCCCTCGTCCCGGCATACGAGGCCGCCTTCGTCCCCGCCATGCGCCGCCTCACCGGTGCCGCCGCGGGCGTCACCCCGATCCAGCGCATCGGCGTCGGCCTCTTCGCCGTCCCCTTCTCCATGGTCGCCGCCGCGCTCGTAGAGTCCCGCCGCCGCCGCGCCTCCGCCGCCCTCTCCATCTTCTGGATCGCGCCGCAGTTCGTCGTGTTCGGCGTCTCCGAGATGTTCACCGCCGTGGGCCTCATCGAGTTCTTCTACAGCCAGTCGCTCTCCGGCATGCAGGCCTTCCTCACCTCCATGACCTACTGCTCCTATTCCTTCGGCTTCTACCTCAGCTCCGTCCTCGTCTCGCTCGTGAACCGGGTGACCTCGAGCGGCGGCGCCCATGGCGCCGGCGGCGGCGGCTGGCTCAGCAACAACGACCTCGACAAGGACCGGCTCGACCTCTTCTACTGGCTCCTCGCCGCGCTCAGCATCCTCAACTTCTTCGCCTACCTTTTCTGCGCGAGGTGGTACTCCAGGAGCGTCGAGACGGTGCAGGTCGCCGGAGTTGGGGGCGACTATGGCCGTGACCGTGAGCACGAGGACAAGGGTGGTGCTGCTGATACTAGCGCGGGTCACTGACAGGGGGCCCCCGGCCGTATCATCTACCTATATATTAGTGCATTAATCAGTTAATTAACCTAGTCTTTAATTAACCTCTTCGTTTTGTTCTCGTTTCCATGGCAAATTAAAAAAAAATGGTGTGTGATCAATGGTCTCCTGCTAATCAAGGAGAGGATCGAAGTGATGTATCAATTAATTAATCACAAGGGTTTAGGTGATTAATTAATTTATTAGTCTTGGCTAGGTCAGGTTGAAGGCTTAGTGGTCTAAGTTTGACTCCTGCAAGGATGCACGAGTAGCATTTGGGTAGGGTACGTAGCTAGTCCTCTCCTTGAACGAGAGAAGCTAATGTATGAATGCATGTGGCTGCTATATATATATGTACGTGCATGCCAATCAAATTAGAGGACTTGCCTCGTAATAGCAAATTAAGAAATGCACCCATTAAACTTCCAATGCTTCAAATGCTCGCCCTATTAGTGAATTTTTGGAGATGCAACTTTGACTACTGATTTCTCAAACACGACGGTAACGAACCGATGAAACAGTGCTATATCCATCATCACGTGGCTTCTCATTCCTGCCCTCCAAAAGATATCTTAGATGCTAGGCATTTTGCTCTTTTATGTGGTCATCTATGCAGATCGAACAGATGTGCTATTAATATGTTTGGAAGGCTGTTCTTCGAAAGAGAGAATGAGAAGCAGCAGTTTTGTACCACGGGAAAAAACATATCTCTCGAGAAAATTAATCCATCAAGATATATAGTAAGAGAAAAAAACGATTGAGAAATACTATTCTCAACGGCTTGACGTTGAGAAGCCATACTGGCTTAGAGAAATACTACTCTCAGCCACCACATTTGGCCACAGAGAATAGTGATGTGTTAAAGAGTGACGCCTCATGTTACCTCACTCGTTAAGTCGATGATCCTTTCTTCTCTTAGCAATTAGGAAATGGTTATCATGGGTTGGTTCTCCCTCCCGTATTCTCTATGGCCATGCATGGACCGTTGAGAGGTTGGCACCCTCCAAATTCAAAATATTAAAATTCCACACGCCTAAATGCGTATATCCTTAACGGTCCTATTATGGTCATCGAGTATTAAAGGATAACATCTCACAGTATCGTTCGAGCTGATCGGCATGTTTACTCTTGAGAACTGTCTTGACGTCTTTTTTCGAGTTGGCCAGAGTATGTTTGTCACTCAACGCCTCAAGGTCGGCTTTCATCGTGGCCATTGACAGAACGATAGATCTCGATGGTTTTTATAGGCCGTCAAGTGTAAGTGCAAGTGACCTTGTGTGATTTTGATGATAAATGACAAACGTACATTTATGACAATGGTTGTTTAATGCTTGTTTAATGACATACTCAAATATGTTTATTGCTATGAGACTAATATGTTTATTGTCAAGATTGGTTTAGTCTCATCCTATTTCACTACAGGAATCAGTATCAGTATCGGCGGCTAAAGCCGCCGACACAGGTCCAAATACCGCCGATATTGACCTGTGTCGGTGGCTAGCCGCCGACAAAACCTCGCCGACGCTGCGTGGCCGACATAGGTTAACTATGTCGACGGCCCCGCCGACAAAACGGAAACCTGGGGAAGGCTTTCGTGCGGTCGGTCTATGTCGGCGGTATTTCGAGCCGCCGATATAGCCTTTGGCAAACGGGCCTGATCCTCTGACTTGTGGGGTCCATGTCACGATCGAGATCGCAACACGTGTCAGAATCTATATCGGCGGCCGTTTTACATACCGCCGACATAGCTCCTTCTGCTGAGCTTCTAGGCCCCTCTGGCATTAAGTTATATCGGCGGCTTATATAGTAATATCGGCGGTCGTATCGAAACCGCCAACGTAAATAAACTTAGTATCGGCGGTATATAGATTATTGTCGGCGGCCTTATCGGAACCGCCGACATTGATTTTGATCTGTGTCGGCGGTCTATGTAGTAGCCGCCGACATTGATCTGGATCCGTGTCGGCGGCTAATGTACTGCCGCTGACACTGTTATATTGGCAGCACAAAATATTGCTGCCAATTTTTAAAAATTAGCTTCACCTGCAAAATAACCCAAATCCCAACATATATTCAATTCCCAATCCACACATTCACAACCACACATATTTATAAGCTTGCCACCACGATTTCGAGCCCAAATACAACCATATCATCCATAAACTGTAAATCATCGATAAATGCAACCACACATATTTACAATTTATATGTTATCAGTAGCGCACAAATAAAGATCACATACAAGCCTTATAGTTCGAATAGTTAGAAAGTACGCAAAGAACGGTTAGAATACCCTAACTACATCTCATGCGGGCCACCGCCACTCAAGTCGTAGTCGGGATTGAGGATGTTGCTGACAAACTGCTCGAGCGGAGGCCCCGTGCCACTGTCAACATCCCCCTGCGAAGCAATCACGGCCGGCGCAGCCGTACCTGAGCTGGACGCCTGCAAAAGAAGATGAAATGTCATATTTCTAAAATTACAGGCATTACATTATATTTGGATGAAATGACACGGTTGCAAAATTAGAGGCAATTCATTTAAAGTGGATACAGAGTTAGACAAAATGACATGGATCAAACGACATGGTCGCAAACTTACCCCCGGTGAAGGCCTTGGTGCAGGTGGAAAGTACGCCATCGGGAAATGTGGTGGTGGCACGAAAGCAGGAGCAAAAGAAGGAGCAAACTGTGTGGCTAGGGCCCCCTGCGTCTGCGTCGTCACCGCAGGCATCTGCGGCTGGCTGGAGGTGCTGGTCCCCGCCTGCTGGAAACCATGCTGATCAATAGGAGAGGTTAGCAAATGAAGTTAGCTGGAATGATAAATTTGCGAGCAATGCATGTGTAATTACCTGTTGGTACAGCCGCAGGAGGAGCAGGTTCTGTTCTTGGATGGCCTTCACATTTTCCATGGCCGCATGCCGCTCCCTTCGCTCCTCCTCTTGCTCCCTTCGCTCCTGCTCTCGCTCCGCATCTCGCTGCGCCTTCTCCTCTCGAAGCTGCCGGTTTTGCTCTTCCAATTCTGCGATATGCTTGTTCTGAGCTGCGGAGGCATGTCGTCGACGTCTCCTGACCTTTGGCTTGTACGCGTCGGGCGGCACGACGGCATTCATACCGCCATACCTGCCGTGAGCCCGCCCACCAAACTGGTCGTACAGGAGCACAGGGTCAACGGGCATCTCCGCTGGGTCAACCTCTTCCCCGTGCTTCTCCCTCAAGGGCCCAACATATGTATCCTGCAAAAAATTGAGATGTGTGATATTTGTTCGAGAACAACGGTCGTCAAAAGAATTGAAATAACAAGTTTTAAGTACTTACAATCAGCTCCTGAGCAGGCGCCGGGAGCGGTGGCTGGAACCCGTCTGGCCGCACACGGGGCGTGTGTGCAGCCCTCCAAACCGCGAATCCCGAGGGTTCAACCCCCGTCTGGCACTCCTGCGTGGAATTAAATAATGACCTAATTAGATATAGTTATGAAATGTAATTGATTTTAGGGGATAAAAGATAAGTGTGCTTACTAGATCTCGTGCCACGTGACCCATGCCGAGGCCTCCCATGTAGGTGTTGCACAAACCTGCGCTGGCGTCCCTGTTTTCCCGGTTTCTCTTAGACATGTCGATCCACTCCTGGGACGCCCACATGCTACACATGTCCCTCCAAGCATGTGTACACATGTCCATCCAGTCTGGACGCCATGGGAGATACTGGTCTGTAGTGAGGTACTCCCGACCTGCTGCTGTCCTAGTCATTTTTCTGTCCCTCTTGCGGTAATGCTTCATCACCGCATCTACACGGGCAAGCCTAAGGGCCTCCTTCACGAGCTTGGTAGCCATCCTGTCGATGACTACCCGAGCCCGGGCATAGTCCTCGCCAGGAGGAAGCTGGTACCTCGTCTAAAACAAAAGAGACGCATGATTAAATAAATGCATGCATGTGTAAAGGTATAAACATGGAGCGTCGACAGTAATAAATAAAATTTGACATTTTACCCAGAACTCGTTGACGACTGCCTCGGCGACAGTTCCTCCATCCTCGTACCCCATGAGCTCGTAGTCGGCCCAACTTAGCGTAGGGCGTTTATTCCCGCTCTCGCCAACTCGCCCGAGGTAGAGCGACCTGATAAGCACGCCAAGCTGTTTTCCCGGCTCAGGCGCAGCCCCCTTGTTTTCGCAAACCATCCCACTGCATATAGAATACATTGAAATAAAATGCATCGAGATGAAATACATCGAAACGAAAGATTTGTGGTTAGCACACTTACCTATCTCCCATTGTAATGTGTACGATGACCCTCTCTTCTAGGGAATTGGGGGCTTTCGATAATTTGTTCTGGCCCCGAAATCTCTTGGAGCTAGAGGACTCCGCTCCAGAGTCGAGAGCCTCCCACTCATCCTCGGCCACCTCGTCGCCCCCCTCCTCCTCCTCCAGCAACGCCCGCCAGTCCAGCTCCTTGTCGATCTCCGAACCCGACTCCTCCAGCGCACTCCCCTCCAAGCTTGTCTCATCCTCGTGGTCCTCTGGCAAACCCGCATTGTCGTCATCGGGCACCAGAACGAGGGGCCTCCTCCGGCTAGTGCCTGCTGTGGGCACCCCCGCACCCTCCTGCTGTGAGGAGGTGGCCGACACCTCGTCAAACTGCAGCTGTGGGCCGGCGGCGGCCACCTCAGCAGGCTCCTCCTGCTGTGGGTCAACGGCCTCCTCGGCAGGCTCCTCGTGCTGTCGACTCCGCGTGCCACTCCTCCCGAAGATTTTCTTCCGCCCCGCCCGCACCTTCGCCAAAGCTTTCGCCATAGGACCTGTCATCCTGCAAATGTCAAAGATATAAATGTATTAGACTCTTAGTTAAAGATATAAATATACAAAACCAAAAATTAAATTAAATGACAGATATAAATATACAAAACCAGATATTGAATGCCTCAAAAATCTTCTGCTTCATCTTCCTCTTCCTCCTCCACTCCCTCGTCCTCCTCCTCCTCCTCTTCCTCCTACTCTTCCTCTTCCTCATTGTCCTCTTCGGTTTCTCCATCTTCTCCTTGCTCTACCTCTTCATTTTCTTCTACTTCCTCATCTGGTTCTACTGGCACATCCCCAATATCAACGTGCAACTCCCCTAATAATTCTTGTTCTTAGAATGGTTCGACGTCAAGGTTCGGCTCGTAGTCTTCTTCCGTGAGGTCGTGCAATCCACCAACTGGATGACATTTATGGACAATCCACCAATTTTTGTATTTGAGGCGGGCGTACGGCAGATAGAACACTAACTCAACTTGTTCGGGGAGAATGAACACGTCGGGCCTTTGATAAAGGTGCTTATGGTTAATTTCAACTAGTCCTAGTTCCGGTGTACGCCGCACCCCACTCTCCGGATCGAACCATCTGCACCGGAACAACACGAGCGAAAGTTGGTTGTTGCCTTCATAACTTATTTCGAGGATCTTCTCAATAACCCCATAGTACTCTACGTCTGGACCACCAAGGGCGTCTGCGACATAACTCACGATGCCGCTATTCACCGTGGTTGCATTTGGACGGGCTGACTCGGTTGCTTCCGACCGATATCGATATCCATGGCAATCATAGCATCTATGAACCTTAATTCTACGACTACATCCACGTGACATTTGTCGGAGATCATTGTGCACGCTAGAATGTCTTTGACACTGCAGGACAAGCATGCACAAAAAGATTCATTAAACATGTACTATTGGGTTAGGTAAGTATATGGTATGTTATAGAAAAAACTTACGTGGTAAAAGAACAATGTAAGAAAGTTAGGATGGTTTGGTCCACGCCCTCGTCGTTTGAGGTTGTCAATTTGTTTCCCCGAGGGCTGAGCAGGTTTGGTCCACTCTTCTTGAATAAATTGACTACATGTATAGGTATTTCATTAGTTAATTTGAATAAATTGACTACATTTATAACTTAATTGAGAAATGTTTTCACTTACTCGATGTACACGTTCATTTCATCCATGTTGTCGTACACATAGAGCTGGATCATAATTTTTTTTATCTTCATCCAATTGACGTGTTGTGCTTTTACCAACGTTACGTCCAACTTGGTCATTGAACACGTCAAAATCGGAAGTACTTATACGTCGTGCCTTCTTATACCTCGGTTGAGGCACATAGACCTTATTTTTTGTCGCAAAGTATTTATCCGTAAAGTATGCGATTTCCTGGGTGATCCAAACTTCGGCAATACTTCCTTCAACTCGTGCTTTGTTCTTCACTTTCAATCTAAGATTTTTCATCATCCGTTCAACAGGATACATCCACCTGTACTGTGCCGGTCCCCCTATTTTTGCTTCGTATGGCAAGTGCACCAATAGATGTTGCATGCAGTTGAAAAAACTAGGAACATATAGCTTCTCGAGCTTTGTGACAATAACAACGATCTCCTTCTCCAATTCCTCCATTCTCGAGGCGGATATCTCTTTGGCACAAAGCTCTCTATAGAAAAAGCTCAGCTCCGACATAGTTCTCCAAATAACGTCGTCAACATATCCACGCCATACGGTGGGGAATAAACGCTCTATGAAGACTTTGTAATCGTGGGCCTTCATTCCATTTAACTTACATTAATCCATACTAACGGCATGACGAAGGCTTGTCGCATAACCATCTGGAAATTTTAACTTTTCCTTCATCCACACTAGGATCTCTCTTACTTGAGCACGTGTCAGACAGTACTTTTCCCTAGATCTCATCCCATTTTCATTGAGGTTCATCTTTGGTCGATCGCATATCACAGCGCAGTCCAACAGAGCTTTTGTGTTATCTCTAGTCTTATGTTGGATATCCCAGTTCGTGTTGACTAAGGCCTCACAGACATTCTTCTCCTGGTGCATCAGGTCGAGGTTGTGCGGCTGCTTCAGATCTTTTGCGTAAGGAAGGTTATAGATGCTGCACTTATGAGTCCAATGGTGCACCTTCCCATAATCTTCGTCATCGTAACCCTTGTTTGCCAAATCTTCATGCCATTTAATGATATCCTCTATTTCGAACCGTTCTGGTGGTTGTTGGTTCCTAATACTCTTACCTTTATGAAAAGCTTTTCTTTCCCTCCTAAAAGGGTGATTGAGCGGAAGAAATCGACGGTGACAGTCGAACCAACAAGCCTTGCCCCCCTTTTTCAATTTGAATGCATCAGTGTTACACAAGCATTTAGGGCACGACAAGGTTCCATGCGTGCTCCACCCCGAAAACATACCATAGGCCGAAAAGTCGTGAATTGACCACAGGTAGGTGGCTGGCATCCTAAAGTTCTGGCCCTTGTAGCTATCATGTGTCAAGACCCCTTTGGTCCACAGGTCACTCAGCTCTTCTACAAGTGGTTGTATGAATAAGTCCAATTTTTTTCCAGGAGACTTGGGCTCGGGTATGATAACAGAAAGAAACATGTACTCTTTCTTCAGACAAAGTTGAGGTGGAAGGTTGTACGGGATGGCAAATACTGGCCAGCAAGAGAACGGGTGCGACGTCATATTGAATGGTGTGAACCCATCAGTGGATAGACCAATGCGCACATTTCTAGGATCGGCTGCAAATTCAGGATGTTGCTGGTCAAAATGTCTCCAGGCTTCTGCATCTGACGGATGAATCATCACGCCTTCCTTTCTACATTTGCCGTCTTTGTGCCACCTCATGTGTCTAGCCGTGGATTTAGACATGTACAGACGTTGCAGGCGTTGAGAGATGGGAAAGAAACGGAAGGTTTTCTGAGCAACCGTTGTCTGTCTGTCTACATCATCTCGTCCTTTAACTAGCACGTACCGACTCTCGCCGCAATGCTTGCAATGAGTCAGCCCAGAATCGGCCTTTCGGTAAAGCATGCAGAATTTTGGACAGTAGTCTATCCTCTCGCACGGCATGCCTAACACGCTTAGAAGCTTATTCGACTCATAAAGATTTGGAGTCATCTTGTGTCCAACCGGAAGTAGGTTGTCTAACAGTTTGCACAGGTCGTTGAAGCAATTGGCTGAGAGGTTGTATTTTGTCTTAACGGCCATTAGACGCGACACCGCAGACAGCACGGTCACATCGGTTCGCTCATGGAGCGGCTCTTTGGCAGAATCAAGGAGTTCCTCGAATTTCTGTGTAAGTGGCTCGGACTCTTTCTCAGGAGAGAGATCGAAAGCCCTACCCACGTTATCCATTAGCTCGTCCAATCTGTCGACCTCAACTTCGTCGTAGCCCTCCCCAAAATCTACAGGGCTAGGCACCGGCGCCGGACGCTTCCTCTCTCCATGATATACCCATACAAAGTAATTTGCCTTAAAGCCATGCCTACAGATGTGCTCGCTAATTTTCCTTTTCGACCTCTTCTCCGTGTTCGAGCAAACCGCGCAAGGACAAGGCACTTTTGCTATGTTAGGGTTGGGGAATCTTCGAAAAGCATCTTCGACGAATTCTTCTGCTTTGTCGAACCACTTGTCTGTGTGCTGCCCAGACCTCATCCATCCATCGTACATCCACCTTCGATCTTCCATCGCTTAATCACTATATGTACATTCATACATGTTTTTAAATTCTACGTCTATACCTTTATTGAACAATTACAACAAGTCAACAGATTACAGGAAGAAGATAAACATGTATGTTATGTTACTAGCTATCGGTCTACCGCACGATTAAAAGGTCCATGTCTAACTAAATAGGAGGGCTTACCCACCCACGGATGCTGGTATGAGTATGGTGGTCGTGGCCACGGGAGGTGCACAGGTCGGAATTTCGGCAAGATAACCCCATGATCCCCGAAAGCAGCAACGAGTGCACGGCGCATCGCTTATGTTATGCACTAGGAGGACGACAGGGTTACACCGTCGAAATCCCGGCCCGTGCACCTCCCATGGCCACGACCGCCATACTCATACCAACATCCTTGGGCTGTCCAAAACGTGTACAGCTCGGGAGCACAACATATTTCGTAAATGGAACACAACGAATCACCGTCCGTGTTCCTTACGAAAATTTGTTGCGCCCCCGAACGGGTTTCACTACGGTTTCGCACATGATACAACGTCAAAATTAATTAACAATTACTAAACAACAAAAATCATGCTTAACTGCCGTATTTCTTAATTAATTAAGAGCACTAATGTCGTCGGCCCACAAAATACCGACGACATAGCTACCACATACAAAAAAAAAGTCGGAATTACCTCGGGTTGGGGTCCCGACGGGTGGCTGCGGCGGAAGGACGGGTTCGGCGGCGGCGGCGCGGCGAGAGCAACGGTGATGGGGGAGAGGAGAAGAAAAGGCGGCTCGGGGGGGAGGGGGAGGCGGCTCGAGAGGAGGGGAGGCGGCTCGGGGAGGAGAGAGGGGCCGACGCGGTGGGGGCGGCGGCGGCGCAGGAGCGGGCGGCGGGGCGGCAGCGCAGCCTCGGGAGGAAGGAGATGGCGGCACGGTGGGGTCGGCGGCGACGGCAAGCGTCGGCGCAGTGGGGACGGGCGGCGCGGTGAGGCTAGGGCAGGCGGGCGGCGCTGTGAGGCGCGTGGCGGTGGCGGCAGTAGGCGTGGCTCGCGGCGCTAAGTGCGGGCTAGGGCACTTAGCGTACGGGCCACTTCTTTTTGTAACTGGAAAGGCAATGTCGGCGGCCACGGCCGCCGACATTAATTCAAATACCGCCGACATTGGATAACATAACAACTTTATAATTTCGGGGTCCCACACGTCAGTGACATATGTCAGTATCGGCGGTATCTCGTAAACCGCCGACATAGATAAAACAATTTAGGCGGCATATACTAAACCGCCGATATAGAAAAATCAGTGTCGGCGGCGATTATTCATGCCGCTGACACAGACCCTCCCCCTAGTTCAACCCCGCCTTCTCTCTGGCCCGGACCGGGGCCACAGGGTGTACGCTAGGTGCCAGATGGCTTCCTAAGCCATGCTACTGGCATGAGGCCTCATTGGAACGGGGAGTGCCATCTTGGCTCGAGCTATACGGCGACTTCCTTTGTAACCTTAACAGCGTATCGGCTTTCGGACTCGATCGGCTTATGGTTCCAAAGGAAGTCGCCGTAGAGGTCGACCCGAGACGGGACTCCATGGTCCAATGAGGCATCATGCCAAAAGCATGACGTAGGAAGCAACTTGGGACCTAGCCTACACCCCGTGGGCCCGAGGGAGTGCCGGAGAGAGGGCGGGCTTAAGGGGGGAGGGTCTGTATCGGCGGCGCGATTACAGGCCGCCGTTACAGATGAATCAATGTCGGCGGTCATACCTATAACCGCCAACATTGGATTGATCAATGTCGGCGGCTCACTAAATGGCCGCCGACACAGACCCTCCACCCTCAAGGCCACACTCTCCATGCCCCTCCCCCGGGCCCACGACGGTCTTTGCTAGCTGCAAAATGCCTTCCTAAGTCATGGAATTGACATGAGGCCTCGTTGCCCTGGGGAGTGCCGTCTCGCCTCGATCTCTACGGCGACTTCCTTCTTAACCTTAACGTCGTATCAACTTTCGGGCTCGATCGGCTAATGGTTCCAAAGGAAGTCGCCATAGAGGTCGACCCGAGACAGGACTCCATGGTCCAATGAGGACTCATGCCAAAAGCATGACGTAGCAATCCACTTGGCATCTAGCCTACACCCCGTGGGCCCGGGGTGCCGGAGAGAAGGCGGGCTCACTGTCTTGCCGCCGACATAGGCCCTCCACCCTCCAGCCCATACTCTCCATGCCCTCCCCCGGGCACACGGCAATATTTGGTAACTGCAAGATGCCTTCCTAAGTCATGGAATTGGCATGAGGCCTCGTTGCCCTAGGGAGTGCCATCTCGGCTCATTCCTTTGAAACCCACACGACGTGATGGCTTCCGTGGTAGAGCGGTTAATTTACGGTCCCAAAGGAACTCGCCATACAGGTCGACCCAACACGGCACTCCCTCGGCCAAGGAGTCGTAATGCCAACAGCATGACCTAGGAAGCCACTTGGCACCTAGCCTAGACCCGTAGGCCCGGGTGAGGGCAAGAGAGAAGGCGGGTTGAGGGAGGGTCTATGTCGGCGGCTCATTTAAATACCGCCGACACTGATAGACCTATATCGGATAAAAAACATGAGCCGATACGCACACCGCAGGCTAAGATACAAAAAAATGTGGAGCTTTTATATGTTGAATAAACAACTTTGCTCACTTGGCTATCAGCGCGCGGCGCGGCGTGTGCTCCCTGCAGGTCGTGGGTTCGAGCACCGCTGCGCCCCCTGATTTTATTTATTTTATCTGTGTTGGCGGCTATGTTTATACCGCCGACACAGATGCCTCCCCTGGCTACAGTTTGGGCCCGTGACTGGCACGTGGGTCCGGGTGAGGGCAAGAGAGAAGGCGGCTTGAGGGAGGGTCTATATCGGCGGCAAAGAATAGAGCCGCCGACACAGAATCTGCCGGCAAACATACAAAAAAAAGTCGAGCCTACACAGGTTGAATATACTACTTTGCTCACTTGGCTATCAGCGCGCGGCGCGGCGTGTGCTCCCTGCAGGTCGTGGGTTCGAGCACCACCGCGCCAGCTGATTTTATTTATTTTATCTGTGTCGGCGGCTATGTTTATGCCGCCGACATAGATGCCTCCCCTGGCTACGGCTTGGGCCCGCTTGTTAGGGACCTCGTCTGACTGGCACGTGGGTCCACATAAACGTCCACCGTTATCGGACCGTCTCTGGAGGGAACAATATCGGTGGTTAAGGTGATACCGCCGAAACAGCAAAATTGGCGGGAGCAAAATTTTGAAATTCATCCGGTGGGCGAGAGGTGGCTGAGATGTGTCAGCGGCGTAAGTCTAGCAGCCGAAACTGAAGTGGTCTGTCTCGGCTGCTTTATTTGGGCCCCCGACATTGATCTGTCGACGGCATTTGGCCGCCGGCACTGAATTTTCTGGCCGCCCACACTTATAACGTTTCCTGTAGTGTTTAGAGAAAAATCATATATGTCAAGTGGATAAGATATTCATTCTAAAAGGTGCGTCTTATTCTAATTTAAGTATGCAACTACATTGTGCAAACACATATTGTTGGTTTATTAGATTTATGCTCTTTATATAATGACATACTTATTTGAGCATAAACATATTACGAACATGTTGCTTGCTATTAGTGATCATCTTAGTCGGTGCGCTAGATAAATTTCATGTGTTTAAATGGCTTTGTGCATGTAAGCATTTCATGAATATACTCACATGCACATAATTTAGAGAATTTTAATCTAGATTTGTTTACAACTTCATTCTTCCTTCGAATATGAATTTGCACATGTGTAAGTTATGAATATATTCTTATGTGCATCATTAAGTGAAGTTGTGATTATTAAATCATCTCTCTAGTGTATATAGATCAAACACATATTCATCATGATGCACTTAGTAGAGACCTTTCTTGCGCCAATTGTTTATATTTATATTGTGCTTTTTTATGTGAAATACTTGGACACTTAATCGCTCACGAATATCAAACTTATCCATGTTTATTGAGCTTTTAGACTAATGTATTTAATGAGTGATTTGGAAAGAATTAGATCTTATAAGTTTGTATGATGACCAAGGTATGTTGAAGGACGATGGTTAAGTCGAGGTCAACAAGACAACGGTGTCACCAAAAGTTGAGGACTAAATCAAGGTCGATTTGGCGGGATGATCATCGAGAAGGATGATTGAGTCAAAGTCGAATGGGATAAGAGTCTCATGAGGTGAATCAAGTTAAAATTGACAAGTCGAAGGCGATTGATAAAGGTCATCATGCACAATGCATCAAGGGTGCTTAAGACTGACAACGTCGTTAAGCCTCAAAATGAAGAAACAAGACGACAAGTGATGTCTCCTAAAGCCTGTATGGTTTTATTTATAAGTTGAGCCTAAGGATTGTTATACTATTAAGAGGGATGCAACGTCGAATGGCTTAGGTGTGTCTCAGTGATCAATCTTTGAGAGAGATCGAGGGAGAGAAGTGTTGGTGGTGCCGGAAGTTGAGAGTTTTAGGTCTTTCGTGGATTCCATTGTGATTTCTTATCCTATCATTTGGGATTTGGGTATTGAGACCTTGTGGGTTGTTTAGCCCTTGTCCTTAACTTTCCGTAGAGCCCAAGATCACCGAAATCGGAGTTCGAGGTAAAAAGTTACATTTGTTTCCGTCAGGGGCTATGTGCATGCTGTGTATCAGACTATCCGATATTTATATTGGACTATCCGATATATCTGACTATACGATGCTTGGTCCGATACACCCCTTTATGTCTCTAGAACTCAAAAATATCGAACTATTCGATATTTATATCGGACTATCCGATATAAATTTGACCTTTTAGTGTTGTATCCGGTTTGAACATCTCTATAATCATTCCAGAACCTAAAAAATAGCCATTGCTTTGAGTTTCTCTCACTTTCATGCAGGACTATCCGATGTCATATTGGACTATGCGATATCTGATTGAGTCTAACGGCTAGTTGCTGGGTGAGGCTACTTATTGCCTCCCTCTTCCCCATGTGCTATGAGTTGCCTTTCTAAGTCAACCACGAGCCACCGATGCTTTGTGTGGTGAGCCATGCGAGTTTGTGAAAGTCGATTCCACATTCGGAAGGGAAATGATTGAAAGAGGTCCGGGCTCAAGTGTGACCGAGCCTACCTCAACGAAGACGTAGGATTCCCTCACGGATCCGAACATCGGGAATAAATCTTCGAGTCTCCACTTCACTATTGGTTTCCCCCTTGCCCTCTAGCTTGATTTACTTTTATTTGTGCTTATACTTGTTGTTGTTTAGCACCATCGTGTGCTATTACTCTCTCTTGTGCTGTGGATTTGATTTTAGTGCGCGTGGTATACTTGATTTGTGTGGGATTTTCAAAAACCCTCAATCTGTAGATATTGGATAGTCCCGATCCTTCATTAAGAACACCCAAGGGATGTCGACAAACAATGTTTTTCCTATAGTGTTAGTCATATTTTTTGAAAGGAAAGCATCTAGAAATGCAGTGATCAGCATATTAGGCTTGATGACTATTTCTGTGCTCTCCTTGTTTCTTCTATTAATTGGATTGGATGTAAACTTTCACATGTACGAAGTCATTTTATTGCCAAGTGTGTACTCTACCCTACCCTAGCGTTGTAGCACCTTTCGCCTCTCTACTAATGACCATAGTTTGGTTCCTGCCAACCATATCTTGGATTGGGTTATTTATGCTTTTTTTAGGATTTAGACCAGAGAAAAAGTTAAGCTACATGCTTATGTTTTAAGCACCTCTAAGATCACTCAACTATGCTTGGTGACCTATGTGACCACTCCCCTTCTTTCACCTAATTTTGCCAAACGGTTCACCCCTCATTTCAATTAATTCTCGCATGAATTCCCTCATCTCCTTCCACTTATCTTCCTTCGTTGTCCCCCTCAGGGACCTCTTCTCCTCCCTTAGCCCCCTTGTTATCGTGTCAACTGTCAAACCTCTCCTCAATGACTGGACAAACTGCACCATGTGCTCACTCCCTCACGGCCATAATGTCCTTATACCTCCAGACCTCAACACTCCTATCCATTGTTCATGGCATCTCCCCCATTACACCTCCCCCTTAAATACGGTTACATACATACACACACATCACCATGTGCTCACTCCCTCACGGCCATAATGTCCTTATACCTCCAGACCTCAACACTCCTATCCATTGTTCATGGCATCTCCCCCATTACACCTCCCCCTTAAATACGGTTACATACATACACACACATCACCATGCGCCAGAGAAGCATATCACACATGAGCCTCGAGTCATGCTGGTATGGCTCTAGCGATCGGGAGTGAGGACTCCATGCATGACAGAGGTAGTGGAGAGTAGCAAAGAAGAAGATAGTATTTATCCAATAATTGAAGAGAAATAAGAGCTTTAAAAAAACAAAAAATGGTCGAGGAGAATAAAGAGAACGGGGCAGGTGGGATCGATGTGCATGAATCTCATGGTCCAATCACTACAGGAATCAAACTCAGTGTCGGCGGCCAAAACCGACGTCATTAGTCCAAAAAACCGACGTCACAGGTCTATGTCGGCGGCTGGCCGACGACACAGGTCCGCCGACACTACTTGGACGACACTGCTCACTTTTGTCGGCGGCCAAGCAAACTCCCGACGTCATTGCTCCCCTCCCCCCTCCCTGCCCCCTGCCCCCCAGCCCCTCCTCTTTGACGTCGGCCAGCCATAGGCCATCGACACCACCTCCCCCTCGTTGACGCCGCCGAGATGTGGCCGACGCCACTACCCCCCTCCCTCCCCTACCCCGCCTCCTCTTTGACGTCGGCCAACACAGGCCGCCGACACAGCCTCAACCTCAGTGACGTCGGCCAAGACAGCCGACGCCGTCGCCTCTCCTCCCTCCTCGCCTCGTGACGTTGGCCAACCTCGTGCCGCCAAAGTTACCATCAGCGAGGACATCGCCGAGAACCGCCGACGACAAAACCCCTCCTCCTCGTCCCCTCGGTCACAAAGAATGACGTCGGCATGGCCAAGGCCGACGTCACTACTATTGTACCTGCAAAACAAATTTCAGGAAATCTATATGAAAACCCAATTTCAACCTGCAAATATTCATATTTCACAGCAGAATTGCAATTCACAAAAATTCTCACAATATCCACACATAATCAGCTGCTCGACACCACAATTTCTAGCACATACACATTCACACCATTTATAAACAAACAATTCATCGATAAGAGTTCAAATTGTCCAATTACATCACATTAGATCCATAGAGTCCAAAATACATCACAAATAAGCAGAATTGCGACGATATGGTTCGAAGAGTCTAGAATAGTGCAAAGTACACGCAGGACTGAATTTTGATACATATAGGAGTGAAAACTGAAGCTAATGGTTATGCGAACCATCGTAGGTGGAAGGATTGAACGCGAAGAAACTTTCTGCCATTCTCTCCGCAACCTCATCACCACCGACGTGTGCCATCGAATCGCCCACAGTAAAGATACACGCCGGCAGCGGATCCGGAGACCTACAAGATTAGATAACAACACAAATTTTCAATACATGTGTGCAATTGAAGCGTAAATTGTGAAAGTCTGAAAAAGGAGTATTACCCCAGGAGAATGCGCGTGTGGAGTGGAGAAGTGTATCGTGGATCTCGCCGGTAGGCGTGGGCGGGAGCGAAGTCGTGGTCGGGGTGTCTGTGAAGTACGGGCGTGGAGTTGGAATTTGCGACTGGCTGCCGGAGGCCTCCACGTCCGGCGAGCTCTGTGGACACACGAAAAGTTAGCATGTGAAATGAAAGTGTAAATATACAACCTATACGGCCCCACCATCTTAATTACCTGCTGCTGAAACATATTGCACCTCTGCATTTGCTGGTACATCCAGTTGTATTGGGCTTCGAGTTGTGCGAACTTCTCCTCCCTTGCTTTCTCCTTCCGCTCCTCCTCCTGCCTCCGCTGCTCACGCTCCTCTTCTGCCTTCTTTTGCAGCTCGTTCTGTTGTGTCAGCTGCTCGATCAGCCGCTGCTGAGCTTGTAGCTGTGCTTGGGTCGAAGAGGAGCCCATCTTTCGACACTCCCATGACCGCTCCCTGAAGACGTCGCGAGGTAGCACAGAGTCCAAAAAGCCCGGCTGACCGTGAGCCATCCCAATCAACCCGTCAGATGACGGCGTGTTCCGCCCCATGGCCCCGGGTCTGCTGGTCACCCCGCTTCTCCTCACGAAGCGCATCATATGCATCCTGCGAACACAACCGTGTTATAAATCCGATTAGCTCGATAAAAGTCGTAGTGATACGAACAAGTCATAAAACCTAAACTTACCATTTTCGCCTGGGCAGCGGGATCCATCGGTCGCTATGTGCCGTCGGGCAGAGGATTCAGGCGTGCGCGTGCGCCACAAGGTGAACACATCGGCGGCTCTCCGCCTCCGCTTCCGCAGCTTTATTTCAAGTCAATAGTTAACATGTAGTAACTTGTCGCTAATAGAATATCTAACTAATGCTAGATAATATACTTACTAGGTCACGCGCGAGGTGCCCCATACCGAGTCCCCCAAGGTGGGTCGTGCAGATCTCGGAGTTTTTATCCCTATTATCCTGCTCCTCATGGATTTGGCAATCCACGCCGAGGCCCACATCACAGACAGAGTTTTCCAGCGGATGGACACTTGTCCATCCAATCAGGACGTCCACGCACATACTGCCCTGTCTTGAGATAAACCGAACTTGCCTCATTCCTCTTGATTTTCTTGCCCTTCCTCTTCTTGTACTTCATTACCGCCTCGACTCGGACCATCTCAGATCATGTCTCAGGATAATGTGGATCGCCATTGCATCGATCGCAGGCGATGAGCCTCAGAATCGCCCATTGTCGCCTCCGGCCAAAGCATATACCTCTCCTGAAAAAAACGACACATGAAAGAACACATGAGCTAAATATCAATTAGAAATGAAAAACGACATGCAGCTAGTGTTATGAAGACAAACAATTAGAAATGAAAATAAGACATCTAACCCAGAAGTTCTCGACCAGTCGATCGGCGAGAGTGTTTCCCTGATCGTCAACATCGTGGGAGTAGTCCAACCAACTCATCGCCGGCCGCCACTTCTTACCACGGCCCACCTTCCCGGGGTACAAATTCTTTAAGAGTGGGCCCAACACCTTGCCCGGCTCCTGTGGACCCTTGAAGGTGCAAATCAAGCCCCTGCACGCATATTTGTCCAAAAGACAAAAATATCATAAGTGGTTAGCAAGGTTGTAGTTAGCAATAATAAAAACATTGTAAATGGTACCACACACCTCTTATTGGAGGTAAGCTGTACCAACGGCCGCTGACTCTGATCTCTGGGGGCTTGTTGCAATTTGGTTCTCCCCCGCCTATTAAGGGTCGAGGAGGAATCAGAGGACTCCGGCACCTCCCACTGCGCGTCCTCCTCATCATGGCTAGAAGACGCGGCGTGCTCTAGTGCCTGAAACCACCAAACACAAGCAAATGAAAGGAATTAATAGAAAGTAAATGACAGTCAATGTGAAAATTTTAATGGCTTAGATGACATTACCTCCTCCCACCAACCTAGTATGAAGTGCTCGTCGGTGGCTTGCTCTACGTCTACCTCAGAGCCGGACTCACTACCATCATCAAATTCAGGCTCTTCCTCATGCTCCCCTGGCCACTGAAAGTCCAGCCTCCTGTGCACCATTTTGTAGATTCTCTCCACCGCCTCCGGATTCATCACACCCTCGATCTCTGGCTCCACCACCTCATCCTCCTCGAGGTCGGAGTCGGGAGCCTCCAACAGCGCCTCAAAGTCTGGGAGGTCACCTCTCAGAGGACTCCCGCCGCTCCTCCTAGTCCTCCGGCCCGTCGCCACCACCCCCTCGCCCTCCTAGTAGTCGGCGGCAACCACCCCCTCGCCCTCCTGGTAGTCGGCGGCCACCACCTCCTCATGCGATCCGCTACCATCTCCTCGCTTCCTCCTACTGCGAGTCGTCACGACACCTTTTCTAGGCATCGCCGCAACTGCATTGCACATACGAAATTTGCATAAATAGGAATGAAATGAAATGAAATAACACAGATATGGATACATAGAACGGAAATGACTTAGATTAAACAGCATTACACATACGAAATTTGCCTGTCTTAAAAATCCTCAGCTTCCTCCTCGGGTTCCTCTTCCTCTTCTGTTTCCTCATCCTCTTGGTCCTCCTCATCATCCTCTCCGCCTGACCTTGCTCTAGTTGGCGTTCTATATCAGCTGGGTATGCCGATCCCAATATATTATCTAGGTCGTCACCAATATCGACGTGGAGCTCTCCAGTCACCTCTTGTTCTTCGAATGGACCCGCATCTGGGAGATCCTCATAGTCTTCTTCGGAGATCTCGGACAATCCACTGTGCGGAAGACATTTATAAACAATCCACCAACTCTTGTAACTTGGGTGGGTGCGGCGGTAGAAGACCAACTCGACTTGCTCGGCAAGATGAACACGTCGCCTTCGATAGAGTTTATTGTGATTGATTTCAACCAGTCCTAATTCGAGTACGTCGCACCCCTCGGTTGGGTCGAACCATCGCACCGAACAGACGAGCGAGAGATCGTTCTTGCCTTCAAATGATATTTCCACAATCTCCTCAATTATCCGTAATACTCTATGTCTTCACCCTGAGTCGCGGTGATATAACTCACGACCACTGCTCACCGTGGTTGCATTGGGGCGAGCCAACTCACCACCTTCTGATCGAAACCTATAACCATGACAATCGTAGCATCGATGGACCATAATTCTACGGTTGCATCCTCGAGACATTTGTTTGAGATCGTCGTGGACGCTGAAATGTCTTTGACACTACAAAAGCGATGACACAAGAATAGGTCAACAAATGAATACGACAGTTTATGACTTAAGTGAACGAGTATGAGTTGCAGAAATGTACATGGTAATGAAACCAGGTCAGAAAGGTCAGTCGGTCCTGTTCACAACCTCGTCGTTTCATCTTATCAATTTCATCTGCCGAAGGCTCACCTGGTTGTCCCCACTCTTCTTCAATGAATTGACTACAAGATTTTATATCGAGTTTAGTTATGAAGTATATAGAGAATGTTTTTAAGATTTATTTTCGAAAGCTATTGACTCACTTGATGTACACCTTCATTTCATCCATGTTATCGTACACGTACAGTTGAATCAATATTTTCTCATCTGGATCCAATTCACGTGTGGTGCTTTTGCCAATGCTGCGCCCGGTTTGGTCATGGAACACCTCAAGGTTAGAGCTACTTGTATGGTGGGCCTTCTTATACCTTGGATGTAGCGCACGGACCTTATTTTTGGTGCCAAACTATTTATCCGTGAAGTACGCGGTCTCCTGAATCAGCCAAGCTTCAGCAATACTTCCTTCAACCCGTGCTTTGTTTTTCACCTTCGTTCTAAGATTTTTCATCATGCGTTCCACGGGATACATCCACCTATACTGTACCGGGCCCCCAACCTTTGCCTCCAATGGCAGATGTATTGTTAGATGCTGCATGCAATTGAAAAACCCTGGAACATATATCTTCTCAAGCTTCGTCAGAAGCACAACAATCTCCTTCTCCAATTCCTCCATCCTAGATGCCGATATTTTCTTTGCACACAGCTCTCGATAGAAGAAATTAAGCTCTGCTAATGTGATCCATATATCTTCTGGAACATATCCACGCCACACGGCTGGGAAAAGACGCTCTATAAAGACTTTGTAGTCGTGTGACTTCATTCCATTTAACTTGCATTGCTCTATGCTTACAGCATGTCGAAGGCTCGACGCGTACCCATCTGGGAATTTAACCTTATCCACAATCCAATGCAAAATCTCTCTTATTTGATCGCTTGTGTGACAGTATGTTGCTCTAGGTTTCATCCCATTCTCGTCAAGGCTCATAGCTTGCCGATCACAAATTACAGCGCAATCTAGTCGCGCTTTCTTGTTATCTC
The DNA here is from genome assembly GCA_036346415.1 of Raddia guianensis. NCBI lineage: Eukaryota > Viridiplantae > Streptophyta > Magnoliopsida > Poales > Poaceae > Raddia > Raddia guianensis. Next base: position 33,181,480 of record CM070544.1, read on the forward strand.
TTGTCTTGTGTTGGATATCCCAGTTTGTGTTCACGACTGCCTCGCATATATTTTTCTCTTGGTGCATCAGGTCGAGGTTATGGGGCTGCTTCAGGTCATTCGCATATGGAAGGTTGAGGATGCTGCACTTATGAGTCCAATTGTGGTCCACCCCATACTTTCCTTTATACTCCGGCATTTTCAGATCATCATGCCATATGATAATATCCTCCAACCGGTGCCTTTCTGGTGGCCCCTGCTTCACGCCCTTCCTTTCCTAAATGCATTTCTCTGCCGCCTGAAAGGATGGTTCGGCGGCAGGAAACAACGATGACAGTCGAACCAACAGGATTTCATGCCCTCCTTCAGTTGAAATGCATCGGTGTTACCTAGGCATATAGGGCACGACAGCCTCCCATGCGTGCTCCAGCCCGAGAACATGCCATACGCTGGAAAATCGTGTATGGACCATAGGTACGCGGCGCGCATCCTAAAGTTTTGTCCAGTGAAACTATCATGTGTCAATGCTCCTTTCGTCCACAGGTCGTTCAGCTCTTCTACCAAGGGTTGCATGAATAGGTCTAAGTTTTTACCGGGAGACTTAGGACCAGGAATGATCACGGAAAGAAACATGTACTCTTCCTTCATGCAGAGTTGAGGTGGCAGGTTGTAGGGGATGGCAAAGACCGGCCAATGCGATCATGTTGAATGGTGTGAACCCATCTGTCACGAGTCTGAGCCGCACATTTCTAAGCTCCGCAGCAAAATCAGGGTACTGTTGGTCCAAGTGCCTCCAGGCTTCCGAATCGAAAGGATGGACCATCACGCCCTCCTTTCTACGTTTACCCTCCTTGTGCCACCTCATATGTCTTGCAGTGGATTTGGACATATACAAACGTTGGAGGCGCTGAGTGATCGGAAAGAAACGGAAGGACTTCTGGGCCACCTTCGTCTGTCTCTTCACACCATCTCTACCTTTCACTTCTACGCATCAACTCTCGCTGTAATGCTTGCAAAGGACTCATTTTAATCGCCTTCTGTAAAGCATGCAGAACTTTGGGCAATAGTCTATCCTCTCACACGGCATGACCAACACGCTGAGAAGCTTCTTCGACTCGTAAAGATTCGGAGTCATCCTATGTCCACTCGGAAGCAGGCTACCGAGCAACTTGCAAATATCGTTGAAGCAATTGGCTGAGAAGTTGTATTTTGTCTTCAACGCCGTGCTGCGCGAAACTGCGGACAGTACGGTCACATTAGTATGGTCATGAAGCGGCAACTTGGCAGACTCGAGGAGTCTCTCGAACTGTTCAGCGAGTGGCTCGGACTCTTCCTCGGGGGAGAGATCGAAAGCCCGAGCCACGTCCTCCGCGAGCTCCTCCAACCGATCGACATCGACTTCGTCGAAACCCTCTCCAAAATCTGTAGGGCTAAAGACTGGTGCCGGCCGGCGCTTCTCTCCATGAGCTACCAATATAAGATAGTTCGCTTTGAAGCCATGCCTTAAGAGGTGCATAATAATTTCACTCTTGCTCCTCTTCACAGTGTTCGAGCAACAAGCACAAGGACACCAAACCACCGCCGCGTTTGGGTCGGGGACACTTCCGAAAGCATGCTCCACGAATGCCCTTGCCTTCTCGATCGACTCGTTCGAGTGACGTTCAGACCTACTCCATCCATCGTACATCCACCGCTGATCTTCCATCGCTAACTATATAACGTAAATGCATGCAGCACAACTTTAAGTTTAGACGGTTTAGGCCTAGCTAAATAGGAGGGCTTACCCACTCCACGGTGCACGTTTGAGTACGGTGGTCCCAAAGACTATGGGGCACGGTCGAAATTTCGGCAAAGATAACCCCAGAGCTCCCTCGGTGTAACGATTTAGTACGGGCGTCAGCTTATGTTATGCACAAGGAGAACGACGGGGTCATGCAGCCAGAATTCCAACCCGTACACCATAGTCCTGAGACCAACGTACTCAAACGCGCATCCGTGGGCTGTCCAAGAACGTGGACAGCTCGAAAGCACACCCGCTTTCATAATGGAACCGAACGAATCACCGCCCGAGCTCCTTATGAAAATGTGCAGGTGTGCCCCCGAACGGGTTTAACTATGACTCGGTTCATGTTACAAATGCATTGCAAATAATCAGAATCACATAGGATCTAATTACATCTATAAATAACTAAATAAATATACCGGTCACTAGTTACATCTATCCACTAATTATAAAACATGTACTAATTGCATGTAAGACTAATTGCAATGAAAATAATTAACTAATTATAGAGCATGTACTAATTGCAATGTAAATAATTAATTATATCTACTAATAACGTCGGCTCACAGAACACCGACAACACAGCTTACACATGTTGTAAAAAAATACCCACGAACATACCTCGAAGGCGGGGGACGTCAACGTGTGAAGGGGGAAGGCAGCTGCGGTGGGGAAGAGACGGGGCACGGAGGCAGCGAGGTGGCGGGGCGGGGGAGCGAGGCGGCCGGCCGGAGTAGGCACAAGGAGGAGTAGGCGGGGGAGAGAGGCGGCGGAGGGGAGGCGGCTTGGGGCAGGGCGGAGGTGGCGCGGTGCAAAGGGCGGGGAGGCGGCGAGAGGCGGGGAGGCAGGTAAGGAGGCGGCGCGGGCGTGGAGGCGGCGGAGGAGGGAGGCGCGGCGGGAAGGCCATGGGAGGGAGGACACGCCACGGCGGATGGAGGCGCGGGTGGCGGACGGAGGCGGTGAGCGGCGGAGGGGAGGATGCGCGGGCTGTGGGAGGAGGCGATGGGCGGCCGAAAGCGAGGCGGCGGGCGGCGTAGGTGGCGGGCGGGCTGCGAGGCGGCGGGCGGCGAGGTCGCGGGCGGGATGCGAGGCGGTGGGTAGCGAGGTGGCGGGCCGAGGGAGCAAGGCGGTGGCGCGGCGAGTGGCGCTGATTGGTGGTGGTGGCGGGCGCAGCGGCGGTGCCGCCGAGTGAAAACTGAAAAAGTAGTCCTCCCGTGTTCGCCGTGCAATAATTGGTGTCCCTCCAAAGTCTGTGTCGGCGGCACACCTTTGGCTGCCGACACTGCCTCCTCCACCCTCAACTGCCACGCAATACTGTCCAGAATGTCGTCGGCTGGAAGTCCGACCGCCGACACAGAGCCATGAAATGTCGGCGGCAACACACCGCCCGCCAACATAACCCCAAAGCTTTCACGTCGGCCTCACCTAGGCCGACGACAACGAACCTCGTGACGCCGCCACGCCCTACCACCGACACCACTCCCCCCCCCGCCGCCGCCGTTTCTCTCTCGCCGAATAATTACCCTCCGCATAAATTTTCAAATAAAAAGTTTGGTCATATATCCAATTATTAAAACCTATCATCTCACTACACGCTCCTCCCCGCTTGTCATTCGATGATCTGCGTGTGTTCCATCGACAAGTGCACGTCGTATCGTTCGATCGCCATGCCATTCACACACTACTACCAAAAGTACACGTCGGAGTTCCGTATATGAACACGAACCTAGCTCGGAGTTATCTCGGTCCAACGACAAGCGTGGTATGATCTTTGTTGCGTTACGTACCCTTCAGAACCATAGAGAGACCCTACGAGGTTTGAGGCGGAGGGGTCGTGGGCTCGGAAACATATCGGCCGGTGGTGGCGGGAAGGGGGGTCTGTGTCGTCGGCAAAGCTTAGGCCGACGTCACAGACAACATCTTTCACCTCGGCCTTGCACTGGCCGACGACAAAGCCTCAAGCTATGACATCGGTCACAATATTGCCGCCGACAAAGACACTCCCCCCAACGCCGGTTCTCTCTCGCCAAATAATTACCCCTCCGTACAAGTTTTCAAATAAAAAGTTTAGTCATATTTCGAATTATTAAAAGCTACATCTTTGTTGCGTCACGTACCCTTTAGAATCCTAGAGAGACCCAACGAGGTTTAGGGCGGAGGGGTCGATCGTGAGCTCGGAAAAATATCGGGAAAAATAACGACTGGCCGTGGAAGGGGGGGAGGGGTTGTGTCGTCGGCCGAGATGAAACAGACGTCATAGACCAATCTAATGACGTCGGTAAAGGCTTGGCCGACGTCATAGACCAAAATACTGACGTCGGTCTTATCTCGGCCGACGAAAAAATCCTTCCCCCTGACCCTTGCTACCGCCGACTTGGCCTGGCCTTGGCTTGGCTTGGCATGGCCTGGTCTTGGCTTGTCGTCGCCTATGACGCCTACCGAGATAACGCCGCCGACACGCCCCCACCCTACCTTGAACATTCCACCGAGCAGCTATGTCGTCGGTCACTCTTTGGCCGCCGACATCGCCCTTACACGCCAGAAGCCGCCTCGCCAACCACTCTGTGTCATCGGCCAGGTTTAGGCCGACGACACAGACTGTCGTCAGGGTAGAGCCGTCGACACAGCTAGTTTGGCCGCGGACAAAACTCATTTGGCGGGAAGGGAAATTCAAAAATCCGAAACCGCGCTCTCGACAGGGCAGTCAGTGTCGTCGGCTACCCTTTGGCCGCCAACACAGATGGCCTGATGCTGTGTATGTCGTCGGCCCTTAAGTTGGCCGCCGAAATAGCCTGTCGTCGGCTGAGTGGCCACCGACATTGCTAAATTCGGCCACCGACACAGAAATCATTTCTTGTAGTGAATAAAAAAATGGCTTTTTATATGCTTAGAAATCAAGGGGTTTCCATTGATCATCACACTCCGCAAACATATAATCCTTCGAATGGATATAAGAATTCGAAGAGAACATGGGCATATAGATGTGCGATACAAGCTTTAAGAAAATTAAACCAAGCAATACAATTGTTATACCTCACAAAAAAAGCATTTTAGTAGCTATTATATAAAAGAAGTCTTTGCAGTTTAGAAGAATGAAAATATATTGCTTTTTAACATTAAAAATCTCTTCACAAATTAAAACAAATGCAATTGATATCCTTTGGCATCTTTTGACAGTGACACACGTATCAATCTCATTGACCGCCCATTGCTATATATATGTGTATCGAATAACTTTTATACATATCAATTTAAGATCTTATCTACCATACTGTAATACCATTAGTCGCATGCCATCTTTGAGGGAATATTAAAAAATGATGGCAAAAAATCAAAACAAACCCCTATGTAAAAAGAATAATGCTTCCTTCTCCCGTGTAGGGAATATTACAGTCGAGTTTATTTTCCTTATATCCCTAATATCCTTGGGCATGTTTGGCAGTGACACAAGGCACAATGAGCACCTTAGAAAGGCGTACTTCTATGTACACATAGAATAACCAACATTGATTTTGTATGTGTGGTTCTATGTGCATATAGAATAACCTTTATAAACATTGTTTTAGTATGGGCTCTTCAGCTAACTATCTTATCGAGCAACAGCGAAGGTGAAAAAGAAGGCAGAGGGCAACAACCTCAGTGGCCAAAGCTCGTCGACCCCCTCACCCTCTAATTCCGATGATCAAGTTAGAGTTAGGGATGTGATGGAACCCTCTTGGAGCTTCAGATTTTTTTTGTCATATCTAGCTTTCTAGGGTTAGGATTTTTTTTGTCCTATCCTTTATGGAAATAGTTAGTATTGCAATAAGCTCCCTTCTAAGATTACAATGTGTTTTTGCCTTCAGCAGCATCATTGGTAGGGTAGGTATCGTGGTTGGACCATTGAGATTTATGTCCCCTTGTTGTGGGAATTTGTGCCAAATTACCATGTAGAGTTCGATGGTGTCGGATGTTTTTTTATCCATAGATGTGGCCATTTTACAAAAAAAAAAAAATCCTAATACGATAGTGCATGCACTGTACCATGCATGTTATAGATGCTTGATCTAGACAAGAGGAATAAAATTTTATCTTAATACTGCTTCAAGCAGTTGGTTTAATATATAGGTGTTGCATTGTAATAGTTTTTCCCTTTTGATCAATGGTCTAATGAAAATTACATAGTTAGAACATCGATTTAGCGGCCCCATCAACCACAGTATATTTCAGGTTGAAATTAGTGACATAACAATCTTTCAGCGAGCCTTACATTTTTTGTCAAGGCATGCCCAATCTATATATGCATGGAATAATAACGCTTCTTTTTCCAGGTAGGGAATATTACAAAATTTGAGTTCAGTTTCCATATCTTCCTAAAAGCGAGTGCCATTAGATATATATGCTCAAGGAGAGCAAGCAAGACAGCCAGATATAATTAAACATATCGTGATTTTTTTCATAAAAGACAAGCCAATCTTTAGGCTTTTCTTTGCCCTCCCTCAGTCCCTTTGTCTGGATATGGAGCTGGAAAGCAGCCAAGGATGCTGTACTCTGGATGCCAAGCCTGTCTTTCGAACTAACAGCTCCAACCAAAGCAGATTGGTGATGGAATCCATCGCCCTCTTTTCCCCTGGCTAGCCCAACTTTTTTGTTGTACCACAACACTAGCACGAAGACCACGGTTAGTTAGAAAGTATAAGGAGAATTAGGAGCAACAGCTAGCTTATGGGCTTGCATGATCTAGATGACAAGATGTAGATGTTTTTGGATTTGGACACCGGCTTCACCATATATGCCTCTTGAGCAACAAGATTCGGAAATTTGATGGATTTTACTACATATGTAATTGTTTTTTCTATTCTTCATTGTAGGCGACTGTCGGGGTATCTATGATGTTGTCGATGGTGAATAGAACTGCGCAATTACTAGATCGAGTTGAAGTAATAAGAGCATATGTTTTGCCTTATAAATGGAGACATTTGTGTATATACCGTTTTTGTAGTGTGGCTTCATCAATTTGCATCTCCGCATATGGGATTCATTAAGATGTCACTCTCTGCATTGTCCTTTTGTTTCATGCCATTTTAGCCAAATTTAATCAAATTAGGATATTACAGCCTATGAAACAATCATATTGTCCCTCTTCTTCCTCCCAGCCAACTCTTCCTCTCTATTGCCTCTCCCTCTGGCGCCAACACCGCCTCTCTCCTTCCTCTTCTTCCATCCTTGCAGTTTGTCCCGGCCACCATACACCGGCGGGGCCACAAGCCAAGCTGTCAAAGTTGTTCCCCGAAACCCTCCTCTAACGTAGCCTCTGCGGCAGCGATAACAGCCAAGCTCGATCTTTATGGTGGCGATAGAGAGAAGCACGCAACAGGCAGCAGTGAGGAGCACGTGCATGCAGAGCCGCAGGAGGAGGAGTGGGTGGCGGTAAAGGGAGGAGTGGGTGGTGGCAAAGGAGGCGGAGGAGGAGGTGGCGGCGCCACATGGGGATAGAAGCGAAGGAGCAGGCGATGACAGAGGCGGAAGAGCCCATGGCATGTAGAGCTTGGGAGAAGGAGAGAGGAAGGACGAAGATGGGGCACAAAGGTCATTTCGTGCATCTATGAGAAGGGTGATCACAAGAAATCTTTTTTTAAAAAAGAAAATGTTATGGAAACAAGAGTGACAACGAAAAGAGTACCATATACAAAATTTTCTTTTATAAATAGGGTGGTCTAATCACCTTGTCCTTGGAGGCTACCTCTTTGTTTGAGAAATAATTCAGAAATTGTCACCCTTGTATGTACCTAATTATAAAATAAAATGCCGATTTTTTGAAAACTGACATATAATAAAATCTTACCTTTATTTGGAGGCTAAATAAGAAGCCCACAATGATTAATTGTTGTCTTCCAAACTCTCTAGTACTTATTAGAAAAGTCATGCACCGTTGATACCCTAACTCCCTAAAGCATACCAACCCAGAGTGAGCTAGGTAGACACGTGGAGTACTAAGAGGATATGCTTTGTTTATCTTTTTAGGTATAGCATGCTAAAAAGGAGGGCATTATTGCCACGGTGATTGGACGTGAAGACTTGGTTCGTGGCCAGCAGGAAGGAGATAACCATGCGTCCGTGTCCCTAGAAAGCATGGCTGGTTTCCGCAAAGTGAAAGCCCCATGGATAGCATTTATCCCTGCAGTATTTTCTTTTTGGAGTTTAATTTAAGAGTACATAAATCTTCTCTGGCCTTCATGAAATTTTCAAAGAAGGCCTTGATCAAAAAGTGAGCTAGGTTGCCTCCCTTTGGTGTTTTTTTTTTTATTCGGAGATGCTCTTCCTTTGCCCAGGTAGTTCGTATAGGATGCTCAGATGCAAATGGTACGTGTTTAGATACGATCTGTTGTAAAAAGGTATGCATATCTTGCTGCACATGCATCATGCATGCATGCGGCCACAAAGATTAAAATATTGTGGTAACTGTTTTTTTAAGTGCAAATTGATCTCATAACTTACATTGTTGAGCTAATTTGTATTCATCAACAGTGATTTTATTTTATGTTGTTTGAGGACGTTTCGTTCAAACAAAAAAATTGCTGCTTGTTAATAAAAAAAAATCATTAGAAGTGAGAACTAATCCCTTCTAAAATGGTTGTGGCTATTTGGACATTGATGGCTGAAAGGTCTGTTTGGATTAGTTGTAGGTGTGGATTCAAGTCAATTTTGAGAGAGCTAAGCATGTCCAGGCTCGAGCTCGATTTGGCTTGAGTTAATTTGGCTCGAGTTCGGCTATCGAGCTCGGTGTAAGGTTCCAACTAAATATCGATTTGGCTCGATAAGCTCGAGATTGGCTCGGTTTGGCTTGAAAATGATTAAATATTTCATTGTTTATGATTTTATGTTGACAATGTAACAATGTCAAGAATAAATACTAAGCTAATAATATGATACGGTTAACATCGAATAACTCCTTAATCATAGTCATAAATACATAAAAGTATAGTGCTAAAACAATGATCAGTGTACACATAGTATCAACTAGGTTGTTTGAAGGTTGGAATTATCACTTAGTGAATAGTTATTCGAGCATTCGAGCTGAAATCAAGCAACTCGAGATTGGCTCGATATACAAAAAATTTATATTTTAACCCTTTTAAAAAATAATTTAAATTTTAACCCCAAGGAAGAAGTATTTCCAAATCTAACCCTTTTGGACGCGCCATGGCAGATGGCGCGGCGCATGCACTCTGACGCGCCAATGCATATGGCGCGGCAGAGGTGCCACGCTGGCCGCCAGCGTGGAGAGGCGTGGGTCCCACCTTGACGCGCCACCCCGTCTGGCGCGTCAAGGCCCTTTACAGAGACGCGCGCGGGGCGCCCCTCCTGTTATTCTTCCCCGACACCGCCGCCGCCCGGCCCCGCTGCGCCGCCGCCCGCCCGTCTCCAGCCTCTTGAGTGTGGGGAAATCGTTCTCCGTCCTCTTGTTAAGGTTATCCTCCAACCTTTTTCTCCGATTTGGCCCTCGATTAACCGCATTTCGTAGGGTTTGGATAGTTAGGGCCGGTTCGAAGAAAAAACTTGATTTTTGTTCCATATTGTCGTGTTTAGATTGATCTAAGCACCGTGGTCACCGTGTTGCATCTACTGTCTGTGTTATTAACGTGTAAAATCCATTGCATGCACGGGTATGGCATTTAAATTTGGTGTAGATGATGTTGTATATTAGGTCTAAACGACTTGTATTTGTTATCTTAAATTTTGTAGATGGATCGTTTAGTCCGTTTTTTTCATGATGGTACCATCAGAGAAAACGGAGAGTTTGAGAATATGAAGGAAGATGTGGTATTGTTTGATAGGAGCCCGAGTTTTATTGATTTAGTTTCCCGTTGCCGGTCTTTCATGAGCCGTGGGGTTGGTGAGGGTGAACTATTGTTGCAAGAAAGATCTGATTTTGGGAAGGTTAGGGCACACTATGTGATGTTGAAGATTTCATCGAAGTCGGATTGGAATAGCTACAAGGAGGTTGTGAAAAATTCTAACGTCAGTTGTTGGGAGGTGGTGGTTGAGATCGCTCGTGGAAGTGGCTCATTAGCAAGAGTTGTGCAAAGTGTTGATGACGAAGATGAGGCTGTTGAACACTTGACTCAAGAGTTGAGCACAGTTGGAGGAAGGCAATTAAGATCTGAAACAAATGTTGCGGAGGCGGTGGGAGAGTCGTTTGATAACTTTGATAGCGGTCTTTTCATGAATGATTTTGACGATGGATTTTTTGAGGAGGAAGAACGTGAGGTGGAAGTCGACCAAATTTCTCTAAGATCCGATGAGGAATCCTATGATGAGGACATGGTAGAAGAAGAGGGGGTGCAAGGCGAACATGAAGAGGTAGGGGAAGGAGATGAGGAAGAGGAAGAAGATGATGTCGAAGAAGATGACAAGGTTGTTTGTTTAGGCGTGTGTTGGCGATTCTTATGCCTTTTAGAATTAATCCGCAAGCGCACGGATATCACTGTAACTTTCACCTGGGAGTATTCAAAGTATCGATTTCCACGAGGAACGAGAAGTGCTCTAGTCTAGAATCTAACTTGACAGGATGAATAATGGTGGTAATAACAGTAATGATGGGAGTAGGATAAGATATTTCGGGTTGAGAGGCTCTACGGTTTCTTACTTAGGCAAAGATACAAAATTACTGACACACAATTGCTACTCTGTATCGGAGCTCAGGTACTCACTACCACTCGCTATCCTGAATTGGAATCCCGAATGGTTATGATCATTCTTATTTGGCTTAACTGGTCTGCAACTAACGGGGCGGATTTCACAAAGTCTAAACCGGATAATAGGGCTGTCACCACCTATTACCTACCACACGTCCATTGAAGCAGGTGCCTACCAGCTACTAACTAGTCCAAACACCACGTTTGTACCTAGCAGTAATACGTACCAAGAACATTACTTCGATACGCACCCCTACTACCTCTTATACTAATCTCTAGGTGGACAATTAAGCACAAAGATCTTAGCACTCAAGAATAGTATGGACCTAATACCAACAGAGCAACAGGTATATAAAAGAACTTTGCTTCATTAAATAAAGAATTGAGCTAGGTGTTACCGAACATAAGAGCGAAACTGAACTCGCACCCGAGTCGGCTCCGGAGCACGAAGTGGAAGAGAGCCGACACCTCCGGCTTCTCCCCAACACTCAACTCTCCTCTCTCCCTACTTCTACATTTCTAAGTGGACAGCATAGAGCTTCTTTCTTCTCTTCTCCACTTCTCCATGATCACAAATGAGGGTGAACACCTCCTTTTATAGTGTGCCGGGGCGAGTGAGCGAGTGCCACGTGTTGGGACAAGTGTCACTCAACCCCCTCCGAAGGAGAATCCAAGGCGAGCCCGGGGTGGGTCGGCTGGCCTAGGTGGGTCGGCCGGCCCACCTTTTTCATCATCTGACCGCCAATTTTACATGGGATGCTTTAACAACGGTGTAGATCATCTTCTCAAGTCGGTTTGGCAGTTGGAGACCAGTAGCATTGGGTTCCTTTAGAATCCTATGCATTCTTGTGAAGCAATCCATGTTCTGGATCAAACCGACTTGAGTGGATGGTTGGGATGGCCTCTAGGTGTGTTGCTTGGCGCGTCGGGAAGAAACTGACGCAAATTGGCCAAAAGAGGGGACCGGCTGACCTGGCTTGAGTCGGCCGGCCCAAGGTTTGGGTCCGGTCTGGTCCGTCGTCTTCCGGAGCTCATTTCTCCCTCATCCGAAGTCCAAATATAGCAAATTATATATGTGTTTCGATCGTCTCGACGAGCTCTTCATCATGGTGCAGTCCATTTTGTCATTTGATGACTTTTAAAAATATGTTTAATTTGAACTCCATCTTTCATCCGATTTGCATACGGCCAATAAATCGTCTTTTCTTGTATATGCCTGCAAAACATGAGACTACACCAAAACTCATGGAACTCGTTAATGTTAGCCTTAATGTAATTTGAATTCCTTTATTTTGTAGATATGTTGACGGTCAAAGGTATAAAATATTGCAAATAAGGACCGTCAACAGCGTGGGAGATAGAGGACAAGCAACGTGCGCATTGTGGGCTGCGGAGAGGATGCAGCTTAGGGCAGTTCATGTTGATGTGCCCACGGTGACCACCTTTGAGGACCTAAGCCGAACTCACATGGCAATATGTCAAAGCGGCTTGTTGTCAACCGATGTTCTGCCGGATTCTGAGAATCTAGAGATCCAAAAAGGCATGTCATTCGAGTCTTTACAGCAATTACAGTACTTCTTGATGGACTATGCGGTGAGGCACCATAGGCCATACAATGTTACTCATTCGGACGTCAAAGTCAGATACACGGTGAACTGCAAACAAGGATGTCTTTAGGGTGTGTGGGCTCGGCTGGACAAATATACTGGTAGATGGAAGATTAGTCGTGTCAGGCAACCTCACACGTGTGGCCCGTCGAAGAGAAAGAAGGTGCATGCTCAAAACACAGCCAAGTACTTAGGGTGGCGTATCGCTGGCATTGTCGCGGTGGATAGCGACGTGTCAGTTGCCTCTTTGATTGAATCCATATTTGGATTCACCGGGTACCGTGTGAAGTACTCAAAGGCTTGGCAGGCAAAGCAACACACCATGGAGTTGCTATATGGGGACTGGAAGGAGGCATACAACATGGTGCCAAGGATATTGAATGCAATTAAACATTTCAACCCCGGTGCAAAGTATTTCACCTACACGAGTTGCAGTGGCTTGGTCGATGAGAACGACAAAACGCGGTATGTTCTTGAGCGTGTGTTCGTTCGAGCACTGTCGGCCGGTCGTACTTATCGATGCAACCTTTCTAACCGGCAAATACAAAGGTTTTTTGATGATGGCCGTTGCGGTCGATCCGGAGAATCAATTAATGCCTGTAGCATTTGCGTTGGCCGAGGGCGAGAACAACACGAGCTGGGCATGGTTCATGGCGCATCTAAGGCGGGAGGTTCTCGGCACTAGCCGGACGGTTTGCATGATCTCCGACCGTCACCATGGCCTTCTAAATGCGGCTAAGGAACATATGGAAGGTTACCCTCCTATTGAGCATCGGTGGTGCATGAGGCACTTCGCGGCCAATATATGGGGTCGACAGAAGAAGAAAGAAGTGGTGTCGAAACTAAAGGGGGTTTGCTGCGACAGAGAAGAGAGAGATTTCCAGAAAAAGTTAGAAGAGCTAGATAAGATGCTAAACGATCAGGCCAGGGATTGGATTAAGGAGCATATGGTAAACAAGGACAAGTGGGCTCTTGCTTACGACAAGGGTGGCCGTCGTTACGGGATAATGACGACAAACGGCGCCGAGTCGTTGAATAATGTGTTCAAAGGCATCCGTGCCCTGCCGGTATCTGGAATTGTACAATACTCTTTTCAAAAGTGTAACAAGTACTTCGTTGATCGTTGGGGTTTGGCAAAGAATGCTATTGATGCAGGGGCGGTGTGGGGAAGGGCCGGTGCGGTGCATTTGGAGAGGGAGGAGAAGCTCGCTCTAAACCACATCACAGAAGCATATGGCCCGAATAGAGTTGTTTACAATGTAAAATCCGCCAGAGGAACTAATCCGAGGGTGAGCGTTTCGGCGGCAGGAACTACAAGGTGGACATTGTCAAAGCTGAGTGCACGTGCAAGGTTCCGCAGCTGCTTCATGCGTCTTGTTCACACATGATCACCGCTTGCTCTGCAAGAAGGGTGGACCACAAATCTCCGACGTACATGTCTCCGCTTTACCTGAAAACACATACGTTGAAGATATGGGAACCGACCTTAATTCGAGCCATACCTTGATCCCACGCAATGGCTAGAGTTTAGTGGATTGGACTATTGGCCCGATCCTGCCTTACTTAAGAATAAGAAAGGCCGGCGGAAAAAAAAGGCTTCGAGGAGAGATGGACCGTGCAAATGGTAACGGGGATGATACATATGGAACAGGAGATTTCGACGCTATCCCAGGGGTGGTCCGATGCTCTAAATGCCACCGGGTTGGGTACAATGCGAGCACGCATAATAAAAAGCATAAGGGTTCTACTAGCTGTAGAAAACGTTCAAAGGTACTATGGGCGATGTCTATTATGATTTAATATTTGCATAAAACTAACTAATATTTTTGCTGGAATTTAACTATCTTTTTTTAATTTTGCAGGATGGCGCACCCTCAGTACCGCTTCTTGAGACAGAGTATGACAAGGACCATCGTGCGCGGCTCATCTGCAATGAGCAACAGGTTTGGCCATCCACTCATCTCTTTGAATTGCAATTGTTTTATCCATCGTAGTGCTTATTTACGGTTTGTTCTTTTTGCAGACTCTGCCCTCGCTCCGTCCCCGTACCCACGCGATCTTCCTCACGTGGGACGATAGGTTCGCCCCTTACTTGCAGTGAGCCGGCTTTCTGGACCTAGCCCGCACCGTCACGCAGGGGCTGCTGGACCTTGATGGGCCACTACTGACAGCTCTCGTCGACCGTTGGAGGCCCGAGACGCACACCTTCCACCTTCTAGATTTCAAATCCTTTCGTCCTAGATTTTGAGATTAACGAAGTACGCCGTTGAAGCAAACTCTTAGAGGTTAGACCAAACCTATTTAGGAAACCATATGTATGGTAAAAATAAAAAAACAAGCAAAATAACAATATTACCCACAACAAAACCACATGCTTGTGACAAAGATGAACTAGTTAGGATCCCGACAACAATGACATCTAATATTTAATTGTTCAAATAAGATTTCGACGATAACATACTAAGTAGCACGTTACATTGATAAAAACTAAGTTTATTATCATAATACATAACGACATCGAACCAAGACGATCTCACTCCTCTCGGTCTTCGTCATCATCCGGCACGACATGAGGCAGGTTACCAACAAGAGCCCTCATGGTCTCCATCTCCACCGTCCTCCTCGCCTTCTTGCGCTTCACCGTATGTAAATGAGTCTCCCATGAATTAGGCTGGTAATTGGCATTGAGGTCAATGAGTGAACCATCAGCCATCTTCTTCCTGTACTACTCAAGCTCGCGCTCCTTCTCCATCTTTCTCTGGTGCCTCGCCACCTCTCTTTGATATTTCACCTCTCTTGGATCAACTCCAGGTGGGTACCTTCCCCTACGCCTCCTCCAATATTTCAATGTTTCTGAAGCGGTGAAGTAGCCACGTAGCGGCACGCCATACTCCCTTGTCATGTCATCCAAGACCTTCTTTTTGTCCTTGGTGGACGGCATGAGCACACCATGCTCATGCCTTATCTTCTCCTTCCTCTTCTCTACTTTATTCTCTCGTTTAGGTTCGCACAAATTAAGAATCTCGGCTTCGAAAGCTTGTTGCCCTTGATATTTCTCCTAATCACACGTCCTTCCCTCCTTCGAAAGCTTGTTGCCCTTGATCAAGTTCTTGCAATGGACTAGGTGATTGATTAGGGGAGAGGAGAGAAGGGAAAATGAGGAGGGAAGGGAGAGGGAAGGAAAGAGGAGGAGCCCCGCGCAGCCCTTTGTAAAGGGCCTTGACGCGCCAGGCGGGGTGGCGCGTCAAGTTGGGACCCACGCCTCTCCACGCTGGCGGCCATTGACCGGGCCGCCAACAGTGCTTCTCGCCGCGCCATATGCATTGGGCGTCGGTGTCAGGATATCTGCGCCGATTGCCATGGCGCGTCCAAAAGGGTTAGATTTGAAAATACTTCTTCCGAGGGGTTAAAATTAAAATTATATTTTTAAAAGGGTTAAAATTTAAATTTTTTTGCTCGATATATAATCGAGTTCGATACATGGCTCGAGATCAGCTCGAATTAAGCTCGAGCTCAATCCGAGCTCGATCCGATTTCAAGTGGCTTGTCGAGCCCGAGTTTTTTGTTTAGCCCTAATTAGTTGTGGCTAAGCTGTTGGCTGTTACATGTGAAATATCTGAAATACCTCATTCGAGTTCAATATTTGAAGTTCGTGGACCATCTCAGTTACGAGGCTTTGTACCGTGGAGAAACTGAAAACAACTTCAGTGCACTCCCACGTATGTTGCAGGCAGAGGTAGAAGTGCAAGGCGTCATCCTTGTACGGTGGGTCGGTGACGGTTTTTCCAAACGCTTCAATGCACTTCAGGATGTTCCCTCCGTTTCAAATTGTAGTTCACTGTTGACTTTTAAAATTATATTTAACCATTCGTCTTATTCAAAAAATATATGTAAATATTATTTATTTTGTTGTGATTTGTTTTATCATTAAACATATTTTAAGCATGACTTATATTTTTGCGTGTTTACACTAATTTTTTAAATAAGATGAATGGTCAAAAGGCATTTCCAAAAGTCAACAGTGAATTACAATTTGGAATAGAGAGATTATAAGCTAAACTCGTGGAACATTTGTTCCTGTGAGGCGTCGTCTCTCTCTCTTTTTTTTTTTGAGAGGGGTACAAGAAAGGACATACATAAACTCACATCCCACCACACATATCGCGCGTGCGTCTGAACTCGCGTCATAAAGTACAAATTAACATCAACACCCAGAGTGTGCGTATTCACTACTAATAATTCCTCTAAAAATCTTGAAAATGAGCGAGAACCCAAGGTTGAACCCTCGACTTGTAGTTCACAACCGGAATGCTATACCAGTTGAGCTACACTCGGTTCTCCATCTCTCCTTTTTGTTCACTGCACGATGATGGGGCCGCAGCCAACCATCAGTTGTGCGCTGTCGATCCCCGATCAGTACGCTAGGTGGAACTGTTAGGACACGGCCAGGTTGTTAGCCGTCGAGATCACAACCTAATACTAGCCTTCAAACTGTCCTGGTTTACTGGCAATCAAAGAAAAGATGGTAAATAAATTTATTTGCAGAATATATATTTTTTTACTCCCTGATCTCCAATTCTAACTGTGTACAAAAATTATGTGGAACACGCACACCAAAAAGAGGCAGGCTTCATTTTTAAAAAAATTGAATTTCAGGGACTTTAATATTTTAAAATAAATTTCATGGATTTCAAAATTCAAATAATTGAATTTTAGTGATATTAAAAAATCAAACATTTGAATTCTAGGGTTAGCGATTTCAAAATAAAAACATAGCATTTTGGAAATTCAAAAAATTTAAAAAATAATTTGGTCCCTGAACTGGAATACAGGAATTGACCAGTTTCTCAAGTATTAAAACCGGACTTGACCGGTCCTTTGACCAGTCAAACCTAAGTCTAGAGTGGTTTTGATTATGTGGATGCATACGTGGACACTTATGTGGCATTTCTCTTCCTGCCCTCTCTTTATCTTTCTTCATCTCTCTCTCCTTTCTAAATCTCTCTCACACACATACCCACGCTGGCCACCTCCCTACTCCCTACAGCCGCCTTCCTCCTCCAATCTCACTAGGGCGATGTTCGAGACGAGAAAAGTGGGGGCGCAAGGCGGTATTCACTCTGGTGGGGAGGATAGCGGCGCCGGTGAGGAGGCATGAGATGCGGAGCTCTAGATTTGGTTGCCACCTCCCCCCTCACATGCCGCCTAGATCTCCCCTCTTCTCCTCACTGCTCTGTTGACGGCATTGTAAGCTCTATCGTCCCCAATGTCGCGTCGCCTGCTTCATCGTTTGCCAACGTGGGAGGAGATCGAAGTGACGGGCTACATGAGAGATTGCGACGACGGCATCCTTACTACCGGCGCAAGAGGAGATCAGAGCAGCAGTTGACATGAAAGATTGTGGCGGCAATGTCCCCGACGGTCGGCACTAGAAATCGAGCGACGACACCCCCGACGGCTGACGCGAGAGGATATTGAAGCGGCGACCAACGCGAGATCAAGGTGGCGACATCCCCAACGTCCGACTAGAAGCAACGGCCGGGTAGTGGTTGATGTGGGAGGAGGTGAGAACGACGACTGTGGGAAGGGAAGGAGGTGGCGGCGGCCGCTCGCTAGAGCAGGAAGGGTGGGGTGATCGGCGTTGGTGTGGAGATGAGGGTGGTCAGCACCGGTGAGTCAGCGAGCCCGAGAGATATTAAGAGAGGAGAGGAGATGATACAAAGTATGTAGCGGCCACATTAACGCCACATGGCTGCCACGTTATTGAAACCATGCCACATCCGTAAAACCTACTCAAAACCACCTCGTTGACTGATCAAAGAACCAGTCAAGCCCGGTTTCAATACTTGAGGGACTGATCAAGACGGTATTTTAGTTCAGAGACCAAATTGATCCAGCAACGATAGTTGAGGAACTAATTTACTACTTATTTTTCTTTTCTTTTTAAATATCTAACGCAGTTATATATCCTCCTCCAGGGTCCTTCACCAAACAAAGCACTACTCATCCACGTACGCTACGCTCTTCCATCATCACTCCTGTGCAAGCTAGTTGCAAAGATAGGGTGATCCGGCGCAGCGAGAGGCCGACACATCACCCCCACTGACCCCGAGCCAAAAACCACGCATGAGCGATCGATGGAGCGAAACAATCACCCAGGGCACTCACCCGGCGATCGCGCGATGGATCGAGGATAGGCATGCATCGGCGTCAAGCAAAAAGCAAAGCGACGGCAAGGAGGAGGTGAACGATCCATCAGTATGTATACAAATCAGTGTCACATCATCCATCGCTTCACTTGGGCTCCAGATGAGGCGAACCGATCGGTGCCATGGATTTCGATGCATACGAAGGATCGAACCTTAAACAAGCTGTAAAGCGAAGTAGCAGGCCAGCAGCAGATCGGTGATGGGTGGAGTTACACGACCATCGATCTTCACCGATATATTCACCAACAAATTATAGTCCCTCCCTCGAGACGCTCCAATAAAATTTTCTCGCCGACTTTTTTCAGAAAAAGTTTCTTCGTTCATTCCCTTTAGAAAAAAATTATCTCTCTATTTTTTTCATGAATTTATTAGAAAGTGTGTTGTTAAAGATGGTAAAAAGTTAAGGAACAAAAATATAGGGGAGTGAATGATAAAGAGAATGGAACGAAGAGAAAGCGGCCATGTGGATGATCTAACCATGGAATATTTCTGCCCCGTGATTATTACGAGCTAGCGGCAAGCCGGCAATGGAGGAAAGGAGGGGCGCCAATGGCGACCGGAGAAACGATGCCTGCCTCTAGCTGATTCAGGAGTACTGTAAGCAGGATTAGACCACTTGGATAAGTGCTACGTATTATTAGCTATTTCCTTGCGTTGATGCTGCACCTGATGATTAGTTTGCTTTTGTCCACGGGCCAGTTGATCACAGTGATCAAGGGGTGGATCCAAAATTTGTAGAGATGGAGTACATGAACCTGCATAATATTAGGCCTAATTTTATTGGTCATTCGTAAAAATTTATCTTTTTGTTTAAGATGTATAAATGTTAAAAAATTAAAAATTACAACATTATCAAATATAGAATATCCTTGGTCTATATTTTCTTTATTTTTATGGAAGTTTTATACCAAATTTACACTTAAAAATAATTTCGAACGAAAAAATGATCTAGAAAATACCAAAATATGTGTACATTCAAATTGTTAAATTTGATATGTTTGTGTTTTTTTATCCTTCAGGAATGTGTGTCTCTCTTTCTATATATATATAGGTTAAACAAAAAAGGATAATTTTTTGTCAATGACACACAAGGCAATCTAGTAATTGCTTTGGCATAGAAGAGAGAAGTCACTAAGTATTGACACGGATAACGGATAAGATTATTTTTAGGTATAATAGCAGATACAAATTTTTATCCCTACTTTAATCCCTAATTCTCTCAGAATCTCCTATGAACATACGTGATGATGGTTCATGGCTCACAGTTGGCCATCAATGATTGACCCACAATGGGTTCTAAGGGTGCACGAAGAGCCAAAGGTATTGGAGTATGCGGACATATGGATGCAGTTTATAGGGCATCGAGGACTCTAGCCTCATGATCATTGGAGGTTGGCGAGTAGAGGTTGAGCAAGTCAACAACCGACGCAGTTCTGCAGATGGCGATTGCATGGTGCTACGACATAGACCAATGAGTATGTCCTCACCAACATTGCTTAGAGCTCTACTCTCTGCCTATAAGCCACTCTCAATTTCTAATTTGTGAAGGCTTTCTCTAATTATCTGCTTCATAAGGATCGAGAAATTGCTTTATATGATTTGTTGAATACTAATTTGGAAACAATGCTAATTTTAATAAGGTTGGCAACCAATTAGATTTAAACAAAAATTGCAATTTATCACATTGCAAAAAGACTAAATTTATTGCATGCTAGGCAATAATCTTGTCATGTAAGACTTTTCATGAACTATTTATGTGTAATTTTAGAGAAAAGGTTATGTTTAGGTGAAAGATTATAGGACTTTCGTATGTCATTGATTTTTATTTAAATGTGCACCCCCTCAGGTTAGAAACCCTTGGCAGTCACTACAGGAGACTGCAACACTCTCGACGGTTTAAGCCGTCGAGAAAATTATAAAAACCGTCGAGATTTATTAGTGTCGGCGGCCAGCCGTCGAGAACTAGCCGTCGAGGAAACGTCGTCGAGAGAGAGTAGTAGTCTCGACGGCCTAACCGTCGAGACACGTAGTGTCGACGGCTAACGCTATAGCAGTCGACACATGTAGCCAAGACGGCGTTTAACGTCCGGGCGACCTAGTATCGACGGCCGAATGTAGCCGTCAATACTAAGAAAGTGGGTCCCACCTATGGGCAGGTGTCTGGTGACGTGGCTCGGTCGATCAGTATCGACGGCTAATGGGAGGCCGTTGACACTTCCATCAGCCCGTATGTATCAACGGCCTACTGACGGCCGTCGATACTATTGTCCGAGCAGTTGTTTCGACGGCCCATATCTGGCCGTCGAGACAACAACAGAACAGAAAAAAAATAATTTTGAAAAGCAGAAAAAACACAAATTTTTACGGCTGCGGCTGCTCCCAGCAGCAGCCGCAGCCGCACCTGCAAACCCAAATACCCCAATATACACATAAAACCCCTCGTCGCATAAAAGCGACCACAATTCATCAAAAACATATATATCACACATCCAAATTCATCCGCATCATATATCACACATCCAAATTCATCCACACATATAAAACACATCCAAAGTCATCAGCACATATAAAACACATCCAAAGTCATCACATATCACATGCAAGTTCGAGTTTCAAACTAAATGCAATATACTTAGCAATCTATTGATCCGGATCGCTCTGCCGCAGTTCGCTAGGCGGGGGTGGATTGGTCGGCTAGGTAAACATCGGCGGGGCACTCGCGAAGAGGTCCGTAACCCAGGTGGGACCCTCCTGGCTCGCTGATGTGTCCCCTCCCTCTGTGCCGTGAAGTTCACCGATAGCCGCTGAACCGGAACCCTGCATATATAGCACATATAAACGGTTTACAAGATTTATAAACGGTTTGCAACATGAATTAATATGAGTTAATAACTTACCGTCGATGTCACATACGGCAAGTCACCCTGTGGGCGAGGTGGGCCCACGTAGTCACCTGGTGGAGCGGTGTGCGCGCCGTAGGTCATATAGGGAGCGGTGTTCCGTATCCACCTCGTCTGATGGCGGACCCCATAGAAGACCGAACCACCAGCGGTACCACTTGGACCGACCTAAAAATTTATTTACGACTTACTTATGCATTTAATTGCAATAAGCGACATGAGAATGGATAGTAGAGGTTTAAGGACATTACCCGCTTGATCGAGAGAGAGACTCAGATCGGCGAACCTCTGCTCGAACTCCGCTCGCTGCCTCGCCATCTTCGCCTCCTGCCTCTGCCTTGCTTCCTCGTGGGTCCTCAGGCTGTCCCTCATCGCCTGCATGAGCTGCCTATTCTCCTCCCTCTCCCGGTCCCTCTCCTCCCTCTCCCGCTGCCTCTCCCTCTCCATCCGGGCCTCGAAGGCGCGTCGGCTCTCTGTTTTGAGTCTGGCTTCGCACCTCTGGTATGTAATCCTCCGACCTGAAAAAAGCGGTGTCACCCTTTTCAAAATGTCACCTGAGCTAAATCGTATATAAATAAGACAATATGCTACCTGAGGTGGTCCTGTCCGAGCGCTAGTCTCCCATGGGCCTTCCCACCCATAGTCTGGTGTATGACTCTTTGGGTCAAGTGGCTCCTCCTCCGGGTCCTTATCTTGCCCATGCTTCTCAACAGTAAGCCTCTTTGTAGCGTGCACGCATTGAATTGAAGATTAATAAGATCATATTAATGTGTAAGAATTTGAAGTTGATAATTTAATGCGCACCTCTCTGCTCTTGTGACTACCTGATCCACGGGCCCAAATGAGCCATCTTTGTTCTGGGAGGTGTGCCCCCTCCGGAACACTGACAGCCAAGACGGAAGCTGCCCGGTCGTGGCGCCCTGCATCATACAAGGAGTGTTGACATATTTATGGTCAAGAAAAGTAAAGTTCAAAATAGCAAAGGGTACATTACCATCCTTTTCCTCAGCTGTGCGAAGGACGACTTTCCTGTCGTAGTCTTGCTCGTCATAGCTGCCCGGTTCTTCTTGGCCTTCATGGACTTTTCCATGAACGCCTCATCGCCCGATCTTTGCGACAGGCCTCCCGAGCATCCGGGCGTTCGACACCCAGTCTGATCGAACCTGCGCGTACTCCTGGGCATTCAGGTATAGCTTAAGCGCGTCGGACATAGTAATCTTCTAGCCCTTGACAATCCTGACCAGACAAAACAAAAATAAATCAAATGTTAGTATAAATTTGCATCGAAAACCTCATATGGAATTAGTTTATACCTGTGAAAATCTTGCACAGCGGCGACCCGTGCACTGGACATCAGATCCTACACCTTTTGCTTGGCGTTCCTGTCTATGACAGAATCGATGTCTGCCTCCTCCAAGCCCGGACGAGGGCGGTACCTAAGCTGAAAACAAATGAAACAAGCGTAAGCGGCGACGGTGCTGACACAGATGGAAAACATAAAAGTTATCACGAACCCAGAACTCTCGTCTTATCTGCTCGGCGGTGGAGCTGTCACCGTGTGGCGCCACCTTGTAGTCATCCCAAGAATAAGCCGGGTGCTGTGCCCCCTCCTCACTGACCATACCAGGGTAGTACTGGCGGACGAGGATGTCTAGTGCGTTACCTGGCTGGGTATCGTACTTATTGTGGTGGACATTGGAAAAGTTGCTATAAAGAACAAAAGAGAGTTAGTTAATTTAATTGACAGTGAATTAAAGAATTACAATAAGATCTTTGAAATTACCTATCGCCATCTGGCTCAATGACAATACGCTGATGCGCATGTCTCGCAGCCTTGGGCAACTTGTTGTGCCCCCTTCTACCGCCCTGAGAGCTCCCAGCCTGGGTCAAGCCCTCTCCGGCCCCAGACTCCTGTTTAAGTGCCAGATCATCCTGATCTGGCGTACCCTCTGTCAGACTGAGTGCCCTCCTGGCCCCCTCGAGATCACGGTCGTCCTCCTCGTCTGCGAGCGCTCCTCCTAAAGCGTAAATGTGGCATCTTGCATTTAAAAGTAAATGTTAGTCCACATATTATTAAAAATAAAAAACGAAATTAAAACAAAAATATTAACCATTAGGAATACCATTGAATTAGAAATATGTATCATCTACATCGAGAGGATCATCGATAAGCCCTTCTTGTTGTGCTTGCGGTGCTTGTTGTGGTTGCGGTTCTTGTTGTGCTTGCTGATTAGGTAGATTTATTTCTTCAGTCACATCGTCATCTATTGTGGCTACTAGGTCATCTAGTCCATTACCAACATCAATCACGACATTCCCATTCAAATGTTGCTCTTGTGTTGGTTGATGATAATCATCGGACGTCGGTGTAGCCAACCTTCCAGGTCTTAGAACTTTATACACAACCCACCATGATCGAAGATCTTCCTCGTGGCGTTTAGTACTACCTTTCATAGCTTTGCGACATGGATAAGACAGATAGTACACTTGCTCCGCCTGGTTGGATAGTATGAACGGATCATACCCTTGTAATCTTGACGTGTGATTAATCTCCACCAAACCTAACTCAGGTCGACGTCTAACCCCTTTAAAAGGATCGAACCAAATGCAACGAAAAAGAACAACCGATAGTTCCTTACTTCCTTCGAATACTAGTTCAATTATTTCCTCTATAATACCGTAGTACTCCATACCATCTTCCCCGTAACACAGTACACAACTGTTGATTGATTTTAAATTAGGTTTTGTTCTTTCGTGAGATGCCGATCTGAAACGAAACCCATTGACATCATAAGTTCCGTGCACCTTTACGCTTGATCTGGGTCCACGCGATAAAATACGTAGATCGTTGTGTACACTTTAATGAGTCGTGCACTGTTTTATACAAAAAAATAAAAGTTAAACAATGATGTGTTACGAAGGTTATGAAGTTATTAAAATTATCAAACTTACATATTTCCAAAACCAAACGAGGAAGTTAGGACGTTCAGGACTAGCACCCTCCTTCATCAATTGAGTTCTTTCCTCTGAATTGGGGTCATTCAACCCTGTCCATTCTCTTTGTATAAATTGATTCTGCATGTCCCCCACTTCTTCCATATTGTCGAACACATATAAGAGTGCAACTAATCTTTCTTCTTGGGATAACTCTCGTCTTGTACTTCGTCCCACATGATTGCCTTTCCCATGAAACAGTTTCAGATTAGATTGGGGTTCATTGCAAACTGTGTTGTATCTTGATAATTGAATGTTGACATAGTGCTCTCTCGCCAAATATTTGTTTGAAAAATTGGTTATCTCTTGTATGTAATACGATTCTGCTATGGAACCTTCAACACGAGCCTTGTTTTTAACATTTGGCCTAACCCCTTTAAGACGACGCTCCACCGGATACATCCACCTGTACTGAACAGGACCTCCCAATCTAGCTTCAGCAGGCAAATGAACCAATAGATGCTCCATTGGGTTAAAAAACCCAGGAACATATATCTTCTCAAGTTTACACACAAGCACGACAATATCATCTTCGAGCTTAACCATCTCAGACCGCTTTATCTCTTTAGTACAAAGTTTTCTATAGAAAAAACTTAATTCCGAAAGGGCTCTCCATACTTCTTCGGGCACATACCCACGAAACACGACAGGCATGAGATCACGTATGAAAATGTGATAGTCGTGACTTTTCATTCCATGTATCTTACCTTGAGCACTGTTGACACCACGACCAATATTAGCTGCATACCCGTCGGGGAACTTTAACTGTCCCTCGAACCACTCGAGAACTTCTTTTCTCTGTGCGACTGTCAGGCAATACGGAGCCTTGGGCTTTTTTGACCTTCCTTCTATCATATTCATTGATGGTCGATTACATATTTCAGCGCAATCAAGGCGTGCCTTGACATTATCCTTGGACTTGTCAGGAATGTCAAAATTGCTCCCAAAGATTGCTTGTGCCACATTCATTTCTTGATGCATAACATCAAAATTATGGGGTAATAGCAAATTGTTTGAATAAGGAAGTGAGTACAAACTACACTTTTGTGTCCAATGGTGTGACACGCTGTAGCCCTCGTAAACACCATTTCTCCCTTCCACCAACTCGAATTGCAAACCTTTGATGGCAGCCATGGTCATCCGCCCACGTTTTTGTCCTTTGACAATGGTATTTTTTCGAAGAGCATTTCTCTGTTTCCTAAAAGGATGATCTGACTTAATAAAAGCACGGTGACAGTTAAACCAACATGCCTTCCCCCCCGTGTGTTAACTGAAACGCGCTTGTGTCATCCATACAAACAAGACATGCTAGCTTGCCATGCGTACTCCATCCAGAAAACATTCCGTAAGCCGGGAAATCATGAATAGACCACAAAAAGGCAGCCCTCATGGAAAAATTGGTATTGGTCTTCCTATCATATGTTATTGCTCCATTCTCCCATAACCCCTTCAACTCTTCTACTAAAGGTCTCATGAAAAAATCGAGATTCTTTCCCGGATTCTTTGGACCAGGCACAATGAGTGATAGAAACATGAACTCCTCTTTCATTAAAAGTGATGGCGGAAGGTTCATGGGCATAGTGAACACAGGCCAACAGGAATACGATGCAGCGATCATATTGAAAGGGGTGAACCCATCGGTGGCAATAGCTAGGCGCACATTTCTCGGATCAGCTGCAAAATCCGGATGTTTCTGATCGAAGTACTTCCACGCGTCTCCATCTGACGGATGTACCATCAAGTCGCCCTTCGTCCTTTTACCCTCCTTATGCCACCTCATCTGCTGTGCCGTCTCTTCGGTTATGAAACACCGTTCTAAACGTTTAGTCAGCGGAAAATAACGAAGCACTTTCCTCGCCACGATGATGCGCCTCTTATTTCCTTGATCGTCCTCTACCTCGACATATCTAGACTCCCCACATTTATCACAAGATAGCTTAGCTGCATCACTTTTATAGTATAACATACAATGATTTGGACAATAGTGTATCTTCTCATATGGCATTCCGAGACCACCTATCAGTTTCTTACACTCGTACCAATTAGGAGGCAACTTGTGACCTTCAGGAAGGACATCGGACCACAAGGATATGAGCTCATCGAAACAGTTGATAGAAAAATTATATTTGCACTTAATTGCTAACATACGAGCCTAGCAGACATAAGAGAACCACCGTTGTGCTATCGTGCAGAGGTTGTTTTGCAGACTCGAGGAGTTCCATGAACTCAGACACAGCTGTGGGTGGCTCTGCATCGGGGAAATTATGACCGAAGTCATCCATCATATCGTTCACCCGATCAATCTCATCGAAACCTTCGTCTGTTGGTGGTGGCGGCGGTGGTGGCTCCGCCCACCGAGTCTCCCCATGATAGACCCATCGACGGTACTCGGCCTTGTAGCCATGCGTGTACAGGTCTATCTCCATCTGAGCGCGGGTTCTTTTCTTGCAGTTTTCGCAATTAACACACGGACAAGTTACCCGGATGTTATCGTTTCGAGCATCCTGAAAAGCACGATTTAGAAATATCTCGGTCTTGTCGTACCATTCGTCCGAGTGGTGTCCGTTCCGTTGCCATCCTTCATACATCCAACTCCTGTCTTCTTCCATCTGAGTTGCCAGCCATCGTCGCACGTGAGGGTTTTGTATTCGGCTTTGGAAGGCTTCTAAACCCACCTACGAACGACCGCTCGAGCACACGTTGCGCTGCAGTACCGGGGGTTCAAGACGAGATTTCGGCAGCATAACCCTAAGGGTTCTCCTAGTGCAACGATGGCCAGGGAGTCGTTATAAACTCCGAAGCACTTATTTTATGCACAGGAGAACCTCTTAGGGTTATGCCGTCGAAAACCTCATCTCGAACCCTCCGGTACCACAACGCGACGTGTGCTCGAACGGTCATTCGTAGGCTGTCCACTGGGACGCCCAAAAGGGGCTCCACTGGACAATTCGGAAACGCGTGTCACATCTCGTATTACAACACAACGAATCACCGTCCGTGTTTCATACGAGATGTGCCGTTTCTAAACGGGTGATGTACGGCTTGGTAACATCTACTAATCCACGTACACTACCTAATCGCACGATAAATAATACAAATCACCATTAACAGTCATAATAAATAAATTAATAACTGATAACAACAACCCTAAATTTTAAACTACATATTCTAATATTTTTTTAATTTTTTCTATTTTTATTATTTAATTTATGCTAATCATGATTAATAAAAAATTAGTCTCGACGGAATATTAGTGGCCGTCGACACTACACTACCAACATTTAAAAAAAAGGCGGAAATACCTCGATGTAGGTCGGGAGGCAACGGGCAGGGCGCGATGGCGCGCGTCGGCTGAGCGCAAGGCAGAGGCGAACAGTAGGCGGCGGGAGGCACCGGCCGGTGGGAGGCGATGGGCGGCGCGGGCAAGGCGGGCGAGGGCGGCGGCGCGGCAGTCTGGCGAGGGTGGTGGCGAGGAGGCGACGGGCGGCCGGCGAGGGCGGCAGCACGTCGGGCGGCTCGAGGGGCGTGCGTCGGGATGGCCGGCCGTCGGGCAGCGGCGGTGCGCTGCTGGTAGCGTCGGCGATTTAGCGGTGCCGGCTCGTCGGGCGACCAGCTGGGGCACCTCGGGCGGCGGGCGCGGTGCGGCAGCGACCGGCGATCGCGCTGACGAGATCGAGGCGCCGGCCTTGAGCGAGGCGGCGGCGTCGAAGCGGCGCGGGAGGAGGCGAAGGGTCGGGACTTGGCAATTTTGCCAAGTCCCGAGCCCTAGCTGATTTAATATCTGACGCGATGTCGACGGCCATTACAGAGCCGTCGACATCGGCCTAACGGTCCACCTTCTATCGACGGCCCGAGAATAGCCGCCGAGATCGCCTCTGTTCGGACTAGTATCGACGGCTATATCTAGTCATCAACATCGCTAAAGTCAGATCGACGGCATCTACAACGCCGCCGATCATCGCACCTATGGAGCGAAGATCGACGGTATTTACTCGATGGATAATACTGCATCGACGCAGATCGCTTGACTACCGTCGATACGAGGGCTCTGTATCGACGGCTTTACTTGGGGCCGTCGAGAGACCACTTAGTCTCGAGGGCAGCACCCCCTAGGGCTTAATGAGTCAAACCACTCTATTTCAATTTTAAAAAATTTGAATAAATTATTTTCTAATGTCCAACCACTCCAAGCTGTTTCCTACATAAATTTATACACATACAAAAAAAATCAAAATTATTAAAGCTCACCGTGCAGTAACTCCTTTGTAAATGGAAGCTTTCCGGAACATTTGAGGTAAACGTTTATTATTTCATGCGTTCCAATGATCACTAAAGATGCGTTTGAATTTAACTCCTTTTCATTAATAAGTTCAAATTTACATATGGCTTAGTACACTAATCGATAACCTCATCCGATAAAAATTTAAATATTTAGCTTTTCAAAATTAAATTTTGATCTTTAAACATTATTTAAAACCTACGTCGACGTATATTATTCGATGGTAACATAACAAAAAACATAGCAACATACATTTAATCAACACGACATTAGTAACGTTTAATTTCATATCATTAAAAACCTAAAAGATTTTGAAATAAACTTAACAAAACAATAAATTTAAGAAAAAATAGGAAAACAAGTATTTACATGTAATACAGTGTCGACGGCCTCCTATATACCGTCGATACAATAAATACAGTGTCGACGGCTTAACGGTGGGCCGTCGAAACTACACCGACGCCGTCTGCCCGGATATCCTCCGGCATCTCTATCGACGGCTAAGACTGTGGCCGTCGAGAGTATCCTATGTGTATCGACGGTTTATAACTGGCCGTCGATACTAGTGAGATTGTATCGACGGCTGAATTTTGGCCGTCTACACTGTACCTGGCTGTCGACTGTGCTGCCGATTCCTGTAGTGAGTGATCAATCGCTATTTGTTTTGATCTTTTCTACTTATGCCTTATGGTCAATTCTACGAACCAAATGCTTATAGTTTATTGAAACTATTTGTTCAATATTTTGATTTTTGAAACTGCCTAAAAACCTCTTACATATTAGTCAAACCATTTTTCTTGCTTCTCAAAGCTCTTCTAGCATAGGTCATGTTTAGTTGCTAGGCGAGCCCGTCCTAGCTACAGCATGTGGGGCCATCGGAGCTTGGTTGAGCTCGTGCAAAAGGCACTTCCAGCACTGCACAAACTCTCCTATCTCCAACACTATTTGTTGCCCGGATGGCACCTTGTGCTCCACTGCTCAGGTCTATCATTATGGAGCCTCGTCATGCTTGGATCCATGCTCACTAGAGCTCCGCTTGCCCCAGATTGACCATTACCAAGCCTCCCCGTATCTAGATATGTACTCTCATCGGAGCTCCTGCACCATTGTTACCATCTTCCCCTTGTCATTCCCTTCTCTAGCATAGTCTTCGATGTGCTACACCCTTCACTCTGCTTCACACTTTGTAGACCTAGCCCAAAAGGACATTTTCCTAGAGCCAGGCTCGCGCTTTGTTTTTGCACAACTTAGGCTTGGCTTCAACGCCGATGCAAGCAACCGAAAACACACCTGCACGTGCGAACCTAGCCGATCTCAGACAATCAAATACATTGATATTGTTTCAGCTATTTAGTCATGGGCGCGACTTGGGGTCGGACGTCCGTTGCATCGGACGCCCGCCCCAGGCTTGGCCCAATTAGCGACAGCGTTTACCTACATGCATGCAAAAAGAAGCACATGCAACAGCAGATGCGTGAGAGCCAGCCGGTGGGCAGAGCCGCACCCTCCTCTCGTTTTTGCATGCGATGACGCAACGACGACGTCAGCAGATTCCTTTTTTGTATTTTTCTTTCAACGGTCATAACCTATTAATGGGAGCTCCAATCGACAAACCGTTTTCACCAACGTATTCCTGACATTTTTACGAACAAAACAAGATCCATGTTGCTATATAAAAATTTCTTGAAACAATTTGCATATACTATGGAATAATTATTTTGGCCTGTTGAAACAATACGTCTAATCTGATGGAACTTTTTGGTATTTGGTCTGCTGGAACAAATGTACTAAAGCCATTTGGAACAAAAATACGTCTAGTCTGATGGAACAAACTAGTATACCTTAAAAATTTTCCGTTCATATCAAAAAAAATTTCTGAAATCAATTGATTACTGGAACATACGTATGGAACAATATGTTGACATGTTGGAACAAAAAATTTTGACTACTGGAATAGAAATGTTAGCTTACTGGAACAAATATGCAGACATGTTGGACCAAGAAAAGTAGGCTATTGAAACAGAAATGTTGGATTGTCGGAACAATTAAAATATCCTGTTGGAACAGTACGTCTAATCTGATAGAATATTTGGGGACAAAAAACACACACTGCTGGAAAAAAAATAATGATGGAACAATAGGTTATACATATGGAACAAGAAACACACACTGTTGGACAAAAAAAAATGATAGAACAACATGTTATATGTGTGGAACAAAAAACACACGCTGCTGAAACAAAAAAAATTTTGATTGAGTGCTCCAATCCACGAACCATTTGCGCCAACGTGTTCCTCGTATTTTTACGAACAAAACAAGACCCATGTTGCTATATAAATTTTATTGGAACAATTTAGCTATACTAATGGAAGAAATAATTTAATCTATTGGAACAATACGTCTAGTCTGGCGGAACAACTTGATATTTTGTCTACTGGAACAATAGGCTAAATCCAATTGGAACAATGTAATTGGTCTGATGAAACAACTAGCATACCTATTGAAACAATGTATTTGGCCTGCTGGAACAATAATAGAAATGCCTACTAGAACAACAAGGTTTACCTACTGGAACAATAATTTTTACTTACTGGAACAACAACGTTTGCCTACTAGAACAATAAAAGTTGCCTACTGAAACGATAAGGTTTGCCCTATTGGAACAGTTGAACTTTACCAACTGGAACAATAACTTTTGTCTTCTGGAACAATAACTTTTGCCTTGTGAAACAATAACTTTTGCCTTATGGAACAAATAAGGTTTTGCCTACTGGAATAATAAAGTTTGGCTACTAGAACAATAAAGTTTGTCTACTGAAACAATAAGGTTTGCTCTACCGGAACAGTTGAGTTTTGTCTACTGGAACAATAACTTTTGCCTTCTGGAACAAAAAATTTTTGCCTTCTGGAACAATAACTTTTGTCTTCTGGAACAATAACTTTTGCCTTCTGAAACAAATAAGGTTTTGCCTACTGGAACAATAAAGTTTACCTACTGGAACAATAAAGTTTGTCTGTTGGAACAATGAGTCTAGCCTCCCGGAACAATCTATCTTGCCTGCTGGAACAATGAGTCTAGTCTCTCCAAATAATCAATCTTGCCTACTGGAACAACTTTTATACCTGTTGAAACAATGTACTTGGTCTGCTGGAACAATAGGCTAACCCAATTGGAACAATATGTCTAGTTTGGTGAACCACAACTTGTATATCTACTGGAACAATCTATCTTGCTTGTTAGAACAATA
The DNA here is from genome assembly GCA_036346415.1 of Raddia guianensis. Classification (NCBI taxonomy): domain Eukaryota; kingdom Viridiplantae; phylum Streptophyta; class Magnoliopsida; order Poales; family Poaceae; genus Raddia; species Raddia guianensis. Next base: position 33,213,157 of record CM070544.1, read on the forward strand.
AGTCTAGCCTTCCGGAACAATCTATCTTGCTTGATGAAACAATTGTACCAATAAAGATAAAAAATAGAAAAAAATTATAATCATACCCTTATTTCATTGCAATGTTACACATTACAACATTTTTCATGTAATTTACAAATTTTTAAACCCACATATACATATTTCGAAAACATAGAGTTAAAAATATAACATTATAAGCATTTTTTCACACATTGATTTTCGTAACAATGAAAAAAAAAGAGAATTTTCCACATATTTTCATAAATTATAAGAAAAAATTGGAGAAGGCGAGCGTAGCACAGGCCGGAAAGGACCCCGGCGCGAGCCTACAGGGAGGTAGACAGAAAATCAAAAACTACGGAGGGTTTTCTGCAAACATGTCCCCTCAGGAGGCCACGATCGACGTCCAGACGCCGCCACGCGTGCGATCCGACGGCCGATGTTTTTCGAGGCGACGTGGCCACTGCATGAGGTGAGCTAGCGCTATACGCTATATAGTAGCGCAACAAATTACTAGCTCATCAGATGCATTCGATGCATTGCATGCGCTATATTATTACTTAGTTTGATTTGAGTCTCTGCGTTCATAGAGGGCTTGTCATGGCGTCTGCTTCTGGCTATTTTTAAAGTAGTTTATATATTCCGATGAATTTTCACACTCTCATTGTCTCACATATACATAGAGGTTTGCACTAACTATGAACCATACGGAGCTGTGTATAAACGTAACTTCATGACAAAAGCAAGAGTAGTTGTTAGCATCTGTTCCCATCTTTCCACCGATGTCTCAACCCGTACATGCAGGCACTCGGCTCGTGGGCCGTAGCAGGCTAGAGTGTCCGATCGAGCGGACGCTCTAACCAGAGCATTTTCGTTTAGTCATTCAACCACACAAAAAAACTGATGAATAATTTTATCACATACATGAATTTTTTATGGTGCTATTTTTAGGTACTATTTGATTCAACTTAAATCAAATTAAATGAAAAGTTGAGGACTCTTGAAAAATGGCTAAAAAGGTTAAAAATATAGGATTTTTTTCATACATGCCATTACAAAGTTCGATTATTTCGGATATGCCATCGCAAAGTCCATATTATTATATATGCCACTAGTTTTGCAAATATCTATCATAGTGTCATTCTCATACTTTATGGGGATTTTTGTGTTTTACGTGAACCGAATATGCCAAATACGAAAGAAATACGGCCTCCGACATGTGGGGCCCACTTGTCACCCTCTCCCCTCCTTCCTCCTTCCTCCCACCTCCCATCTACAACTCCAGCCGGCGACCTTGGGGGCAACGGCGGCGGACGACATGCAGTGCGAGGTGGCGGCAGTGGCAGGCTGCAAGGGCGGCAGAGGCGGCATCCTCTCATCGCCACTAGATCTCGCTGCGCGCTGCCCTCTCGGGAGAGCTCGTCGCCGTCGCACCGTCGTGCTCGTTGTGCCGCCGCCGAGCTCGTGTTGTTGCTGTCCCGCAGCCGCTGCCGTCGCTGTCGCCGGCCGGAGTTGGAGATGGGAGGTGGGAGGAAGAAGGAGGAAGAAGGAGTTGAGAGGCTGACAAGTGGGCCCCATGTGTTGGAGGCCGTATTTTTTCGTATTTGGTGTATTCGGCTCACGTAAAACACAAAAATTCACAGAAAAGCCCAAGAATGACATCTGTGATAGATACTTGCATAACTAGTGTCATCTATAATAATATCAATTTTGTATGAAAATCCAAAAAATATATTTAAAATCAAACAGGGCACTGGTATTGATGATTGACCCACTGTCATTATGGTCCTCTTCAAATATGTCAAGCACAACTGCGACATTACATTACATTCTTTTTACTAAAAAAAGAAAGGAAGCAAGGAGCTGTATTCTATGGGCCTTCTTTCCACTCCGGTTGCCAGGCCTGGCATGATGATACTATTGGGCCGGTTCATGGAACCGTAGCAATCCCTGCTTGGCCCGCTACTCTGAGAAAGAAGAAAAAAAAATGTTTTATACTATCTAAAGGTAAAAAAAAATTCAAAATATACCACTCTGCTCTACTCTTCTGGGACGAAGGAAACCAATCAAACTTAACTAGGACGTTGTTACCTCTAATAACCAGTTTAGGGCCTAGATGCGTGGTTTTTACATAATCCACTTTACTCTAATATTTATTAAAATTATAACATGTTTGGTTACCTGGCTTTCAGGATCCTAATGGCAGAACCCAAAAAAAAAAAAGCCTAAGCAAAGTTTCACCGCTAACACACTCGTTGAGGCTTATAGGATCATGTGGCCAACATCAGTACCATGTGATTAAAAATGGTAGGCAACACAATTACACTAAAAAAAAATTCAAAATTATACGCTCAAAAAATTTATATATATCAAAGATTTAACGCTTAGGATCTCGCACCAGAAAGAAAACAGCCGTTCCTCTTCATGCCCCAAGCTTATCCTTCTTAACTTCACGTGATGATCTCATTCATTACAAAGACGATATATCTTAATTGTTGTTTTCGATATTGGCATGGTCTCAAAAATTCATAATTTATCTATAAATCCATTGTGTTATATTTCATCATGAAAGTACTATAGAGACAAATTATCTAAATGTATTATTATCGCGTGATCAATCTACACCTAGTTAAAACATAACGTAGCTATAGCATTAAATTGCACATGTCCGGTGCTCTATCTAGGGTTTTAAAATAGACTTTTTTTGAAAGGACCATTTATTGGAGTACTTTTAATAAACAAAAGCGCTATACTGCTCTAGTCAGAGATGTTTGGCCTCACACTCTCACCCAAGAAACTTGCACTTTCAAATTAGGCGAGAGGCACAAATCGAACGACTGGCGTCATCATGATGTCATCACTGATACTTGAAAACACGTGTTCAAACTTCGAAAAATAACTAATGAAACTCAGAAAACTACTGTTGAAACTTTGAAAACTTATTACTCAAATTTGATTTTCACGAGTATCAAATTCAAGTTTTGGCAGGCAAAAACACAAGTTTCAACATAAAAGAATCCAAGTTTTAACATGTAAAACCTAAGTTTCAATAGGTAAAAATCTAGGTTTCATCAATTGTCACCGTCGTCTCGAGAACTTTGAAAAACGCATGTTGAAATTTTTTTAAAAAAAAACAAATGAAACTTAGCAACCCTACTAATGAAACTTGACAATACTAGAAGTTTAATGATAAACAAATCCAGGTTTCATAAGATAAAACTCAAATTTAAATAGACAAAAAAATCAAGATTTGCATGTACAATTGTTGAGATTCACGATGAAAATAGAGGCCCTACCCTTCTTCTCCCTCTTTGGTTTACTACGGCGAGCTCCGCCACCCGCTAGTGCATCACAATGCCCCGCAACCATAGAGATAGAAGATAGAAAGGAGAGGAGAAAGAGGCTGGTGAGCGCCGCTGCTAGTAGCGGCGCCGGCGCCGGCGAGCCCCATCGGCCGGAGTAGCGGAGGCCTTGTCGTCTACACCTGCGCTCTCGTCGTCTCTCTCTCCCCTCTACCATATGCAGGATGTGGTTGGCTGCGCCTATACCTTATTTTTGCTTATTTCCTTCATCATGCATGCATGTGTACTGTGCACTATCTTGTTTTTCTCTTTTACTTTTCCCTGCCACGATTCCTCACGTGCACCACCTTCCTTTTGTTCTCTTTGCTGCACGCATGCATCCACGACATCCTGTCGTGTCTGCATGCATGCTGTTGGGATGAAATCTCGGTGGCAATTAAATTCCGCCGTCTCATCCGGCGGGATTTAAATCCCGCCATCTCATTCGGTAGGATTTGTCATCCTTTTGTTATTGGTTTGGTCCGTCTGTTTGTCTGGCGAATCATATAAAATTCGCTAGGTGGATGGCAGAATTTATATTCCGCAGGATGGAGTGGCGGGAGACATCTATTTAATTATATTATAATAAAAATTATTTATTTATTTTATAAAAATAAAAAATAAAATTTTAAAAAATTCACTGGATTTTAGTACCATAACCGAATTAGGTCTGATATAGGCCCAACATTTTATCGCATGTTGACAAGACGCCACCTATCTTTTTCACTCAGGACTGGGTATCCGTAGAGAATTGAGAATTTTCATGTCTTTCAATTCTCGTACTCGCAATTGGAAAGTTACGGAAGGAGATCCATCATTTTGCAATGAAAACAACAACCTCATGGGGCAGATATTTTACATGCGGGTCCAAACCAAAGAGCTTCAATGGTTTTCTTTGCCATAAACCCATATAAATTGACGATCCAGGCGTCGACGCAGAGGAATATTGGATGTAATAATAAAAAAAAATATTTTTGTAACTTTATGGTCCAACATCGATTTAAACACGAAACAGCAGGTATGTCGCAAATCGTATTCACTAGGAAAACTAGGATGCTAAGGCATTTTTAATGTAAAGACATGGGTCCTAATACTCCCTTCAGTTACATAATACTTATAGTTTTAGACATTGATACGATCTTAGAAATTCAACTTTGGCCATCAATTACTGATAAAATATATCTATAAAATTCAAGAAAATATGATATTGTGAAAGTTTTTTTTGAAAATGAATTTATATGTACGGCTTTTATGTACACAAGTCAAATAGTTTAAAAGATTTTAACATAAAGTTTTGAAACTTTAACTTAGCACAAAACTAAAACAACAAGCACCGCAGGAAATGAGAATTGTGTGGGCGGCCTAAAAACTTTTGTCGGCGGCACAAACACCGCTGACACTGTTTTGAACTTTATGTCAGCGGCCCTAATACAGACCGCCGACATTAAAACACAATGTGGGAGGCCACAAATAAGCCGCCCACACTGGTCACGCCGCCTCCCGCCTAATAGAAAATTTGAGATTTGGAGCCCGCTCAACAAAGTCTATGCCGTCGACACAGAAGCACCCACCTCACGACATCTTAACGCCCTAACGAAACCACCTCAAGGCGGGCCTGCATGGCAGACAAAGGACATCTCTGCCATGATGGGCCTACTTGGGAGTTCAACCAGGCAGCATCATTGTCATCGGCGTACGTTATGCTTCCCACAAAAACCACGAAATGTCGTCGGCCCCATTCATGCCGCCCACAATAACAATGTCGGCGAAGGACCTTCTGCCGCCGCCAAAACACAAGACCCTGATTCTTTCCGGCCTTCCCACATCATCCTTTGTGGGCGGCATAGACTAATTCGCCCACATAGCGCAATTTTTGTGGGAGGCTTATGAGTAGATTGCTAACATAAATCTGTCTGTGTGGGCGGGATAATCTGATACCGCCCACACAGACCCCCCAAGGCCCCCCGACCCTTTCTGGCCGTCCGCGGCTCGATCAACACTATCCCATGTGCAATATAAGGTTATTGGACATGCACAAGACATAAAAAGTCGTTTCACGAGGCTATATTGATCTGCGTTGCACTTTCGGTACAAGTTCCTCCGAAACCTTGACGTGTGTGACACAAAGTCTAGGTTTGGAGGGAACATGTGCCGAATGTTCAACGCAGGGCAATACAGCCCCGTGGAACGACTTTTGATGTGTTCTGCATGCCCTAAAACCTTAGATGGCACATAGGACAATATCGATCGAGCCGCGGGTGGGCCGCAAAGGGTCTAGGGGGCCTTGGGGGTCTGTGTGGGCGGGATAAAAAGAGGCCGCCCACATTGCTTCCGTTTTGTGGGCGGCATAAAGTTAGGCCGCCCACACGGACCCCCAAGGGACCCGACCCAGCATAAGTTTATTGGTCTATGTGGGCGGTATAAATGGGGCCGACGACATTGATTTGTCTTTGTGGGCAGCTTCCATTTGCCGCCGTCACAGTGTTGTTCCACTGACTTGTGGGCCACGCCAATTAAGACGGCCGTTATGGATATTGTGTCGGCGGTCTTGCAAGGCTATGTCGGCGGCCTTTGGCGGTCCACAAAAGTCCCCCTTTTGAAAATTAAGAGGCCCATGCGCTAAGTCTCCCTTTCGCCGCCGCTTCGCCCCACGCCGCTGCCGTCGCCCGACGTCGCCGCTTCGGCCTCCCAACTCCGACGCCGCCAACGCCACCGCCTCGACTGCCCCACGCCATCCCGCCTACCCCACGCCGTCCCGGCCGCCTGACGCCATCGCTGCCTCTATTGTGTGCCACCACTCCTCGGCCCTGCCCCGCCTGCCCACGCCGGCACCTCTCCCCACGCCGTCGCTCCTTTCTCCCCAGCACCGCCGCCTCTCCCCAGTGCCGCCGCCTCTCCCTTGCCCCGCCGCCACTTCCCCCCACCGTGCCTCCCTCCATCGCCGACGCGGGTATGCTCAATATATTTTTAACATTTTATAATGTCGTAGCTATGTCGTTGGTTGTTTTAACCAATGATATTAGTAGATATGATTAATTAGCTCATTTGCAATTAGTGAGTTAATGCGTGATGCCTTTCGTACGTGAATTGAATTGCATTTGTATCGTTAACCGAGCCAGAGTCAAACCCGTTCAAGGCCGCTGCATATTTTGGTAAAGAACTCAGACGGTGATTCGTTGTGTTCTATTACGAAAGGTGTCGTGGTATCGAACTGTCCACTTTTTGGACAGCCCACGGATGTGCGTTTGAGTACGGTGCTCGTGGCATGGGAGTGTACGGGTTGGAATTCTGACGGCATGGCCCTAACGTTCTTCTAGTGCAAAACATAAGCGGTATGCCGCATATCTGTGCTCCAGTTTGGCTCTGCACCGGTGGCTTCTCCAGGAATAAAGCTTTTCTCCAGTTTACACAACATTTTGAAATAAGCACAAAAATGCATAAAAGTTTTGAAAATTATGGTTTTCGCTAATCTTGTAGGTGACTAGCTCAGCACCGCCAGCAGCCGCGACGAATGCTTCGTAGGGAGGTGATTCTACTGCCACAAGATCGGTTGAGGAGCAATTCGTTGAGGACATGTTTGTCGATCCATTCCTAGGTTCGTATTCGTAAATGTGGTTAGACGATGAACTTGTCGGTTGTGTGCATGTAATGTAAACTTGTGGGTTAGACGATGCACTCGGTGATGCATGTAATGTGAATTTTTTGACAATGTGTGTATTGATGTCGCACTTTTTTATATGGTTTTGTATTCATGTGCGATTGATTGAGACATGTATCGGTGGATGCGAATGTGGTCGCACGTGGAAATATATATATTGTGATTGTTATGGGGAATTGGGTATGTAATACTGTGGGGAATATAGTTTTTTTGCAGGTTGAAATTGAGCTTTTTTATAAATTTGCAGCAATTCTTATTGCTGGAACACCATCAATGTCAGCGGCCAAACGTTTGCCATCCACAAAGCTTCTAGTATTGTCGGCGGCAAATGTGGAGGCCGTCCATAAAGAAGGAGCAATGTTGACGGCACAATAGTACGCCGTCCATAAAAATGGAGCAGCGTGGGCGGCATAACGGAAGGCTATCCACACAGATAGAGCAATGTGGGCGGCATATTGGTAGGCCGTTGTCGGCGTGTTTCAGCTAACAGGTTTTCAAGGACCTAATCCGGTTGTTCGGCAGTGGGGGTGTGCGCAGTCGGCTCACTCCTCTCCTCTCTCTGCGGCGCGAGAACGCAAGAACAGACGCTCAGGTTTACCCAGGTTCAGCCCCCTGATCGGGTAGCAGCCCTAATCCTACTCAAGCTTCTTGCAATGTATGAATTGACTAGTCTCTGGAGGGTCCGATCTCAGGATCGATCCGGGAACCCCTTTACAGACGCACCCCGCAGCTCTTATACACCAGGCTAGCGTGGGTTGCAACATACTACACAGTGCGCATTAAATGATCCTACTACTGTAGCCCTCATTCCTCCTGTGCTATTCCTTGCCGCCATCGCTCCTGTCCCTGCTTCTGACAACGGGGCAGGTTGGATAGGACAGAGCGGCCCGCCTGCCCTGAGCGCTCTTATGCGAACGGGGCGACTACAGAGACGGCCACATCGTAGCTGACCTCACTAGTCGGGTGGGGGCAATCATGCTGTTAGAGCCCCGCCGACTCCGTCAGAATGGTTCCGTCGCAGTGAAATGCTCCGGATTCGGTGTATCCCGAAGAAATCCTTAGCAAGGAAGCTTCCTTGCACCTTCAACCTTTATCCCTGACAGTGGGGCATGCGTACCCCTTGCTGCCCTAGCGCGCTCGCCCAGCGCCTGCTCGTGAAGCGCTACGTGTCCTGGCCGCCCGACACCTAGGGCCTGGTTTCCCGCCTGCGCGCCGGACGCCGGAAGCCATGTGTCTTGATCACACGGCTTGAACTTCACTTTGTCTAAAACCAGACCTTGATCTGTTTGGGCCCGGTGTTTCGATGTATGGTACGCTTCCTATTGAACTTTGGTCCCACCTGGCGGTGAAGCGGGGGCACACCTAGGGGTGGATTCGAGTCGATCCTAGGAGACCTTAGGCTGTCAAAGGTTGAGCTCGGTTAGGCTCAAGCTCAGCACGGGCTCGGCTCGAATCAACATCGAGCTTACGGTCAAGCTCGAGATCGAGCTGATGAAAGTTCGACTAGGCTAGAGATCGGCTTGGTTGAGCTTGAATGAAGGGATTTGTGTTGTTTTAAGGGGGAAAATGTGACTATATGAGCTCGGTTGGACTCGATTTCAAGCTCGAGCTTGGCTCAAATTGGTTGAAGAATTAGATTTAAAGAGAGAAATATGCTATGCAATGATAATTATTCAAGCTCGGTTGGGCTCGATGATGGCTCGGAATCGAGCTCAAGCTCGGCTCGAATAGACTAGAGCTCGGGTCCGGGCTTGAAATCAGCTCGTTTCTCGAACCGAGCTCGATCCGAGCTCGAACCGAGCTTGCTCCGAGCTCGAGTAGCTCGTCGAGCCCAAGCTTTTGGTCAGCCCTAGGCACACCCTGGTGTGGAATACTGACAGTAGCCCCAAGACCACCCGGAGACGCAGGCCTTTCCCGCTAGGGGTGGAAACGAGACGAGCCGAGCCTGGCTCGGCCAAGCTTGGTCAGAAACGAGCCGAGCCAGGCTCGGCTCGCCATTTTGGCGAGCCCCGAAAGTGGGCTCGGCTCGAGCCCAGAAACACCTCCGAGCCCGAGCCGAGCCACGAGCCAAAGGCGTTTCACGTTAAAAATATGCCAACCAGCCGAGCCAGACCGAGCTCGGCTAGAAACGAGCCGAGCCTGGCTCGGCTCGCTATTTCCCTGAGCCCCAAAAGTGGGCTTGGCTCAAGTTCGGAACCACCTCTGAGCCGAGCCAAGCCACGTGCCGCGAGCTATTTTTCCAGCCCTATTTCCCGCCCAGGGCAAGTAAAGCCACTGAGCTGGGAATCGCTGCAATCAAGGGGGTCCCACCACTTTCTCTGCGCATTCGGCTTAGTGGGCCTTCACGCCGCTGCCTCCGTCAATTCTGGAACTGACACCATGCGTGGGGAAACGAATGGTCTTGGAGATCGTGGTACGGCTCCATAATGCTTCCATCTTGAACAATCTCGCTTCCGCCGCCTCCCGCAAGCCGAAGCCTCGGCGCCTTGCATATAAATTGGGGGACTTAGACTCACGGCTTACCCACTCCAGCCTTTGCCAACTTTCGCACCGTCGCCTCCTGTCTCTGAGCTAGGCTTCTTCCCTCTTGAGCACTCTACGCCCTTTTCGCTGCCCCCAACAACTTCGCCACCACCACTACCATATCGATTCTTCCTAGCTCCAGCATTGACGCTGACCGCGCAGGCAAGATCGAGCTGATCGCGCCCCGCAATGCTCCACATTCGCTCCAACAGTGTGAAGCCGCTGCCCCGGAGCGACGAGATTGTCACCTTTGTGTGGGCGATCCTGGTAGGCCTCGTGCCGCCATACTCAGAGTTCTTTCTTTTTGTCCTCCACTTCTACAACCTCCATGCTCTTTACCTCTCCCCCAACTCCATCATCTGCATCGCCGCCTTCGCACTTCTCTGCAAGATGTTCGTGGGGGTGGCGCCGAACATTCCTCTCTTTCTGCCATTTCTTCTGCGTCCGCCCCAACGCCAACAGCCCCATGGTAGGACGCTGCCATGTCAGGCTCCACGACCACCTCAGCAGCTAGTACATCTCCTTGCTGATGAGATCCAATTGGCGCAACTGGAGGGCCGATTGGGTCTACATCGGTGACAACAACGACCTCGACACCCGGCAGCTGTCGGAGGAGAGGGCGACCGCCACGGACAGCTGGACCTCGCCGGTGGAGGACACAGCAGAGCTCCGCACCATGGTGGCGGGCGTCGAGCGACTGCGCGCCGCCAAGCTGTCTGCGGCCTCGATAGTTCTAGACTACCTTTCCCGCCGGATCAACCCACTCCGCCGGTGTGAACGACCCTCCTACCGGTACAACGGTACCTCTGACGTGACCCGTACTTTCCCCATGGTATGTCGATGATCCTTCTGGCTTTGCCTATTTCCCTAACTTGTTCAATCTTCACCAACCTCCTCTTTGCCTCTTTTCTTTTTTAGGCGCCGGCGACCTGAGTGGCCCCGAGCTGAGGGAGATGTTTGAGATCCTGGGGGTCACCGCTCTGGAGCGTCGGACATTCCTAGCTGGGGCCAAGCCACTCTGCGAGATCGACCACTTGGAGCGCACCCAGATCCTCGGCTCCTTGCCCTCCATGGATTCCACCGGCGTGGTCACCACCCCGCACCGGGGCCCTTTGGTGATCCACGACCAGCATGACCAGGGGCAATCGGCCGCCACCGCTGACACAGCAAAGGCATGCGCACCGTCGTCCCCGCCTGATTTGGGGGCTGTAACGGACGGTTGCAGAAGTCCTTCAAGGACCCCGATTGGAGCTGGTGCTCACAACGAAGCGTGTTGTGACAGTCCATCCACCAGATTGCTGAAAGTGAGCGCTTTTTCCTCAGGCATCTGGTTACTTCAACCCTTATGGCCTCTTTGCGAACCGACCCTAGACATCGCGTGGCGAGAACTTAGCTTTCGGAAGTGGTCTAGTCGCCGGTGCCGCTGTTGGCGCATTGCCCAGACCAAGCCGACACACCAGTTAGAACCCGCCTTCCGTCCGCGCGCCGCCCAACCGCAAGTCGAGGCGTCGTCTCTGCAACTAAGGGCCATTCGCTTTAAGTACTTTTTTTTCGCTACCAACTTTCAATGTAATGCTCTCTAACAGACTTGAGGCGAAAAGAAACAGATGCCCACAAGGAGACATAACTTATCTTTTATTGAAGATGGCTTTGTACAATGCACTCGAGGCGAAGCGGTGAAGTTAGAAGACCTCGCCGGCTCCAAAGGAAGGCCAAAAAGCTTCGAACTGCTACTCACGGTAGAACTTCCTCACCGCCGACGCTCCAAGTGTTCGCCAATTCGCGACCATCCTCGGATGCGAGCCTCGACCGAGCTCAAGGGAGATCGAGACCACCTTGAAGAGGCCCTCCCATTGTGGGAGATAGTTTGTTGCGCCCACCGCGCTTGATTTTATGCAGAACGAGGTCGCCCAACGCCAATGTTCTCACACACACCCGCCTTTGCTTGATAACGGCGCAGCATCGCCGGTACTTGGCGGCCCGGATCGCCGCCTGCCTCGGATCTCCTCCAGAGATTCACTTCGCCCCGACGCCGGTCGTGGTCTTTGTCTTCGCTGAACGCCGCCACCCTTGGGGAGCCAAGGCGAGCTCGATGGGAGCACCGCTTCGAGCCATACACCAGAAGAAGGAGTTTATTTGGTGGCTCTGGAAGTTGTCCGCAGCTACCACAACACGATGGGGACTTTTCACCAGCGCTTGTCAGCGCTTCTCCAGCGATCGAACGCCCTTGTCTTGAGCTCCTTTGAGTACTTCCGTTCGCCCGCTTCCACTTGCCCATTGCTCTTGGATGCGAACGAGGCGGCACGCTTGGTACCCAACTCTTCGCACCGCCTTGGAAATCGCGCTTTTGGCGAAAGGCCGTTGTCGATGATGATTCATTGGCGATACGTAACCGAACGAAGATGCTCTTCATAAACTTGATAGCCGCTGCGGATGTGATCGCCGGGACTGGCGAGGCTTCAACCCACTTAGTGAACTTGTCGATGGCGACGAACAGATGTGTGTAACCTCCGGTCGCCCGCGTGAACGGGCCTAGAATGTCCAGCCCCCAGACCGCGAACGGCTAGGAGAGCGGAATGGTTTGCAGCGCCTGGGCCGGTCGGTGGATCTGCTTAGCATGAAATTGGCACGCTTCGCATCTCCTCACCAGCTCGAAGGCATCCTGGAGGGCAGTAGGCCAATAGAAGCCGTGGTGGAAAGCTTTCCCAACCAACGCCCGGGCCTCAATGACTCCCCGACATGCCTCCATGGATCTCGAGAGAATTTCACTCCCCGCTTCCCGAAAGTGACGACTTCAAGAGAACTCCGCTTGCGCCCGGCGATACAGTCCCCACCTACTGTATGTAGCGCTTGGCCTTGCGCGCTATCTTCTCACCGACGCCACATCGCTGGGATCACTCCATCCCGCAGTAGGCTAGGATCGGATCCATCCATCGACCTTCCCGGACGAGTGTGACGACGTTTCAGACATTGTCGCCGACGACTCGCCGGGCTGGCGTTTCCGCCTCAACCACCTCAGCAGCTTCTTCCGCCTCCTCCAACCGGAGCCGCAGCAGATCGGTGACGCTCCTCCAGAGGTGGAGCTGCGCCAGGAAAGCGCCGCCCCGCCAGATTGGGGCTGCGACGGACGGCGCGATAAGTCTTTCTTCAAAGACCCCAAATGAACAGTGCCTCGACGAGGCAATCTGGGACGATTCATCCGCCATGTAGTTGTCGCGCGAGGGACGTGCACGGCCCAAACCTCAAAGTGCCGCTCCAACCGCGCACCTCCTCCAAGTAGGCCGCCATGACGGATCCGAGCAGAGAAATCCTTCCTCGCTCGGGTTGATGACCAGAGAGAGTCGCTTTTACTTGTAGCCGCCGGATGCCAAGGGTCGGCCACCCCGAGCCCGGCGAGCAGTCCTTCGTATTCCGCGACGTTGTTGGTGGGGCGGAAGTCCAGCACCACCAGGTGCCGGACGACATCGCCGATGGGAGACACCAGACGACGCCAACCCCAAATTTCTCCCACCGGAATGAGCCGTCAAGAAGAGAGTCCACGGCGAGGGTTTGGGTGTCTTCGCTCAGGTCCGCCGGAGTCCATTCACGACGAACTCCGCCAGAGCTTGCCCTTTGATGGCCGCTCGAGGAGCGAACTTGAGATCGAACTCTGCCAGCTCCATGGCCCACTTGGCGATGCGACCCGTCGCCTCGCGGTTGAAGTGGATCTCCCGCAAGGGATACTTGGTCAACACCGTGACTTCTCGCCCCTGGAAGTAGTGGCGCAGCTTTCGGGACGCCACAAGACGGGCGAGAGCATCTTCTCGTGCTGTGAATACCTTGTTTCAAGCGCCGTGAGGACCTTGCCGACGAGTAAATGGGCGCTGAACTCTCGGGGTTTGCCGCGACGAGAGGATCAGCTGCTCGCCCGGTCTGGGGCGACCAAAGACGGGCGGGAGGTGAGATACTTCTTCGACCGCCGAACGCCTCCCGCGCCTCCGCCGCCCACTCGAATGGTTGGTCTTCTTTAGGAGCTTGAGCGGTGGGAGACTTTTATCCCCAAAGCGAGCTATAAAGCGCCTGTGGAGGTCAAGCACCCACCAAGCACCGTGATCCGCCAAGTCGCGTCGGGGCTTCATGTTCTCGATCACGCGATCTTGTCGTGGTTCGCCTCAACCCTCCGGGAGACGAGGAATCAGAGTTTGCCCGACGGAACGGCGAACACGCATTTCTCTCGATTAAGCTTGATGCAGATTCCAAAGTTGGTGAAGGTTTCTTCCAGTCGCCGATCAACTCCTCCGCCTTTTTGACTTCACCACCGGATCATCGACATACACCTCCGTGTTTCGCCCTATTTGGGGCGGTGAGCGATATGCATGGCCCTTCGATAGGTTGGGCCTGCATTCTTCAATCCAACGCTATCCTTGTAGAAGAGACGCCCATGGGCGCGCATGGCGGTCTTTTCTTCATCTTCTTCGGCTATGTTAACTGGTGGTACCCGAGTACGATCCGTAAAGCATACCTGCTCGCACCCGCAGCTTGAGTCGACGATGAGATCGGCGCGGGCAGCGGTACGGATCCTTCGCACGCCTTTGTTGAGGTCGGTGAAGTCCACGCACATCCTCCAACGCCTGCTGATTTCTTTGACGAGGACGGGTTCGCGAGCCACCAGGATGGGCGACATCGCGACGCACTTCGCCTTAAGAGCTTGTCCACCTCCGGCAGATAACTTCTCGGCGCTTCCACCGATCGCTTCCGACCTTCGATGACCGTCGCGCCGGGAACGCCGCCAATTTGTGCTCAATCACCTCCACGGGACCCCAGCCATGTCGGACGGTTGCCACGCAAACACGTCTGCGTTAGACGAGAGGAAGGAGACGAAGCGCCTTCCTATTTGGCGCCGAGAGGCGCCCACCGAACGGTATTCGCTGGTCTCGACTCGCCAGGAGACCGCTTTAACCTCCGCGACGAACCGGGAGGCACGGTTCGCGGAGGAGCTCCCGAGTCGAAGCCTCGCCCTGGCACCGACGCTTCGCCAAAGCGAGAGCGCCTTGTCGCAGCGGAGCGCCCGGCGTCCACTTTAAGACGATGGGGCCACCGCCTCGGATCTTCACCACCATGTACGATAGTGGCAAACCGCTCGAACTTGGTCAGCGCCGCCACCCAAGATGGCGCTAGGGGAGGTCAAAGTCCGCCACCAACTCGAGCATCTTGGTGCGGAAGTTGTCGGAGCTTCCAAACATCACCGGAGATCGACGCGCTTCCCGGACAGACGAATTTGCGCGATGTCAAGAACGGAGCGTTGGACGAAGCTCTCGCCGCTGGATCTCGAGCGCCTTGGCGACCCGGCGGACAGAGGTTGAGGGAACTCCTCCGCCTACCAAAGACCGCCCTAGCTTCACATTCCGGACCGGGCGCAACCACGATCGGGAGATGTCCAGACCGGCGGTATCGGCCGGGTGATCGGCTCGACCGAACGCGATCGGCTACTCCGACCACGCCACCGCTTTGTTGACCTAAAGCGCACGGCGGCGACACTTCTCATCGCACGCTTAAAGCTAGCGTGGGACGGATAGGTGGCGAACCGCGCGGATGACGGCAACTTCAAGGCCCGCCGCCGAAAACCAAGCGAAGCCGCCTCTTGCCCTTGCCATCGCCGGACGCCGCTGCTGCCGCCGCCGTGGACTCGCTTGTCCACCATCTTGCTAACGACATGGCAATCCGCCAAGTCATGGAGTTGTTGCGTGAATGGGACAAGAAGGCCTTCCGTCCCACTCACGGGCGACGGTCTCGCTTCTTCGTCGCGCCATGGGTTGCCGCGCCACGGCGATCGCCATGTCGTTAGCTTCTTGGTTTAGCCTCGAATCTTTACATCGGTTTATTAGCTTATATCTAGATTTGGATCTGGATACTGTCTTGGCCTGGCCAATCTATTCGATCTACTTCTTGGTTTAATCGATGCATCGATACAAAGGTTTATTGCTAATATATTATAAAAATACCAAAAGAAGTACAAGATTCAATTTAATTGTTATTCCATATTTACTTGCTCTATCGGACATTGCCGATAGAACTCATGTAATCGGATGGACTAAAGCCGATTATAGAAAACCTGATCCGCTATTTAAAAAGCCAATTAGGGCTATATTATCGACGATTTTCTCCTTGTCAATTTACGTGTCAAATTGATCGGCACGCTTGGTTTTCTTGTTGCGACACAACCACGAGTTGACGCTCAAAGACGGTGTTCGCGAGAAGCTAACTTTTCGTGTCAACATACTTTTGGCACGCCGTGGGACCCGAAGATCGAAATCGACAACATGACGCTGCATCGATGCCGAGGCAAAGATTGAGGCGCCAAGCTCACGCCGAGCCGCTGACGCTCATTTAATTGAGCCCAGATCAAAAGAAGGAAATTGAAGATGTGCTCATGGAAATTCACGAAGAAAACAAGAAAAGAATGCTCTTTGGGTATCTAAGACGCGCATGGCTGTGTTACAAAGACTTCCATCGAGATCCGTTCTCACGCGATTTTTCCGGTTATCGTGGATCGATCAACGGCTGCATATCGATCGATGCTTGATCAATCATCGGTTCTAGGGCGAATCGTCCAGGAAGGGGCACATGCTGCGTTCATTGTTATCAAGTCCTGCGATTAGTAGCGATTAATCCACGATTAGTCCATAAGTCTCTTTTTTTAGAACGACTAGGGACCTCGACTCGACTAGGCATTCTACCGTGAGTTCCATCATCTAACATTAGAAGAAAACTAGTCGGTTGGCATTGCATTGTCATTCTTGCTATGCTTTTGGACTCCACTGTAATTGTTATTTTTTTTACAAAAGTACAAGTAGTCTTGCCAACTACACAACTACTTTTCTAAACAAAATAGATGTTGTTGTTGTCGACTAGTCATGGACTAGCCACGACTAGTCCACGACTAGTTCCCAAGTCTCCCCTCATGCGACTCGACTCGACTTTACGACTTGATAACCATGGCTGCGTTTCATAACATGATGACTGGGCAAACCCACCAGATGAATCGGAATATTCCGCTAGGGGTGAATCCCGGGGGTCAGTATCCGGCTTACCCCCAGCCAGGGGAGTCAAATGCTGGGACTTCCCAATTGAGTTCCCCATTAAATATCAACCCAACTCCGATTCAAATGGTACCAAATAATCAGGCTATGGTCCCGGTCCCAGATCCGGTTTATCAACCAATGAATCATGGAGTGAACGGGAATCTAGAAGAGATGACGAAGAACTTGGTCTACAATATGATGAAGCAGTGTGGGTTCAACACTCCCAAAATTGCACCACACTATACCATGCCGTATCCATCGGCTTTCAATGAAACGGAGTATCCGCACAAGTATCGCGTTCCCGATTTCGCAAACGCCAAGTTTAGCGGAAGTGATCACACCTCTACGCGCGAACATATTGCTAGGTTTCTTGCGCTCTGCGGGGAGGCTGCGTCCAAGGACACTCTCAAATGCCGATTGTTCCCACTATCGCTATCGGGATCGGCTTTTAACTGGTTCACATCGTTACCTCCAAACAGCGTCACTTCATGGCCAGATTTGGAGAATAAGTTTCATGAATATTTCTATTCTGGAGAGAACGAAGCGAGAATCACTGGTATCATGATGATTAAGCAGAAATTTGGTGAATCGATGAATGATTATCTGCGTCGGTTCAGGGAGGTGAGAAACCGATGCTATAGCCTTTCACTACCCGATAACAAACTGGCGGAATTGGCTTTCAAGGGTTTGTTACCTGTTAATCAAAAGAAGGTGGGCAACCAGGAGTTTGCTGATATCTCACATCTAGCCCATAAAATCGCACTGTATGAAAGCCGATTCTCCGACAACTCTTACCCAGGCCAGAAAGAGTATCGGAATAACAATAACAATTACAAGGGTAAAGATAAAGCCGTCAATGTTGTTGAAACAGATGATGTTCAAGATTCTGATAACTCTGACACTGAAGAGGTTGGAGCTTTTATTGCTGAATGGGTGAACAACAAAAAGGAATTCGAGCTTGGATGGATCAAGCCAAAAGGACCTGAGAAAGGTAAATATTCCTTTGATACATCCAAATGTGATCGGATTTTCGATCATTTGTCACAAGAAAAACAGATTCGGCTTAAGCAAGGGCATGTTATTCCCCCACTTGAAGAGCTAAAAAAGCGCAAATATTGCAAGTGGCACAACTCTTATTCACACACCACCAATGAATGCAATGTGTTTAAGCAAGTGGTGCAGAAGGTGACTGAGAATGGGCAACTGCGATATCAAGGTAAAAATTCGCAGATCGATACAGAGCCATTCTCAATCGGTTTTGTCGGCATGGTTGATGCCAAGATGAAGGCCGACGATCCTGAAAGTTCCAATCGGTTCGAAGTGCTGGTTGGTGATAAAAGGATCGTAGTGGAAGAGAGGCCCGAACTAAATTTCCGATCGTCAAGCCGACGTAGTGGAAGAATTGGTGAGTGGCGCGAGGTGAGGCGTGGCCATAATCATAATCCGATTTCAAAATCGAGGCCGAAGCCAACCTTCGATCGGTTGATGGAAAAATACGACAGGATGGCTAAAGAAACGCCTCGCAGGAGCGTTGAATCAGGTACTCCAGATACTGTTCAAAGGGATCCAAATGATCAAGGTTGGGAGATGGAACACCGGGATTGTCCTTTTTTCCGATATTGCTGGGAAGAAAGGATGTCTTTGCCTAATTTGGAGGATTGTCCGATGAACCACGCGTTCGCTCCTCCCAAAAGAACATCGGTAAAAGATCGGCTGGTGTTTCCTAGTGAAAGGTGCAAGGATATTCCGGTGAAGAAAAGTACTGATGTGCATCGGCCTCCTAAGGTGCATTGTTATCAAGTCCTGCGATTAGTCGCGATTAATCCACGATTAGTCCATAAGTCTCTTTTTTTAGAACGACTAGGGACCTCGACTCGACTAGGCATTCTACCGTGAGTTCCATCATCTAACATTAGAAGAAAACTAGTCACTTGGCATTGCATTCTCATTCTTGCTATGCTTTTGGACTCCACTGTAATTGTTATTTTTTTTTACAAAAGTACAAGTAGTTTTGCCAACTACACAACTACTTTTCTAAACAAAATAGATGTTGTTGTTGTCGACTAGTCATGGACTAGCCACGACTAGTCCACGACTAGTCCCCAAGTCTCCCCTCATGCGACTCGACTCGACTTTACGACTTGATAACCATGCTAAGGTGCCGTTGCCACAGTGGTGCTCAAGCGGAATCACAAAATCTCAGAAACGGCGCCTACAGCGGATGAGACATGCGGAAGCTAAAGAAGCGGAAGCCGAGAAATTTAGGGATGCTCTACTGGAGCAGGTAAAGCCGATAAAGCCAGCTAGGGGCGAGCAGGAATGGAGGCCCAAGTTGAGATCGGCCGTTATCATCGAGAATGATTCTGATGAAGTTTCAATTGCTACTAACATGGTCTGCGTCCTGCCTCGGGAGTTCATGTGCGATTACGAAGAGGCCGCTGCAGAATTAGTGGTGGGAGCCGAAGATGTTGTATTTAAGAAACCAGAGAATTCCCGATTGCATCTAAAACCATTGTTCATCATGGGTTATATGAACGGGAAGCCGATTTCCAGAATGATGGTGGACAGTGGGGCTACTGTGAATCTGATGCCATATTCTGTTTACCGTAAAATCGGTAAGTCTACAGAAGATCTCGTCAAGACTAATATGGTCTTAAGCGATTTTAATGGAAATTCGACCGAGGCCAAGGGAGTTCTGGTTGTGGAACTCACCATAGGAAGCAAGACAATCCCGACAGCGTTCTTCGTAATTGAAGGGAAAGGAAGTTACAATGTGCTGTTGGGGAGAGATTGGATACACGCCAATTGATGCATTCCATCGACATTGCATCAAATTCTAATTCAGTGGGTTGGTGATCAAATTGAGGTGGTGAGAGGAGAATCTCTGACCGTTGAAATCGATTGTGCCGATATACATCATAATCTAGATGCACTATCGGGAAAACCCTTAGAAGATTGTGATTTCCTCAGTGTTAGTAAATTGGGGTTCAAACCAACGACTCTGGAAGGGCAATCGGTAACCCAAGGATGTGAGGGTTTTTTATGGGAACCGCGGATCTAGAAGGCATTGAGTATCAGATGGGCCAGGGTTTTATATCGGCTGATGAACTTGAAAAGGTCGATATTGGAACCGTTGGTAAAGAAAGGCCCACTTACATCAGTACAAAGTTGCCGCCGGAATATAAGGATCGGCTTATCCAGATACTCAAGGATCGGGTTGATTGTTTTGCTTGGGAATATCATGAAATGCCTGATCTAGACCGATCCATAGTTGAGCATAAGATTAAAATGAAGCCTGGGTTTCGACCAGTGAAGCAATCGCCAAGAAGAATCAACTGGAAAATTTATGATCAAGTGAAGGCTGAAATCCAGAGATTGTTAGATGCGAAGTTTATTCGGCCATGCAAGTATGCCAATTGGATTTCTAATATAGTACCCGTTGGTAAAAAAGATTCTGATAAAATTCGGGTATGCATCGATTTTAGGGACTTGAACAAAGCAACATATAAAGATGAATATCCGATGCCAATTGCCGATCGTCTGATCGATGCTGCTTCGGGCAATCGGATTATCAGTTTTTTGGATGGCAATGCTGGTTATAATCAGATCTTTATGGCCGAAGAAGATATCAACAAGACTGCGTTTAGGTGTCCTGGAGCTATCGGCTTGTTTGAGTGGGTTGTCATGACTTTCGGGCTGATCAGCGCTGGAGCTACTTATCAAAGAGGGATGAACTTAATCTGCCACGATCTAATCGGTAAATTGGTTGAAATCTACATTGACGACGTGGTAATTAAATCTCAGGAGGAAGAACAACACTTGGCTGATATTGTGACCGTGTTGGATCGGTTTCGAAAGTATGGTATGAGAATGAATCCGAAGAAATGTGCTTTCGGAGTATCGGCCGGCAAATTCCTGGGTTTCATGGTACATCAGAGAGGAATTGAAGTCCATCCCAATAGAGTTAAGGCGATCATGAATACTAAGCCCCCTGATTCGAAGGTTCGTCTACAAGAGCTTATCGGTAAGATTAATTACTTGAGGAGGTTTATTTCAAATTTATCGAAAAGAATCATCCCGTTTTCTCCTCTGCTCAAATTAAAAAATGCCGATAAGTTTGTTTGGGGACCGGAGCAGCAGAAGGCGTTTGATAACATTAAAGAATACCTGATGAATCCGCCTGTTCTGGTCGCTACAAAGGAAAATTTACCATTCAAATTGTATCTATCGATATCGGATAAAACAGTTGGAGCAGTTCTGGTCCAAGAAATCGAAGGTAAAGAGCATGCCATTTTCTATTTAAGCAGAAAGTTATTAGATCCTGAAACCCGATACACGATGGTGGAAAGATATTGCCTGTGTTTATATTTTGCTTGCACTAAACTGAGGCATTATTTGTTGGGCACTGAATGCAAAGTGATCTGCCAAGCCGATGTGGTTAAGTATATGCTTAATGCTCCAATTATCAAAGGCCGTCTCGGGAAGTGGGCGTATACTCTCATCGAGTTTGATCTAACATATGAATCTCCAAAAGCTGTCAAGGGGCAGGTATTAGCCGATTTCATCACGCATCATCAAGACGTTAATATTGCAACTCTGTTGCCATGGGTAATGTTCTTTGATGGATCGGTTTGTGAGAAGGGATGTGGAATCGGTATTTTTATTGTCTCTCCTGGTGGTGTTCCTTACCGATTCAATGTAACAGTAGATTTCGGGTTGACCAACAATCAAGTGGAATATGAAGCTTTGATTCAGGGATTGGAGTGGTTAATTCAAGCTGGTGCTATCACTGTGGAGGTGTTTGGGGATTCACAATTGGTGGTTTTCCAAATGATCGGCAAATATGAATGTCACAGCAACCTGCTTCGGGAGTATCTGGAAAGGGCTTCTGATTTGGCTAAGTATTTTAGCATGTTTACAATTCATCATATTCCGAGGGAACAGAATTGTGAAGCCAATGACTTAGCTCAGGAAGCATCAGGTTACAAATTACCGATCATGGAGTTAGAAATTATTCCGATTTCATGTTCAGTTCCGATTGGATGGCAGGCGGAGATTATCGGTTATCTTAAAAATCCGCAAGGGAAACCGATAGGAAGCTTTAAAGGAAGGCTCAGAGGTATGTATTAATCTCTGATAAGCTGTACTATCGGAGTTTTGATGGTTTACTACTTAAGTGCTTGAATGAAGAAGAGGCTAAAGTTGCAATTGGAGAAGTACATGAAGGATTGTGTGGAACTCATCAATCGGCCTATAAGATGAGATGGATGTTGAAGCGTGTAGGGTATTTTTGGCCGACAATAGTGGAGGATTGCTTCAAATATTATAAGGGTTGCAAAGACTGTCAGAAATTTGGGAATATCCAACATGCGCCTGCATCAATTTTGCATCCGATCGTGAAGCCGTGGCCTTTCAGGGGATGGGGGATTGATATGATCGGTGAAATATTTCCCTCCTCATCCAAGGGGCATCGGTATATTTTGGTGGCAACGGACTATTTCACTAAGTGGGTTGAAGCTATACCATTGAAGAAGGTAACTGCTACTGAAGCGATCGAATTTGTTAGAGAACATATAATATACCGATTTGGGATTCCCTGACGATCACTATGCATCGTGGATCGGTATTTATGTCGAAGCGTTTGTGATTATGCTCAAGCCTAGGGATCACAAAGAATAAATTCATCGCCAGATATGCTCAAGCCAACGCCAAGCGTAATCTTCAATAAAAGTGCTATAAAGTCGATCAAGCGGAAAATCGATGAAAGGCCGAGGATTGGCATAATACGTTGGCGGACGCGCTTTGGGCGACGGATTGCTAAGCATGGGGCTACAAAGGTGTCACCGCTTGAGCTAGTTCACGGTCAAGAAGTCGCTCGCCGCTTGAAGCCATCATCGGCTCTACGAGGGTTGAAGAACAAAATAATGTAAAAGCCGATGATTACAATAGATTAATGGCGATAAGCTTGATGACATGGTGGCGGTTCGATTAAAGGCTCGAACATATTGAGCGTGATAAGTTTAAGAGTTGCGAGACATTACAACAAGAAGGTTGTACCAAAACGCTTGGACGGGAGAGCTTGTATGGAAAACGTTTTTACCGATTGGTTCTAGAGATCCTAAATACGGAAAATGGTCGCCAAACTGGGAAGGACCTTTCAAGATCAATCGGATTATTCCTAGAAAAGCGTATATCTTGGAAACGCTTGATAGAGAAGTTTTCGGTAAAGCAATTAATGCCAAGTATTTGAAAAAGTATTATCCTAGCGTTTGGGTTGGAGCTTGAGCTGGGGTTTGTAAAAGCCGATTCAATGAATCGCCTATAGTTCAAAAATCTTTTCGCACTTGGCGCATTGGTGATAACTTTACTCAACACGTTCGTTTATTTAAAGCCGATTCTTAGTGAATCGCCTACAGATCTAATTACTATGCAATTTTGCTCAACGCATTGGTGTTGAGAAGATTGAAATGCATAAGGAAATTAAAAGTTATTACAAAGGCATGAAGGCCTTAATTGTTTTCGCCCAAGGGGCAAGGTCAAACATTGTTAACAATCGGTATAATACCGATCCGCACAATGGTTTGAATTTGGCTCGCAGGCCAATTACTCACAAAATTCATAAATAGCGGCAGCAGCACTGGACATGGTATCCCGGATTCGATTGATAGTTGCTGTGTCTTTTTCAGCTGATCCGGGGATTATCGGAATCTTTTTCTTAGATCCAAGATCGCCAGCCGCAGCCTTCGTAATGCTATATTGCTCCTTGGCTGCTGATTTTGTGTCCTCGAAGCTTGAAAGGGCATTG
Source organism: Raddia guianensis (assembly GCA_036346415.1). NCBI lineage: Eukaryota > Viridiplantae > Streptophyta > Magnoliopsida > Poales > Poaceae > Raddia > Raddia guianensis. The sequence continues at coordinate 33,236,545 of CM070544.1, forward strand.
GCTTCAGCTTTCTTCGCTTTTTCTAGTTCCAGTTCCAGGGACTTGACCCGTGAAACTGCTTTGGAAGCGGCGTTTTTTGCCGATTCTGCCTTATGCTTCAGCAGCTGGAGCTTATCATTTTGGGCGTTGGCATCTTGTACTAGCCCTTTCAATTCGACCTCAGATCTTTGAGTGCTTCCTTTAGTGGAGCCGATCCAATGCATCGAGATCGAATCGGCTCTTTAGCGAGGGGCAGCACTTTTTGGATGGCCGAGGCCACCTGCTCAGGGAGGACCTGTGTGATGGAATCGGCTATTTCTCGTATGGCGGAAGGGTTGGCCAAGAAAGCTGACTCGTCACCAAACAGTTCCCACATCTGCTTGAGCTTGGTGATGGTCTCCAGGGAGAACCGGTTCTTCTTGGTAGGCTCTGGGGCTGGTGAATCGATGATGACGGCTGGCGGCGGTGAAGCCCTGATCAGAGATGAAAGGAAGTCTAATTCATCATCAAGCCAGTCCATGCTCGAGGGATCGAAGTTCAGCTCGTCGGTTTTTTTGCTGTCATAAGTAATGACCTGCGTGGACACCACTGTTACCTTGACTGGGCTGCGAGGAAGGAACATGTACTAGAAAAATATTTAAAGTCACAAGAGATCGGATTTTAAAGAAATTGCGTAAATACAAGGAAGGGAAAGCCGATTACGTCTTGTGGATTGAAGGTCGGTGGAGTTTGTGACGCTGGCGGAGGAGCAGGTGTGCCATCTTTCTTCTTAGAGATGGGTGAAGTGTCCTAAAATCATAATCCGGTAAGTAAGAAAGCCGACGATGGTCAAGAGTTTGAAGAAAATCTAGTGCTTACTGTGTCACATACGGATTCCGTACTATCGGGAGTACGCACCGTTGGGGGCCTTGGTTTCTTAGTGACCACCTTCTTCCTCAGGCCGGGTTCGCCTTCGGGTTTCCTTGTTAAGTAAAGTCAGTAAATAATCGAATATTTCAGAATTATATGTGTAAGCCGATTGTACCTCGTTTCTTTGGCTGGGAAGAGCCCTGAGTGAAGGCCGATGCTGACTTGGCCGTCGCGTGGATCCGGCCAGCTTCTTCTCCAATAAGTTTTGCCTTGGGACGCTTGTCGCCGCTCTGAAAGGGAAGTAAGCAAGAGGTCAGTAATCGGTAAAAGAACAATGTGGGTTAGCAAGCACACGCAAGTTAGTAACCTCGCTGCTAGAAGACGATGCGTGGTTCTGGGAGTTTGTTCTTTCATCGTCTGAGTCTGATGAAGAAGGTCCCGATTCTGAAGAATTTTCCTCTTTATCTTCATCAGAATTATCTAAATTGCTATTACTTGAACTGCTTGTTTCCGATTCCGATGGGGCTTCAGCTATGCCGGTGATCTTTGGCCAGTTAGGTCTGCAAGTTTCTTTCTGGCCAGTGATCCGTTCGATCAAGGTTGCAGCTCCACCTTTGGTGGCCTAAATGTTTTTAGCAATAGTTTCCCACCAGTTATCGAACGCTGATGAAGTGTTGGCCCACATAATAATTTCCGATGGCATTTCGAAGTCCAAGTGAGCAGCAGACAAAATACCATAAGCTGATTGAGAGTTCAAGTCTTCTCTGGCGTTCAATTGGCGAAATATGTAGAGATCAGGAATTTCCTGTCCAAGGTTGAATTGCCGAGCAACCACAGCTGGATGGTAGAATTCATAGGATGGTTTCCTGATATGGGTTCTCGTGCTCAAAATAGCAAAGGAGATGCTTGGGGAAATGAATGCTCTGTAAGCTGGTAAAGCTTCGCCCTTTAGGGTATCAGCAAATCGGAAGAATGATGGAATCGGATATCTATCCAGATCAGTGTACGGGTTAAACTGCTCTGCGCCATATTCCGATTCAGACATGGTATAAAATGCAACCATAGAATGAGAAAGGTCGTATGAATTCAGCATTTTCTGTTGCAGTTCACTGAGATCATTTCGCCATACGATCTACAGGGGCGCTCACTGTTATTGGAATCCTTTTCATTCGGAAATGCTAAGCTAAAGTCCAGTTCTCCTAGGGAGTTGTATATTTGGAGCTTCAGGAACATTCCGATGAACCAAAAGGGGCCACCTAGATTACCAACTGAGTGATCGGCTTTCTTGGAACAAAGACCTTCCCTGATTTCGTGCATCATCCGGTAGGTGGCTCCTAGTAGGTATTTGCCGATTGCTAGTTTTTGGCCTGATGCCAATGCCTTAGCTACTCCTTGGTATACTTTACTTGGGCTAAGTGACTGACCGCAGAAAAAGAACCGATCCAACCACATGTTCAAGAAAGCGATGTGTTCTTCATCTTCTACATGGCCGGTTTTCTGATGGGCATTGATGTATCGTTGCCAGCCAAAGTTCTTCTCGGGGACCAGCTTTAGCGTGGCAGTCAGATCAAAGGCCGATAGCATTTCACCATCGGGATTTAGGCCGGTTAGCATCGCTACATCTAAAAGTGTAGGGCTAATGGGTCCGGTTGGGAAGAGAAAGGCGTTGGCGGTATCACACCAAAAGTAAGACGATGCTGCCATAAATGGTTCATCTGCTGGTGGTGGAGATAAGGAAAGAAGGATGGCATCGGTTATTCCTAGTTCGTCCCATTGCTCTTGTTTTCGGGTCAGAAACCCGAATGAGCCAGTCTTTATATCCTTTGATCGGGCTAGGCCAAGACCTAAATGCCGATTTCCAGCTGTTGACACTAAGCTCATCGGCAAATAAGGGGAGTCTGCTTACGGAATGAAATATGAAGTCCGATGGGTCTTGGTCTCCTACTGGCCCTAAAGAATACAAAGCTTCAGAGTCCGAGCATTGAATCAGTACCTGAGACATGATGCCGATTGAGAGTTGGAGGAGTTGGTTGCACCGATCGCCGAGGGCTGGAAATTCGATCGAGAGCCGACGCGAGTAGGAGAGCGTGAGAGTGATGGCGAATGGTGCGCTTATTTATAGCCGTGGTAAAAACTAGGTTTTACCGCGCTTTCGGCGTTCTGCCGCCCATATTGTCTCTTCAATGACACGTGTTCTACAAATGGGCTGAAAGCGAGAAGTTACGGAGGTAGAAATGTGAAATATTCTGGCATGGTAAATCCGATTTTTACTTGAAAGTTTGGCTAATGAAATACTCATTGCCAAACTTAGGGGCATATGTTGACACCCAAATTTGGCAGAAAATCGGATGTTCAGAAAAGGCCGAATATGTTGGAATTATTGGGCCAAATCGGAGATGGGCTTTATCGGCAAAGAAGAAAGGGCGAATACCGATACTTGTAAGACTTCGGGAGAAATACGATGTGATCAGGAACGCGTCGCGGTAAATTAGGTTATATCGGTATCGACTTTGTAACACTATAAATAGGACTTTAAGTCTCGAGAATAGATATCTAATACTCAATACACAAAACACTTTCTCGAATCCGATCGACCTCGTCGAAAGGCTTCAAATCGCAGGTAGAGCTATCTCGATGGGATAATCGATTCTCTCCTTGTAACCCGTATGCATGGTCAGTATCATATTGATCTCATGTATACAAAGCATGTCGATCGTCTCGGATTTCCGATCTTTGATGTGTTCTCGCCAGACAGAATCGCCTCGATGTATTCGATCCGTAATATGTGTTTATCCCGCAATCTTGATTATCGGATGTTACACATGCTTTTCCCTAATTCGATGTATGCAATCGCCTCGCTTAATCGATCTTGTGTATGCCTTGTTTAGGATTCCGATATGTAAATATTTGCCGATTGGTATTGCATCTATCAAATATTAGCCTTTGAATCTTTACATCGGTTTATTAGCTTATATCTAGATTTGGATCTGGATACTGTCTTGGCCTGGCCAATCTATTCGATCTACTTCTTGGTTTAATCTGATGCACTGATACAAAGGTTTATTGCTGATATATTATAAAAAATACCAAAAAGAAGTACAAGATTCGAATTTAATTGTTATTCCATATTTACTTGCTCTATCGGACATTAAGCCGATAGAACCTGTAATCGGATGGACTAAAGCCGATTATAGAAAACCTGATCTGGCTATTTAAAAAGCCGATTAGGGCTATATTACTGACGATTTTCTCCTTGTCAATTTACAGGTCAAATTGACTGGCACGCTTGGTTTTCTTGTTGCGACACAACCACAGAGTTGACGCTTCAGCACGTGTGTTCGCGAGAAGCTAACTTTTCGTGTCAACAGGCGGCTACCCCGCGAGTAAGCCTTCATATCCTGCAATGTTGTTGATGGCTTTGAAATCAAGGACCACCATGTGCTGGAGGATGTCCCCCGTTGGGGAAACCAAAACTGCCCTAGCCCCGCGCCTTTAAGCCGGAAGGATCCATCAAAGAAAAGTGTCCAGACATAAGGCTAGGGCTGCACCTCCGCCTTCGAAGACCTAGGAGACCATTCTGCAATGAAATCTACCAGCGCCTGACTCTTGATGGAGGTCCGAGGAGCGAACTGCAATCCAAACTCCCCCAGCTCTACCACCCACTTGGCTACCCGGCCCTACGCCTCCTGATTGTGAAGAATCTCCCGAAGGGGAAACAACATGACAACCATTATCCCCCATCCTTGAAAATAATGCCGCAATTTACGGGATGCCACTAACATGGCGTACATCATCTTCTGGGCCTGAGGATACCTGGTTTCCGCATCCTGCAGCAACTTGCTAACATTGTAAACCGGACACTGGACGCCCTCCCTTTCCGCCACCAGCACTGCACTCACCATCGCCGGAGTGGCCGCCACATAAAGGAGGAGGAGCTCACTAGGCTCAGGAGCGACTAGCACTGGGGGCGAAGACAGATACTTTTTCAGCTACTCGAAAGCCTGTTGAACTTCCTTGGTCCACTCGAAATGGTTTTCTTCAGCAACTTGAACAAGGGGATGCTCTTTTCTCCCAAGCGGGCTATGAACCTCCTGAGCGAGGCGAGGCAGCCCGCAATGCATTAAACATGCTTCAGACGAGTGGGCAGCTGTATGCACTCAATGGCCGTTATCTTATCAGGATTAGCCTCAATGCCCCGGCTGGACACGAGGAACCTTAACAACTTCCCCGATGGCACGCCAAATACACTTCTTAGGATTGAGCTTCACACCGAACTTGCGAAGGTTGGAGATGGTTTCCTCCAGGTCACTGAGCAGTCCATCGCTCTTCTTGGTCTTAAGCACCAGATCATCGACGTACACCTCCAAACTCCTCACGATTTGAGGCCAGAAAGAGATATGCATAGCCCGCTAGTAGGTGGGACCGACATTCTTCAACCCAAAAGCCATTCTACTGTTACAGTACACGCCAATGGGTGTTACAAAAGTAGTTTTTTTCATCCTCCTCTACCATACTAATTTGGTGATACCCAGAATACGCGTTAAGAAATCTCAAAAGTTCACACCCTGTAGTGGAGTCTACAAGCAAATTTATGCAAGACAGAGGGTAAGGATACTTTGGGTAGGCCTTGTTGAGGTCGGTGAAATCGACACACATTCGCCACTTCCCGTTGGACTTCTTCACGAGGACAGGGTTGACAAGCCACTCAGGATGAGTGACCTCCCTCATGATCCCCGCCAACAGTAGCTTGTCTACTTCTCGGATGGCCTCTTGGCGCTCTGGTGCCTGCCTCCGGACCTTCTGCCGGACTAGGCGCATTCCTGGGAGCACCGCCAATCGATGCTCGATAACCTCCCTGGGGACCCCGATCATGTCGGACGGTTTCCACTCAAACACGTTCGAGTTTTCCTAGAGGAAGGCGACGAGCGCACTTTCCTATTTGGCACCGAGCTCAGCGCCCACCTTGACAGTCTTCACGGGGACGTCTTCGCTCAGGGGGACCACCTTAACCTCGCCGAACGAGCCGGGCGCGGCACGTGTCTTCGCCCGAAGAGCCCTCGGATCGGTGGCGCCGACGACTACGCGGAGACGGCCTCGGCCAAGTCCAAAGCCATCTTGTCGCAGCGCAGGGACTCCAGCTTGTCCACCTTGACGTCGATGGGGCCTTGCGGCCCCGGCATCTTCATCACCATGTAAGCATAGTGGGTAGCTGCCATGAACTTGGTCAACACCGGTCGGCCAAGCAGTGCGTTGTACGGTAGGTCGAAGCTCGCTACCATGAAGTCAACCACCTCCGTACAGTAGTTCTCCTCCTCCCCAAAAGTGAAGGGAAGGTGGATCTGCCCTAGGGGGATCGACTCCGCCCCGGGGTGACTCCATAGAATGGGAGGGCCGAAAGAAGCTCCCGCTCCTGGATCTGCAACGTCTGAAATGCCTTGGCGGACAAGAAGTTGATGGAACTCCCCCGTCCACCAGCACTCGCCCGAGCTTCACGTTCCTGATTGTGGGTGAAACCACAATCGGAAGGTGCCCTAGGCTGGTAGTGATTTCGGGGTGGTTGGCCTGACTGAAGGATCAGACCACCTCAGTAGCCTACTCGTCCCTGAATTCGAGGTAGTGGCACACACCTCTCTCCTCAGTAGCTTGTATTGGCGGTTGGAGGTGTAAGTGGCTGAATCACCGTGGATGTATGCCACTGTATGCTCTGCCCACTGGAAAGCTAGCGGGGCGAGCCCCTCGTATTCGTCGTCGCTGGGATGACGGCCCTCCTTGAGCCGCTTCTCCACCAGCTTCGACATGACATGGCAATCCGCCAAATTGTGCCCGTTGGACTTGTGGATGGGGCAATACACCTTGCCCCCTCCTTCGCGGTCCTCCCGCCGGTCACAGCCGCCATCGCGCCGGTCAAGACGGTCATCTCGCCGCTCGCGGCGGTCGTGTTTCCGCGGCCGCGCTTCCTTCTGGTCGCACTCGGCGGCCAAGACTTGCCCAGCCACAGACGCCTTGTGCTTCTTATTCTTCTTCTTGTCCTTAGGGCCGGAACCCCTAGAGGTCCCAGCCTCTCCTCCGCCACAGCCGCCACCTGCCTTGACCCCGGCTGCGCGCTTCCGAGCCTCCGCTGCTCGGGCGAACTTGTGAGCCAAGGCGAACAACTTAGAGATGGAGGCAATGTTGCGGGTGGCCATCTTCTCCAGCATTTTACGATCCCTGACGCCCCTTCGGAAGGCGATGATGATCGCTTGGCTGGAGATCTTGGGGAAGGTGTTGCGATAGTGGCTGAATCGTCGGATGAACTCTCGCAGCGACTCCCCTTTCTTCTACTCCAGGGTGTGGAGATCGTCTTCCATCCCTGGCTGGTCGTAGGATCCCTAAAAATTGGTGACAAAATGGTCACACAGCTCCTCCCACGAGCCTACCGATGCACGCGGGAGGTTTAGCAGCCAAGAGCGGGAGGAACCCATCAAGACTGTAGGGAAGTAATTGGCCATGACCTTCTTGGAGCTGCCAACAGCCTGCACCACCGTGGTGTAGATCTGCAAGAACTCCTCCAGGTTGGTCGCGCCATCGTACTTCTCAACAGAAGCCCGGCGAAACTTCTCCGGGCACGCCACTCGGCGCAGCCGAGCGGTGAATGCCCAGCAGCCGCCGCCGTAGGGCAGCTGACGACGATTGCAAGATCCCGACGGGACTCAGAGGACACAGAATCCCTTTCGTCCCCATTGGAACGGCACCCGCCGTCGGAACTCGCCGGCTCTACTTGATCCCGCATCCAGGCGCGATGACGCTGAAGCTTGTCACGCAAGTTGCCACCGCGGTGATGCCGACGCTCCTCCAGATGTGTCCGGAGGTCTTCTTGGCGCCACCCCTCCCTAGGGTGCGCTTGCGATGGTACTCGGGTTGGTGCATGGACCTCCGCACGAGCGGAGTCTGTGCCCTGAACCGCCTTTCCCTTGCCTCGGCCGCCCAGACCGGAGCGAGCTTGGCGCGGGTGGCTCGATTCCTGCGTGCACTCTGCACGCGACTTCGAGCAGGTCACCCCTCAGGAAGCGCCTGACCGCCCAATCGCACGCTTTGAATCTAATACTTTGTCTAGATTTAAAAAACATATGTAGGTTTAAAAATATGTTTTTTTATTCATGGTAATGACATTATGTATTGACCATAATTGTATGTTTTCAAATTACCAAGATAAACTATATTTTGATTTCCAAACTGAAGACTTGAGTAAATTTCATATTCAGAGCTAGATGCAGAAGATGTTGGGTAGTAGGAGAAATGAAAAAGAGAGCCTAGGTTGTGAGCACTACTAAGGGATTAACTTATATATAAGCACTTAAACATAAATAATTCATATAACAAATAAATGCTAAACATTTTGATTAATCCACTGGATAAGCGACTTCACTTATAAAACTCTAAAACACCAAGGGTGAATAGGGATAGTATTATATTATAATTTATACATACGTACGTACGTACGTACGCGCTCGCGCATACATACATACATACATACATACATACATACATACATACATACATACATACATACATGGAGTCAGTGCTCCATTTCTTGTTACCGTTGGATTTTATCAAGATTCGTGCACACAAAGTAAATACATGCACAACAATATTATCATTTGCCATACAAAGGTGTGAATGTAATAACTGCGCAATTAATTGTTTCCAAACGTAGCACAGGCTCCATGGAGTCCCAAATAAATACTTTATATATATATATATATATATATATATATATATATATATATATATATATATATATATATATATTATCATATAGAGGAATGCTAGTGTGCACCCAGAAGCACGGAGAGATCCTGCTCCCAACTGTTTTGAAATCCGAGATGCCTAACAACCGATCCGAGCAGTTGATCTTGTTAAATCTCCTTTGAAATGTAGCCAGTGACCAAGTTTCGTATTTTTTTGAATTTATTTACTATTTGTTTCCTATTATCAAAAATCAGCCTTCCAATTAGTCCTGGTGCGTCCAAAAAAGCTGATTTTTAAAAATAGGAAATAAATAGTAAATAAATTCAAAAAAATACGAAACTTGGTCACTGGCTATATTTCAGTGAGATGAACAAGATCAATGGTTCAGATCAGTTGTTAGACATCTCGGATTTCAAAAACGCGTTGGGAGCACGGCCGTGATCCGTGCTCTAAGGTGCACGCTAGCATTCCTCTATATGTATGTATGTATATATATATATGTGCATTCCTCTATATGTATGTATGTACACTTATAGAGGAATGCTAGCGTGCACCCCAGAGCATGGAGAGATCCGTGCTCCCAACTCGTTTTTGAAATCCGAAATGCTTAACAACTGATCCGAACAGTTGATCTTGTTCTTCTCACTGAAATATAGCCAGTGACCAAGTTTCGTATTTTTTTGAATTTATTTACTATTTGTTTCCTATTTTCAAAAATCAGCCTTCCAATTAGTCTCAGTGCGCCCAAAAACTGATTTTTGAAAATAGGAAACAAATAGTAAATAAATTTAAAAATACTAAACTCGTCATCGGCTACATTTCAGTGAGACGAACAAGATCAACGGTTCGGATCAGTTGTTAGACATCTCGGATTTTAAAAACGCGTTGGGAGCACGGCCGTGATCCGTGCTCTGGGGTGCACGCTAGCATTCCTCTATATATATATGTGTGTGTGTGTGTGTGTGTGTGTGTGTGTGTGTGTGTGTGTGTGTGTGTGTGTGTGTGTGTGTATGTATGTATGTATGTATGTATGTATGTATGTATGTATGTATGTAAAATGTAGTAGCTAAATATTAGTATCATCATGGTTTCAGGCAACGCACTAAATCAAGCGGATGTTTATCCTCAACAGAATGAAGAGGCAACTGAGTTGTATTATCCACACCAATGCAAATTGTCCTTTGATCACGATGGTTGTAATATTTTAATTATACATTTTTTTACAGATATTGCTATCCCTAGTAGTTGCAGTATAAATTATTTTCATAAATAAGTTTGGCTTGTGGATTATGGAGTAGCAAGTTCCATCCAGTGTGATGGAATCACTTGGAGCTAGTGGTGTGATGGCGATGTCATGCACTGGTAGTATTATATAGGGTAATTAGTCTATCACTTGATCATTGAGCTGTATCAAATGTATCAATCATGGTCTAACGAGATAATTAGAAAATGTTACTCTAAAGTTGTACATTCTCCACGTTGCATACTTTAGATGACTAAGAGGAGAAGTGTGGCAAGTCTGCACATGTTGGATGGCATTGGTTGATGACCAATCTATGGCGATACATTATGCCAGCTATGGTCGCTACCAAGGGCAGCAACATCAACAGCTAGTTTAAAAGTTGGTTTAATTGTTGGGAACCGTCATGACTTTTAACCTACTGGGTTGGAGATGTACATATCAATTAGATGTAAACACTCTGAGCTTTAATGTATTTGGAGCGGCCGTGGGTAAAGTGGTATACACATACGCAAAATCATACCAGTCTCTTGGAGTGGGAACTACGGGATTTATATCCATCTCATATCCGAGTGATAGTAGTATTTTGAAGGAATCAACTCCAAAAAAAATATTTTGCTAGGTGTCTAGGTTAAGATGGAAATCTTGTGCAAGCCACAGATTGATTCATCTTGCATTTTTGCTACTTATACTTGTTGAATATTGTGTATGCATTTTTGTATTTTCATACCCTTATTAGATCCTAGTTATGGAGAGTAATGTGATGACTATGTCGCAGCTGCGGGGGCTAAAGGTTACTCAGAGTGGAAGGAGGACCCCGAGGTTACTACATACGAGAGTAGCGAGTAGATGGCGTTCTCATAGGCAATGTCAGAATAACGGGAATTATGGTTATCTAATTAATAGCCTTGTTTCTTCATGTTTGCACATTTTTGGACTAGCTATGCAAATTTTGAGTTGTATTATTAATGTTAGTTTGTAATAAACGTTGTTGCCTGCATGGTTGCTAGATGATGGGCGTATGTCAGCCTCTAATTATTTCTCTAGAGTCATCCTCCCTAGTTGATTGTTGGAATAATAGGTCCAGATCAGCATGATTATCATGAATTGATGGTCTTGCAAGACTATTGTCTTGTGATAAAAAGGCGGACCACCATAGTGGATAAAAATTCATTAACGAATAGAGATAGGATTCAGCTAGGGATTAGGGTAAATTAGACTTGTTCATGGGCGGCCCGGCCAGCCTGGCCCGACTCGGCTCGGCCCGATCGGTGTACCGGGAAGGGTTCAGCCTTCTAAAGCCTACCGATTGGTCGGCGGCCGGGCTCAGTTCAAGAAACAAATGAGGTAAACCGTGATCGGTAAGCTTAGAAGTTTTGGGCAGCTTTCGGGCTTCGAGTCCGAAACCAAAGCCCGACGCGCCGAGCCGGATCGGGCTCGGGCTTGATCTCACGGGACCGGGTTTTTTCAAGCCCAGCCCAGTCAATGATCAGGCCTAGGGTAAATTTGAGATGAAATTTATCTGCACTATGACAAACAACCAATGATTTGGTTTAGGAATGGATATAGAGCGATTTAGTTTAGGAAATAATTTAATCCAATCTGTGTTGGATAAGAGCTTGAGAGGGATTTGAAAATAATTTTGGATTAAATAAAATTTCTAAATTATTTTTTGGTTTTATGGTTTAAATGCCAAGTTAGTGTGCGAAGCAAATCAAACAAGACAAGAGGATAAATTGTTTATAGTGGGTATGCCCATAGGTACGCACACGACGAAGTACAATTGGTTGCAATTGATACGCACATGCATGCGTGTGTGTGTACCGTTTCTAACATGTGTTTAGACACATGTATGTACGTGCGGTGGGGTGAATTTATGTGAATCCTCTAAACACATGTATGTACGTGCGGTGGGGTGAATTTATGTGAATCCTATAAAAGACGCAAATGCACAAAGATTTCATCCGATGGCTATGATCAATGATGATACCATGACAATTTTTTTTTTTTGAGAATCGGTATAATGACAATTGGCAATAGCTAAAAACTAGAGGTGGCCAATGTACCAGGCCGGTTTGGGCCCAGTTTGGCTCGATTTGTTTTGAACCCAGGTATAATCGGGCCAACAAGGCTAACGTTCAATAGTGTAAGCCTAGGAGAAACGGGATGGCCCATTACTATTTGGCCTGACTGGCCCAGTTGGTGTGGATTGGCTCGGTTTTTGAAAAAGTCTTTATATATAAAATGTAAAATTCTAAAAAGCAACGAAAATAATGTAAAATTAAATTCCAAATTACCGACGCCCAAAAATAAACCTTTCCAAATTCAAAACGATCTCTATCAATACCTTTCCAAGTACATGTGTAACGCTACCGTCTGGGACCTGATTCCCACCAAAATTTCGCGGGCGCCCACCAAAATTTCGCCCAGCCTTCGCGCCAAAGGCACGCTTTCCAATTTCCCCGACGGCCGCTGACGTGTGCGCTGGCGACTCTCGCACTCCCCGAGGGGCAAACGCGTAATTCCGCCCCCCACAAACCGACCTATGCTCCTGCTCCCCCGTGCATAAATACCCCAACCCCTCGACCGCAGAGCCCAAAATCCAAAAAAAAACCCCGACTCGGCGGTTTTTTTCCCCGACGGGTCCAAATCCAAATTTCAAATCCGCGCGCTTTTCTCATCTATTTGTCGGGATCGTTAAACTTTTTTCGGATCTATCCCTGCCTGCCTCGCTTTAAAATCGAAATCAATCGCGGCAGATTTGAAAATTTGGAGCCGATTGGATTGGATCTGCTCGCCCGCCCGCCCACCTCCCTCCCCTCCCCCCTCAGCGGCGGCGTCGATGGCGGTGCGGTGTGGGCGGCCGGCGAAGCGGGCGCGGCGGGCGCGGGTGACGGCGGAGCCCCCCGGCTTCCTCGGCGGCGGCCAGGGCGGGGCGAGGCTGGACAGCGCGTTCCGCGACAACGTGCGGCGGTTCGTCGCGCTGTGCTGCGCGCCGCTGTCGCTGGGGGAGCCGGGCGGGGGCGCGCATGGCGCCGCGTGGCAGATGGCGTTCCCCGTCGGGGGTGAGGAGGGGGAGGTGGCGGTGCTGGAGGTGGTGGAGGAGGACGTGCCCAGGGCCAGGAGCGTCTACTGCGAGCACTGCACTGTTGCCGGTGAGTTGGCCGGCCCGTCCGGCGAGGTCCAGTCCGTTTCTTGACCAGGGCCGTCTAGCGTGGTGTAGCGCGGCACTGACTCTTGTCATGTATGGAGATTGGAATTTGCTGTAGATTGTTCTAGTTGTAGATTCACTGGATTGTCTCTGTTCTTCCTCCTTTCTCTGCTTCTCTAGTAGATTGTTGTCTTGCAGAGGTTGGTGCCTGCTCTGTTTATCTAGTATACTGTGGACCTCAGTGAGCTGAGGGCATTGGTTGGCATTGCTTGTGATATGTCCTCTGTGCTCAGGGCAAAGCATGGTAGTTTCTAGATGTTTTGGTCTTCTGTTGTTAGTGCAGATTGCAGATCATGGCAGTTTCTGGTTTATTTTCTCTATTTATCTTGTTTTGGAGGCAGTAAACATGCTTGATTAGATTCAGATATTTTTCACTCTTTGTGTTCGGGAGGCTGTAAACTTACTGATTCGATTTGATAGCCTTTGAAAATGGGTGGATGAGAATATGCCATGCTTGGTTGAAGTTTGAATACTTCTTTCTGAAAATAAAAACTTTGAACTTCTGTTCTGAAAGAATATAGTGAAAATACGTGTTTTCAGAGTAAAAAGTATTCAGGAAAGGATTGTAAAAGGTGAGACATCCATAGAATTGATCTCTGGAGGATTCTACAAAAAAGTACTCCAGAGTCCAGACCAGCTAATTCCCGATTTATTTATGCTACAGCTCAATTTGCCTGATTGCTTTACTAGATCAATGGCCTGATGAACTGAACCTGAATTGAGCTGCAAGTTATAAATTAGCAAAAGTATCTCGTTGGCCTAGATTTCCATTATCAATTAGGCTGTTGATTGTGTCTAAACTCTAAAAGAATCACAATTTTGCACGCGAATTGATGTAATTCCTTTGTGTCGAACTCTTGAGGATAGGCTGGAGCAGGCATCCTGTTTGTGGAAAGAGGTATCACTTTATAATTCGCAATGAGAACATGCCCAAGTGCAAAACTTGCAGACGATGTGGACTGATGGTGGAATTGTTCGAATCAAGGTTGGCGATTCTAACTGTCAGTATAATTTTTTTGACACAGCTAACTCTTAGTATCTAATTGTCTCTAATTTTATACAGCTATATTATCCTAAGAGAAAATAGTTACAGCAGTGGTCCAAATGGTGAAAAAAGAACATAATGAACTGGCATACAGTATGATATCTTCAGATAACTAAAGATGTGGTTTCTTCTTGTAATGATCAGTATATTGTTTTGACATTGCTAACTGTTAATATCTAATTGTCTATGATTTGAGATAGTTATATCATCCTAAGGAAAAAACTAGTCATAACAGTGCTCCAAATGGTGAAAACGGAACATTATGAACTGTCATACAGTTTGACATCTTCTGACAACTACACATGTGGTTTCATCTTGTAATGATCAGGTGCACATCTCGCAATCTAGGGTTTTCCTATGATGATCCTGAAGAGTGGGACTATATGCAGTTGGAGAATCCCTTGCATTTGCTGCACGGTGTAGTTCATGAAAATGGGTTTGGCCACCTTGTCCGGATTAATGGCCGTGAGGGTGGCTCCACTCTCATGACAGGGCACGAACTGATGGAATTCTGGGATCGGCTCTGCAGATACCTCAGAGTAAGGTAATGAGCTTGATACATGATAAATCATTAAGGCAAACGAATTTCCTACATGATGAACTACAAAGACAAACTCAGCGGCACTTGCATATGCTTAGAAAAATTGTAAGCAGGCCTACTGCATTCAGTATTTTTTTTAAGTTTTTTTTTATCAATGTTGCTGATGTCTAAAAACACTTGATATATTGCAGAAAGGTCTCAGTGATGGATGTATCGAAGAAGTACGGAGTTGACTACCGGATAATACTTGCTGTTGCTACTGGCTGTTCGTGGTATGGCCAGTGGGGATTTAAACTTGGTAATGGGAGCTTTGGAATCACACCTGAAGCGTACTGCAGAGCCATAGACAACATCTCCTCAATACCGCTGTCCCACTTCTTCCCTTACTCACGGTCCCCACGAAACCAGCTTCAAGATACCATTGCATTCTACCAATCTCTCTCCAATCGCCCTCTCGCCACACTACGTGACCTGTTCCTCTATGTGCTGGGGCTTGCCACCAGTCGAAGTGTGCATAAACTGCATGTGCCAATGCGTAAGGATCTAGCATGTGATGCCTTTTTTCAAGAGAGGAAATGGACTGACGAGGAACTAAAGCGAGCAATGGATATCACTCTGAAAATTCTACGTGCTGCAGATAGGTGGGTGTCTATGAGAACCCTAAAAGCTGTTATAGCCCATCAAGTTGGTTCAACAAATCTGGCAGTTTATTTCCTCAAAACCATTGGTGGTATAAGAACCAACGATGGGATGGCTGTTGCGGTTCGGTGCAACAGTGAGGCAAACACAATAGAATACAGGTTGGTTGCTCAGATTTTTTGTAATGACAAGCATGATATCAAATTTCCTGTATTATGATAGATTTTCTTTTTCTCCCTGCAGGCTTACGAATGAAACCACCGTACTATCAGATAATGAATGCATGATAACCCAAGGTCATCTTCTCCGTGACATCAAGTTCTTATACGATGCACTCCTTTACCCGCACACAATGCATCCTTACAAGCCAGAAGGAATTCATGAGCAAATCAAGAGGTCTGCGATGATCCTTTTGGACTGTAAGCAATTTATCAAGCATTATGACCTGGAAGAGGATTTTGTACCTCAAAATCCATCCATGTTGCACATTTGGTGCCAAGTAGAACTATTGGACCAGGTTGGTGATCCACCTTGTATCCCACTTGAGCTCATAACACTTACACCGACAGCGACTATTGCTGATTTGAAAATGGAGGTCACTAGAACATTCCAAGACATTTATCCAATGTTCCAGACCTTTGTAGCAAACCAGCTTCTTGATTGTGCAACTGCTTGTGACACCACTCAAATCAAGCTCTTGTTTGGAGCAAATGGGTCTGTTCACATTCAAGGAAGGTGTGTTGGAGCTGAACGCAGGGTTGCAATGTACCGGATGGAGGGGGGTGTTGATACATGGAAAGTTAATTGCACCTGTGGAGCCAAGGATGATGATGGGGAGAGAATGCTATCCTGTGACAATTGCCATGTGTGGCAGCATACCAGGTGTGCTGGTATTAGTGATTTTGATCAGGTCCCAAAGAGATTTGTATGTACATCATGTAAATTACTCCACAAGCCTAAGGGCAGTGGACCTAGGATAATGTATAGTGGTGCTCCTTTCAAAAGATGTAAGACTGGTGCGTTCAGCAATTCAAGTGGGGGATTTTTGAGGCCTCACATCAGATAGCATGTACATATCGAACTATTGATGAGACATCTTTTTTCATGATCCATCATTTGATGACTAGTTTGTTTGGTTTGTACATTCGAGCCCATGAATTCAAGTTAATATGTGGCTAGCCCTTCTTGATCCCTCAGGATGCATTTGATGAGTTGTTTCAGCCTCTGCTGCCTGCTCATGTTGTTGGATTACCATTACAGCAGTTTGTCATAAGAGTGCTGGCAAAAAGAAAAGCACAAATAAGAGTGGAACTGTTAAAAACTTAAATTTGCTGGCAGCTTCACTGTACTTCTACAATCTAATTGGCGCAAAAGACATCATGGACAGAAATACTAGATATATCATGCACTCAAAATACCTCGAGAACAGACAATACAAAACGTCTAATAGTTAGTCTTAGATCATTAGATGAATACATAGCAGTCACACTTGCACAGTTTGCAAGATCAGAATGTCAGTGACAATAACTCCTCAAATCAAAGCACTCTATTTCACAATGTTGCATAGTTACACTTTGATATCACACGGCAGAAAAGAGATTAATCTGGCTAAACATTTGAACAGAGACATAGATGTTGCAAGCCCTTGTTTAGAAAACATAAGGGGAAAAAAAAAGAAATTTTACCGGATCCCGATGCATTCTCTTTAGCTGATTCTAGGAGGTGAGATAGAGAAAGGAGCACATTAAATGCCTATTTACAGACCAATGTCCAATGGATAGTTGTTTAATTATTTTATCTGTTGTCTCTAATATTAATTAGCACAATATGTGGCTAAACAAAACATTGATCTTCTGTTCAATGGATAATTACTGTTGTCTCTAATTATTTATATATTATGTTGTCTCTAATATTAATTAGCACAATATATGTACCTAAACAATACATGGATCTTCTGCATCCAGCAAGAAAATACATATGTAGCTAAGAAATGAAATGCAGCCAATCCGATTGTTATGTGCCCAGCTGCGTAGATAGTATTGATGCACGGGACGTCGTACGGGAGGCTTTGGCTGGCGACGTATAGGCGCCGTCGAGGAGGTGGACGCACGGCAGCGGAAGCACCGCCGTGCGCGAGGTTGAAGAGGACGTGAGAGATATGGGGGGCAACAGAATATCTGTTGCTTGCCTTTTCTTTATTTCTTGACTGCATATATATAGCTTACAAAGATGCTAAACAAGGAAACCTTAATTATAGTAACTGCTTAAGCTAAACATGGGAACCTTAATTATAGAAAGCAACCAACTGAATATAACGTAAAAGGCAAGGCCCAGCGGCCATTGGCAAGGCCGGCCACTGCTGGTCAGGTTTTGACCCGACGCGTATAACGCGCGCCGTCAAACCTGACATCACCCCTTCCTCTAAAAACAGCTCGTCCTCGAGTTGAAAATCAGGATGAAGCTGCTGAAAACGGTGGACATGTTCCCATGTTGCTTGAGAAGCTGGAAGATCCTTCCAGTGAATGAGCACTTGACGTTGTCCACGAACAATGCGGCCCCGAATCGCCTGTTCAGGTACTGGAACAGCACGACCCCTGACAAGAGAAGGTAAAGGCGCCGGCTCTGTAGGTGTTGTGCCATGAAATTGTTTAAGGAGACCCACATGAAGGACGAAATGCGCAACCAGACCCAATCATTCACTTCAAAAGTCACCTCTCGATGCAAACGATTGTAAAAAGAAGCTGCTGATGATTGGGCTTGAACGCCGGTGAGATTCAACAGCCAGTGAACGCGCCGGTGAACGCTTCAAAACTCATCCCTTTCCAACATCTGAGATTCAACAGCCGGTGAACGCGCCTCCCCCTTCACATAAGTGCGCAAGCTAGGCAGATCACGACCATAGACCACACGGAATGGCGTAGTCTTGAGTGATGATTGAAAGGATGTGTTATAGCAATATTCAGCCCAGGGCAGCCAACGAATCCATTGCTTTTGGCGATCTCCCGCAAAACACCTCAAATACATGGTGATAATTTTATTGGTCGCTTCGGACTGCCCATCCGATTGAGGATGATAAGCTGAACTCATGTTCAGTTGAACACCAGCTAACTGAAATAATTCCTGCCAAAAAGTGCTAGTGAACACCACATGTCCACATCACGATCAGTGACAATAGAAGATGGAATCCCATGTAAGCGAACTATTGTATCAAAGAAAACTCGGCTGACCGTAGCTGCCGTGTATGGATGTGCCAAGGGAATAAAATGTGCTGCTTTAAAGAAACGGTCAATGACCGTAAGGATAACTGTTTTACCACCTGACTTGGGAAGTCCTTCAATGAAGTCCATAGCGATATCAGACCAAACCACATGTGGTACCTCGAGTGGTTGTAGGAGACCGCCTGGATGGAGGTGTTCGGTCTTATTGCGCTGGCAAGTCGCACACTCGCGAATAAACTCCTGAATAAGTTGACGAGCACGAGGAATATGGAAATCTGCATGGACGCGGTGGAGAGTTTTCTGCACACCCTCGTGACCCATCTCATGACAGCCGGCCACAATAATAGGCACAAAAGAAAACGATGCCGGCACAAAATGCGACTTTTTATGCGAACAAGGCCATCACATATAGACCAAGGTGCAGTGAGGCGCCCTGCTTGGATGTCCGCATGGATGGAAGCCCAAGCCTCTTCTTCTGGTAAAGACTGTCGAAGATTGTCAAAAAGGGCAAGTGTGGGCACGGAAAGAGCATGCAAGGAGGCCGCTGGTTCCTCTCCATCTCGTCGAGAAAGAGCGTCGGCCACTGTGTTAAGGCGACCAGGGCGATATTCAACAGAGAAATCAAAGCCCACCAATTTGCTTGCCCACTGATGTTGTGGAATTGTGGAGAGACGCTGATCCAGAAGAAATTTTAAACTGTAATGGTCGGTGCGCACTATGAATGGCCGCCCCCAAACATACGGACGCCAGTGATGGACCGCCTGAACCAAACCGATCAGCTCACGTTCATAGGCCACCAACTTAGCATGTCGAACAGCTATAGGGCGGCTGTAAAATGCAATCGGCCCGGCTCCTTGATGAAGAACTGCACCAAACCCCGATCCCGATGCATCACATTCAATGACGAACGGTCGGCTAAAGTCTGGTAATTGTAGAACGGGCGCCGAAGAGAGAGCGTTCTTGAGTGTGGTAAAAGCATGAGCAGCCTCGTCTCCCCAGACAAATGCTTCCTTGCGGAGTAGACGTGTTAAGGGAGCCGCTATAGCCCCATAGTGTTCGATGAACCGACGATAATATGCCGCCAAACCAAGGAAAGCACGGACAGCTCGTACCGTGGATGGAACTGGCCAATCTTCCACTGCGGTTACCTTTTGCCTATCCATAGCAACACCATCTGCCGATATAACATGGCCAAGATACGCCACCGATGACGTCCCAAACGAGCACTTGGAGCGTTTGAGAAAAAGACCATGCTTCACAAGCTCCTGCAATACTAAGCGAACATGACAAAGGTGCTTTGCCCAAGTCTTGCTATAAATGAGTATATCATCAAAAAAAAACAAGGACAAATCGACGGAGAAAGGGACCCAAGACATCGTTCATGAGGGCCTGGAAGGTAGCGGGTGCATTAGAGAGTCCAAATGGCATCACCAGAAATTCGAAGTGCCCATGGTGAGTGCGAAACGCCGTTTTGTGTATATCATCCGAATGCATCCGCACTTGATGATAACCTGATCGGAGATCGAGCTTGGTGAAGAAACGTGCCCCCTTTAGTTCATCCAACAATTCTTCTACCACCAGAATAGGGAATTTGTCTTTGATGGTCTTCTCATTGAGGGCGCGATAATCGACGCAAAAACGCCATGTGTCATCCTTCTTGCGTACCAGAAGCACGGGGGAAGAGAAGGCCGATGTACTGACACGAATGATACCCTGAAGGAGCATATCATGGCACTGCGCTTCGAGTTCATTCTTTTGTAGCTGAGGATAACGGTAAGGTCGGACTGCCACAGCGTCGGTGCCTTTGGATAGATGAATGCGATGATCATACGATCGGGACGGTGGTAATCCATGGGGCTGTGCAAACACTTCCTGGTGCTCCTCTAAAAGTGCGGCCATCAAGTCCGGATCCTTGGCTGCCCAGGCTGCGATAGGAGGATGCTTCGTTGCCGCGCCTTGAAGAGTGATTAAGCGATCCCCTTGCCAGAAAGACATGGTTAAGTGCTGAAAATCCCAAGTGATGGGACCAAACGTCGATAACCATTGGACGCCAAGTACAACATCAACTCCTGGGAGTGGCAATGTGTAGCAATTCAACAAAAACTCAGCCGATCCAATGCTGATGGGAACTGCACGACACTCTCCACCGCTGCTGATTTGATCGCCATTTGCTACAGCCACCCTAATCGGTCGCTTAGGCTGTACCACCTCAACTCCCGCATGTGCCGCCACAGAATCAGCGATGAAGTTATGGGTGGAACCGGAGTCAGCGAGTGCGATGAGCTGCTGTCCTCCAAGAATAATAGGAAGTCGCATGGTGCGACCAGCAATAATACTCGTGAGTGCGAGGAGCGAGATTGACATGGTACCATCATCGTCCGCCACATCGTCGGTTGACGGGGTATCTGGTATCACTTCCAAAGAAAATACTTGTTGACACGTGTGTCCAGCAAAATACTTCTCATCGCAATTATAACAGAGACCTTGGCGACGACGTTCCTCCATTTGGGCCCGAGTAAGTTTTTTGATAAACTTGCCACCGGGCATACTGTTGTCCACCCCCTTTGCTGCCGGATTGGGTGCGGCCGCGCCGGTTGCCGGAGTGGGTCCGGCCGAGCTGGTTGCCGGTGTGATGTTGGTAGCCGTTTTAATTCCTCCCCCCTTGATGGTGGCCTTATTCTGTGGCCAATTGTCATCAACATCCGGCTGCTGCAATCGCTCGTGTGCACGTGCTAAGCTCATGGCCATGGCTAAGGTTTGGGGTGCTGCCATGTTCACAGCTATCGCAATCTTCTCCTTCAAGCCGGCGGTGAACATCATGATCCTCTGATCAGCCCGTAGATTAGCGCGGGGAAGGAGTGCTTCAAACTCTTTTTGATATTGTGCCACTGTCCCCGTTTGTTTAAGTTGCTTGATTTCAGCGAGGTGATTGCGGCGTGTCGGCGGACCAAAACGAAGGTTGACATAATCCTTGAAACGTGCCCAAGACGGTTCCTCCTCCTCCTCCCCGCCACATATACCATTGTTGAGCCTCCCCGCAAGTGGTAAGTCGCTATCTGAACCTTCTCACCCTCCACCGTGTGCTGTCCACGGAAGAAAAGCTCGCAGGAATTAAGCCAAAACAGCGGATCTACGGTACCGTCATAAGTAGCGAACTCCCAGCGCTGGTGCTTGGGTGCTCGCTGCTCCAATGCTCCCAAGTTGTTGCTGCTCGTGTCGCCGAAGTCACGGCGTGGCGGCGGAATTGCTGTTCAACAAGCACCGGAATTTGGGGTTGTTCAGCAGGTGCCTTGCCGTTTCCGCTCACATTGGCCAACTCCTCCGTCCTGGCGATGCGCGCATCGTGCCGGTCTAGACGAGTAGTGAAGGTGGCCAATTGGGTCAGGTGGCCATCTTGAACGCTTGCACATCCTCGATCTTCCGCAGATTTCCTTTGCCATCTTCGTAAGGTCGTCCAGCAGATTGATCACCGTCGCCGGTGGACATAGTGCCAGCAACAATGTGCTCGATACCAAGATGTTATGTGCCCCTGCGCAGAGATAGTATTGATGCACGGACGTCGTATGGGAGGCTTTGGCGGCGACGTCAAAGCGCCGTCGAGGAGGTGGACGCACGACAGCGGAAGAGCCGCCGTGCGCGAGGTTGAAGAGGACGTGAGAGATATGAGGGGCAACAGAATATCTGTTGCTTGCCTTTTCTTTATTTCTTGACTGCATATATATAGCTTACAAAGATGCTAAACAAGGAAACCTTAATTATAGTAACTGCTAAAGCTAAACATGGGAACCTTAATTATAGAAAGCAACCAACTGAATATAACGTAAAGGCAAGGCCCGGCCGCCATTGGCAAGGTCAAGATCGCTGGTCGTTTTGACCCGACGCAGATAACGCTACGCGTCAAACCTGACACCGATCCATGTGGAGGGGCTAAGAAACAGTGATCTCTCAATACTAATTTTTAGAGAGTTCCTTAGTTGCCCAACAAAGTTACTATTACACAATCTGCCATCAACTATTTTGAATTTCACCATTTGGCCAGTTTTGTGAACTTCGTTCTTTGTTTGCCCCTTCCATCAACTCTGATAGATATCATTACAAAGATGCATTAATGCCAAAATACCCCTCCCTTAACCGTTGGATTTAGAGCTTTAAAACATTTCTTCTACATTTATATAAAATCATGTTATAATTGCTGTTCAAATATCATAATTTTCCTTTTTTTTACTTTTGTATCACTTTTTCAAAACGACGACATTATCATAAACGAAGGAAGGAACATACATTTCTAAAGAGTATATGAGCATAAATGAGGGGAAAAAACATTAGAACAGCTGAAAATGTAAGCTTACAAAAAATACAAGAATGCTCAATTTGATTTGCATGAAAAATAAATGTGATGCTTATAGAAGACATCACAAAATTGTTCAGAATAGTAGTATTTGAAAAATAATGTACTTAACTAGCTTCAAAAGATAAAATCATAAAAATATTATATGAGTAAGTTGATAAAGAGGTTTTAGCATAGTAAGGCTTTACGAAAGATTGTGATTTTTTTTAAAAAAATGCTGGAAAGATATAACACAAGTTCATCACAACAATGTGGTATTCAGGAGTAGTATAATATGACCATGACAATGGGACACCTTTTTTATGGGAAACAATATGGGATAAGACCTGACTAGTGGCTACCATTTTACCTTGCCTTCTTTATTTCTTTTGCCAATTGATCACTTTGTAGTACAGAATACTGAGAACTGGTGGGGGGGGTTATGTTTTCTACTGTCCTAATGGACATTTTCTAGACGACTACCCGCCTTAAACTTGGTTGTCAGATCAGTGCTTCAGTTCCAGTGCAAGTGATCGGTGAAGCATTTAGCTAATGAACTGTTATTTTTAACAGAAACTAATGCCATTATAAAGTTGTTTCTTTGCAAAAATGTCACTCCATGTGAATGGCATTTCTGCAAAGTGGAAGCTTAATAATGGCTTGATTGCAATTCACCTTTTTAACAAATGCTTCTTAACAGAAAGGTTACATCTTCCAGGTTAGAGAAGGCATGGGATACCATTCTATTCTACTCGTCGACATTGTTAACATAAAAATATCGTGTATCCAATAACATAAAAAATTCCACACTTTGTTTCTCAAACTAAGTCACCTACAGATACTCATGGTCGATCAAAACAGATAAACTATGTAGGCTTGGGCCACCAGCTGCACCAGCAGTGCTAACTGCCTAACTGGTAAAATATGGCCATCATAAGTCCTTTACACGGGTTAAGCTTAAGTATACAGCTTCATCTTCTTTTTCCCTCCCCCCTCTGTTTTCCCATCGTTCACGTATTAATCTTATGGTAAATTGGCGACCGTGAAGGTTGAAGGTATAATAGTTTGTTTAAATAAACAAATTCTACATATGGAGCAGGGATCAACCCTCTTTTACTAGCCACACACTCAAAAACTAACATTAATTCATCAAAAGCCCTACCAATGTAAAGAAGCAAATAAAACAACCATCCAATTTACTGAATTTAAGTAAAATACAACCCTACCACACTGCCTTGTCTGTTAATAGCAGCAATTCGTACATGGTTGGCACAATACACGCAATGATAAACAAAGCCCCAAGTAACCGGACGCATCCCTCAGGTAGAATAGGTGCAGGAGAGAAGAATCGAAACGAGAAGAACAGAACCACACGGACGAGCTCTAGAAAAAAGAAGGAGAAAAGAACACAAAACCAAAACCCTAAGGAGCAAGACAAGAAACCAAGAAATCAATGCAGCACGGTAGGAATTAAGCCGCAATACGAGAGAGCCCACAGCGAGTCGAAGGCTCGATCGAGCAGTGAAGAGGAAATCGAACCATCATTGCCCCCCGAGCCGGGGAGGCGTAGGAGGGGACAAGTCGGGAGGAAGAAATCGAAGGGAAAATTGGATTTTTGCCCCCAAAGTTGATCTGTCTTAGTATTTTTGTTCAAAGTTGCTCTGCCTTGGTATTTTTACCCTGTGAGACTAGATGGGGATAGTTTTACCCACGGGGTTTTCTAGCAAAATTCCCACCGCCTCTTTGTTTCTCCATCTGTATGTTGGTTTCCCCGTCTCGGGATTTCTCCGCTCGTCGAGGCGGCGGCCTGGACTCTGTCTTTCTTCTCACGCCGTCCTTCCCATCGCCAGGCCATGGCCGCGCCCTCCCTGCCGGTTGGGAGGGGCATGGCTGCGCCGCCCTCCCTCTGAAGACGGTCGCGCCGCCCTCCCCGCCGCCGGCGAGGACCATGGCACCACCTTCCCATCTAAATCCCCTTGACAAGGAGTTGCTTCAAGCAACGCCATGGAAGACGTGCGCTGGGCCACGCCGCGACGTCGCTCTCCAGCACCTCGTAGCAGATGGCGCACTCCTCGCCGGTGAACCTCCTCAGCTTTGTCAGCCTCGTCGCGTCCTCCTCGTCGCAGTGCGCCGGCGCCGGGGTCTCGCGAACTCTTGCAGGTCTCGCGGCACAGAATGATGGAGAGCAAATCAATTTTTTTAGAAACCCCCCCTGTGGACAAAACAATCCCTATCTAGTCTACACAGGGCAAAAATACCAAGGCAGAGCAACTTTAGGCAAAAAGACAAAGGCACATCAACTTTGAGGCAAAAATCCAATTTTCCCGAAATCGAACCTTCATTTTTTTTCTTTTTACAGAAACCAGCAGAGTTGCGTTACACCAGCAGCCACCTTACAAATGTGATTAGGGAAATTGTCCTCCCAAGAGAAGAATGGTGGCGTGAGTGCGTGACACGTAAGCGCAAGGTGGCAACTGACATGAAAAAAATTGGTTTATGACATAGGGAAGGAGTATGGGTGGACGCAGCAAAAAATAATAGGAGGGGCTAAAGTTTTATTTCAAAGCCTAAGCATGAAGTTTAGCCCTTCTTTCTTTCTATTTTACACTAAAAATTATAGGTGGGTCTAAAGTGGGGCTCCATTGTCATAGACAACGTAGATGGGGCTGGAGCCCCACCAGACCCACCGTTGTGTCCGTCCCTGGGAAGGAGGGCAATCATGCTTATTATGTCAACGTGTTGTGCCTCAGCCCAACAGCAGTGCAAGGCTTGAGGAGAACCATACTTAAACCATCTCTAACGGATACTCTTCAGGGACTATTTTCCCTTCGCAAATAAATTTTTGTACCTTGAGACGATCCAATAGAATTTCTTCGCAGTTTTGTTTAAAAAAAATTTCTTTATGCATTCCCTTTAGAAGGAAATTCTCTCTTTTTTTCCAACTTTTTTTAAAAAAGATGTTTTTGGAGATGGTAGAAAATGAAGGTAAAGAATGTTGGGGAAAGAAATGAGAAATGTGGATATGGTCATATGTTACCGTTGGTTCGGTGACCAAGCCCATGCCTGCAGCAAAATATTGTTTTGGGGGAGAGAATGTAGAGATGTATGTGTTATAACCTTAGGTGATTTATAGGCCGGAAGCTCATCACAAACCCTAGGGGTATTATGGGCAAAATCAAATGTAGGCTAGTCTACATATATGAAACCCCTTGTACACAAGAGAGATGGATCAATAAAAATTATTGTGCCTGGTTTTTGTCTCTCGCGCGTTGGGCCTAGGGTAGATGAGAACGAAGGGATATGATGCTTTCTGGGGTGATCGAACGGTAAGGAGAGGAGCAGAACTGGTGCATGCACAGTGATATGTACGTGTCAGCCTATGAGATTGGCACCTGTACATACCGTTGTAAAACAGTAGTCGCATACACGCAAATACAATCACAAGAACATGAGGCACAGATTTAGGGGGGATTTAGCTGTATGACACCCAATTCGAGTGACTTGGTGAAAATGACACCCAATTCGCTGCGCTTTCATCCAGTGACACCCGAGCAACGAATTGATTCGGTAGATGACACCCGGGTGTTTTTAATTGCTTTTTTCTTTATTCCTCCCATTATTTTATGAATTAAAAATACTTTTAATTACAAAAATGAGTATGTTACCTAGAAATACTTTTAATTAAAAATATATATATTTCTAGTTAATTAGAAAATGACTAAGTACCTTCTTAAAAATAATTTATTGATTGGAAAATTTGGTAAAAATAGAAATTGTGCTACTTATTAAATATAATCAATTGTTAAATTATTTTAATTGGGTGAAAAATCCTAATTATATTTTTAAACAATATTTTAAGCTCGTTTTGCCCTTTTCTTATGGAAATAATTAGCAAAACTCCTCAAATTTGAGTGGGACCCACTTGTCATCCACTCTCTCACCTCTTTCTCTCTCACCTCTATCTCGCTCTTTCCACCATGCTGAGGGCAAAATAGGTGCTTCACTGTGTTTAAATTATTTTTAAGAAGGTACTTAGTCATTTTCTAGTTAACTATAATATATATAAAGAAAGAAAGAAATAAATAAATAAGTAACATACTCATTTTGTAATTAAAGGTATTTTAATTCATAAAATAATGGGAGAAATAAAGAAAAAGCAATTAAAAACACCCGGGTGTCATCTACCGAATCAATTCGTTGCTCAGGTGTCACTGAACGAAAGCGCAGCGAATTAGATATCATTTTTACCAAGTCACTCGAATTAGGTGTCATACAGCTAAATTTCTCAGGCCCCAACGCGCCGCCGCATCGGGCCCCCTCCCTCCGCCCTCGGCGCCGCCGGCCGCCGTAGCCGTCTTTCTCCGGCCGGTAGCAACCCGCTCACCGACCTTGCTGGCCACCGCGCAGCGCCGCTGCCCCTTGACCTCTTCGCCCTGCTCCATCGCGCTGTCCACCACCGCCCCAGCCTCCTCCCTTCCCATTGCCGGCCACCGCCACCTCCAAAGCCCAGCCCCTCCCTTGCTGCCAGCTGCCCCCAACGCGTGTGACCTTACTTTCCTCGACTGTAGTCCTCCTCTGCCAAGAGATCTTACCCCAGCAGATATCTCCCGGCCGCCTGAGGTTTTACAACCTGAGCTCCCCACCAAATTGGTTTGGTATGCATGTCTTTCTCGGCTCCCTGCTCTTGAATTGAAGCATGTCTGGGTTCTTTGATAGAAGTGCTTACCTCAATTTGTTATGTTCAGTTAAATTAATTGTTTCTGCGCAAGCATTTTCAGGTTTAGTTCAACTCAGAACATGCAAACCGACCTTTTAGATTACTGAGAGATAGAGAAACGATTGTCCTGTTAGTGCCTTAATGGCTATAATGATGCAGTTTTAAAATGTTAGCTTAGCTCTTTTATTTCTGTGGTTATTAAATTAATTACTTCTTTCACAGACATTTTCAGGTTTGTTAAACTCAAACATACAATCCAATCTTCTAGATTTTTAAGAGATGGAGAAATGATTGTAGATGGATGATGATGTCATTTTGAACTTTTTTGTTGCAGTGCCCCCTACCCAGTTATGTAGTTCATTGTCCTATTAGTTTCTTAATGGTTATAATGATGCAATTTTAAAATGTTAGCTTAACTCTTTTATTTGTGTAGTTATTACAATATTGTAGCATGCTTTCAGTGTACTTAACATTCCGGTTCTCTGACCTTGATGCTCATTACCATGCTATAGTATTTGTTCTACCACTGAAGCAAAAGTGTTTACGATAAGTTTGATGGGGTCCAAATTTGACGTGGTTTTCACTTTAAGGGGCTACTTTAAATACAAGGCTGTTACATTGGATTGTCTCTGTACATATGCAATGTGGGAAAAAAAGATTGTAAAAGAAATTTCTCATAAATGGAAAATAAAGGTTCCTCAAATTGAAACAGTGTGTATTTATTTGACCTTAAATTAAAGATATTTTTTTGCCAGAAAGTTAATTGGATGAGCAAAACTTGACGACTTTGTGCACATATCGTTAGATTTCAGAGGGGTTATTCTTCATCTCTACTCTCTACTATTTTAAAACATCTAATGGTCGTGGTGGTACTACCAACTTAGAATCCGGATCGTTCATATGACAGTGCCTCTTTTCCTCCATCCGATCTACTCGGCGAAACCGTCCGCCCCCTCAATCTCCATCTCCCATTCCTAGTGGTGCCACGGTGGACTCACTGTTGCGACCTGGCGGGCTGTCCTGGGATGAGGAGCTGATTTTAGAGATTTTCGAAGAAGACGTGGCTAAGGAAATTTTAAAATTACCTATTAGCCAATCTGGTGGCGATGACTTTCCATCTTGGCCACATGATAAAAGGGGAATTTACTCAGTTCGTTCGGCCTACAACCTGGCGAAGTCGGCCCTTTTCTTTTCAGCTCACAGCTGTAATGGGAGAGGGTTGCCGTCTAATCTTGAGGATGATTTGAAACTGTGGAAGTCTCTCTGGAAGATTAATGCTCCGGGTAAGATGAAGATCACTCTCTGGAGGGCTGTTCACAATTGCCTCCCTCACGGGTCTCGGGCCCGGATTCGCCGCGATCCCCGCATTGTGGAAGGTCATTGTTTCTGTAGTAGGGACGACCCTATCGAACATGTCCTCCTCCAATGTCCTTTTGCCGACGCGGTGTGGGGCGAGATAAAAAGCAGCTATGCGCTCAAGTTGAACAGGAGGGGCATGGGCATTTTGAAGTTTTGGGTTGCTGACTTTCTGGCAAAGAGCTCGGCTCTTCATCACACCATTCTCGCTATGACGTGCTGGCACGTTTGGGATGCCCGCAATGATGTCAATAACAATAACTCCTCCTGGCACCCGCGGCGTGTTGCGCAGAAGATTCTTGCTTTTGTGGATCTAATCTTGCAAAACTGCTCTAAACCCATAACTACCTCCAGGTTGGGCCCTCCTCCATCTGACTCCAGATGGTGCGCTCCGCCGGCTGGAACACTTCTTGTCAACACTGATGCTGCAGTCTTCAAGGGTGATCAATTGGGGCTGGGCGTCATTGTGCGGAATCATCTGGGTGATTGTCATTGGCACCATGAGCTCGTTCTCGCCCTCAAACCTCGAATCGGCGAAGCCCTTGCTATTCGTCGTGCCCTGAACCTTGCGGCTGCGGAGGGCTTTCAAAATCTCATCCTGGCGTCTGACTGCCTTTCGGTGCTCCAGCGCATAAAAGCTTCTATCAGGGACCGATCTAGTGTGGGTGCGATTATCTGTGATATCAAGAACCTAGCACTTTGTTTTCATTCCTGCTTTTTTAAGCATGTGTACCGGTTGTCCAACGTAGCAGCATATTGTCTAGCTAAAGCCTCTGAACACTCTGGTTGTTTGATCACTCGAAATGTAATCCCGGATTGCATCCGGAAAGTACTTTCTACTGAGGTTCCTAATCTATAAAGTGCTGTTTATCTCAAAAAAAAAAAAAAAAAAAATCTCCATCTCCCTCGTCCGCCGCCGCCCCTCCCTCGCCCTCACCCGCCACCTCTCACTCCCAACCTCCCTCCCGTCTCTCTCCCTCTCTCGGTCTCCGCCGCCGCCCCTGCGCCGCGCCGCGCCACCGCCCCTTCCCCGAGCCGCGCCGCGCCACCCTCTATCTCCTTCCCCCGGCCTCTCCGCCTCCGCCGCCACCGCATCGGTACGGAGCCGAGCCGCGCCGCCCTCGGTCTCTCTGCCACCGCCGCCGCTGCCTCCTCTACCGCATCGGGCCGTCGGTCATCGCCGGCTCGCCGCCGGTCGCCCCGCTCTACGGGTAAGCCCCCCCCCCTCCTCTCTCTCTCTCTGCGTACCCCTGCTGCACCCGTCACTCCCCTCTCTCTCCCTCCCTCGGTCTCTTCGCGCCGATCGCCGCATCGGGCTGCAGCCAAGCCGCCACCTGCCGCACCCCTCTCTCTCCCGTTGATAACGAGCAAAAAAATTGTTGGATTTCTTAGACAAAAGGGGGAGAAGAGCAAGGGTATTTGGATCACATCGCAACACAACCTGAGAAGTTCTTCTGATCAAAATGAAAATGTTCTAGAAGGTATTGCACAACCTGAAAAGCTATTTTTTTTCTCATACCTCTCTGAGTAATCACCTTAGAAAACGATTTTTTTTCTTGGATAATCTCTGGTGCTATTATTTCAATTATTGTTGCCATTGTACTGCTCCTAAGTTTCGATCTCCTGCAGTATGATTTTTAGTTAGAGCTGATTTGATAGGAATGAAACTATCATTATTTAGAATCATGGTATATGCCAATTTTGTTTTTTTTGTACAATCTATATGCTGTCATGCTTAAGACCTTGTTCTTTTCAGATTAAAGTTGCTGAAAATTTTAATCTAAAATTGTTGTGACCCTTCGAAAGAGGCCTTGGTGGGTACAACAAATTGTAAAATAAAAATTTAGGAACTCTAAAAAGAACCACTTAAAATCATATACAAATAACTACAAAGTACAAGTCATAATTCAAATGTTCATATTTTTGGTCTTCCATTAGTGAACATCCTAGACAGAGTAAGTTGACAGAAGTTATTCGTTTTTTGACAGGGTATAAAGATTTTGGTTGAAACATTCACTTTGCGTAAAGGTTATTGAATCAATAGTGGTTGGGTCTATGATAGAGCAGGTCTTTCAATTTGACAAGGTAAATGTGTGAGCCCGTTATCTGGATTGGACAAATACTTAATATTCTATTGCATGTTTTTTGTATTACAGTAATACAATAGTAGAAAATTAGTAATGCATAGCCAAGTTATAGAATACTAGAAAATTCACTGATTACTGCATTAAAATTGTACTTAATATGTTATAGAATAGGAAATTCATAAAAAGTAGTAGAAAATCTATAAAATTGTGAGAAAGTAATGCATAGCCAAGTTTGGAAGTGAATTTTTTAAAATTTGGGATGTAAATTTTATTGCAAAATCAATGGTTCCTATTGTGTCACATGAAAATGAGATAAAAACTAGAAAACACATAATATTATTAAATTTGAACAGAAAGGCAAATCAGTGGCATTGAGGGGAAGTTCACGCAGCAACTTAAAAAATATGATGGCACATCGTGGATTGGTTAAGTTTTAATGGAAAATAAGAACTTCTCTCCTTAATATATTAGCATGCACTAGCAGCATGATGCACTGTTCTTTTTTACTTTTCTTTTGTGTTCCTTTCTGCTACAGTCAACACGGAAAACTAACTTTTACTACACACCTCCAATGGTGGCAAGACTTTGTAACTAGATGGAGTTGTTTATAAGAAAATCATATTAGCTAATTGTTTCCTCTCAATGAAAATTCATAGCTATCCTTGATGAACTGGAGCAGCTCTTGAAAGGTATTGCCATGATGAAAGAACTGACACTTCAAACACTGACTACATTGTTACATTTGGAGAATGTGTGTCCACACGGATTTTTGCAGCTTCAACAACAACAACAACAACAACAAAGCCTTTAAATCCCAAGCAAGTTGGGGTAGGCTAGAGTTGAAACCCAAAACAAACCGCTAAAAAGGGGAAGGGGAAAAGAAACAAGAAGGACAAGATATGTTTTTGCAGCTTAATTAAACAAAATCGGCTTCAAAGCGTGTCAGGTAATTCTTGATATGTTTTTGGTTTCTTCAGTGAATCAGTATACTTCACATATTATAAGTACATTAACCTGCTTTGATTTGCAATAGCATATAATGGTGTATCTACTATGGAAGATTGTCTTGCAAGCTTGACACTGGGCATTCATTTGTTTTTAATTGCAGTTCACTTCTTGTTGTGTTCTAATATGTGCTTCCTTCTCCCAAATGTCTCAATTTGGCATTGTAGCCATAAAAGTTGCCTCTAATTCAGCTATACTTATATAATGATTTGAAATTGTCTTTTGCCAATGCTTTTGTGCAGTACGACACATTTGATATTGGTTTCATAACAACAGACGATTTTGGTGTACGGATATCTTGGAAGCAACTTATCCTGCTGTATGGAGACTGGATTCGAGATCCAGCAATACCCATTGTTACTGGATTCCTTGGAAAGGTATTCTCATCAATGAATGAGCTTTTCATTTTCAGAGATTTATCAATTTATTGCAACTGCCATCATTTGCAGGGCTGGAAATCAGGTGCCGTTACTACTTTAATTAGGTCAAGGCGGCAGTGACTTGACTGCTACAACTATTTGATTGGACAATGTGCAGACGTATGAATTGCTTTTTCATTTTTTACTCATAAGAAAAATCAATGGATGATGGCAACAATTTATGAAGGTGAGGTGTATTTTGATTTGTACAACAGTTACTGTTGCAGATGTTCAGTTACAATCTGACTAGGTTAAAGGCACTATATTACTCATTGAACCAATGTGGCGAACACACTATTGCACTACACATTAGAACAACCTCTGTTGTGTTGCTAATAGGAAACTATCATTTCTGGTAAAACAAATTATGAAAAGCCCTGTTGTCTTTTAACCATGGCTTTAACTAGGGAACAAGGCATAGATAATTGAATCAAGATACCACCAAAGCCAACAAGGCTTAGATAATTGAATCAAAGATACCACTAAAGCCCATGTGAATGTAGGGTTTCAAATTAAATTGATAAACAAAATAAAGAGCAAGCCAATCTGAACTGAGTTCAGCTTTACAAGCATAATTAATCTAATTGATCCACTCATTGAGATGACTGTCATATAATTGTAGCTTCCAATATATTATTCGTTTTCACACTTTTTAATTTTTTGGTAGCAAATTACCTCTAAGCATTTAACTCATACTTTGCTTGTCCATGTACACATTTAACTTAGAAGCATAATTAGCATTATTGAATCACCACAAAGGTGAAATCAACATTTCATGTTATCTGTTAATTTTTTGACTTACATTGCATCACATGCCAAACAATTGGTTTGACAAGAGAAGAACCGTGTCTTATATTGTCTAATTATTTGAACTTATATATGAAACATGCACGTTTTTAAGAATATAAAGATGAAGGCAGTTGTAATTAAAAATTGGAAATATGTTATAACTGCACATATGACATTTCTCAACTGAAATGATTTGCAATTTCTTTATATATTTATATTGCAGTGCATAGGTATTATTGCAACCCTTTTCTGGTTAGTACACATTTGATGTACATGCATACAAAGTAATTTTATTTGTAGCATGCAAGAACCTCATGGAAAAAGTCAATAACCTCATGGCAAATATCATTTTTTTTGTTAAAACTTTCCTTGTAATTCGTATACATCTTACCTGCAAGAATCTCATAATGTACTTAGATAATGCAAGGGACTGATGATGAATGAGCGTATAATAGCAAGTTGGCAAAGTAGAGTTAGCGCTAACCAGATAGGTACAATCTTTATGTTCATTTGCGCAATGTGTTATACCGTAGCAAAGAATTAACCTATGTAATTAAGCTGATAAATGTGAGTTATTAACACAGCATGTGCCATTGTGCATATTTCTTTTTCTTTGGCAGACGTATACACCTCAAAATTGACCTATCCAGTCTTTTTTTTTTTTTTGAAGAAAGTCTTGATCTGCTTACACTATTACTTGTTATACTAGAGCTTTTATTCTTGCTTTGTGATGTCTTGCCTTATAACCTTATAATCACCTGATTTTTGTTTTCCTTTCTTTCCTTTAAAGTTCCGTGGCAAGGCATGAGCATTGTACTAGTGTCACAAATGGATCATTGTTCTAGCCTTTCTTGTTCAGCATCTTCGTTTCTGTCTCTGTT